>OX402529.1:1223030-1849736 GCA_948098885.1 Drepanosiphum platanoidis | reverse complement strand
AGCCTAGTTACTAGGCTTCATGAAAAACCCGAATAGTATAACATTCGCGGTTGGAAGTTGAACCGGACTTAAGAGTAAAATTAACGTCCTTTCCAGCAAATTTGGAGCTCCTAATTAAAAGTAAACAGCTTCACACTTCGCACTGATAGTAGTCAACTGTTTACAATTAGTAATTATATTATAATTAATTAATTAATAACGCTTTAATTTTATTATAAAATTCTATGTAGATATTCAAATGTGTTTTATTTTGCCTTTTATTACATTAAACAATTATAAACGTAAAATATTTTGGTGGGTCACGAAGGTGAAAAATATAAATTACCGGGCCAGCCCAAACAAAAGTTTGGGAAACGCTGTCTTATGCGATGCTTTCCAAGCTACAAATATGTTTCAAGTACTTCGGCGATCTAACCACAATAATTTTTTGGGGCATTTTTGACGGTTTTAATGCATTTTTTAATTTTTTAGTACATTTTTGACCTATTTGTCGTATTATGACTAAAAAAATTGACCTCATTGAAATATAAGTACTACATATAGTAGTATAGTACTACGTAATAAAAATTATTTTCATTTTGAACTATTTGAACTAATTTAACATCAGGTTTTCCGGTTTTTACAAATTTTTTATGTCACACCAACCAATTGGCCGATATTATTGCACACAACTAAACTCTTATCGGATTATATCCTCATTTTATAATAATAATTTAATTTGAATTTTTTTAATAAATAATGCATTTTTTGAAAGGGCATTTTTTTGATATTTTTAGGGCATTTAAATCCGAGCCCTAATTATAATATTATTATTTTATAATATAATATTATAATCTTTATATACATAAACGAAGCGTTCGACGAGTTGTTTGTGCGCAAATTTCTCAACAAATTATTATATAGGTACTCAATTATTAATAAATAATAATATACGAGTTATAAAAATGTTTATCTAGTCATGTCCTACAATAGTTTTATTGTTTAATACCCATTTTCGTTCAAAATTTCTATATGAAAAAAAAAAAAAACAAAAAACTTTTGATGGAAAAAAAATAATATTATTTTATAACAACGCCTGTTCAAATAATACTAATAATACTACCAATACTAATATTAAAAAAAAAAAAATCTATGATATTCATTTGAATTTTCCGAGTTTTCTTTCGCGGTATTGCACGTCGGACAAGTCGGAGTAGTAATAGTATATGAAAAATCATAACACGGTTGATATCGTGCGGACGGGACGCTAACATAATCGGTACCGCGGAGTTAAATCGAGTTCATTATATTATTCACGAAACGATGTTTTTTTAAAGTTTTTGTTGTATACATCACTATTGTTTAAATAAGAGGTATATGGAGTTTCATAGACAATCTATTTTTATATTCAAACAAATAGTTCCCAATATAGGTTTAATGTTAGCGAAACGCCAACACCGATACCGATGACGGGGGGTTAAGTACAACACAAAAATACTGTTCTTCTGTCGTTCTCCACGGTCGGATCCACTTCAGTCGGACAGTAGGTTACGGCTTGAAAAGTGAGGCCCCGTGTCATCTGTCGCGGTCGCTCTTATATTATACTACTTTAAAAAGAACCAGGTCGACATCCACCAGTCGACATCATCAATCTATGATCTCGTTGTTTCCGACTACAAGTCGTCCTTACATCATATACACATAATATAGATATTTCCAGATTTTAGCCAATTAATACATATATCACGTGATACTACGAACGTTATAATATGGACCGAAAAACCGTCTATATACGTATACGAGTTTAGCTGGTACGCGATACTCGGAATATTATAATTTTAGTGCTCGGATTATCTGTCGCTGCCGGGCTAGAGTCGAAAAAAATATTATGATCGCTGCTATAATAACGGTATAAGAAAATATTATGTAGTATAAATAATATCTTTTCGATTGGCCGATGTGTCCGTATTATCTAAACGCGAGAACATATTTTCAAATTCTTTCTCAGATAAACATAACATACCCTAGTGAGGTGTTGTGAGTAGTGCGTTCTCTCGAAATCTCAACTGAACCTGCTTGTTCGGGGTTCGGTAATAGTTTTGGGGCAGTTGATCTACAGTCTGCCGCAGCAGTCAGTCGAGACACATTAGACATACGTATTATACTGTGGCGACTCTCGTCGATAATTAGAAAAAAACTAATAATAATAATAATATGTGCCCCTCGACGTGAGGAACAGTGGGAGACACTTTGCTTTACAATTCGGCCTTTTTTTCGACCAAAACCACGGCACATATTAAGTGGTATAATATGTACAACGTAATTTGGTTTTCATGGCCGTCTCGTCAGAATTTCAGATAACTCTTTATTAGCCGATATCACGAACAATGAGTTTATTACGAACAATCGCTGCGCGCCAATGCGCTCATCTTCGTTTTCAACCACAACAACAATAACTAAAATATTATAACGCCTGTACCTACACGTAGAACCGGATCAACGGGTATGCGAAACAAACGCTATTAATAATAATGCCCGAGAAAGATTCTGCCAGAAACGATTGGGAAAAAATAACGTTTTAAAAATAAAATGTAAATTATTTTGCGCAAGACGTAACGTTTTTAGAAACAGTGACAGTCGAAAGGATAATTGAGGATGAAAAGAAGTTAGTTTGGTATACCCACTTATCAAACAACATTGTTCATATTAATTTTAAACGAAATAATACGCCGCAAAAGTAATAATTGTTAACTCTGAATTTTCAAAGTTTGACGAATAAGTACAAACAATAGTAATTTTTTTTTTTTTTTAAATTCATAATTTCTCTCTCGAACAACCCCTCTGGACATCACTTAAGGACTTTATCGTCCTTTTAAACAATTTTATATAACCGTATCGGCTTCTTCTTAATTTAATTACGTAATATTTTACATAGGTACCTAAATCGATTAACAATAATTTCAATTTAAAAACGTCGTTACAATAAACATACGTATATATATGTACTTTTTTTTTTTACAATTCTAGATTATATAAATATATTAGGCCGTAAGCAATTATTATTGCTCATTTTGTACTGTCCGTGTCTTTATTACGATACGTTTACACGTTGGCGCGCGACCTCTGTTTATACAATACACACATTATTATTACGCCACCTGTGTCGCCGAAACCCAACAACAAACCCGCTGCAGGTTATTTTCCACAGTAACGCGTGTAATTGAAGTTAGTGTTTGTTTATTATTATTATTATGGTTTTAGTTTATAAATCAATCAATACACGTTGCACCGGACCGTCGAATTTAACATCGGTACTCGAAATATTAAACGATTTAATTATAAATATTGGATATACTTATATATTATTACTTATATATTTTATTTCCTATAGTGATAGTAAAGTTCATCCCTAATTTTAAATTAAAAAAATTCTAATTTACTTATCTAACATTATGTAACACCTATTAACTATATCGATTTTAGAGTTCGAAATAGGTAGGACGAAGGTACATACAATAGTAAGTATTTTAACGTTGAACTTTGGGCATATCATGTAACTATAAAAATCTAGACGATAAACCGACCGCAATATATTGAGAGTTTTGACCTTTTGTACCTTTTGTATTTGATACTTTGTTGAAATTTTAAAAATTAAGAAACTCTCTCGTAAATTCTGATAATATACACACAAGATGATATTAGATATTCTTTCGACGATATTTGCGAGTTCGAGTTAACGCGTTTGTTGTTACGATGTTTTTATTAAAATAAATTAATAGTAAGTATAGGCGGCAAAGACAACGATAACTGTTAATTTGATTTATACCCAGATATTGTTGTTGTTCAATAACGACGATTCATATTGTTTTTATTGTCATTAATTCATTATGTTATACATTGTGAAATACCCGCGTAGAGTAGTTTTCGAATATATCGATTTCGTGAGTGGTTTTCGTGACACATTCGGTTTCGTAATAATCGTTCGAATTTACGATTATTCAATAGTAGTATTTCGAAATAATATTTATCTTTAAAATAATCAAAAACGCACGTAAACATTGGCATAAAATAAATGTCGCTTTCCACGTCCAAGCTTGCGCGCGCGTAAGTGTCCGTTGCACAACGATTATTATTTACAAAATGCGTTCTTTGTTTTCGTAAAAGCCTGTAACCTATATTATATTATAAATGGGTATTTATTCGATGCGTTGTCAAATATACAAATAATATCATTATTGTAAGTGCGCGTGAAATCCGGTTTTATAATGACCCGTGCGTATTCGTACCCGGGCAATTAGAAAATCTACGACACCATTGTTCGTTCGTTAATAATTATTGTGGTATAATTAACATTTTCGAATAACTATATGAGAAATACGATATTTAAAATTGAGTTTTCTCGTCGCGGGCGATTCGACAAATGCCCTAATGAGAGTTTCGAGAGAATTCCATCGCCACCAGAAGAAAATTCCGTCGCGTTTCAAGAGAGTTTGAAAACTATTATTTACCGCGAGGATAAACGAATCGCGTCGGACTCGACGATTTCAATTATTATCACTACAGAGCGTTTCGATTGAAAATTCTTTTGTAATTTTATCACAACAGTAGACGAAATTCAAGATGAACTGAATTTTACTTAATACTCGAGTATAAAGATATTATATATTTTTACACGAAATTTTTCTTTGATTTTTTTTTTCAAAATTCACAACACGCATTTGGAGAAAAATATTTAAATATGACGTATTGATATCAATAAAAATTGATTTTAAATGTTACTCGGCACGATTATAATTGAAAAATATTAAAACAATCACGTCATTCAGTGTTCCGGGTATGAACGTATTATATATCGTTATTATTGTAGATACTGATTAACCACGTTAAAGGTATGTATATATTGACTTTTATAAAATATCCATTAAATAAATTATCGAGAGACGTACGTATTTTTTTTTATTTTTTATTTTTTTTGAGGTGTCTATATAGACGTCTTGCATGTCAAAAGGAGGAGTGGCCATCGCTATTAGACGTCGCGTGTTTTTGATGAAATGTACAAATTATAGCAAAATAATCGAAGATTTTCTAGTCATAGATCGTAACGATTTTTATCGTCTTCGCACGAGATACTGCTGTGCCTTAATAATTATAATTAATTTAATTTATGGTGCGATTTTTTTTTTTTTTTCTGTTGTGCTACACAAATAGTTAGCATACATTTTATAAGTTTTAGAAAATGTAGATTTTATAATACGATAGTAAAATGGTAATATTTTTCACTTTGAAAAAAACTTCAAAAAACAAATAAAACATCGAAGACGGTATTATGAGTTTACCTACTCAACTCGTAGTTAATTTTAAAGAACGAATGATTATACTTTAAAGGTCAATTAAATCATACATTTTTTAGTTAAAAAAGCGATTTTTGCAAAAATATAATATGGTTTGAGATGCTCGTATTAAAATCACTAATTATTATTAAAATAAAACATTAATTGAAAAAGTAATATTTATAATTCTACTCGAACGAATGTATACGTATACACTCGCGTACTTATAATATTATAATACGTTTTGGATTTTTAATAGTTTTTTTTTTTTTAATTTTAAATCTCGAGTACTTTGTATATTTGAAAGAGAAATAAAATTGTCATTCTATTTATAATACTACGATGAAAGCAAAATATTTGACGATGTTTATAATAATAAAAAAAAGACGACTCGACTGTAAAAGTAGAAAAAAAAATTTTAAACCAATATGTACCCACATTCTTTATTTCGCACAGAATCAAAAACAATATATAACAGTATTATTATTATTTTTAGCACTGAGTGGGCTGATATGTACACATAGTGAGAACCTTTATATGTATATAATAAGTGCACTTGTTACATCATAATATGGTAATGGCCTCGTAAAGGACGATTGGAAATTTCGGATTTGTTATTTGCTCGGTACGACTCTTAAAAATATGTTATTCAATCGATGATTTATAGGTAATTAGTACTTTCATTGTTTATATAAAGCAATGTTATTTTATTTTTTTATACATTTTTCATAACATAATAATCTACATTGTATTCGTTTTAGTATTCAGGTGGGTACTATAAATCCTTATTCCTTAGGATTCGTTTATTTCTTTACATTTTTATGTTATTTTGATGTTTTTAACGACCCTCTTAATTCCGAGAAAAACTTTACTACGGTTATAAAATTATCGTCGGACTTTGTTCGACTTTAAAGCAGGTTAATACTACATATATATATGTGTGTGTGTGTGTAGCTATATAATTTATACCAATAAGTATTCTTAAGCTATCACTAAAGCGTGTAACGTCTCATAGATTTATGATCCAATGACATATTAATATATTTAATATATTAAAATAAGCATTTTTTCCCTCGTTATTGTCGTCGATAATTGTTTAGAATCGTTCCATAATCGAATTATGGTTTTAAATATGATATATTATCTGTTTATCGAGTTATGCAAATAATGGTTAGGTCGTCGATGTTAGAAGTTAATCAAGTAAATATTTACTAAATAGCTATTATACGTAATAATTATAACCGGGAGTAAAACTATTTTTCTAATCGATTACTTTGCGCAATTAAAAAAAAAAAAAACCCGAGAGTATCCGGAACAGTATTGATTATAATATTATATTTATTTACATATCTAATAAAATGATACGATACGTACGCACATCTATCTGACGGCAACGGTTTGATCCATCTAGCTAATTATAACGTGAAACGTTCTTTTCTTTTTTTTTTTTCTCGTCTCTCGTCGAACGGATGTAAATAACGTGAGCGCGATCGCCCGTTATGCGTTTCCCTAAATTTAAAATTGACGAATACACACACACACGCCAGAGGCAACATTTTTAATAATTATTTTTATTATTTATTGCCGTAAAACATATAAGGTAAACGCGCGGGGCGAGTGTAATATTATATATGTATACACGTATACGTATAGTACACCATTTATATTATAATTTATATAATATTATATAAAGAACACGTTCAGCTGTACTACGCGATGTAGTCGTCCGCGTGTAAGACACATAAACCATCCGCGCCGATACGAAACGTTGATAATTATTATACGAAATATTATTAACTTTCGTGTCAAAAGGCCCCGCGCACACACGCCGCGCCGGTAGGTTCACGTTAATCCGATCTGCTACATATTTTCTCGGCGGAAACAAAACGACGTTTAAAAAAAACGGTCGTTGTACAGGGTGGGGCGAAACAAACAGTGCGGTTTTGTAAGGCTATTAAAAAAAAAAAACTACGCAACTTACAGAAATTATATTTATTTAATTTTCTTCGGTACGTCATGCCGTTTTATGTATCACGTTTTAAAAATGACACGAGAAAGATGATGGCCGCTGCAGCAGCGATACATTGATAAAGGCGATTTCTGAAATCGGATCCGTGTGAGGTCAACATTTTTCAATAGTGACGAGGCTCGGTGAATAAACAAAATTTTCGCTATCGGGCAGAAAACAATCCACGGCAAATTCACAAGAGACCTCTTCACTCCCCAAACGTGACCTCTTGTGGTGTGCGATTTCCAAATTTGGGGTGATTGGGCCTTATTTTTTTGAGGAGAATGGACAAACCGTAACTGTCCACGTTTAGACGTTACGTTTCCACGTTGGACAATTTTTTTGAACCTCAATTGGAAGAGCTAATGGAAGAAACAGATATGATGGGGGACATCTGGTTCCAACGGGACGGGGCCACGGTACATACTGCTCGAGTTTCAATGACTGAGCTGCGACAGATGTTTATTCCTACGCAACTCGTCTCTCTGAAGAGTGATATTTGAGGTGGACCGCGCGCTCGCCGGACTTGAGCATTTGTGATTTTTTCTTGTGGGGCTACCTGAAGGAAAAGGTTTTTAAACATCGGCCTCGCACCTTGGAAGAACTCAAAGACCGAATTAGGGAGGAAATTGGCGCTATACCAATCGAAATGTGGCAGAAAATTTCAGAAATCACCTTCATCAATTATGTATCGCTGCTGGCGGCCATCATCTTTCTCGTGTCCTTTTGTAAAACGTGATACATAAAACGGCATGACGTACTGAAGAAAATTAAATAAATATAATTTCTGTAAGTTGCGTAGTTTTTTTTTTTAATAGCCTTTCAAAACTGCACTGCCTGTTACGCCCCACCCTGTACATTATGTTATCCGTCTGCGTGCGTCTCTGTTCTAATATCGTTTCGTACGACTCGGACAATAAACACTACGCCGAGTCGATTATCACGTTACGTTTTCCAAAGTACCTAATCTAGCCCGTTTGACCGGCGAAATTTGTTTATACGCCCGACGTTATTTTACGATATTATTTACTATGTGTGTGTGTGTACATGTGTGCCATTCGTATGCGGGCGGCGGCGGCGACGACGAGTAAGTATCGAGACAGATCGCAATAAAAACGCAAGAGACTTTACTGTATTTTTATGATCTCTGTATCCTCTCTCAATTACCCCGTCCGCGTTCAGACCTGCCCCGATCGCGACGACAGACGTAACGAGAAAACAATATAATATCTTATACGCATTACCCGCGCACGTGCGCTTATATTATATTTAGTTCTTTGACTGACTCCACCTTTGTACTCAAAACATACAGTATATGTATATATATACAGATGCAGTGCCCAATATGTTTTTTCACTTAATAACAAAAGTACAGACCGTATATCGTTAATACAACGGGCGATGCCTATTAAAAATAGAAATATTACGCTGGATTATATATACCTAACGCGCCGTTATGGTTTTCTATATGTATTACGTATAATATATTTTACTGGTATAATATTATTATTATTTTTATTACCACGATGCACGTTACGAGCACGCTGACAGACGGACACGTCATATTATTATAAAATATAAAAGTTTAAAAATCGCCGATGCCCGGTCTGCAAACGTGTTTTTTTTTTTTTAATATTTATTATTCTCATTCCGACACACTATACTACGGTTCGACTCCGGATTATAAGTTCACACGTACGTAACACACATAACGTCGTGTTTTATTTTTTAATGTCATTATTTTTTTTATTATTATTATCGAGTTTATTATTTATTTATTCGCGTGTACCGCACTCTCGTGGCTATACGTATACGTATAATAGCTCGTCAATTGAAAACAACGCAGATTCCGAATCGATTCTAGTCCAGTTTTGGTTGTTATTATTATTATTATTATGTAAATATAATATCATTTGGAATGAAATTACGTTTGTACGAATTGAATTTTTTTTTTTTTTTCGAAACGTGTTGCGCATTTTTTTCTTTTTAAATAAAATATTTTTTTCTTTTTCGAATTTCATATCGATTCCAGCCAAAACGTAATACGCGCTGCAGTGTTTATGTGTAAATCGTATGCAATACTATCTCGAATGTTATACGTCGGCGGGTATTGTATACATAAAATAACGTATATTTACACACACACATTATATATTACTTTTTCCCGTACTTAATTGCATAACGTTAATGGAGTTTTAACTCGCGCGTTAACATATTATAGCACTCGGTAAGTACATCACAGTACGTCGTATTTTTCATAGCATACGATAATCGTCATTACATATTATATATAAAACGAGTTGAACAATAACAATAATATACGTTATAATGTCTCGATGTACTTCAACAGGCACGGAAATAATGTCTGTTGCGTTTTGACGACTTGACGAAAATGTAAAGTCCATGCTGTCCTACGGAATTAATTTAAATTATTGAATATAAACGACTGTTACGAGTTATAAATTATAATAGTGACGAGTTCGCAAAAATGTATACGATTTCAAAGTGTATTGGTTTGTTTAAAATTTATAAAATAATCCACGGCTAGATGACGTATGTATATTATAAAACGTAAAACATTAACTAAAAAATACTTTATTTATAAAACCGTTGTAATATACACATATTATTGTACGTATTATATAATTATTATGTATACCTTTATAAATAAACGATTAAATTTGTTTTTAACCATTACGATTTACAAACGGGCAAATTTCGAATAATTACGGTACCCATAGGCTAATAGAATTGTCAAACGCCTAATATTATATCGCTGATAAACGTGAATAATTTAATTATAATTTTATATAACGGCTTTGTCGTATTCAACATTTAAGTGAAATAATAATCATATAAACAGCACAATATCATTCGTTGGAATTTTTTTCCTACCTTTATGTCTCGAGCAATGTTTTGAAACTGGCATCGTACAGAAGAATGCCAAAAATGAGCAGTACACGAGTAAAACGTATACGACGATTAGCTGATATTCTATAAAACTACCGATTTCAAGTAGGCATGTGTTTAGAAACGGTATGGAACAATATTATAATATTGTGATTGTTGAAAATTATTGAAAATTTAGCGATCCACGTATCGTTATTGATATATGTTGTTTATATTGTTCCGGTTTGTAAAAGTTGGTAAGTGTAATAATATACATTTAATTAAAATCAGATATAATAACTGATAAATAAAAACTAAAGTCGACACGTCGAATAAAATACGTAAGTAATGTGTAGTAAAAATATATACACGCGATCTGATTGAAATAATATAAAACTATTTCTCTAGTATTATAACTTTAGTCGACACATTCTATTGTAATTTTAGAAATTTTATAGATTTTTTTTGGAATTATTTCTTGTGAGAATAATATATTTTATAGACATCTGAATGGAAATTATTGTGCTGAATCGCGAAAACATAAAATAAACCTTCTTTAATAATGTAGATGGACAATCAATTAGAGGACAGTGGACAAATGTTAAAATTTCATATCAAAATTTAACAATTTACATAATTATTATGCTTTGAGTTGTGTGTTCCCAACGTCGTCGTCGATCGAAGATAATTTGAAGAACAATAATAATTGACTGGCCGAGTCGTCGTCGTTTGAAGATTAATTAATTTTAGATATAAAATACGATAATTAATTATTTATCCCATTTTACATCTCTAATATATTATCCAATAATATACGACGTATATAAACACGTCGTTATTTAACCTAAATACCGATTGTTTGAAATTTAATTCTTCCACCGAAGCAATTACAGAATTTACATTAATTTGACATAAAAAATGAGTTATACGAAGTTTAACGTGATACGTTGACAGATATGAATAAAGTGAAATTACGTTTTTATTTATTGTACGGATGTTTTAATGTGTAATTTACATTATAATTATTACCGTTTTTTTTTTTTTTTTTTTTTATTTTTTCTTTTTAGGTTATTGCCAGATTATTGGCTTTGATAGGCCATTTTGGTTGGTTGCCTTGAGGTCATTAGAGGTGTATACCACAGCAGTTAAATTTGACAGACGACACGCGTGTTTTACGTTAAATTCCTCAAACCCGTTTCCTTTCCTCCTATCACCAGCCCACGTGATTACCGCAGCAACGCCCAATCCTTTAATTCCATATGTAAAACACATCATATTATTTTCATCAGTCAGTGCTATGAAATTAAAAGTATAATGCTAGACACGGGAAGGAAATAACAACCTGGCACAGTAACAGTGTCATCACGTGGAGAAAAATCACATTAATAAAATTATAAAACATTATATAACATACACACACGCGCGCACAATAAACATATACGAGTATATAATATACTCGTATATATTATATATATCACATCCTACAGACATATTTTAGTTGATGAAAAATAACATTACACGTTTTATTTTTCTTCAAGTACGACCCTTTGAGTTGTGAACATTGTAAACAATATTTTTTTACCTAGTCCGTCGAGATACGGATTTAATTTGATTAAATAATCTATTTTTTATGCTAATGACATAGATATCCAATTAAAGTTATAATCGACTGTCACAACTATTGTATTTTATAATACGCGCGAGCCGTAAAAAGTTATTACTATAATATATCCGATCGATAATGATATTTAGTGTTTCCTATATAAAGTTATAAATTAATATTCGAGAACGATATATAATACAAAAACAACTATACACGCTGACGTTGGACAATATTTCGTACAGACGTGTAAGAAAACGGTTATAAATTATTTCGTGTACCTGTATAATAATATCGTGGATCGTGTTTAAGTTATTTAATTGAAGACCCAATAGGGAATATGTTAAGTATATATAAAAGATACGTTTCGAAATCAACTGCGCCGCCGTGTAAGAAAATCGAATAGAACGCGTAGCTCGTATAGTTATAGTCACATCGTATACAGACGAGATTATTATTATTATTATTTCAAATGAGTTATTGAAAAACGAGTTTGTAATAATTGTATAACCTAAATTTTAATATTAATTTCGTCATTGTGGTGTTTTTAGTAACCCCAAGTGACTTGAAATCTTCACCGAATACGTCTTATACTATCGTTTTCTAAACACGGTATAATTTTAAAAAATCGGCTTGAAATTCGACTTCGTTTTGAAATATTCGAGTTTTCTCGGTTTTTTCTTTTCTATTTTTTTTCGTAAAATATTATTTTCCGAGCTAAATAGCTTAGTACAAAGTTCGTGATATATTGGTTTTGTTGGTAAATTTTTTTTTTTCAAGCATTTCAAGTTTAAATGTTGACAAATGTTGAGAAAATTCGCTAACTTTTCGTAGTTAAAAATGCTTAAAATGTTCAACGTTTAATATTTTAGGCTCGAACGAAAAAACTGACCGGAATGTCGCAAACACGCTTGTATATATTAATACATAGGAAAATTAAATTTTTAATATTCGAAAGCGAATTGCGATTTGACGATTAAGACTTGAACACGTTTATTAAACATTATAGTATTTTATAAACGCAATTGCACATATAACTTTCGACATATTTTAATCGAATCTGTGTATTATAAGACATTTTTTTACAAACCGAGCGTAAAAAACTATTGTTTTTACATACAACGTACGCTGCGATAAATTTAATCGAGTCGTATTACGAATATTTCATCGTCGCAGTAGTTATACTTACCGATTACTATTTTTTATTTAAAACGCGTACTCGACGTCAGTCAATACTATTCAAACACATAGCGGCTATTGAAAAAAAAAAAAACGTATCGAAATAATAATCGAGTTAATTTTTGATTTGAAATATTTCGCAAATCGTTATGACGATTATCGACAATAATGGAAATCACCGGCGACGGGCGTCACCGTGACGACGGTAAGGTGCACACAATATTTTTCTAATACATATATGTGTGCGTACTCTACGCAAAGCCTGCCGGCTACGCGGACCGTACTTAATGTTGATATTATATATTTTCTACGCATACGGGAGGCGAATCGTGAGCGAGAATATAATATAAACAAGTCACGGTCAGACGTCTCATTTTTTTTTTTTTTGGCCACACAACCCGTCGGTATTCAATTGAAAAAATGGCCGTTTATAAAATTTACGAAAATTACCAATTTGTTTAACGTAATAATCGTACGTAAAACAGTCTATGTAGAAAAAACATACGATACAACGAATAGCCATTCGAGCAGAGTCCACGGGAAAACGACACATAGTTTTCGTCAATTTTATAAACTGGGCGAAGAGGACACAGTGACGTCCTGTGAAAATCTAAGAAGGAAATCGATTTTTTCCAAATTAAGTAACGAATTAATGTCATCGAAAAGGCGATTATATTATGTCGATTTATTACTTAGAAAATAGAACGTCGTAACTAACACGTATACATTTATGGAGTAATACAGATTTTATTTCAATAAAAAGATTCTCTTAAAAACAAAGCCGAATTCCAAAAAAAAAGGATTTTAATTTTTTTACTCTATGCACGATATTATACGAAACGCGAATGAAAAATAAAAAACCTCGACAAATAACGTGTGCGACGGCAAACAAATTGACCAATTAATATTCCGACGACGATTCGAACGAGACCGAAACGACAAAGATCGACTGAAGACAATAATAATTACATAATCGCCCGTATCGATTTCTCCTCATTATCTATATTTCCGGGCCTATTGCGGCTGTCTGGCCAAGAGTAGTAAGCGGCGGCGTGACGATAATAACCGGATTGATTTCGTTATAGTGTTAATTTGAACTTGGGACACGAGCATCGTTATATTGTCGGGCGGGGAGTTGGCGGCGCGCAACGACGACAATCGGATTCGTTTGGCTCGACTTGGCGAATTTTTTCACATATTTATGAGAGGAGGCTCGGTGAGTCGATCAATGCCAGTTGTAAAGCAAGCGATAACGCAATGTTGTTTAGCTCGTTTATAAACACTTTTCGCTTTATAATTGGAAAAATTGAAAATTACGAACGTGTAAAATTTGGGCTGTCGACGAGTCGAGCGGAATAGGCACCTCCTCGCTTCGCCCGCGAAATCAGCCTTGTGTCGTCTATATTGTTTCGAGCTTGGAAAAAGAAACAGAGTCCACCCCTACCCCTCCTCGGTGAAAAAAAAAAATGTCCCAGCAACGGCCGCGGTTTGCGTGAAAAACTATATTATTACTAGGGCTGGGAATTTAATGCCCTAAAAAACCCCGAAAAATGTCCTAAAAAAAATGCTTTTATGACCTTAAAACTCTAAATAATGGCCTAAAAAACCACGAAAAATGCCCTAAAATAATGCTTTTTTTTTTAGTTTATTAATTAATAGGCTATTATTATTAAACCTATTTATTAAACCTTGTCCGATAATGACGATAACTTATCGTCGATAAGCCAATTATATAATACGAATTACGAATACCTACTTATAATCTGTTATATTATTATTTAAAAACCATGTTGGTGTAAAAATCTTAAAATAAAATTTCAAATTCATACACTTGGTTTAAAAAAACTCAAAAAATGCTCCAAAAACTCTAAAATGCCCTAAAAAATTAAGAAAATGACCTAAAAACTAAAAAATGCCAAAAAATGACAAAAAAATGCAAAAAAAATGCAAAATAAACTTTCTTATTCTCATTCAAATGTACATAAAACGAATTTGTGACAAGACGAGCATTGCACAGTAAGCTTTGGAAAACAATGCAAAGTGCATCGAAATCCCAGGCCTAATTATTACTATTCGGACGCGTGTACGTATGATAATTTGTGTTTCGGTGGCACGCGCCGCGGCTTTCCACGGGGGGCCTCCGCGCGGACACGTAATAATAATAATAATATGTAAATAATATTGTTGCCGTCGTCGCACGGTAGCAAACAACCAACCGTTGACTACCGTCGACGATTCGAATGCGCGCGGGTTCGTTTGTCGGCCGGACAGGCGAGAGGAGCCCCTGTTGAGCCCGCGACTGCGGGAGGTTTGTCGCTTCCGACCTCCCGCAGTGGACATTGCCGCGGTTGCCTGTGATATAATACAAATATTACAATAATACGTACAATGGAACGCTGCGAGTAAACAATGACGCGGGTGAAGCGGTCGGCGTGGGGCATCATAATATAGCGATCGCTCAAAGTTAAATTTCACCGAGCTGATGACTCTAGTACCACAGAAATCGACATTTTTTCCATACGATAAATCATAATATCTTCGATTCGTAATTATTTATACGACGGCGTTTTTTAAATCGTAGGGATTTTCATCCACACACGAAGCGAATAATCCAACGACGAACGTTTACGTTTTCATTTGATAAAAAAAATAAAATATTTCTCGACAACCGTAAGAGCGACGACGACGACTTCTACACTCGCTGTTGGAACGTCAAGCCGGGGAAAATATTTAAAAATATTGGAAAAAAAAAAACAAAAAAATGAAAACAACGACGAAGAAGTATCCGTCTGATTTCAACGAATCCTAATAATCGTTTACACTGTTCGGCGGTGGATTAGAGGGGAATCTCTGGCGAAACAACTCGTTTTCTAAAATAACAATAATACTATATAATATAATGTGTACTTTGTATTAATTTTTTTTGATTTTCATAGAACCCGCGACGCAGTACAGGAAAAAATCAATTAAACGCAACAACTCGTTTATCATAACATATAGAAACGAAAAACGTTGATTAAAAAAAAAAATTAAAAAAAACCCGATAGATACAAAAATATATTATATATTTAATTCGTGTCCTTAACGTGGGTGGGTTTTCGAAAAGTAATAACGCGATGTTCGCGTCGTATCGTTATGTTGTTTGTTTGAAATTCGGTTTTCCGCGGCGCTCATTTACGGGGTTAGAAAAATTAACATAGGTAAATGAACACAACACGCGTGCGGCGGCGGCGGCGGCGTATAATGCGCGTACAGACAATCTCGCATTTATCAACGTGCGAGACGAGAGGGGAAAAAAAAACTCGTTGCCGAGTAGAAATTAGGTATGTGAGAGCAGCAGGAAGACGCACGCGAACGATTAATATAAATAAAACAAAACTAACGCGGGCGGCGGCGGCGGAGTTAAATTGGAAAAAATATATGGAAAAAAAGTAGGTCCGTCATAGTAGGGTCAGGTTACGAGCGCGGTCCGTATACGTATATCTAGAAAAATGGAGTTTTAATTTACAACCGACAGGATGAATTTATCGCCGTGCCTGGAACCGCGCAATGAAAAATCTTAATAATAATATTATCTCGGGAAAAAAAAAAAAAAAGCATATATACATATACATATATTTATTACATATATAAAAAAATATATATTGTACGGGCCGTCGTCGTTTTCTTTCGGTGTTTTTTTTTTTTTTTCACCCCGTTCCCCCCACAAACACTATCATCTCCGTCGTCGTTCTCTTGTTTTACACACACACACACACACACACTCAACACAACAAGAGTCTAAATTTCTAATTACGAGACCACGTCAAGGTGCAGGACACGTGCCCTCGGGTCAGACATTATGGTTTTAAAATATTCAAATTGTTCTTTATTATAATATCTTGGCGCATAATGTAACATGGTAAAAAAATGAAAAAAAAATAAAAAAATAATGATAATAACAACGCGAGAACCGATGATCCGAATACTTCACGTATCAATCTCTCGGCGGCGGCGGCGGCGGCGGTACCCTTCTCGCCTCCCCTCGTCGCCCGGTAATTTACCGTCGCGCATTATATTGTCCGGGAACAGATGATTTATCGATGATAACCAACCGGCTGGCTGGCTGGCTGGCTGGCTGGCGATTTCAACGGCGGTCCATAA
This sequence comes from Drepanosiphum platanoidis, assembly GCA_948098885.1. Taxonomy (NCBI): domain Eukaryota; kingdom Metazoa; phylum Arthropoda; class Insecta; order Hemiptera; family Aphididae; genus Drepanosiphum; species Drepanosiphum platanoidis. The sequence continues at coordinate 1,832,608 of OX402529.1, read as the reverse complement.
ATTATACACCGTTTCCTCAGATCGACCGAAATGTGTGCGTATAATACGTGCGCGGTACATTCCGAGACGTTAGTTACGATACGGCCGCGGTAAAAAAAAATTGGAAAAAAGTTTAATATCGTGTTTTGCCCGTTTCGTATCCGCTATATAGTCCAGCGGTTCTCAAACTTTTTCGTTCGCGGAGCCCTTATATGTTCCTAAAAAAAAAAAAATCACGGAGCCCCGAAAATCAGAAATGTCTACTTGAGACAAAGATAGTTCATAAAAAACGATGTCAATTGTAAATGATTATATTGCTTTTCATTTAAAAAATTAACACTAAATTATATGTGAAATGATCGAAAAACCCGACTTTTGTCTCATCTCATTTTGACTATGACACAAAATAATAATATACATATTGTGTATTTATAAAAATAGTTTAAACGTTTAAAATAATAAATACATATTGGTACTGTCCAAATAATATCGAATATAATTAACAGGGTTCGGATTTTATAGCACCAAAATTCCAAAAATATGCGCTATAATATAACCGAAAGAACCGTACAATATGCTCTTTAAATATGCCCTAAAAACAGCAAAAAAAAAAAAAAATAAATAAATAAATACAAATCAAAATTACAGTCGATGGTATATTATAGAATCTACAATCATACAGAACAATAACATATAAGAAGGTATAAATGAATAGATATATATTCGACATCGCCGGGCTATTTAAAAAGAGATTATGACATGTTAAATAATATATCATATTATTTATCAATTTTCAATACGAAACGAAAATGTGTGAATTTTTCTTATTGATTCACGTAAATCAATATTATTTGTCATTCAACATGAACGAGATTTATGAAAAATACAAAATAAAGCGAATATTAGCAAAAAATAGCACCAAAACTTCAAAAATAGCAATAAAAATCTAAAATTCTTCAAATATGCAAAAAATAGCTAAATTAAATTTCATATTTTAGAGTCCCTGACGCATAAAACAAATTTATAGCTATTTTTATCTCTATCCTATAATAAGTAGCAAATGCTATAAAATCCGACCCTGATAATTAATATAAAAATTAGTAACTGAGAAATATTATAATAATAATTTAATAATTGGAATTTAACTAATACAAATATGCCCAGGGAGCCGCGGAGCCCCTAGACTACTCTAGCCCTAGGGCTCAGCGGAGCACAGTTTGAGAGCCACTGCGCTATACGATAACGCGCGATCCCGTTTATTAAAAAGTAAAATTAGTAAAATAAAATACGGCGATTTAGAGTTTTATACTCGACCAACGTATGACAACGCTTTTTCGAAATGTTCTATTCGACGATAATAGACGTTTTTCGTTTTGGCATACGAGACGGCATCGAATTTCACTCGCAGTCGTTCGGACGACACTGTGTGCACTATTTGAGCTGATAAAGTCTATCTTAAACCGCGGTAGTGTGCGAATACGGCATAACAGAATACGACGTTTTACCGCGACCAAATGATTGTATTCCTATATATCAGGGATGGGCAACTGGCGGCCCGCGCTACATTTTCAAATTAGCTACATTTCGGAAAACATTACCAGTTGAAAAGTATTCAATTCTAAGAGATTTCGCATTTAAAAATGTTATCTATGAACCACATACATATTAAGCGAATGTACATTTTCGAACTTGAAACATATTAAATCGAAGGAAAGAAATCGTTTAACAGATGAAACCTTGGGACGTTTACTAAGAGTTTCAACTACAGACATATAGAAGTGGATTTTACTAAATTGTCTATTGAAATATCCCTCATCCTCAAGTATCACATTAAATAATAATTGTAAATATAAATAAATAAAGATAAAAAATAAATGTGTGGTCCGCCAGTTACTTTGAGTTGCCCATCCCTGCTATATATTGTAAACATTATTGTATTTTTGATATAAATACGGCCGAGGGGGGGGGGGTTAACACCCAAATCCCCCCCCCCTGGCTACCTGGCCACCGTATATCGCGAGATGCGACGATATTATTTATTTAATTATTTAACAAACGGGTATTGTTTATTGTAACTACATACTTTACACGGTAAAACCATAAAATAAAACGCTATTATTATTATTATTAACAGTGTACACGGTTAATACCTATGATATACTCGTATATTATACACAGTACGACCGCGCGGCCATTAAAATATAAACGAATTACTCGTATATTGTAGAGCGAGTTGTATACGGACGGTGTTTGTTGAGTATATAATATTATTTATTTGAATTTTAAATACTATACGACGAGTTATAAACGAAGTCGTTAATTCGAAAAGAAAATGCAAAACACGAAATGTATTATTTAGAAAATTATAGTCAATTCTATAAAACTTACATTATATTTCTGTACACCTATATACTCGGGTTAACCTGTGCCGATTTAAATATGCATCGTTTAGTTTGCACGAGATTGAATACGCTATATTATCGAGAATTTCTAATTCTTCATAGACTCAACACGGCGGCGCGTTACTAAACGTTGCATAATATATGCATAAGAATATTCATGTATATAATATAAAGCCCCCGTCAGCAATTCGTGAAACGCAATGATGTTCCAAAATATTGTGTTGTAACATAACATTGTATAAGAGTATTATAAAGTTATATAAAGTAGATTATAATATGTAAAAAATATTTAGAAACTGAAAAACGCACCGGTACAATTAAGTCCGACAGATATCTAATAGTAGAAAGTACCTAAACTCACCTCGTATATTCAATATAACAATTTCTAATCGTCTATGGATTTTTTTATACAGAATAAATTGCTTTTATATACAGGCCGTTTTGAAATAGACGTGCCACTAGTGATGTGTACATTTTCCTGCTTTCAATTTTCAAAATGCTTTCGAAAAGCTTGAATTTTGGCCGATTGCAACAAAAGTAAAGTGTGCAAACCGCACACCCTGTCCTCCCAAATGACGCCCCTGGTTATAAATTGTCAATGATTCTTCAATACACATATATAATATTGTATACTTGATAGATTTACGATATTTATTGTTTACTCGTGTCGAAGCTATTCAAATATTTTATATTATCGTCGGCTTTCTCTACATTAATGCAATGAAAAACGATTAGCATAACGACATTTTAAAGTTTACTATCCGTAATCGGCAAGGCGACGCGACGCCTTGACATATTATATTTGATCCATTAAAGAAAAATATTGAAAAATTATCGAATGTAATAAAACAAAAAATCATCGTTTCTGTGACAAAATTAGAGCATAGAGTACGTTGCAACATCAATAATTTAATATTTACGTAATATACTTTGACCGACCGAGTTTCTGTTACGTTATTTTGTGATTAATTCGAAATGTTTTAAAACAGATTGTTAGTAGTAAATAATTATTGAACAACGCGTCTAAATTGAACATTTTTCAAAGTTTTAGACAATCGATTATCATTACAGCAGCCGCCGTCGAAATATCTAAAGGTTTGAGAACTCCCAGATTCGAGTAGCACGTCAATTATACCGCGATTACCACGTTTCAATAAAATGTAAAATATTTTGACGTGTCTAAAATCAAAAGAATATTCTAGGAGAGTACTGAGAAGTTAAATTAATCTACAGATTCTGATGACGACGATAAATTATCATACTGCAGTGATTACAAATAATATTTCTGTACAAATAGTTATTAGTAGGGCTCGGATTTTGTAGGAAATGCTTCTTTTGATGGGACGAGTGTGATAGAAAGATAATTCTTATATTATATAAATACGTTTTGAATCGTTCTGAAGTAAACTTTATTTTGCTTTAATATAAAACACGTTATGAGAATAATGTAATAAAATAACTTATTACTAAATATCTCACAGAGTTAGAATTCGGTCTCGTTAAATGAACGAACGAATCTGATGTGTTTTATATTATTTAATCATTGTTTCGATAAGGAATACTGGATTATATGCGTGTAAAAATAATACGTTTATAATACGTCATGATAAAATGCAATTTTCGATCGATTTCGTAAATTCATCTGTGGTATAGTTTAGGTTTGATTTTTTTCATAGAAAAAATGGGCGACGATGACACGGGCAACAATTATTATTATTATTATATTAAAAACGACTCGTTGTTAGCGCTGCAACCGTCGTCGTCGCTTGACGACAACTTAATCAACGTTCCTGCAGGTTACTACAATGGAATCCCAACGCAACGGATTCAATCATTGGTATGTATACTCGAGTAAGTGTGTGTGTGTGTATTGTTTGTATATAACACGGTTAGTACCGATTTCCGTCGTTTAATTTTAATTTAAACACTCGCCGTAGTTTGAGAGGGAAAAAAATCAAATCAAATCAAACGAAATGAAAAAAATAAAATAAAAATTCGTATGCGTGTTATTTACAGGTTACATATTATATATACGAGTATACACACTCGTAGCTATTAGTGTACGCTGATAATGGGTTTACAACCTTCGGAATTGCATTCGTATATACATAATAATAATAATATAATAAGATATATGTGTGTATTATATAAACACACACACACACGCGCGTTGCATCGGCAGCTAACGCGTTTTGTTCGTACGGTATGTTTCATGAATAAATTTTACCGAGCTAGAAACCAATTTAAACGCACGCAATACCACGACGCCGAATACAATAAATCTTTAGAGCCACGTGGTTTTTATGGACCAATTAAAAAATTATTGAAACTAAAAACATACGCGTATACGCGTATCATACGTTATTACGCGTGTAACGGAACGAAAAATAAAATAAAAAATCTTTATTACAACACCCGCGGAGAGGTAAAACGACGATATCGTATTTTTCAGCGGTTTGGCGCCGTGACACGACGACGACGTACGTGTGATAATTAGGGCTGGGATTTTGATGCAAAGGCATCTTTTTTTCTGATGTTTTGAAACGTTGATCCGTAAGTATAAAATGTGTTTTGGGTGATACTGATTATTTTAAAGTATTATTTATTTTGCATTTTTTTGCATTTTTTGACAAAATTAAACATAAATGCATTTTATTGACGTTTTTAGTGCATTTTCTTAGTTTTTAGAGCATTTTTCACAATTTCTTCATAAAATGAACGAAAATTGTTGCGATGCACAAGAAATTTTCGGCAAACTGCTGACGGTACGAATAATAAATTATATATAGTATCATATATTCATATATTTCATCGTAGCTAATACTGTAGTGTAATTTAAATTTTTTTTTCTAATTTTTAACCTATAATAAATATAATTTAAATGCATTTTTTTAGTTTTTTTAGTCATTTTTGCATTTTTTTAAGGGCATTTTTTGAAGTTTTTTAGGGCATTAAAATCCCAGCCCTAGTGATAATATTACGATCCGCCGTAAACAAGGGGGTGGTTAGAGGTGGCCGAAGAATTCATAATTCATACGCGTAATAATAATTATTATTCGTATCGTCGGGCGGGCAACAGATATTCGAGTATGAAAACAAAACGGTTAGTCAGGTGAAAATCGTTTGTCGTTTACGAAACACGCGCCTATTATAATATAGTGTTTCGCCGTGTCGACTCTATTACGTCGACGACTATATTATTATAGTTTATAATAATATGCGATTGCAGAGAACGAGAATGCAAACAAAAGAATGCATTTTAAACGAACAACGTACAATATTATAATATTCTGCAAACGTATAATATACTCGTAGTTTTAAAATGCAATATTTTGTTTGTGATGATTTTCACATTCTACTGCGGGTAAATAGTTTTACGTCTAATATATTTTCTCATGAAAATCCTTTAAGGTTTTAAATCGTTATCGGGTGCTATGAATCACAAGGTTATATAGTTAAGGTACTAATCTTTTACACGTTCAGCACATATGGCGGATTTGTTTATCCGAAATCTATTCTAATCGAGTTGACGTGATTTATCACGCTGGACAAATCGATAAAACACTTCAAAGACCGAACAGAGAAAGCCGTCGTCCGAATCGTTTTCACCGCACTCCCTAAACTCCATTCTTTCCGAATATTATTGGCGATGTGACGACGACAACCGAGCTCGTTTTATTCGTGAGCTTTAAACACGGTCGTGTCGGTTTCACAACACAGACGGCAATAACTACGTTTTCGCGATTATTATATATTATATTTCCCAAATTTTTCGTCGCTTTATTCGGCGATACGTCTATAATAGAGTGGAATTAAACGGAAATCACGAATTGGTAAAAATCATTCAAAAGTCAGTGCTGTTTACGACGTACAATAATATGCGTCTAATATACAGGGTGGGGCAGTGAATCGGGTGATTTTAAAATAACTATAAAAACCCAACAAGTATTTTTTTTAACAAATATATTTTATATAACTTGAAAGTATATAAAATAGCATTAAAGAAGTGTTAATTTGTTATTTAATTTTTATAAATGATATCTGCAAGATGGCGTGCATTTAGAAGCAAGCATTCGTGAAGGCGTCTTTGAAAACTGGTCATGACGTTTCGCAGAATTTCCGGTGAGATTTGTGTCACCTCTTCTCGTATTCTTTGTTCAAGATCATCAAGTGTCCTTAGCGGTGTTTGGTATACTCTACTTTTGATATACCCCCACAGAAAAAAATCACAGGCCGTTAAATCAGGCGCGAACGTGGAGGCCATGGAATATTCCCATTTCGAGAAACTATGCGGTTCGGAAACAAATCTTTTAGAATATTCATACTCACTCTAGCTGTATGACTCGTAGCCCCATCTTGCAGATATCATTCATAAAAATTAAATAACAAATTAACACTTCTTTAATGCTATTTTATATACTTTCGGGTCATATAAATATATTTGTTAAAAAAAAAATACTTGTTGGGTTTTTATAGTTATTTTAAAATCACCCGATTCACTGCCCCACCCTGTATATACAACAAACTATCATAACACTATACACAGTGTGCTTACAGTCTATATTGTTATTTACACGGTAATAAGACGTACGACTGTCAAATATGTCAATATTGTTATTTAAGGTCGTTCTCATTTAATGTATTAACCATCACTTAAGAGTATTTTTAACGACCCACGTAATATTATCACAAACGTATCCACGTACGAGTCGTGTACGGCAAAATGTGTAACGATACAGTAAAAATAACTTATCGCTCGCGTGGGATTTATATATTCATGTCATAATTATTATATTATAATAAATGCAACTTCGTTAATTAAAATGTGTAATGGACCGATATATGATGATATCTAACATACCCGTGTACTGAGAAAGGTTTAATATCCATCGGGTATAATATATATATTATATAAATGATTTCAAAACCGTACGCGTTTTTATAGGTGTTTTTGAAAAAAAAAAAAAATGCATAATGAAACCTATTATGAATATTTATGGTAGAGAGCACCTGTCTACGATAACTAGTATTTTCCGACCGACTACTCGGACTATGAGAATTTTATTTTCTTATAAATATCACGTTGGAGACACGCAATAATTATTATTACTATCGGCGGCGGCGCTCGGACTGAATAAGATACATTACGAGTAAAATCGACGAAAAAACCTAAAAAAAAAAAAAAATCTATACAATTATTCTCGATATTCTCGGTTAAAATATATATACTATTACACGTGTTTTACGATTTTTTCTACACGTTCTTCCGGGAAAGCCACTGTTACTCTACCGTACCTCCACAATATGGAGGGTGCAGGTGTACACATCGTAATATCGAAAGGCGTATACCACAAGAAATCGAAAAATGAGTTTTCGGTATCAAAATTTTCAGGAAAAATAGAAGAGTAATCTGGAAAAAGTGTAGTTGAAAATATCGATGATTATTAGACTGTATGGCGATTATAAGAAAACAAAACGCCCTAGAAATAAAAAAAAATGTTAAAAGGGCGCGTACCACCACGACTGCTATCACTTTAAATGATACTAAATATTATTTACCCTGTTTAGAAAATGACAACGATAAGTTTTATCATATTATCAGCACGTCTACGTGAAAGTATATCCGAGATTGACCGTTTTCAACAGCATCGTTTTTAAAAACACTATTTTGTTCCTCCTGAACAATTTTCATTTCGGTTTTTGATGTGGTATACGCCCTTTTTACAAAACAACATCGATATTATGTTTTCCGCGTTAAAACCATTCGAATCACATTATTATTCTCAGGCTTTTTTTTTTTTTATATTAATCGTAATTACGAGATCACAAACATATCTTATATATAAAATTCGCGTATTTTTTGTATATATTTGGTGGCTCTGGACATAAACTACTTTTTAAACCCCTACGTGTCAAGGGTGGCTCACTACAAATATTTTTAAAAATTTAACGTTTTATATGTACATAACATATACTTATTCTGTAACCATAGTAACCATTATCATTGTTTATAAATTTTTTTTCGAATCATTTTCAATTAAAAAATATAATATACGCGTGTTTCATAATAGTGAATAGAAATCTTTTGACTCGTTTCTCAAAATTCAACCCCTAAGGGGGTAAAAGGGGTTAAAAATGAAGAACGTTATTTCTCCCTCAGACCGGGAAAAACTACTTCATTCGCGGGCTAGATTTTGAGATGCAACGATCAGTGAGTGCGTTTGGATTTTATATAATTTTATATTTTATATTATCATTTTTTCCGCGTGTACAAATTTAATGTACCTACTAATAATTCGAAAATAACATGTTTTTCTTTTTCACAGAAAACGTTTGTCCGTCCGGTTCGTTTCGTATTCTCGTAATCGTGTAAAACAGTCTTGTCGAGTTTAATTTGATTTTTTTTTTCTCAAGCCCGCACTAAACCGCAGGCTTTTTATCATTTAATTCGACCAATTACGCAGATAATTAGGTATATACACAGTGCATTGTATTGTACACATAATTGTTTTTAGCATTCAAAACGTCACTGTTGTACGTATAATAACGCAAATCGTGTACGAAGAAAAAATAATGAAATACGAGCTCGAATGAGAGGTAATCGAATGCGAGTGAAAAAAAAAAGACGGTCGGCGAGCCTTTTACATTTTTTACGAATAGCTCGTCATCGTATTACGAGTATTATGAGTGGTGTTTTTTTTTTTTTTAATTCGGTCATTAGTAAAAGACGAATTTCTAAGTAGTAAAAAAACACGAATTGAAAAATATATATTCAAAATCGGAAAGAAAGCGAAATCGAATCCAGAAGAAGAATCGTATGTCTAAATTAATAATTTATTACCACGTCGTCGTACGTATATGTAGAAATATATATAGCAAATCGCCGCTTTCTGTACCCTACAAATAACGATTTGTAAAGTAAATTTATTTAAATTGTTTTACTGTTATCCCTTTTTTTTTTTTTTTTAATTTATTTACGGCTATAAGTAGTTACCGGCGTCTCCCGGTATAGCCAAACAATTTTTCTCACGTGTTTTGCTCTCAAAGTTAATTATGATTATAATTAAAATAAAAAAAAAAAACGCGGGTTCGTTTCTATATGTCGTCGTCGTCGTCGTCGGTCGGCAAATGCTAATTTGTTTATAAACGCGCGTGTATTAACAAGTGTTAATAAACAGTTAATGGTTTCTCACCCTTTTTTCTTTCTTTTTTTTTAGTTTATGCCACTTTTTAATAATCAACCCCATGCTGATAGGTCTTTTAAAATGATAATTACGTTTACCAATTTGTAAGAATAATTCTATTGTTACAACGACCCGAAGTAAACATTTTATAACATGGAATAATATTAAATTATAAAAAAAATAATATCAAATTAAACCCAATCAATACAACCAACGGAATACAAAGAATATTATATTTACGCGTATAGTTACTATATTTTATGATTTCGGTGCGTTGTTGTGGAGTTTGAGATTTATTAATATTATTACCGAAATCATAAGAGCATAATATTCAACACTATATTAATATTACTCTAAATCAGCAGTCGCCAACCGGCGGTCCGCGAACCACTGGTGGTCCGCAGAAAAATTCGAACGTTACTAGTAATGCTGTTGTGAGTTTATAATCGAAATATACAAAAGTAGTGTACAACGTCGCTGTATGTGTAGATTCGGTTTACAACAAATAAGAACAAACGCGCAATAATATTGTCATTATTATCGCATGTTATAAAATAAATAGACCTAATTTCCAACGACGCGTGGGTTATTATTTTACTGTCGCGCTCAGTAAAATGCCGAAATGAACAGACTTAATCAAAACAAGCGAGAACAAATCTCACATTAAAACTTGTGTTGAATACTTAACAGTTTTATATTAAGCTAGTTTACACTTTATTGATATTTTATAAAATATGCGTTAGTTTAATTCATTTTTTTTTTAACTTGGTATTTAAGACACATGTCACGAGTGGTCCGTAGAATTTAGAGTTATGGATTTAGTGGTCCGCGAGGTCCAAAAGGTTGGCGACCGCTGCTCTAAATGACATAAATAAACGATGTTTTAAATTTAAAACAAATCGTAAAGCTTGATTATTCGATCTATTCGATTATTACCTACAATTTTAATGATAAATTCAACCGTGTTTATAGGTAGCTAAATGGTCGTAATTATAGGGGCTGGGTGGCAGGTGTCGACGATGGAAAACTCATGAAAACGCCGTTAAAACAACTCGGCTACTTTAAATTATTATTATTAATAATAATATTAGAACTAATGGAAACGAATATTATGGAGTGTATAATGGACACAGAATAAGGCGTGAAATCGATCTCGCGGTCAAGTAGATGTGAAAATAATTCATCTTAATAATATTGTCGATGTTAGCATAGAAACATTATATATCGTACAAAATAACAACACGTTAAAAAGGAAATGGACGACATGAATAATTGATGAGAATTACTCGCGTTCGAAACGCACATTATTTTCATTGTAAAAAAAAAAACGAAGAAAACATAGGGAATTACTAGATTTTTTCTCCGCTACACGGAAAAAACAACGAATCATAATAATGATACGATGATGTTTTTTAATGTCAGATTACGTATTTCTAAAAGATTAGATATGGTTATTTTAACTATAATATAACCATAATAGCAATAAGAATCTTGTTGCGTCCGACCCAAAAACAATCCTCAAACACGTTTGAAAAATCGCCAAGCGTCTACTATTTTTTCCGTTAAAATAATCGTAACTATATTCCGTACGGTAAATAATGTTGTAAAAAAAAACACGATATTCGTAAAACACGCGGTCCAAATGTTTTTATGTTATACTGTTATATATATACGTATACTTATATTTGTATACAATAATAAAATAAATGTACACGGGTACAATTATTTGGGGGAAAAAACGATAGTTATAATAATTGTGTCATAATTGACGAGTGTGTAACTTATATAATTTCGTGATCCTTTGGAAATATCGGAAAGAAAGAGAGAACGAACAAAAAAAAAAAAATGATATATAGATAATATTTTGGAAAAGGGTAATTTGTGTGTAAACGATGTTTACAGCGTATATATAAAAGGTTGGAACACGCGATTGATCTACGATCGGTATATATATGTTATATGATTTAATGGTTTATTTTTTTTTCCTCGCGATAAACGGTGTCGGCGGAAAACGATTCGAAGACGCCGACGCCGCCGCCGCCGCCGCCGCCGCCACCGCCCGCTCTTCTATATTATACGATCATATTCGCATCAAACGCGACGTGGCGTACCGAAATTTCGGGAAACACTCGTAAAAAAAAAAAGTAAATAATACGTTACCGTTTAAGAGTTATGGAGCGTCGTCGTCGTCGTCGTCGCGCACGGTGGTTCTCTCGAACACGTGCTATGTATTATATATTATCTCGTACGGCGCGCGACCATAATATACATCTACGCGAGAGTGTCGGAAGATTTAGTGGTGTACATTACCCGTTTCCCACGGCTCCGGGGTTCCGAGCGTATTTTTGTGTCTGCCGCTGCGTCGTCGTATCAGTAATTACAGGTATAAAGTCATATAACGACATGAGCACGTCGGTCGGCGGGGTTATAGAGCAATGGGTTTTTTTTTTCCCCCCGATGGGCGTTATATAAAAACGCACTAATGTCGGGTGTGTGTATCGCTCTAGTCGCTGACCAAAAAATTGACGCCATTTACTTAAGACTATCATCATCATCATCATCATCGTCCGTTGTCCGCGTCTATAAGGGTCGGTTCCACACACACCCCCCCGGTACGATCTAACTGTCTCCGCGCGCGACCGGCAAACGTATCATTTGCGCGGCCCGAATTACCGTCCGTGTTTCTCGTATACGAGTATACGTACATAATATGGGTGTGTACTAGGGCAAAAAAAAAGCGGCTTTGTTTGATTATGAATAAACAATAATTAATAGACGGTCGTATATTGTACACTTCCACTCTGTACTCGCGACGACGTCCCTCGCACAACGGAATTATCATCCCTATACACCGTGCTCGGCATTTCCTATATTTTGTTGTATCTATATAGACGTGACACGCCTTCTGGAATTCACCTGCAGTCCTGCTGCCCTGCGTCTGGTTTATCGATACCGATAATTTACTAGTAAATAAAACCCCGAAATAAAAAAGAAGAAGAAAAAAAAAACAGTAATACTTTTCCATAAATGTGTAGTGCACTATACCACATAATACAATAACAATCGTTCGAATGTTTTTCTAAACTATCGGTTTTTTCTCATTTTTAGTAAAAATTATTTAGTCCGAAAAACAAACTCACCGAACATTCTTGTCTGTGTTATTGTTGCAAACGCAGAATGAAAAATTGTGGCCGCCGGACAACGTTCACGTCTGAAAACAAATAAAACCGTTTAAATCATTTTGCTATTTAGTTTATTAATTATTACTAGGGTTCGGGACTTGTTGCATTTGCATATTGCTTAATAATGACTGCAGAATAGAAAATTGTAATTGCATATTTTTGCATATTTTGCCGTTTTCTGAGCAAAATGCATATTTGCCAATTTTGGCAGTTTAATTGTTATTTATAGCATAATATCTAGACAGTTTTTGTTTGAGAAAAAGTTTTCTCTCGAGTGATGGAATCATTTTATTTTGTAAATTTTGTGAAACGAAAATAGATACAGATAGGCGATATTTGGTTACTCAACATTTGAAGACAGAAAAGCATAAATCTGTCGAAAAACGTAAGCAAGATCAAATGAAAAATAAATCACAACAACTATAGTTGGTGCTGCTACGACTTGTAAAAAAAGTTCTTTTAACCATGATTTGTGTAATACCTTGCTCTCCGCAAATATTCCTTATTGTGTTATTGTTGTCAAAAAATAACTAATTAGCAGGGTTGGGATTTTATAGCACTTAAAATTGCATAAATATGCGCTATAATATCACCTTAAATATCGCTAAATATGCGCTAAAAATATGCAAAAAAAAAAGGAAATTGACATTTAATGATGTGGCTAAGGACAGTAATTTTGCTTGCAATTTATCAATAGCTACAGATAAAATAGATAGAAAAATTGATTTTATGTATGCCAAGTTATTTTCAAGATTAGGTTTGTCTAAACATTTTTTTTAATATGTATAATATTTTTTAAAATATTAATTTGTAAATTGACAAAACTCTAAAAACATCATGTTTACTAAAATATAAATTTATAAAATATAACCGATTTTGATTCAAAAACAGGTAAAAATACAAAAAAAGTCTCAAAAAGTCCAAAATGAGCACTAAAAACTAAAAAATCGCAAAATATGCAAAAATATGCAAAATAAAATTTTTAATTTGAGTTCTCTGTATCATGAAACACATTTTTAGCTTACTCTGCTATTTCTTAAACATCTCATAAGAAATATGCAAATGCTATAAAATCCCAACCCTGCTAATTAGTAATTACAAAAAATTGTCTAAATTTAAATGAATAAATCAAATTTTTAGTTGCATATTTTTGCGCATATTTCGGTTATTTTAAGTGCATATGTGCATGCATATTTCCTACAATTTGTGTGCGATAAGTCCCGGAACCCTAATTATTACACAAGAGCAGTTATGCGTACTCGAATATTTCAATATGTCTTATTATTACGTCATATAGTTGGTGAAATGTCAAATAGGCTAATATACAAATACTTGTGATTTCGAGTAGTATTATAATATACTATTTATAGCCGCGCGTCGACCGTCAGCCAAAATCAAATATATTCGATCGTTTGCACGAAGATAATATTATATTATTAAATTCGATATAATATGTACTTGTTATTATGATTTTCCGTGATAATTGGGTTTAAGTGTTTATAAAACTATAATTCCCCGCGTACCGAGCGAAACATTTTAGTCGAAATGTTATTTGTTTTTTTTTTTTAATTTTTTTTTTTTTAGGAAAACGCCGACTCAAGTTTTTCGTATCGTGTCTGTTCTCTAGATTATTACGGACCCGCGAGCATGGGAACATACGACATCTGCGATGGCGGAGAAACGTTTCAAACCGGCAGTCACAACTATACCGTCATTGTTCGGATGGAAAACGACGAATTTGCATTAAACTCGGGTTCTTTACCCTGCCTGCGGGGTCAAACCAGTGCGTGTTGAGTAGTACGTATATATAGTGCACGTGAAATTATTGTTTCAAAGATATTTTCACTCCACTTGCCGCAGTGAATTCACCATAGTACTTCGAATGTACATCTATATATAGCTTCAGTTTAAAGTATACATATTATGTACGAAAACCGTACACTCGAGTGTGTTTTAATATTTTTGAACTTCGTGTCGGCTAGTTTTCACTGATTTTCCCGAAAATTTCAATAAATATTTCATTTTGAAACATCGCTGCGTTGCATAATTTTTTGATATACATATTATTCATGTAATACAGTGGAACCTCGATAGCTCAAAGGAATGCCCGCGCCGATCGCAACGAATCGTAGATTTTTGTCCAAACGTTTTCCGGGTTTTTAAATTGTTAAGGTGGATCAGAGGTGCAATCGGGAAGGATCGAAAGTATGTATTTCCGATTATTATAATCCAAGACGTTTGGTCGGCGGTGTGAAATGAAGTTTTTCAAAATTCAAAAACCGTAAATATTATACTACTCACAGCGAAAATCAAGTTTTACATAGTTTTTCGTACGTTTTTTTAAATGTTTCATAACATTCTACGACGACGTCTCCGAGACTGTTCGAAATAATATTTTACGTTGTATTTTCGGGGAGGTGAGAACGGTTTGCTCCGGGCTTTGAAGTTACGCTATACCGCGCGACTATATTATATACAATATTATAAATCGTCGTCGAAAAGTCCAAAGCGTGGCGCGTTTGTGTGGGGAGAGAGGAGAGGAGGGGAGGAAAGTTTGGAAGTCGACGGGGACGAGTAAAAAAAAAAAAAAAAATCGAAACCCACGCGTCGTCGTCCAATTAGGAGCCGCGGGGGCGTACGCGACTCGGGAGATCGACGTTTCGGATGACAACCGGATCGGCCGCAGCCATACTGTTTAATAATGTTATGCGCGCATATATACACATAAATGTATACACGTACATGTAATAATAGTATACACTGTCGTGTGCACGGTCACGCCCGCGTATTGGTCGATGGTGACGATGACTGCGCGGCGAGTAACGGCCGGGAGTGGGAGCACCGCCGTGGCAGTCGTCTCGCTAGCCGTGTATACCGACACGACGTAATATTATTATTAAGGTAGTAGTGTAATATACTATATAGAACGTAATATATGCGCGCGTGAGATCGGAACCGGTTTCCCCGCGGCCGTGGTTTTCGCGAGCTTTTCCCCGACGTTGCCGGAACGGCAGGCAGGACGCAGGACGAATAAATAATAATAATCGTCGAACCGACTGCGGTGGCGGCGGCGGGTCGGCTCCTCTCCCCGAGAGAGCGTTACGGCTATAAGAATCTGACGACTTTTCTGCATTTTTTTGCACCGACGACGACGATTGTGTGAACTCTTGAAATAGAAAAATCGATTTGTTTGGGCCGAATAACTATAATAACTGATGAAAACCAAAAGTACATACGAGTAGTATAAGAAAATATAAGAATGTATATTATTAAGACGTTCAAAAATAACTTGATTTATCGTCGACTTGTTTTCTAATGGAAAAAAATATCAATACGCTTTGTCCAAAGGTTTGCCGTTCTTGTTTTAGACGATATACCATATTATCTATTCGTCGTCGTATCAAAAAAAGAACGCGTTCTGACTAAGCAACGCACGGCTAAAACTACCGTAACGATTCATTCGATAATTCGAGGGAATGTCTGTTTTTCGCGCGCTTATATCGACGTATCGGTCGATCGAAAACATATAATTTATATGATAAATAGCGATTGCCATATAACAATAAGTTAATGTCAATAATGATAGTTCATATTGCATTATTTTAGCTACGGTATGGAAAAAACCGTTGTGAATACTTAGTTTTCCATCTGATATAAAAAATCGTTGACACTATAATGGGCCGCCGCCGCGCCGCGTAGATGTAAATATTATGGAATTAATATATTTTATTCAAACTTTAACCCGGCAGCGACGGGTAATTCAGCGAACATATATGACTAGATATTATTAATAATTGTAAACATTATTTGCGTTTCACGTGTCCCGGATCATATATCGACTGCAACACGACCGTTTGACGCGTGACTGATTATGTATCGACTATTTTATAATTTATTTTAATAGTATACGATCGTTTTATAGACGTGCATACTGTTTATATACTTAATAATAATATATTCTACGGCGGCGGCGCGTACTTAATAAATACGTAACACACATTGTTACGTACATTCGCCATACAACATTTGCATATTATGTGCAAATAAAATCATAATAACACTGATAAACGCAGACAGTATTATAATTATTTTTTTTTTTTTTTTTCATATATATTATATTTGTTTAAATTAATTTTTAACGAATCTATTGAATTTTTTTTTTTTTTTTGCTTTTCGTTGTTGTCGACACGCGTTTTCACAAACGTAATTTCAATACCTACTCTGGAGCAGTGATTCCCAATTAGCGGGAACCCCAGGGGGGGTTAGGGGGTCCGCGGTTGTGTAGTAGTATATACGTATTATACCGTAGCGGATTTTTTTATTTTTATCTCGGTGAAATTAATTTTAATTTCTAATAAAATAAAATTTAATTGATTTTTTAGTTCGGAAATCAACGCTAATCAAACAAATTCTATGTTCAATCTTGTAATTAAACATTGTAAAAGGCAATTGCAATGATGTCGTACGTAAAGTCAAGTGTTAAATCGAATAAATCTCTATTGAGAGAAAACCCGTGTTTATATCGTTACGACGAGGTACTTGTGTAAAATTATAAAAATAAATCGTAACAAATTTGTTTTTTTCCTTTTTGTAATCAAACAAAATCGAAAAGTAAGTGTTCATTGGTCCCCCGGACCAATTATTTAAATTTTAGATATGGGTCCGTGGCTTCGTACTAATTGGGAACCACTGCTCTAAAGTGTACACAGGCTATAACATACGAAATAGGCCTGATCTATTAAAAAAAAAATCATCGAGCGGCATTGTATCGAATTATAAGAAAAATCATCGAATTGCTGCAGGATATAGTATTTAGTACTCGCACTAAAATAATTGTAGTATTTTGCAAAAAAACAATATCGATAAAGCTAAGTTTAAATTTTAGGTTTTTTATACAATGTTTTTATAGTAGTTTGAAAATTGAAATTGAATATTTATATATATTGTTTTTCTTATTCTATTATATATCATGTGTATAGTTTACAGTGATTTATTGAAATGTCATTATTATTATTTATTAGTGCGCACGGTCAACGAAAAACAATCTATTAACATCCTACATCGTCCGTGTATTCATTCTTCTTCCTCCTAATTGGTTTTAGATACATACTATAGTGGCCATATAGTAATGAACTGAGCGTATGTCACGATTCCGCCATTACACACGACGACGTCGAATTTGAATTCCGATTGAAAAAAAAAAAAATGAAAAATGTAAATGTGTGTATTTACACGGTCGTACGGTAGAAATCAAAAATATTTTTACCGACCAAGAATTGTCAATAAATACCTACGTGTATTTGAAAACGATAATTATCATTTCGAAATGACGGTAAATAATGTTTATCGGTACCAGACGGATAATCAAAGAATTGCGAAAGTAACGAATTGAAAGTATAGCTGATACCTACAGCGATGTTTCCGAAACGAGACGATTATTTTTGAACGACGCGGATCAAGTCCATACAGACGAATCGTAATAGACGAATATTGTAGCTCGAATCGAATACGAGAAGTGAACGCCGATGATGAAACGAAAGAACAAAGATCTAGAGACGTTTAGTCGATCAGTCGATATTATTATTTCACTCGGATTTATGAAAACATAATATACTGTACAGAAACATGTGAAATATTATGCTACGCAGATCGAATTATTATGAAACGAATTTCATTTTCAAAGGCCTATAAGTAAAATAATGAGATAAATAATTTGTTTATTAGTCGTACGATCAAATATAAACGTGAATCAAAATAATAATATTATTATCGTACACTCAAATGGTATACCGATAATAAATAATAATTGGAATATACGTATTTATGTAAAGTAAAGTAGGTAAATAACAAAAAACAAAACAAAAACCTTTTATAGTTCATAAAAGTTACACGAACAAAAGAAAAAAAAGAAAAAACAGTACGAAATTTATTTTATAGAAGATAATAATCAAAGTTCTTCGAACTTCAAAGCTTCCGGAATGTTATCAAAATAACTCTAATAAACGACGAAGAAACATCATTTTTAACATGACCAATTAAGCGCAAAAGTTCGGCTCGAGCGAAGCGAACAATGTATTTTAAACTAATAATAATAATAATATATGCGTACAGTATAAGTCGTGTCGATCAAGTCATCGAAATAAATGCTCTAACCCAGCGGTTCTCAAACTTTTTCGTTCGCGGAGCCCTTATGTTCCTAAAAAAAAAATCACGGAGCCCCGAAAATCAGAAATGTCTATTTGAGACAACGATAATTCATAAAAAAAAAAATGATGTCAATTGTAAATGATTATGTTGCTTTTCATTTAAAAAATTAGCTAAATTATCGTACAATATTATGTCAAATGATCGAAAAACCCGAATTTTATCTGATCTCGTTTTGACTTTGACACAAATAATAATATACATGTGTATTTATAAATAGTTTAAACGTTTAAAAAAATACATATTGGTACTGTCCAAATAATATAAATAATATTAAATAAACCAAATTACCAAATAATATTAATAATTTGAATTTAATTAATACAAATATAGCCCCAGGGCTTCGCGGAGCACAGTTTGAGAAAACCGCTGCTCTAACCTAATGCTAGCTGTAACTTGTTCGAATCTTAAACATAATATTATTCCATCTTTTCACTAATCAATAAATACGTTATTTTATGATACCGAAAACATATTTTCATATATTTGAGGAATATTTTTTTCCATGGAGGTTTTTTTTTTTCAAAATAATAAAGAAAGCGTCCGCCGTCGTGCAATATCACCCCCCCCCCCCGAGTAAATCTGTTTGAGATATCCTCGAATATAATCGTTGTTCACGAGAGTTTTTCTTTGTATATAACTCATATTATTATTACATGTACGTACTCGTATAATAGACCATAGGCCCGCCCATCGATATTTCACTTGACCTAAACCGTGAATCCGTGCTCGGTCGGATCGCGACAAGAATCTAGGACAATGTTTCATGTTGTCTCGCGTTTTTTATCGATTATTTTATACGCATATATTTTTTTATCTATATATACGTGTGTGTGTGCGCGCGCGCGCGTGTGAGAGAGCGTACGTACATGTACATGTGTACAAAAGAACAATAATAACACGGTGCGTGTGTGCCAAGTCCGGAGATTTTTACTTACGATATTATAACCAAACGGCATCGTCGTCGGCGGGTGGACGAGAGGGATGGAGAGTGGAAAAAATGCTTATACAGAGGAACCTGTAAAACCCGACGTGCTCGTTACACTATAAAGAGCGTACTATATAATTATTTCATTCATTAACCGCATACCTATGACACGGAAAATCTCCACATCCCATCTCGTCCATTGTCTAAGCATTTACACGGACCTATAAAGCTTGGGTCATTATAATTATGATTAAACGATTCGTGTTTTTTATTTTTTATTTTTTTTTTTATATATAATATATTATATTATATTATATACGAAATAAATATGATTCACTGCCGTGCGTATACACGTTTTTTCATATACGTATACATAGTTGCACAGATCAATTATGTCGCGTGCGGATCGCGTATAATTTTTCAAAAAAAAAAAAAAAATAAAAATATAATCGTCCTTATTAAAACTACGTATATGTACTACGAGTACGGCGGCGAGCCGTGTGCAATTATTTTACACGCGCGCGCGTAGGGATAATATCGATTTTTTTACACAAAAAATTACAATTTTCTCAACGGTGAAAAATATTACAGTCCGGCCGACTGTAATATTATTGTCACTATAAGATTTATACGCGTATTTTCAAATTATACAATTATTTTTTTACTGTATATACGAGTATATAAGATATAGCGGTTGTTTCAATGACGTTTAAACTGTCATAACGTCCGATCGATTGTAAATTATTATCAAGAGATGTTTTTTATTACTATTTTTCGTCGTATAAAAAATATTAGGAATTTTCAATTTAATGGTATTAATTCGACTTGAAATTTAAAATTTGATTCTAATCACACACGGACGCGTATCATAATAAGTCAGTTAACTAACTTACAATGCTCTATAGATCTACTCTGAAACAAAATTCGAAATTTCTACTAGAGTGACGGTCGAGATATTTCTCACTGACTCGACTTTTTCGTGTCACGTTCGTATGATTACCTTATTCTATACTGTACTTAAACGAATTCTGATATAAACAAATTGTTCGACCGAAAAAAAGATTAAATCCAAAGGACACAATGCGCGAAACTTTTATTCGTCGCGAGTTTTCTTATACATGCAAATAATTACTCGATAACATTATTCGACAACTCGTGAATCGTAAGAAAAAACATGACCGATTTTTCACTAGAATTATGAGGAATATAAGAGAAATACGCGGAGCTCTGGTGAGCGAGGGTGTTGATAAATAGCAAAACAAAAAAGAGAGAGAAGTCGGGAGGGAAAAAAGACGTGAGAGCGGATAGTAGCGCGGTGTGCGTGTGAAAGAAATAGAGAGAGAGAGAGGGAAATGGAGACGCAATAATAAAAAACAGAAAGATAAAGAAACGGCGCGAGGGAGAGGCGAGAAATCTACCACTAGATAGAAAGCGGAGTCGCTTTCTAAAACCGCACACTCGGCGGTAACAAAGTTCGTTTTAATAAAATCGGACCGCGACTTTTTTTTTTATTTATTTGATTTTTTATTTATTTTATATATATATACGGTGTGTGTGTGTGTGTATATATACACGGTAGTGGCAGATTTTATTACGCGGACCGTCGGGCGCGCGCGCGCGAGCGTCTCTCTCCTCTCTCGTAGGGAAAAGTCTAGCGGAGGACGCCGCCGGGGGGATGAAGGAACCGCCGCGCGCGCGCGCGCGCGCGGCGTGCGGTTGCCAAGGGGCTGACGAGAACGGGCCCGATGGCGGCGCGGGACCGGGTGAATTTGCGCCCGGAGCGCATTGATCGGCGCGAAGCTCGTACCGCGTGCCGCCGCCGCCGTCGCCTCGCGCGCGAAAGCTCAATATAACCTCACCCGCCTCGCGCGCGCGCAAACACGCGTATACGACGACGCTGCACAGTCGTCACGAAACGTATGCACGTATATGCGCCCTCCTCTCCGCCGACCATTTTGTTGTTTGTATCTATTTGCGAGCGAGCGCGCGAGACACATATAATATAATATAACGTTTAAATACATTATTAGATCAGCGGTCGCCAACCGGCGATTCACAACACCAGTGGTCCGCGGTGAAAATTTGATGGTGCACAGAAAAATTTGAACATTATATTTTGTAATGTTATGAGTAGGGCCCGGATTTCAATGCAAAGTGCATATTTTTTTGGTTGATCATACACAATGCTTTCTAAGTACTAAGGAAATTCTTCCCATAAAATACCTGTATAAAAAATTTTCAATTTTATTTATAATAAAAAAAAGTATAAACCACATAAATAACACAAATTTTTCACTTATTAGAGAGAATAGAGCCTATAATATACCAGTTAAATATTCTAAAAAATCCTTTGGACAATCCTTTATTGATTATTTAGGTCCAACGTATTTTAATCAAATGCAATTAATTTATAAAAAAAATATTCATGAGGGAGTAATGAATAGGAAAAAATTAATATATAAATGGTTATTTTATGAATTAATGACTCCCTAAATATAATATATTTATTTCAATTTATTTCAATTTTTTTTATTTCAATTTTATTTAATATTAAAAACTATGATCTGTATGCTAACTTTGTATTTATTCTATCTATTATTGTACTCTTTTAATTTTGTAATCGTATGCTATAATTTGTCATGTTATCTTATTTTATCATATCTTATCTTATTTTATTTTTATTTTGTTTCATTTATGATGTTACAGTTGTAATATTTATTATTCTTATTCTTATTCTTATTCTTATTCTTATTTTTATTATATTTTATTTTATTTTATATTCTATTTTATAGGTGCTATTATATTTATTATGTTATGTTAACTCTCTACTCCGCCACAAGCTTAGGCTTAAAGGAGTAGATATATTTTCTTTATTATTTATTATTTATTATTATTTTATGATTTATATGTAATAATAAAGGAAAAAAATTTAAACCAAAAAAAAAAAAAAAAAGTACATAATTCGTTTCATGTAACGAGGGTTTGAAAACTACAAATTTTATTTTGCATTTTTTTGCATATTTCGACGTTTTTACATTTTTAGGGCATTTTTAGCATTATTGGGTCATTTTGTTGGTTTTTAATGCATATTTGTTCAATGTAGATATAAAACTTGGACTATTTAAAAAAATTATCTTAAGATAAATTATTTTCTTGATATTTAAAGAAGGTTTATCGGGTTTTTCCATACACATTGTCGATTTTTTTTTTCGATTTAGTTTTTATCTTATCTTAATTTATTATTGACTGTAGATCGTCATGTAAAAATAATTATTATGTCTCATTTATAAATTATAATTTGTATAAAAAAAAATATATGGCATTTTTAAGGTCATACTTGTGGTAAATTGTATTTTTTTAAGGGCATTTTTAAGGTCATTTTTGTGGTAAAATGCATTTTTTAAAGGCATTTTTGGCTATTTTCTAGAGCATATCTGTATGGTTTTAAGTGCATTTAAATCCGGGCCCTAGTTATGAGTTTATAATCGTAATTTACGAAAGTAGCGTATAATATCGCTGTCTGTAGATTCAGTTTACAACAAATAAGAATAAACGTATAATAATATTTAGTTTATTTATTCATTATCGCATGTTATAAAATAAATAGACCTAATTTCCAACGACGCGCGACGGTGGGTTATTCAAGACATGAGTATAAGATATATTATAAGTGGTCCGTAGAATTTAGAGTTATGGAATTAGTGGTCCGCGAGGTCCAAAAGGTTGGCGACCTCTGTATTATGATGACTGCCGGGATTTCGTAGTTTCGGGAAGGGTCCGGGAAAAAAACGCTTCGTGTCGAAAATCGATGATATTATTTTTTCTCGTCCGAATATTACGACGACGACGACGACGACTCGAAAAATGTCAAATTCACCGTTCTACCGTTTTTCATATTACAATTTGTAATAATATTTTCGTCCGTTACTAATATTTGGCCACGGTAACAACGCGTTAACGATGACATTGCGCGGAGGACTTGGAAATTTCGAAAGGAGTCTAAGACGTCGTAGACTAAATGAGAAACATATTTATTTTATTTTTATTTTTTCATAATCGAACGCGCCAAAACTGCAGGTGAGAACTCACATAATTTCATATTCATTTATGGACTTATTATAATTATGTTTGGTTTTGAGTTTATAGTAAATGTATTCCGTTTGCATCGCTCTCGTTTAATAATATGCGTTGTTTGTTGTGCGTAAAACGTGAGTATGATTTTGTGTACATGTTGTTTTCTCGGAAATAAATATTATAATTCGCATACGACTTAGAATTAAAGAAAATTTCACGCCGATATGCTTATTTTTTCTTATTCAAACATTTTCCGTTTGATTAGAATTTCTTTACTGTAAAAAACTGCATTTCGTCGACTACATTGTCACGAAAATATTAAGGGTGAGTAGAAAACACACTGTATAAACTTTGTCGCGTATTGCATTTCCAATATTTTAATATTATTACGACGACGTCGTCGTCGTCGTTTGAAAGAAAAGAAAATGTTATATACGTATATCTACTTACCCGATTCGTTTATAGATTAAAAATATATAAAGTCGGCGAGTTCGTACAAGACCTAAGCTTTGATCAACGCATAAGATTGAATATTTATAATTATTTTCGTACGACGAGTCGGTATAGTGTATGCATATATTATATGATTATAATGATGATTGTTAAACAGAGGGGAGGTAGGTTATTTCGTTGATTGGGTATGAAAAATTAATTCTCTGCGAGGAAAATTAAGTAAACCGAGAGCAGCTTCGCGAAGGGCGCGCACACACTACACACTATATATTATATACGGCGCGGTCATTAAATGCGCCGTTTTCATGTGCGGAAATTTAATAGCAACCGAGGCAATTCTCGCGATGTCTTTGAGGCCGACTACTACCAACAATAAAATCAAAAGCCTCGAAACCCGCGCGCGTTAACGTTTCATTATACGACGATGGCCCTTGACCCCTAGATGTACCTGCGACGACGATGAATAAATTATCTCACCGCGTTATTCCGAACATGTGTAATAAATATTATATAATATAACGTACGCGTTTAGGCTGTCTTCCGAAACGTCCGCGAAATCGCCGCGCTCGCGATTCGCGTGACACGTGCGGGTAGACGAAAAACGTGCGAACCAAGTTTTATTTGACACGAAAAGAAGAAAAAAAAACGCCATCGCTAATAAAGACACGGAACAAGAGGAGAGGAGGACACGAGTTTTAGACGAAAGATGACACACACACAGTAGTTGTCGTCATTCTTCCGCGACCGCGTCGATAACTCATTATAGAGACGCTAAAAACTACACACGCGATAAACCGCGATAAATACTACACTTCCGTCGTCGTGACGGCGCGATCTCTTTGTTAAAAAAAAAAAAAAACAAAAAAAATTTGGAACAACACGCGGATACGATAGACGCGAACAAAAAGCAACTCGAAAGCTACAGAGCAGCTGGTCAGAGTACCTGTTCGTTTTTTACTATCCTAGGGTTTTCTAGCCAACTCGTCGGTTAGTCGTGAAATTCACCAATATCTCGCGATTTTCATCTTATCGCGTTCATCGTGTACTCGTCTACGTCATGATACGTACATACGTACTTGTTTAGGCGTGTTCGTTAGGGTGGTCCTTATTTTTTAAATTTAAAAATTTTGATGCAGGACCCTCCCATTTTTTTAATTGTTATGAGAAAATAAATTTTGGTGAATTTGGTTATGATGACTTATCTCCTTCCCGTGCCGCAAGAGGGATGAAAAATGATCAAAGAGGGTAGTTTTATGGGTTTTCCGATTTAACTCAAAAAATATTGACCCTTTTGTAAAAATGTATAGAATATTTATTATAGCATTAATTACTGTCTATAAAAAAGTAAATTATAAAATTTCTTGTAAATCTATTATTTTCGCACAAAAATAGCAAAATATAATTTATTTTATTTATTAGGTAAAATTGATTTTATTACTGTTATTTTATTATATTTTTTAATTATTCAAGTATAAAATTAAATAAATGTATAAATTATATAAATGTATTATATAAATATATGAACACTGTTCGTATTATGTAAAACAGTCAAGTCATAAAATATGATTTTATCCACATTAGACCTCGAAGACAATAATTTCCTTTTACGTCACCTGATGTACGTCATCATTTATAATAAGCATATGTGTTTAAAATATCTTATGCGCTTTGCGTCTAAACCTCGTCAATAATATTTACTGTCGGGTGTGGATTTTTCTCGGAAATCGAGGAATAAAAATTATTATTTTATCGCGTGGATTATATACATAAATCGTTAATAATCATAAACGAGCGAATTCGGACGTATTGCCGCTATCGATATTCGGCATACAAGCCGTCGAGCCCGGGACTTTCACGGTGGCCTGTTATGCGTTTCCAAAAAAGCATAAAAAAATAAGTACGGAATTTTAGAAAAATTCGAGCCGATTTTCTCCCCCACGGCTCAGCATATAAAATAATATTTTTGTTATTACCGGCTAAGAAACGACACGGACTGATTTACTTATCTCGCGACTGATGTTTACGCAAACCTCTAAGTTATACACGTAAATACTCTATTTTTATAAACGCTCTGTTCGAATCTAATTCGTTTAGACATTTTCACTGATTTTCAAAATAATTATTTTTTGAAATGACGATTTTGTTATTCGAACGATGACCGTCTCTTTTTGACAATAATTTATTATTGTCGAATATTAGGTATTGTTTTCTATATTAATATTATTTTTTAGAAAAAAATGATAAGTGTAAACCTCTTATATCAAGAGCTATACGACATGTCGTTCAGTTCCATTATTATTACCCTAATAGCGATTTACAAACAATTATCCGGATTAGAGCTAATGGATTGTAAAATACATATACCATTCGTATTACCGAAGGATTATCGAGGGTGGTTTTTTCACGATACATTTGAATGCGAACAAATAGCGAATCAAACAACTCTCTTTACATTGTGTCATTTCAGTAATTAAAATAACCATTGAGATTATGTGTACTGCGTACGTATATAATATCTACTAACACTACGCATTAAAGTAAGTTATATTATAATGTAAATAAGATAAAATCAGTATATTGTTTAATTAAACGAAGTGTTATAGGTTCGTGTACGTATTTCAGCCGATTATTTGATTTGTTTTAATTAATTTATACTCTCTCGAATGTAATAAAATTATAATATCTACTCGATTTTTTTTTTTTTAATTAAACTAAAAACATTTTACTATAATATACATATTATTTATACAGACCAAATCAAAACAGTCGGCGATTTTCGTTTCGGAAAACCGAATAGTTTAAATATTTATTTATTTAAACGTAATTTTATAAGCAATCAATTTTCAATTCGATAAATTTGTTTCTATTTTTTCCCAATACAAAAACGATTCTATAAAGTCGTTTGAAAATAAATAATAGTAAAATATATTGCAAATGTGATTATTTAGAAAATTATTTTATATTATTTAAAAAAGTTCACCTAAATAATAGTCACTAGTATAATATCGTTATAATGTATTTGTTGTATTTGAAATTGAACAAAATAAAAAATTACAACATTCATATTATAAGTATAAGTTTCTAAAACTATTATGCTTTAAATTAAATATACCCATCACAAGAGAATCATATAAATTGCAAATTTCCCAATTGGGGATCTCGTCTTGTGAATTGAGGAGAAAGGTGGCAGATATTATGTTCGTATATGACTTATTAAATGGCCTTATTATTTCATATTGGTCTTAATGTACAATCTCGCGTATTAAGAAAAACCAATTTTTTTCATATTTCTCCCTCAAAAAATAACTACACCTCTACCTCGTTTTTCCCCAGAGCTCTGCTTTTGGCAAACAGAATAACAGATTATGTTGATTTTTTTTATATGTCGCGTCTTGTTTTCAAACATAATGTATATTATGCTCTAAATTCTATTGTTTGATCATTTTAATTTAATTCATTTTTGTTAATTTTTTCTTATTTTTTTTTTTTATTCATTATATTGTTATCTGTTAAATTTATATCATTATTGTCAATTATTACTGTACTTATATTTTTTTTTCTACTTCTAAAGGGTAATACCCGTTTATATACAAATAATAATATAGTACCTATTATAGACGTTGTCGTTACGTAAATGACGTAAAAATGAACAAATTTTAATAAATAACAATCGATATCGACAATATCGTTAAAACATTTTTCGGAGTTGGTTTTTCTAAATCGGGGTCGAGTTGGAATCAAAGACATCGGGGTTCCGGGAAACGAACTTAAGAAACACAAACTATTTCTTATAAGGGTTCCGCGGTTGTAAAAATTTGGGAACCGCTGGTCTAACGGATGATTACTATAATGAAATGAAATAATGATAAAAGTTTTCCTCGAGAGCGTGAACGCCATCGGACTTTGTCCGGGGGAAAAGGGAAAAAATGTGATGTGAAAATAGTGTTAACTGTACATGTCATCGCGCGCTCGAAATTTCGATATTGATTTTTCACGCCGACGACGGTGAAGGGCGACCGTCAAATCCGCGACGTTAACGATCTGTGGGTGACAAAAATTGAATATTAAACCGACTTTGAAGAGGATAGGGGTGAGTTCAATCGGAGCGGACACTCGGAACGACGGAAAACCAAAGACGCCGCGAATAAAACGATTATGGGGGGGGGCCATCGGCGGCGCGGCGACGCGACGAGGGTGCGCGCGTGTTTTTCGCTCTCGCCCGAAAGATTCGAATTACAAATTCGAAATTGATTTTTTTTTTTTTTTTTTATGCAAAACCAATCCGTCCGTGAAATTTAAATTTTATCTCGTAATACGTGTGCGCGCGCGCACGCACAAGGGTCTACTCGGAGGGTCGTCGGACCGAGACCGCGTGTAAATGACATGTAAACAACCGCATACGTAGTGTACCTACGAAATGAGTCAATTAACTATGTACAAACATCAAAAGATTTCGTGTCGCGGGACATTAATTGAAAAAAGGCTTGTGGCGGGGCAAGAAGAGAAAACATTTTAAATAAAAAAAAATACATAATGGATTTTCGATTTCAAATACCCGCGATGTGTAACACCGTTCGCGGCCGTTGCGCCGGGCAGATGGTCGTTTGCGATACAATTATTTTAAAACAACTTTTTACCACTCGGCGCTCTCACACACACACACAGCGGGCGACTATGAACCCGTTCTATATCGTTATTATTTTATCTCGCTGTTATTATTCTTTTATTGGCGCTCGTGCGTTAAGCAAAATTCACCCCGAGTCGTTTGAAACTGATTTAAAAGGATAATAATTATTATTATCATTCTAATATACTACTTGTGCGGTGTTAGAGACACCGACGATTTTCATATGCGTATAAATTTTCTGAGAAATGAAAATAAATTATGCATGTACATTGTACTTCTAATACGGCGCGCGCGCGATCTCCAATTTACACGACGAAACGCATATAGAACTGTGTTATCGTTTCGAAAAGTATTAATCAAACAACGCTTTAATCATGGCGAGTCCAAAAAGTAAGTAAACCTAATGGAAAATAAATTATAAATAAATACGCGAAGAATGAAACGTTCTCGGAAAAAAGAGTCGTTCGGAAAACGCATAACTTTACTCGTTGTTTTCGCGAATATAAAGCATTTATTACACAATATTAACGGTTTATTCTTGATTTTATTTCTTCTTCTTTTTTTTACATCCCTTTTGAGACGCGGACGAAACGAAATGTCGTCGGTAATTGGCTGGTTGGTTATTTCGTGATGAAATTTATTTTAGAATTCGGAAAAAGAAATTATTTTCGTTGTGAAACGAGGCGAAACTATTAGTTTTACCAAGACGTGTTTTTGTTTTTTCACGAGTCCGATCGTCAATATCATGGTGGTTTCTAGTAACAAAGTCGTCCGCGTCTAGTTAGTGCATTTGGAAGGTCGTTTTTTTTTTCAATAAAATGTATAAATATTTAAAATGTTTAAGTTTTCTTGGTTTTTTGTCTTTTGTAAAATATTGATAAAATAATTTTAGTTGGTTTAAAAGTCTCGAAAACTTAATAAGTTTCTCATTTATGGTTCTTGATTGTAAAGTGAAATACCGAAAATCCGTTGGCATGATTTTTTCACAGGTATTTGAATTTTGATAAAAATCCCGAAAATCTACAAACTTTTTGTAGTTAACAAGTCGCAAAAAATTTCAATTCCAATACTTAAGGCTTGAAAATGTAATGAAAAGTCGTAAACACGTTTTTTTTCGATCACACAAGTTTTGTTGTTGTTCATAAAAAAAAAATCACTTATAGTTATTACCTAACTATCCATAGAAAATAAAAATAGAAGCTGATCCATCACCTGCCTCCTTTCACTCTAAATCGTTTTTCGAAATCAATATGAAAAAAACCGATTTGAAACTCGACTTTGTATCTCGTCCCAAGTCCGTTATCGTATCGTTTCTTTTTCAGTTTTCCCGTTAACTTTTGAACGTCAAAAATACAATAACGATGATGATGAAATCAGAAAAGAACTTTGGAAACGAAACGGATTTCGCGATTCACACGCATTATTTATAGTGGCGTGTCTACTGGAAAACTAGGATTCGCCCGCGAAATAGTCAAAACCGCGCGCGTTGCACAACGAATCGAGGGTGTAAACGAGAGAGTTTTTCCGGAAATCCGACTCGACCGCTCCGGAGCATTGTCGGACGCGGTTCTCCCGAGAGAAGTATGAGCTACCCCCGTCGAGGGGTAGTTTTTTGTCGATATTACTTGTGCGCGTGAAATACAAATTACATGTACACGTGAGTCGGCGACCGGAGACGGAATGTCGGACGGCGACGGCGGCGGCGCGCGTATTGTTATTATTTATGACGCGCGTACACACAACAACACGACATTGGAAATATTCTGGATATAATACGCGCGCGTATATATATTCATGTGTATATATTATATCAATATATACGATATCATGATTACGGGTGTCAGCGCGGCAAACCCCTCAGGGCGGTCGGCACGATCCTTCCAGCGCCACACTATTTAATTGTACGCGTTTCATTTCGGTTCTCCGACTACCGAATTTATTATCATATTATCATATTATTATTATTATTATTTTAAACAGTAGTAATTTGCCGTTATCGTCTCTGTGTGTGTGTGTGTGTGTGCATAAACATCCACCGACCACTATATTATATACTACAGAGTAGTCTATATACATAATAATATATAAAATACGCGCGCGCGCGCACACACACACACACACAGACACGGGTCGTAGATGTGTCCTAGTGAACAGTAGCTACTGAACGGCGGCTACTGATTGCTATAATTTCCGTGTTTGGCCAATAATAATAGGGCTCAACAGTAGCCGCGGTCGGCGTACGCGCGTGTGTGTGTGCGAGTGTGTGATTGACGCCGGCATGTGCCCCGAGACAAATAAATGTGTGTGTGTGTTTTTTTTTTTACTCGCCACTTATTTAAATACATAATATACGCCGCATATTTATACGATTGTCCGTATTGTTCCCACGTGATTTACATTTTAAATTTCATATCTGAGACACACACGCGCGTGCGTCGTCGGTACCAATAATGTGTATCCTCCCGAAAACCCGTGTTTAAAATTTTTTCGAATTTCCATAATCGGTAGCCGTCTCGAGAACGAACGTGTATCGGCGTCGGTAGCTCGGGGATGTCACGATTAGGTTTTCCCATAGGAATACATTATTATTTCGAGCCGAGGAATTTCGACCTCCCGATTGTTTTTTTTTTTTTCCAAACCGTTCTCCTTTACGACTGCCGCCACCCCGTTCGAAATATACCTACGTTATTATATTATTTTCTGTTTATGCGTAAGCGTATCTCTATGCATTTCCTTTATTTCTCGTGCGTAATATACGTATAGTCGTACGGGCGAACGCGCGACCTTCCACCGTCGCGCGCCACCGCCACGAAATCGAGTATGAATAATATATCAAATACACCGTGTGTTTTAACCACACACACACACAATCTCTTTGATCATGACGCATTAACGTGGTTATTTCGCGTGGTATATCACGCCGAGGTCCAAGGTGACGCGGTATAAACCGGCACGGTCGACGAGATTTAGTCCAAAGCTCGTCGAATCGAACGTTCCAGAATTAATTTTTATTAGATCCGTTTTCAATATGTACCTACACGTGTACCTTATACAATCGACGCGATTATTTCTCCGGCGGTTCCGACAGTTTTCTATGTATACCGAAAAATAGTTTGAACGAAAATGTTTCGAAATTATTCTCCCTCGTCGCGTCGGTCGTCGTGTTTGCGTCGCGTCGTCGTTTTGGAAAAATAATATCCGTCTTACACCAAGAGCGACCAATTCGTTATCATTACTTAATGTGTAAATATATACCTGTAGTACGTGGTTTTTTCTTCTTCTAAAACCATATAAAACGATATAGGTTGAATTATTTAAAACAAATAAGTCTTGCATGTTTTGTCGACTACGAGTCGGAAAGTGCATACAGATACTAGAGCGGCGTCGTCGTTGTGGATGCAATTACTTTTATGGATTAAAAATGCATTGGTTTTTTATGCGAAAAAATTGATTTATGTACGAATATAATGTGTGCGCCTACCTACATTCACGAGAGCTTATTCGTTTGCATTATATAAAGTTTTAATCTTTGCGATTTTAATAGACGTAAAGAAAAGCACTTTTAGTTTGCAAACCGTTTGAATCACACAGAATGTTTTGAGTACGGCGTTCTAATAATATTATAATTTAAGGAAACACGGAACATTTCGTAATTAGTTTTTAGTCGGGCTTATTAGAAGGGGAAACACTATGGCTTTCGTTGGATTACAAAAAACCTATTCGGTCTCGGATAAGTTGCGGACAAAAAAACACAAAAAAGTGTTATAAAAATAATTGTATCGAACGATTTTGTTGTTTTTAGTCGCGTGTGTCGCTTTTCACACTGTTGGCTGAAATTTTAAATTAACTTCGAGTAAAATATACTTTAGTTGGTACCTATTGAAGAGTACTACTGAAGTTATTTTAAATACTGGATAAATTGAAAGGTAATAATATAGCTCGCACGTCCAGTAACATCGTTGGAGTACCTACATTTGATTACGACTTATCGCGCTTCATTTACATAATATTATTTTATACGTGCCTGTTAATTTAGTGTGCGTTGTTTTAAATTAGCTTAAAATTACCAAACGTTACATATTTTTAGTAATGAATATTAATTTTAGTTATTTCCGAGTAGAAATTATAGATGCAGTTTGTCTACCTATATACTATATATTATATAATATTATACTACAGTAGCCGCCTACTATAGAATGGATGTCTCAGTGAACACTGCAGTATGTACATCCATTCGATTATATTCTATAAATCGTGGTCATATACATCCACGATGCGATGACGATAAAATACAACTTGACACTAAATATTTGAATAAATTATCAATTACCCGGCGCCGAAGGCTGTACATTTAACAATATTTTCAGGTTAATATAAAGGATATTCGTTTAAAATTTGTGTCGACCGCTTACTTTAATGGTAATTACTTATTACAATCTCCACATTTACAAGAACTGTATCAAATTATAATAAAGTATATAATTTCCGTTTAATATAATAAATATTTTCAAGCACAACACATAACTATAAATTAAAATATACCTACATACGTGTATATACTCGTATATATATTATATATGCAAAACGCTCGACGAATATAAGATTAAAAAAGAAATTAAACAGATGGGGTACAATTTGAAGTGTTGAAAATTTCCAATTATTTTAAAAATATAATTTTACTTTGAAATCGATGATAAATAATTATTAACAGATAAATGTAATACATAAATATACTCGAACTTTAGGAGTAGCCAATAATAATACAACGCTAATTTGCCATAACTGCATATTTAAAATGGACGGACAGTGACGTAACAACGTAACATTAAGGATGATTAAAATATATGCGATGAATTCGACCGGCGCGAAATATTTGTAAAATCATTTAAAAACTTAAAAAAGAAAAAAAGAATGAAAAAACACGCTAATAGTTGATTTTATAATGAATCGAGGTTATAAAAATCATATTCGAAATAATTACTTTGAAAAGATTTAAATCAGTGCTTAAATTTATTTTTTTACTTTTCTTAAAAGTTGGTTGTGTTTTTCGTACAACGCGTTTGTTTCGCCGTGTCTGACCGGTTGAAACGATGATCTCATTTTGAATACGTTTACCTAATTATTATAGTAAAAGAATTAGAATTATTACGTCCTATTTATACAGTCGCTACTCGTATTGGCCGATGCGATTTTCGACTCGGCGAGTCTTTTGGAAAACTGACCGCGTGATTCGATTGTAGAGCCGACTACAAAACGTCCACAATGACGTACGAAAACGCTCGAATTCAATGCGTGCGCGCCGGCCGGCCGAGTAGATAAATAATATATATATAATAACATACAATGTAGGCATTTCTCGAGGACTGGAAACGAAGAATTTATTGTTGTCGTAAAATCTTATCCGCGAATACAAAAATTTCCTCTCGTATACGTCTATATAATATAATATGTATTTATACGACGACGACGACGGTCTTTGCTTTGTCATTTTACGACGTGTATTTTGTTTGTAACTCAAGTGCTGTTCAATGATTCAACGCGTGCGCGCAGTCTCTCCATTCAGGTCGATCGTAAACAAAACGGCAAAAGGAAAGAAAAAAAAAAAGGGGGTTTTTGTTTTGCTAAAAAATAAATACACATAAGAAAGAGAGAACGCGGCGGCGGCGGCGGCACAGCCACTCGAACACGGTGCACACACACACACACATAACGAGCCGGGTACCTATAATGGCAAACGTGCGTCGTTCGACGAGCACTGCAGCCATTATGTAATATTGTGTGCAAGCATAATAGGGTTTAATTAAAAAATCGTAACAATGTAAACAACGGGAGAAATCGCGCGATACGCGCGTATATTATGAATTATTACTGCGATGCACTCTCCTCTCTCGGTCGCATTGTCCGGCGGCTGCACCCGAGAGGGTCGGCCAGCGTCATCTGGAGAAGTGGCCAGTGACGCGCCGCGCGCCGACTAGCTATTATTATTATTATTACGCTATGATGCACACGCGAACTGGGCCGGACCGAGTCGTTAGCGATTTTTAAACTGCGTTTAAACACGTTTTAACGAACGCCGCCAGCGGCGTCGGCGGCGGCGGCGGCGGCGGAACCGGCCGCCGGCCACTTGACACCCTCCGAGTGTTTTTTTTTTTTCCCTTCCTTTATTTTTTTAAAAAGACGACCGTGCGCGCGTATAGTTTTCGCGTATGAAAATATATATAATTATCGTACAAATACTATTATTGGCTGCAGCGAGCTCACTTGCTAGAGATTCGCGAAAAACCGCAACCGTATTGTTCGATTTGAAAACCTCCGCCTCTGTCGAAATTAAAAATATATGCACGGCGGCGTAACGCGGAACCTAAACCAGTCCCTAAAAAGTCTCGCCAAGATTGATCCGCTCGTACATAATGCTTCTTAACCTTTTCTGTGCCATAGACCCAAAACTAACAGACCAAAAACATAATATTATGTAGTTTGTGTTTTAATTATTTTTTAATGATAATACGTATACTAGTATTAAATTATTGTGAATAATCACTTTTTCTTTTAGTTTAAAACCGGTTTCAATGTGACATTTGTTGCTGTTTTGATTGCAATATTGCCTTAAAATCTGGGATAGTTTCTACTTTAAAGACTAGGTAATATTATAACGAATCAATTTCAAACAAATTTATTTTCGGAATATTTATAACACAGCCACCCTGTGGGGACCCCAGTAAGAAACGTACAGTAAAGAGAATCGAATAACGTGAGATTGGTAGTACAGTTTTTCGATTTTTTTATTCGAGGAATACTTCCCATCTTACCTACTTTTTCTATGAATCGTCTAAGAATTATTTCAACGTAGAGAGCAAATAATAAGTATCGATAGGTATTATTATCTAATAATCCTGTAAACACTAGAGATCGAGATAGTTACTACAAAAAGTTGACTCTCAAGATTTCTTATCGCACGTGTGAGGGTAGTGTGTCGCGCGGATAACTATTATGATTGTTTATCATAATATTAACCGAGTGGTCGGCGTTATTGTTTATCGATAATTATTATAAACATTTGCTTTGTCTCGGATTCCATACAATTCGTTACGTGTGGAAAATGGAGAACATAAATTATTCATCGTTAGTCGTTGTTACTTCGGTTGTTTGTTAGTAATAATTGTTGTGACTCGTAGCCAGTGGACTCCTGTGAATTTAATTACTTATTGGTCAATGGTTTCTCCATTCGGTTATTTTTATAAATTTAACTTTAGAAAACGGCAGACGGGAAAACAACGAGACCGTCTGGATGCGAATAAAGAAAAGTAAAACAGAAAAACGTAAAACAAACCGAAAGAAGTGTCGAAAAATATGTGATTCGTAGTACCTACTAATGAGAAGGCAATCGTTATTTTTGTAATAATTATTTTCGTTACGGTCGAGATGTTATGAATCGTTTAGTTTTTAAAACTCTCATAAGCGTCGACCGAATATAACGTTTTAAATATCTTTATCAATCGAACGCGTTTCGTTAAGATTTTCTAAAACGATCGATTGAAACAACAAAATAGAAAACTCGTAGAAAACATGAAACTCTTAATTCGTTTTCTTATAATAAATCAAATGTCATTTGTTCGATAAACAAATTTATAAAATTTAATACTGAATATTAAAAAGTTATTTATATTTTAATTTTTAACATGTAGGTATTTTAATTAAATTCATTACATTTTTTTTTTTTAATAGGTAACGATGGTAATCAACCTCGTTGATATCACAAAACTCCGTTGAAAATAATTTATGCGATCATAATAAAGCTCGAGTGAATGAAATAATAAATGAAAACTCAATTAGTTCTGACGCGATTAAACCAATCGCTTACGCCAAACAAACGTACGTTAGATATTATAATTAAGAACGAAGATATTAATGAGCCCGTGAATGATTTATTAGTAGATATTATTTTATAGATGCTTTTTTAGTATGAACTTTAATTTTATTCGAGTGTTTAAATAATAATGTTTGTACGTGACAAGTTAATTTTTATTTAATTCGTTTGATCGAGTTTTCTGTTGTTTTTAAATATTATATTTTATTTATTTGAAGACATCTCATAACTTTTGGTATAGGTACTATATAAAATATATCTCATGCACATTGATTTTTTTTTTTCGGCAAAACTTGTATTTGTAACAATAAAATAAACTATAAAATTAAACGCGCAAGGTCATTATTTAAAAAATAAATATGTTTTTATTGCAAACATAATAAACTTAATAACACGTATTTTAAACGATTGCTAGAAAAAATGCTTTATTGTATTAAAAAATTGTTTATGAAATTTAACCAGATAATTCTAGCAGTTGTCAGATTTGAAATTGTGAGGGGGGGGAGGCCAGCCGAACAGGCCTGTTCCTGTCCGTGGGATTTTCAATTCAGACGAAAACAAACTCAACTACTTGGTAATTTACAACAAATTTTATTCGAAAATAATAATATTCGATACCGGTTACGAAAATCTTAACCCATAGAGTCGTTAATATAGGATAAATGAAAGTTCAAAAAAAACTGTATTACCTATATATTATAATTTTATACCGCGGTAACGGTGGTGACTCTTTGTGTCTCGTTTAATACGCGTGTATGGACGAAAACAATATCCGTGTAATATCGATTCGAAAAGTAAATTCATGACTACGGCGAGTAAAAACGAAACTTTTCATTAGATTATTTTGATTTTATTCCATAAACATGACTCGTGAAATACGTACGTAACACCATGACGTCATATTCGTATGCAATAGCTTCTATTTTACTGATATAAAATTATAAACACGTGTAATATTTAGAATTTTATGGGAAAAAAATACTTATTGCCCGTGTGCATTATGTACATCTACTATAGTGTAGGACAGGTTTTCACATACACACGTATAATCGTTGGCAATTTAAAAACAATAATGGTTGGTTTTTTTTTTTTTTTTCCATATCATTATATTATGTAAAAATCGTTCCAATTTTACTAATCGTCGACGGTGATTAATATTATAGACGATCGGACATGACGTGTAATACGTAACGCGCGACGCAGTTTTGCGTCGGAAAACCAGCATTGGGGCTGTGTACCCCTACTTTATTGTATTATATACTTTGTCAGGGACAATGCAATTACCGTACGTAATAATAAATCATTGCAATAAGTTATTACAATAAATATATACTTGTATACACGTATGAAACGCGGTCGTGTGTGGAAAACAAACACAAGCCCCTAATCCATTTACAAACGGTATAGGTACGAATCGAACGAAAGTACTTGGACGCTCGATAATTAGGGTAATTGCTATATTTACATCCAGACTGAATCGTGTTTACTACCTACACATGTTACACGTATTAAATGTACCAGTGTATACCTATACTCGAGTCTCGAGTGGCCGTATTAATTTCGTATTACAGTGGAACCCGTTTAAGACGCTCTCCAAGGGACCAAGTTGAAAATAGCGTCTTAAGCGGCAAATCGTATTGCGCGGGAACGAAAATTTTTTATTATACAGTCGAGTCGCGACAACTCGAAGTTGAAGGGGGATAAAAATTCACCTCGAGATATTATGTATTATTCGAGATGCCTAACTCGAATTTATCAAAATAAAATCAAAACTTCGAGTTACCTATGTAATGAAATATAATTTTAAAATTTTACGATAAAAACGTCATGACAAATATAATACATTTATGTTTATACATAAATGCTATACTAAAACTAAATAAAATTAAAAAAATAAATACAATGAAATTATAAGTACGAGAGTATGTACATATTATGTATTATTTATGAGATACAGTAGAAAAATAATTTGTTATTAATTTTTGGTTTTTTGGCTGTTTATTGACAAAATCTTCTAATTTGCCTATGGATTCACATAATATTAAACATAATACATAATAATTAACACAATTATCATGAAATACCCAGAATATCCAGATATAGCAGATATAAAAATATACTTCGACTAAGCTATTCGTCACAATTTTATATTCGAGTTAACAAGACTTATAATACATTGAGTGTTATTATAATTTCTAGGGGAATTAAAAAAAAATCGAGTTGTCGAGTTCTTCGAGTTATCGAGGTTCGAGTTATCGCGACTCGACTGTATTTTACAATACATCCGTGTTTTATATACATACAAATTATATTTTTTTACTTTGCAGAGTGAATTATTACAGTTATATATATATATAAGAGATTATTTTATTTGAACTATTTTAAAGCTTTTCTTTTTCCAATACATATAGAAGTCTTGATTTTTGAGAGCCAGTATAGCATTTATACGTGCTAAAACCGATAGACGTTCTTTACTTAGTTTGATGCCAACGTGGCATTTTTCATGTTTAAACACCAGAGATTTATCAGGCATCGGTTTAAAAAATAACCCAAACTCATCTGCATCGAAAACATCATTATAGGAGAGTATTATTCATTTAAAAGATTTGGCAAAATATTTTCTCTCCGTGCAGCGATGTATCTAAATTTTATACAATGTATTTTTATATTAACATCATTGACAAGACGAGCGTATTATCCAGAGTTATAATTACATGTTAAATATGTTGTCAAAATCAAGGGACTCGTAAAAATGAGCGTATTAGCCGGGAAATCGTCTAAAGCGAGAGCGTCTTAAACGGGTTCTACTGTATTTATATAAACAAATTTAAAGCCGGGTTTACACGCTACGATAAATGCTAGCCATTTATCGTTACGATCGAATTGTCTCGATTTATCGTTGCGTGTAAATAGGACATCGTAGCGATTTATTGGAATTGGAATTGGATTGGACGATTGATGCCGGCCGGCATCAATTTCTGAGAATCGTAGCGATTAGTTGGTACGTGTAAACATGTAGCAACCATTTATCGCTACAATTTGATTTAGTTTGCATTGATCGTTCACGGAGGAGGTTGTGTATAGTTCGTTGTTTCGTTGACAATTGCTTTTATTTTTTAATAAGTGATAATTTTAATCAAGTGATCATGGCAGAGCAAACACCTCCAGACAAACTACCCAAACAAACACCTCGAGAATTCTTGAGAGAATTTATTGAGCTGTTGTACCAAAGTTTTACCTGCTTGTGGCTTGTTAAGAGCAAAGAATACTCGGACAGTAATAAAAAAGACCTTGCTTATGAAGAGATGGTTAAAAAGTACAAGGAGATTGATCCTTCGGCAGACAGAAACACTGTTGTGAAAAAAATTAATGCATTGCGTACGGTTTATAAGAAAGATAAATTGTAAATCAAATCGTTACGATTTATCGTAGCGTGTAAACCCGGCTCAACGGACCTTTATAATAATTATACTTTCGGACAATTTTTCTACTTTTCATAATGCGATCGAGCGATATTATAATTCGTATTTTTATCGCGACAGCTCGAATCGGTTTAGTTATTACTTATTAATTATCATATTTCTAAAACTCGACTACGTAGCCCCTCCTCCCGCCGAAAACGCCTCGGTCTCTCGGAATCGCACCCGTCTTCCGGATATAGAGACGCCCGCGTCTATATAGGTATACACGTATATGTATATAATATACGCCGCGCGTAAATCGGCTATACATATAGTTATTACTTATTACGTCGGAGGTGAGAATTTATTCGTCGCGTCGCGCGGGGCGTGGACACGACTAATTCTATGGGAGTACCCGCTCCGTGTGTGTATATATATATATATAAACCTAATTACCTATACGCGTATAAAACATCACAAACGTGGTCCGACAACGCGTGTGACCTGCACCCTAACCAAACACACGCGGCGCGTCTTAAAAAAAAAACGAAAATTACGTGTAATGTAATAATTGAAAGGCAAAACGTTAACGAGAGCTCTCTCGCGCGCGCGCGCGCGCTCGCTCGTTCGCTCGCCGCCGTTAATTAATACACACACACACGTATGACGAGTGGGCGTACGTCCGAGAGAGGATTATATAGCACTCTCGTATTTTTCCCCTGCGCTTTTCCTCGTTTATGCCATTACGTCCGCCTATATCATCGACGCGGTATACTTTTAATACAGTGTCGTATGGCGGTGAAACGGTTCGGCAAAGGGAGACGAGCATAACAAAAAAAAAACACAAAAATTATTATATACCCAGCCGCCGCCGTGACAAAAGACCCACGGCATAAAATATACATTATACGACCTCCTCCTCTACGTTACGCGTGTAGAGGTGGCACGCGCCGGGTAACGCGCGACACGCGACCGATCTCCACTCGACGCGGTAATATTATCGGCCGCAAGAATCGGAGCTAAAAAAAAAAAAGAAAAAGAAATATACTTAAATAACATACTCGCCGCCGCCTCGTGGTGTGGCGACCGTACGCGTGCGCGTACCTATGTATTGTAGTTTTTTTTTTTTTTCGAAATGCGCAACCGGATACTTTCGGGGAGGCTTTTCGAGTACGCGCATACCTACCGCGCGCCGCGTAAAACGGATTAAAAACTATATACGATACGAGAGGGTGGCTGCGGTGGTGGACATAAATAATAGGCGCGTGAAATAACAACGGACGGTTTTTTGTTTTTCCCCCCCGCGAAAAATGTGAAAAAACTGCGACTTTTATTTGAAAAAAACCTCCCGACGCGAAGACTTGTCGGATGTAGCTATATGTGTACCGTATTAGGGCATAGGCACTATAGGCACTGTGCCTAGGGCCTACGAACATTTTAGGGCCTACAAAAATAAAATGTGAGGCTACAATTTTTTTGTATACGGGGAAGAAATATGCAAAATTGAAAATTGTATACAAAAAAAGTTGCTAAAATTAAATACTTTAAATATTATAAATAATTATTAAATATATTTAGAGTAAAATTAAATGTTTTTAGGATAATATGTTAAAATTGTTATCAAATATAAAATAAATAATAAAAGTTAAGATTTTTATGTTGTAAATATTTTTGATTTAAAGGCTCAACACTGAGATTCAACACTACCTCTGAACCTCTCCCAAACATGAGGTTTTTTTATCATTTTAATACTGTACACCAGGACCGTAACACAATGGGAAATAAATAGGCCACTGTGCCTAGGGCCTACGATAGTTTTAATCCGGGCCTGGTCGGACGGTATAATAATTGTGTTGTATTGTACAGGGGTGTTTCAAAATGATTCATCCGATTTCAAAAAATCATATTTATTGTAAAATTTGATTAATCATGTTAAAATAAATTTGACATTTTAATGGATTATTTTAAGTTTTAGGTACAATGCTTATAAATGTTCAATATGACCCCCCCCCCTACTTGCACGACACACATCTAAGCGATATTCAAATTCCTCATAAACCTGTCGAAGCATGTCGACTGTAATGCGATTTTTCAATTCGTCGAGATCTTTTGCAAGGGGAGGTACATAAACAATGGTTTTTATGTAACCCAAGAGAAAAAAATCACAGATTGTAAGATCCGGCGATGGACAAAATGTAGCGTTATTAGCACTACAGCGACCGATCCATTGCTCAGTCGACATTTCGATAACAACTTATTAAGTTACGCCACATGACTAAACTGCACATTATCGCGACTTATCAGCAATCGATAAAAACTCGATAACCTCACCTTTCAGATGGTCGGTGCTTCGTTTACCTCAAATTACAGGATCAATATTTATAGTCTACTAAAATCGGATGAATCATTTTGAAACACCCTGTATAACTCCTCTCCCTTTCTTCTTCTTCTTCCATCGAGTGGAAGGAGTTAAAAAAACCGAAAGAGTTTTCGAAACAAGTCAAACACGCAATGAACGTCGAGAACGAAATCGCAATCGCAGGAAGTGTCGACGAGCTCTCTCACGCAACACATCGATTTACCGTATAATTTCATTTGTATGCGTTTCGCGGCGGCTCGTATTGTGTGTTTACACGATAATGTTTGTTATTTGAATTTCGCGCCGCGACCCGAACGAATGTGCGAAACTCGAGAAAAGTCAAAAGGTTACGCGCGAAACAATGCAAACGCGGTTTAAAGTGTGTCGGATGCGGTTTGGCAAAAGCGAGAGAACAACAATATAACACACGTGTAGTATGAATGAAACAATACAACGCGACAGCATATTATAATAATACCCGCGCGCGCGTGTGTAAACGTTTTTGCCGAAATATAGTAGGTATATTCGTCGCAAGTGCACCGTCGTCGTCGTCGTAATATTATTATTTTCGTTACGAAATTACTAAAGAAAGAATAATATTAATATATATTATTTCAAAACCATATAAAACGCTGTAGTAGTTCGACGCGGTGAATTTTTCCGGTAGCCTAGTAGGCACTCGACGTGATAAAATCGTCTATCGTATATTTTCGTACGCTCGCGCGATACAACACGACCGTTGTGTCGTAGTGTTTATACATGGTACAAAACCGAATCGCTGTTTATGACCTCGGGAACTTAATTGGTACGTTCGAGCGACGCGTAAGAATCGAAAACGGCGAGTGTAGTGTAGGGGGGGGGGGAAATCGAATATTAGGAGGTACATAATATTATACATATAAGGATGGCGATATTCAACAAGTCGATAGCATGATATTATAGGTAATCGATCGCGTTTCGTGCGAGCGCAATAATTGTTTTTTTTTTTTTTTACCTCGATATAAAAAATATCGTACGACGACGCACGCGAGACTCTAGAAAAATCGTCTCAAAACGAAAGCATTCCCGACGGGTAAACTGTTCTCGACGTGCTCGACTCCTTCGCCGTCACATATTATATTATGTTGGTATTTACATCGAGTAGTAATAAACCTATACGTACACGCGTACAGTGGCGGAACTATAGATTCTCGGAGGACCGTGTAAAAAAATGTTCGTGCAGGCCCTAAATCAATCGTAAAATTAGGATATTAATTCGATCGAAACAGAATTACGTTTTAAATTCTGTAAGCCCGGTAAAAATTTTCCTTGTTTCATACGCATTTCGAGTTGAAAATTCGTCTCGAACGACTTTATTGAGTAAAATAACACATATATATATATATATTTCATAACCGAAAATAATAAACTTTTACGAGGTTTTAATTTTTTAGATTGTAATTTTCCCGAATGAATCGTTGGAGGCCCGTGTGAAATCACTAGTGTTGCACAACGATATGTTTTCAATTATCGATATCAATATATGATATAACGATATAATTTATAAATCTAAAAACATTAAACAATATAATAAATTATTATTTATTATTTTATATATTATTAACACTGAAATAATTTATTTACGAATATATATATATTTGGAATTGTAAACATTAAAAAAATCGTATTGTTTATTATTAATAATATTTATTATAGTATTATTGCTTATCGTATAATATTTATCGTTCTTTGATATTGATTTACTGTCAAAACTTAAATAAATAGAAAATAGAATTTATCGATGTACTTTCAATAAATTAGTCACGTCGATATCGATATCGAAATACGATATCAATGTGCGTCACTAGAAATCACACCTTTATCCATATACGAAGTTCCGCCGCTGCTCGCCTATAGGAAAGACCCTGTACTGTAGATCAGCGGTTACCAATGTTTTACAA
Organism: Drepanosiphum platanoidis; assembly: GCA_948098885.1. Lineage (NCBI taxonomy): Eukaryota > Metazoa > Arthropoda > Insecta > Hemiptera > Aphididae > Drepanosiphum > Drepanosiphum platanoidis. The sequence continues at coordinate 1,788,008 of OX402529.1, read as the reverse complement.
CCACGGAACCCTTAAGAGATATTTTGTGTTTCGCGGAACCCCGATGTCTTTAATTCCAACTCAACCCCGATTTTTCTAAAAAAAAAAAAAAAAAGGGAAAAACCAATACTCCGAAAATCGTTTTAACGATATCGCGATAATATCGATTATTATTTACTAAAATTAGTTCGTTTATATTACGTCATTAACGCAATGACAACGTCTATAGGTACTATATAATATGAGTGTTATGATTTTTTATTTTGTTCAATTTCAAGTACAACAAATACATTATAACGATATTGTACTAGTGGCTGACTATTATTAAGGTGAACTTTTTTAAATACTCGTAATATAGATAATCCAAGTATAATATAAAATAATTTTCCAAATAATCACATACATTTGGCGGAACCCTTGAGATTGAGAAGAACCTTAGGGTTCCGCGGAACACACTTTGGGAAACGCTGCTGTAGATATTTGTTGAAAATTTTTCAAACGCACTTACAACGGATACACAACAACGCGTACGCGCCGGTACGGAACTAATCGAATCACCTAAATCAGCCGGGGCACGTTCTTCAATAAGACGCGCGGCCCCGGGGGGACGGGAAAATGAACTGTCCGAAAATCGATTCCCATTAACCGTGCGCGTCGTATACGTATATTATACGCGCGTATATATAATATGTATAAATACGATGTATATACTTTTTACGAAACATATACCCGGCGTGTGTGTGTGCGCGCGCGCGCGCGTCGAGGAAAATCCGAAGAAAAGGGGGGAAAAGAGAAGAACGCGACGCCGCCGCCGCCGAAACGAGAGAAGAAGAAAAAAAAATAATACCTACCTAATAGTAATAATGAGCAAAACGTATATGGTATAATATGTAACGTATAGTATATATAAACAAGCGACAGTAATGACCGCGAGTCGTCGGATTTATATACATATATGCATAAGATACGTATATAATATATTTGTGTACGGAGACCGGACCATAAAAATCGTTTACTAATGAACACGATATACGCGCCCGCGGCGAAGTAGTGTTGTGTACTCGCATACACACGAATATATATTTCGAAGATTTCCCCTCCTTCAGCCCCCCCCTCCCCCCCCCGTGTACGGACAGGCCGTTTAAAAAACAAATTCTACGAGCGGCTCGGGTAGGGTATTAATTTTTTTCTTCTTCTTCTCCGAGTATAAACTCTCTTGGTTGGTTTTTTTTTTCTTGATGAATGACGTTTGTTGTTCCGTTTGTTTGTGTGTATCGTTATTATTATTGTTTGTATATAATATTACGATATACGACGCGTTATTCTAATGCCGTCATAACGTCCGTCGTACAATATAATAATATTATTATTATTATAATATAGCCCGGGCGGCTCGGATCGTTAAAATCCTCGTCTCTCGTTTTCGTACGATTTCGAGAGCGCGTTATGCAAATGAGCACACACCGTTCGATTTATTTTTCGATCGGCGGCGGTCACGTTTCGTGATGTAACCGATTCGCGTGCATGACGTTCGCGGGTCCGTCGTCGTCTCTGTAATTAGCTGCTCTCGTTATTGTTTCCGTCTCATCGAACGCTACCGCCGCCGCCCCCCCCCTCTCCATATTCATAAACACGTGCTTCGTAAAGTTATTCGATACTCGCGGCTTTCGACGGGCACGTCGATTGATTTTCATCGCCGACGACGAGAAAACAATGTCCGGGTACTCGGACTACCTCCCCATCCCCTTACAACGGAGAAAATGTATTGGAAATTGTACTAGATGAGTGAAAACACGCTCTACAAGTAGGGTTACCAGATCGTGCCTTTAAAAAAAGAGTACATAATATACAAAACCATACAAGCAATTCGAAAAATCTACTCTCATATTTATTATTTATTTAGTTAACAACTTAACATGACATTTTAAATAGATTTTGAACCACTAGTTGATTGAATATTTTTTGAATGTTTAGACGAAGACAAATGTTGTATTAAGTCAGCTTTGCCTTTATTGGCCAATGAAACAATTATACAACAAATTTTACAATAAGCCTCGTGTTCATTTTCTGTTTTTTTAAACATTGGAAATTCTTTAATTAATTTTTCATTATATTTACATTTTCGGCGAGACATTTTTGATAACCACAAATCACAATTCGCGAATACCGACGGACTACAGACGTACAACGTAGAAAAGTTCGTTCTGATTAAATTTATGTTTATGATTATGTTATTACTTTATTAGATTGGACGTGTGACATTTCGATATTTCCAGGGTTAATTATAAATAGAAAAAAGAGTACATTTTTGCCAATGGAAATAAAGAGAGAGTACAACAATTTTGAGAGCTCATAAGAGTACATGTACTCTTAAAAGAGTACTAATGGTAACCCTATCTACAAGGCCACTTTTTCCGGAGTGATAAGAAATAACCTAAAAGTGCGAAACTCCAAGCGTCCGCGTGTAGTTTGACTAATTTTGTAAACTATTGACACGTGAACGGTGAAATAGAATAATTATGAGCGTGTCATAAGAAATTATATTTCCGAAATTAATTTTGTTACTGACGTAGGATATTTTTTTTTTAATTGACTCGATATAATTACTATAATATTATCACTACAACGATTACAGTTACCGAACGGGCTCGATGTTAAATTACTATACTGTCTGCGGCACTGGTGCTGAGTTTAGACAAAAATCGTCGCGCACAAGAGGAATAAAAGTACCGAGAAAAGCGCAATACTTATTTCTTAGATCTACCTACTTCGAGTAACGGAAGAATTTCGATTTTCGAATGTCGCCGAAAAAAACTTTTTTAATTAAATACCATATTACCTGCGCTTGAGTTGCGAGACACGCGAATTCAAAGAAACCGCTTTCTCCGACCAAAAAAATAAAATAAAAAAAAAAAAAAAAGAAAAAGATTAGCGGTTACTTTAAAGTAAATTTAAAACAACAAAATATTATTTTACTTTTTTATGTTACAAAACAGGTTTTTCCCATTCAATTATCATGAAGTATTTCCTAACTTCTGAACAAAAAAATTAAAATATAAATTCGGCGTCTCGGCGCGAGGGTCATCGCGTCGGAACAGTGTGTTTCAATGTCGTAAACGTATATAATAATATTATTTGGAAAAACGTGGAATAATTGCCGATTTCAAATTTATGGAAATTGTTTTTGACCCGAGTTGTTGTATCTTTTATAAATCGACGCCGCGTCCGAAATGAATTTCGTGTAAAAAATTGTAAACGTAAATTATAATGGAATTTCGACGCCCCGAAAAAAAAAAAAGAAGTTAATTTACGACGGCACAATCATTAGAAAACAACACGTTTGAAATTGATTGAATTGTTATTGTAAAATAATAAAATATACAATAATTGTTAACAAATTGTAACGATAAAAATGTATAATGTCATTTGAATAAATGACATATAAAATCGAGTTACCCGGGGGGTTGGGGGGGAACTATTTTTCCAAACAATGTACTAAAACTTGGCCGTTTTTAGTCGGGTAAAGACGTGGCGAAAAAAAAATGACGAACGGCAAAAGTCGTCAATGTCGTCCCGGTAAACCGTAACGATAATTATACGTATAGGTGTAGAGAGAGATACCATCTCGTTTGACCTGTGCTCATGTGCGAAATCCCCTCTCGTAGATCGCGTGCGATAATCGTTTAAAACGAAGAAAAACGTTGGTCTATTATATATTCGTGTATAATAGAGCAGCTAGTCGCACGCCGGCCGTCCGTTTTCGTCGACGTTTTCCATCAATCATAATATTATTCCAAAACGGGCGCGCGCGATCCCCCGACAGCGCGGCTCTCTCTCGACACAGAGAGGGGCACTTTGCGCGCGCGCGCGCGCGGCCGCACGCAAACGATTTCACCGAAAACCCGATCTACCGAAACTCGTACCCGGGGCCGTCGGAATTTGCGGGCACGAGGGGGGGAAAAAAAACTCTACTAAAAGAAACATCTAGATCGCGGCGCGTGTAACGCGATAATTATACGCCGCCGCCGCCGCCGCCGCCGCAGCGGGTCTCGCGCGCGCGCGCCGCACACATAATATATTCCTCCGTCTATTATTATAATATTTTTCATAAATATTATTCGTCTCGGATACACGCGCGCGCGCGCGCGCACATTCCGCACCACGAATACGCCAGTTTCACCGGCACATTATTATTGTAATTTATAATGACGCACTAACCTACACCGGTGGTGGTGCTATGTAAAACGGACCAAACGAAAATCACGAAAACGCAATGCGCGTGTTTGAGTTTTTTAATGCATTATGTATATTTATCTACGAGCGTGTGGTACACGACGAGGTATAATAGTTATCGCGCGCGCGCGCGACTAAATTTCGTCGGACCACACGCGCTCATTAAGCGAGCTCGGGCGCGTGCTTATATAACTACTCTCGCGGGACCGATCAAACGGCGGCGGCCGATATGACTTCTCGTCGCGTCGTACGTGCGTGACGACGACTGCTAGGTCGCCGGGGGATGATGGAAAAACGTGCTCGTTTTGGGAATAAAAAAAAAAAAAAATCGCCGGACCAGAAAACGACTGTCCGCCGCGGCGGCGGCGGCGCGCACAAAGACTTATTATTATCGCAATGACAATATACGAGCGAGCCGAGCGAAAACATATTGGCCGGACGACTACCCGCGGAGCGCGCGGCGAAAAAGGGGTTTTTCGGTAAATTACAGTCGAATCGGACGGCCCGCGGCGGCGAACCCCGCGCGCCGCGGATCGTCGTGATTAAAAACGCGCGATCGAAGCGATCCCGTCGCGGCCCGCACCACGGTTTTGTCAACACCCGGTCCTCGAGTGGTTCGTCCTGCGTTCGTCCTGCGTTTCGAGTTAAGTGGACCGTGCGCTGCGGACACGCGTCATCTTGCAGACGAGCGCGTACGCGTACGCGTGTGTGTTTTAATATTGCCGTTTGTATGCCGACGGAAGAATAATAACGACACGAGGCCGCTATCGTTTTCATATAATACGTATTATAGGCGGGGGCGGGGGCGGCGTCGATGTCGTGTGACATCGACTCGCAAAGGTTTTTTTTTTTTTAACGCGGTTTCCTGCCGGGATAGACTGCGGTGAATTTCCGTCCTGGGAAACGTCCTCAACGCCGCGCCGGGACGACGATTCGTTTTACACGCGTTATAATATGGATCCGTGTAACGCGACTTTTTATCTTTAAATTAATGCAAATCATTTTCCATCGGTATATTTATAATCCCAGAGTAATTAATAAATTTACGGATTTTATTGTATTTAGAATTAATGAGAGCTTTAATATAATACATAATATTATGCTATATTTCTATGAATCGATATTGTCATAAGCATTGTCCGAATCATACCCGTTTTTCCTTAGTTTTATAGTATACTTTTTTCATTGATAGTCGGTAATTTGAAAACCGGCGTACTGATAATCGACAAAGCGCGATGATATGAAAAATGATCATTCATAAAAATGATTAGTAAATTACAAATAATTATATCGCGGTAAATCCAGTCGTTTTTCACGACAACAAAAAAAAAAAAGCAGTCCAACGGGGGATTTGTCGAGACGTTTAAATAACTGTCGCGGCGGAAACATTGCCGGTGTCTTTCCGGCCTCGTCCGCGATGCGAACGCGCGGATCCGGTCGGTCCTTTTGGTCCTTTGGACGACACTCGTGCCTACATTATATTGTGTATTTCAACGGAAACGCGATGTAGTATACTGCGCCGCGGACCGTCGGATTTTCCGATCGAATGGAGATAATCGACGAGAGCCGATATTATCGATAAAAAAAATCTTCACAACGTTTATCGTATTAATTATAAATATTTAGTCGTTGTGTACCTACCACCAAGGGGCGACCTCATCTTCGCGGTCCGGCGCACACGAACCGAGGCGATGGAGATAAAGATTTAAGAAAACGAAAAAAGTAAAAAATAAGGTTATTGAATAATGGTTCCAGTGTTACCTATATTTATATACGTATATAATAAACAATCCGATGATTGTATCACAAACGATTCGTATACGTAGGTACTATATAATATACAGTATACTCGAGTTTTTTTTTTTATACATTCTAGTGTATACAGCGATAATTTTTCGTATTATTACTGCAGACGTATAATTAAATTTAATAATCGTTTGAACTTTATACCGAGGGAAAACGTTGCCGTGTGCGCACGGCCACTACATTATATTATGCAGGATATATTATACGATACAGGTACGTCGTCGTCGGCGGCGGCGGCGACGACGACGACTATACAACGACGATACACATATTATACGCTGGAACATGTTTTAGATTGTTATCGGTGATTAGAACGTACGAGGTTCATGTTCGAATAGTTATTACTTATTATTATTATTCTCATTATTATTATTATTACTATTTTTTTTTTTTTATCATTAATATTTATATTAAAATTATTATTACTACAATGCTCGATAATAATATTGATTATGGAATACTATTATAGTATAGTTATTTCAGTTATATATACTATTGAATCGACTATAGTTATATTTTGTTTTTAGACGACGCATTATAACATATATCTGTCGTCGTTTTATAATATATGGTAGTTTTCGGACGCGATTCTGAAGTGTGTTTGTAAAATAAAAGACGGTAGGTGGTTAAACACGTATCACCCACGACGCTAGTAGAAAAGAAGAAAAAAATAATGAGAGTTTAAGATAGGTAATCATTTTGCTCGCTTCGCGTCTGAATACGATTATTTCACGAACATAATATACACACCGATGCATATTATAATGGAGTGGTTATAATAATAATAATAAGAAAACGTTCGTATCGCCGGTTTAGGTCGTGTTAGATTACGAGACTCGGATATAAGTTTTAAAAATCTTTTACGATGTCGTGTGACAACGTAGAAAGTACGCGTCTTTACGCGCGTCGGAAGAAAAATCGTTGTGCGTTATATTTATACTCGAGTGCTCGATGTTGACGTGGTAATGTGGAATTTTTTGTTTTTATGTAAAAATTATGTCGCCTTCGGCGGCGGCGGCGGTGGCGGCTGCTGCGGCTGCGGCAACGGCAACGGACGGGGTGGGCGGAATAAATTAAATGCGATTTTGACGAGTGGCCCCCGCCGCCGCCGCGCAGGTTGTTATTACTAGGTTTTTTTTTTTTTTTTTTTTATGTAATTTTTATATTTTATACACCTTATATACACGTACATTTTTATTCGAAGCAACAAAGAGATGTGTCCGGCGATCGTATAAGACGTTGGTTTGACCCCGAAGCCATCACGAATAAAAATTAAAAATATCCCCTTCGCGGCGGCCGCAGCGTTTGACTGACAAACAAACGACAACAACCGTGTAGAGACTCGGCGGCGCAAAAAACACGACGACGACGACGAGGCTCTATACTAGCCTAGAAAATAGGCAGGTATGATTCGTCGCGATTCGAATCTAGCGATAGGGTGTGACGAGCAGCACCACAATCGGATGTAAATATCGCGCGTCAATCATCACACCGCGTGAATTTCACATTTACCGGTACCGCGAACAGAGTTCGTTTACAAGTACGACGCGAACGATATTTACATAATATTGTATTATAATAAAATATTGTCGGCAACGGTTATATCCGCGCGCGAAAATCCGATAATTCGGCGAATTTCTATCACTTATTATCACTATAAATTCCACTTACCGTGGAATAGATAAAACTGTTCTCACGCGTGTAGATAAAGTTATGGGGACAAAAAAAAACGTCAAACATAGGAGAAATACGTAGTTGCTATAAAAGTAAATAAAATAAATGACGATGACATAGATATACAATATATATAGGGAAAGCATAAAGTATATAAAGCGTTAGTGGTAAACGAAATTACTATTTCGTCTTATTATATTATATATATATATAAAACGCACTGGAAGTTTGTATTGTTATAAACCGTAAAATAAGTTTTATTTCTCAAAAACACCGAATGACACCTTCGCGCCACGGTGCCGCCGCCGGCAGTTTGTCGAGAGAACACGAGCACGGTTAGGTAAAAGGTAAGTGGTGTATACGTATATATACCTTTATAGGCACTTTGAGAGATGTTAACGAACGATCGAACCAATACGTACTCGTATACACGCGCTCCAAATTGCAAAACTCGATTTGTTTACTTCTGTTCGTATTTATTATTATACGATATGTCAGAGGAGTGACGCCGAATTCGATCGGAATGGAAAACGCGCGTCGTAACATTACCGGTATTTGTCGACGGCTTGCCGCCGACCGCACGCGTAAAACGTCTCGACAAACATTAATCACACGTTCAAAGTATTGTTCAGAAGGACCAACACATTGTTCTTCGATACCTTTGCATGGTTATAAATAGGGCTGGGATTTCGATGCACTTTGCATTGTTTTCCAAAGCTTACTGTGCAATGCTCGTCTTGGTCACAAATTCGTTTTATGTACATTTGAATGAGAATAAGAAAGTTTATTTTGCATTTTTTTGCATTTTTTTTGTCATTTTTTAGGGCATTTTAGAGTTTTTGGAGCATTTTTTGAGTTTTTTTAAACCAAGTGTATGAATTTGAAATTTTATTTTAAGATTTTTACACCAACATGGTTTTTAAATAAATATAACAGATTATAAGTAGGTATTCGTAATTCGTATTATATAATTGGCTTATCGGCGATAAGTTATCGTCATTATCGGACAAGGTTTAATAAATAGGTTTAATAATAGCCTATTAATTAATAAACTAAAAAAAAGCATTTTTTTAGGGCATTTTTCGTGGTTTTTTAGGGCATTAAATTCCCAGCCCTAGTTATAAACCTAACTAGTGCATACGCCATAGTGTCGTCTGCTATATTAGCCTGTAAAGTGAACACTAGGCTGGCCCTTAGCTTGTACTCTTGTACATTTTTTATTGTACAGTTTGCGGCACCCATTTCGTTAATACCTAATAAAATACGAATTCCAAAATTTGAAATCAATCGTTCAATTCTAAGCCGTCCGCCCGGGCGCTTGAGTATAGTTTTATTATTTTTTAAGGAAAAACCTAAACATTGTACTATAACTTTTCTTTTTTTTCCAACCAAAAAAACATCAAACACCGAGGATAGAAAATTTTACGACGATTTCAAGGATGACATTTTCACATGGATGGGTGCCGCAAAAAAAAATTAAAATATTTATTTTTCAAGGGCCACCCTAGTGTACAAACACGATGTTAAGAAAAAAAAAGGTGCGGATTTTAATGCATGGAAAAAACGACTGGATTAAAAAATGTACCTAGATTCTTATGAAGACGATAAAAATTTCAAAATAAAATTTCAATTTTTCCGAAACTCGTTTAGTGTAGGTACCTATATGAAACGAGCATTTTTTTTCTGCGAAAAGCATTTTTCAGAGCTCCTATAAATCGAAATAGACTCGACTACATTAGTATACGTATTGTCTAAAATGTAATAATAGTTATATTGAGTGACGAATCTAGATGTGTTTTTTGGGGCGAGGCGACTAAAAGTCGCGAAAAATTTGCGTCGAAATAATGAAGTCTCGACGTGAATGACGTCTGTTCCGTGTTACTTTAAACGACTAATGATTGCGCGATTTTAACGCGAAAAAAACGACGAAATAGAAATAGGTTTACCTACTTTGAGAACAGTATAATTCGCTTCTATCGCCGGACGTACACGATGTCGAAACGGCGTTTGCAACTGTGACGACTATCACGACGAAATTCATAATGATAATAAAATTAATGTGTTCTTATGGAGAAAAAAACAAAACAAAACAACGATGAAAATAAAAATAAACTACGTGTACACGTGCGAATCGTCGATGAAATATACCGGACGACGACGGTTCGAACGACAAGACCGACAAAGATTAACTAGAGAAAACTACGACTACGCTGTCGTCCGAATCGATTTCACCTCATATTATTCCTTCCTGTTGCCGGGCGTATCGTCGTATCCCGCGTCAAGTAGTAGGCGGCGTGACAATATAACGACGTCGTTTTGTTTGGTCATTCGAACTTTTTACATTACTGCGTCTATTTCGTCGTCATAGTCGACGCGGTAGATATATTATAAAAAAAAAAAACAGAGTTTGCTCCCCCCTCCCAGGAAGAAAAAAAACCGTTCGAGTTACGCCCACGAGCGCGCGCGCGCGTACACACACACACACACACACTCGCACACATACTTATATTATATTTTCTAAAGGAAAAGTATAAATGTACGCGTTTTACTGTGCGACCAGATCTGTTGGACCGTTATATTAGATTATTTGAAAGGTTGTTGTTTTTTTTTTTTTTTTGTAATACGTATGCAATGTTCGCGGAGAAATCTGACAATGTTTTGCTCGTTTTATATGAAAAGGAATTCGATCGTTCTTTAAAAAAAAAAATAGCTATCGATTCGTTCCTTTGTTATTATTTCTTTAAGAAAAAAAAAACCAACTAGTTACTTTTTTCTTTCCGAATTGGGAAAAAAAAAAACTATTAAAAGGGGCAAAATAATGGGGGCGAAATAAAAAATATATACGCGAATTCCGTGGCTATATGTACGTATATTGTCTTATATTGCTCTTCTCGCGTTCGTTCACTTCACAGTTTACGGTCACTTGATTAAAAAAAAATAACACGATTTCTCATTTTCAACTTTTTCATTGCGATTTTTATGAAACCTCGTAGCTACCTCGGCGAGTTTTTCCTAGACAAAAAACGATCTCGTTCTAATTTTACAAAAAGCAATCGGTTCGTTTAAAAGTTTCTTTTTCGTCCGTTTCTTGCGAACACTGACAAATCTCCGGTGTAACGTGGATTTTCGGATCGTTCGAACTGCGACGAAATGTTCCGAAGAATTATTACGATCACACGGGTGGCAGACACCCTGCACACTATAACGTTTCTTCACATTCCTCGTCAAAATATAAATACTCTAGACAAAGCGCGTGCACTCCTCCGTCGTGCGTGCAAGTACCCGTTTCCGACGGTAAACGCAGCTTTTAACCCTCGTTTACACCACCTGTTATTGCGGGCGGGATCGTTAAATCGCTCCGGTAAAAGTAATAATAATATCTAAATTACAGTGGCGTGTTTTTTTTTTTTTTATTATTCTACACCGCTTATTTCTATTCAATCGACTACCCGAAAGAAGACGTGCGCACAACACGCGGATATATTAGTAGAACGAACGAAATGGTTTTCACACACGGGATTTGTTTGCGTTATCCGCCGTCGATAAACAATCGCGCGAGCAACGATTGATGGTGGAAAGACTCTGTAACAATAATGGAAAAAACAAACGCGACGACGCACTCTCACGGACGTCGGAACAATACACATGCGCGCACAGAAGACGCGTAATGTCGTAATAATGTATTAACCCCTTTTAGATTTCTACGCGTTTCAGGCCAAGATCGGCCGACACGAACGCTACACGTATAATATTTTCGTACGCGTAAATCGAATAGTATATCAAACGAGCCGACCTGCGATAACGGCCGCGGCCGTACCCGAGTGGTTCGACACACGCGACTATAATATAATATAATACCCCCGGCCGAGTGTAATAATAATAATAATAATAAAATCGTCTGTACCGGGTCCAATCTTTCGTTATCCTTTTGTGCAATATATCATATATACTGTTCGTACCGTAATATTTATACCACAAATGCAGCTGCCAACTCGTCCGAATCATATCGCGCGGTATTATGAACGACGACGTGTTATTATTATCGTCCTACATATTATTATTTCACAAACGTTATACGTATAGCTAGGGCTGGGAATTTAACGCACTGAAAAACGCTTTAAAAAATCCATTCAAATATGCACTCAAAATGGTTTTTGATTTTAATATTTTTATATTTATATTAATATTAGGTACGGGATATTACACGTACATTACGTGCATAAAAAAGTGTTTGTTTAATAATAAAAATGTTGATTGGATTTGAATTTACATTTGCGTTGAGTTAATGCTATTCGCCTGAAACATTTCTTTGAAAAAAATGTTTGTATTTATTTTATTAAAATAATAAAACCAAATTTCTATTTTTCAAACACGTCAATCGACGGAATTTGATTAAAAATACCGGAAAATGAATCAAAAAAAAAAGAAAATATGACCTAAAAATGCAAAATAAAAGTTTCATAAATGGATTCGTAGTTACATTATTCAAATTATGTACAGTGGAACCTGGATAAGTCGAAAAAAATTCTGTTTCCTTGCGAAAACCTCGATTACTCGAAGGAAAAAAACTATAGATAACTCGAACATATTGTGCTCCTAACAATTAAGTAATGTGGACGATAAAGTGTACTCTGCTTTAAATATAGTAGAAAATACTATTGATAATAGCAAATCTCAAATTTTTAGTCAAAGTAAAATAACAAATTATCCATTATAAAGTTGCAACACGTGTTTTATTATATTTTTTTCGTGATGATTTTTTTAAATTTAAATAACCTACAGAATCACGTTTTCTTTTACATTGTATTTAATACTACTTAAAAACTCTAATACAAACATACATTTTAAAAACTCTCGAAGTCGAATTTTTTTTCTAAAACCTTGGTAACTCGAAAACCTTTAAATCCCTCGAATTCCCATTGCCAATTCCATTTCCCTTGAATTTCGACTTATTGAGGTTCCACTGTACTTACATATAGCCAGTGCCGCAACAATTGGGTGTGCAAGGTGTGCGTTGCACACGGGCCTCCGGTTCTTAGGGGCTTCCCAAAAACCATAAGCTAAAAATTGAAGATTGTCCGTTTCAAAATGAATTTAGCCTATATTGGTATTCTTTACTTCCCGCGTGGCTCGTACCTCGAAAGTTTTTTGATTTTTTTGTAATTGTTTTCAATGAATTTATTATTAGCATAAGTAGATGATAATTAATATCATGCAAGCTTCATTTTGACAAGCTTCATTGACGTACAAATTATTATAGGAATAAAATTACGAAAATGATATTATAAAGTATGACATAATTTGTAGAATATTAGTCATTATCGCAGGGGCCCTCTCTGTTATTGCGAAATATTCAGATCGGAAATCAGAAACATTTTTAATACATTTTTGCTTTGTCATGTACAGATTTAATTTTGAGGTCGGAATGTATCGTGAAATTTGAGACTTAAGGAAGGGTATTTAAAAGTTAACTTATATTTTGAAAGCATTGTATTTTGTTAGTATTGGATTTTTAAGCAAATGCTGAAGTGGCGATCAGAGAAATGGGATAATCAGGTAATAAATAAGATGTGAGAATTTTTTTAATTTGTACGAAAGCCCATCATGCCAATAACAGTTGATATCATTAAAAAAAATGATGAATGCATAAGTTTAAATTAGTGATTCCGCTATTAAAATTGATAATGTAATAAATTAGTATAGTATATGTATCAGATTAGAGATGATTCAATTTAAGTTATAGTACTGAAAAATACTAAAAAATTTCTGTAGTAATACAAAGATCAAGTAATAAATATATTATTGATTTGGGGCCTCTAAATAAATCCTTGCACGCGGGCCTCAGAATTCATAATTGCGGCACTGCATATATAGCTACGTTTCACAATCACCAAATATGGGGGAAAAATGCACTTTCCTACAAATTCACAGCCCTAGTTTATAGCGTATACGGTACGGTCGAAATTCATGATATATAAGCGCGCGTATAATGCGGGACCGCCGCCGTTGATGCTGATAACGTGTTGGTTTTTTTTTTATCTCGACGTGTTTTCGGGCTATTTTTCCATACGTCGTCGTCGTATCGCGTACGATAGATCTTTCGCGTTTGACCGCCACGCGCGGCGGCAAAATAACAATTATACACTAGCGCGGTCGTGTGTGTAGGAGTATCGTGTGCGCCGCCCATTTACACACTACATCGCGCGCGCGTACGACAGACGTATTAAATATATATTTCGGAATACACGTGTTAATAATAATTACGGTGTTGAATAATACGTGTGTTTGAGATTATCGCCGGAGAGAGACCGTGATGTGCGATACGAAAATAATATTTCAAAGACCGAACCCACGTTATTATTTACCTGAAAATTACGGGTACTCGTGGATACAATGATACGTAATAGACTCTCTCGTCCGACCGATTGAAAAAAACACTAAATTTGGGTCGGAAAATCGGCGCAAAGCGAGCGCTGTTTATCGTACAAACATCCCGGGAGATCGGTGGCGCGTTCGATTTCGACGCGTCGGTCGTTTGTAATACGCGCGCGGGTTAGGTATAATCGATTTATTCGCAAAACCGAAAATACGCGTTTTCTAATTACCGCGCGCGCGCAATGTGTTTATCAATGAACACAAAAGGCTGCGAGATGGCACATTCCGTTTTTATTTTAAACGAATTCACATAGCTCGGAGCCCGAGAAATCTCATTAATAGTGCCAACATTAAGAAGTTAAACGATTGTATTTCCTCGGGGCGATTCGCTCCACTTGTCCAAATTGAAATGTTATTGCTTTTTATGCACGCGCCGCCGCCGTGTGTATAGTTTATAATATTTAATAATTCTACGATTGCGCGCGCGCTCTGTCTGTGTGTGAATAGCAAAGAGGCGAACGTTATAAATTATCCAATTTTTTTTTAATGATGAATATGCCACACGCGGATAAATTATTATTATCGTTTACGCGCCGTACTATTTTTAACGCTGCGCTCTCTCGCACATGATATATTAGTCTGCGCGCATATATTATTATGCAATTGATTTTAAATATTTCTTTGTTCGGAAATGCGAGTTCCGCGTGTGTGTGTGTGTGTGTGTGCGTGTGATTATTGTGTTCAACGTTTAACGACGAATGAAAAAAATAAGTTTAACCGTATACCGACCGACGACGTTATAATACTGTTGCAACGAATGTAAATTATTTATTTATTTTTTAATTGATATATAGTTTACACGCAATGTACACATCGATGTAATGCTGCGATGATTTATTCGAGCTCATAACGAGTTGTATTCGTCACGCGCTGCACACTAAATGTATTTTAAATTCAATAAAATCTATATTTTAAGTATCCAAGTCGCGTCGTCGTATTTACCGAGTTGCGAATTTTCAATTACAACATGTATAATATTGTTTGAGGCAAGCGAACCGCGCGAGTATTTTATGCTGTACCGATCGATAAATAATCACTCCCGTGGTATAACAGAACGTCGTCGCTAATATTCTGCACGTATATTAGCGCTAATTATTGTTATCATGTTGACTTTGGTTTTGTCTCTGGAAAGCAAATACAATGCCTGCCCGTACATATTATAATTAGGGCCCGGATTTAAATGCACTTAAAACCATACAGATATGCTCTAAAAAATAGCCAAAAATGCCTTTAAAAAATACAATTTACCACAAAAATGACCTTAAAAATGCCCTTAAAAAATACAATTTACCACAAATATGACTTTAAAAATGCCATATATTTTTTTTTTATACAAATTATAATTTATAAATGAGACATAATAATTAAATGGGTGACGATCTACAGTCAATAATAAATTAAGATAAGTTAAAAACTAAATCGAAAAAAAAAATTGACAATGTGTATGGAAAAACCCGATAAACCTTCTTAAATATTAAGAAAATAATTTATCTTAATTTAAGATAATTTAAGATAATTTAAGATAATTTTTTGAATAGTCCAATTTTTATATCTATATTGAACAAATATGCATTAAAAACCAACAAAATGACCCAATAATGCTAAAAATGCCCTAAAAATGTAAAAACGTCGAAATATGCAAAAAAATGCAAAATAAAATTTGTAGTTTTCAAACCCTCGTTACATGAAACGAATTATGTACTTAGAAAGCATTGTGTATGATCAACCAAAAAAATATGCACTTTGCATTGAAATCCGGGCCCTAATTATAATATACGTACACCTTAAAATGACACGGACCTGGGCGAAATCTGAAAAATTCCGTTTTCGATTCTCCCGGCGGCGGTTTTGTCGAATTTCATTAGTTTTCTTTTTTCGTTCCGTCTCGAAAACGACGACATTTTTTTAATTAGCTAATCTATTTTAAGAATCATTACTCGTATAATACGTTGTTACGTTTGATTTGGATAGAATACAATATGTTTTGACATTCTCGAACACGAACGAAATTGTATACGTATAGTTTTCACAAGAATTTATCACGGTTTCATTATTGGTCCGACAACGTTTTACGCGTACAATAACAGAATAATGAGTTATATTCTGCAGAAAAGCGGTGGTTACAACTCGTATATAATAATAATTGTCGCGAACGATTTGGATTAGTAAAATAAATATTTTTCTGAACATTACACAGCGCGGTAAATTACACAGAGATTATTGAGAGTACACGTCCGTTTCGTTTTACTTTTTCGTCACGTCATCGCCGCCGCGTAAAATAAGATTTAGCTCCGAAATGCGTATAGCGCGCGTGACGAAGGGTGCGCCGCGACCCGGGTTTCCGGGCGGCGTACGAGTGCCGGAAATAAATTGGCCGTAAAATGGAGTTTATCCTGTGGAAATTGGAATTTCCTCAGTGACCGCACATTATTGTGGAGGGAGGGGGCTGCCTGCGTGTACACACACACACACACAAACAAATTTGCTGCCCGCGACGAGGGGAAAAGGAGACAAGTGTAAGTAAAAAAAGAGACACGGGAGAGAGTTTGTGGGGGGGAGCCGGGCTGAACGTTTTGGAATTGAATTTCTTCCTCGACTGCTGCGCTCAGTTGTAAACGGAAGAGGAAAATGTGTGTTTTTCGCGTGCGCGTTCGCATGCCTCGTTTGTATATAATATAAATACGCGCGTGTGTGCGTTGATTGCGCGGAATGCTAAATAATTCAAAAGGCTGACCGAGCCACCCCGTTACAACACCGTGAACGTTGGTTTTCCGCGAAGAAAACGCACGCGCCCTTCGGTCCGAACATTTTAATTACGATTCGCCGGGCGCGCGTATACAGTTTATTTACCACCCTTTGCAGAGAGCGTCTCCCTCGGACGCGGAGTTTCCAATCTGACCGTTTACAATGCAATACATTTCGCGCGCACGAGCGAAATATTCGAATACACACACTCCGCGAGGTCGAAGACCCTCAAGGAATTTATTTGTTTTCGAAAACTTTTCGAATCTCTTTTCGCCCTCGACGCCGAATAATAATATTAAATAACTAGCTGAATAATCCGGCTTCGCCCGTGTGCAGTATAACTTTTTATTTTATCAGTTTCTTTCATTTTTACCCCTTTTAACTCCGGTAGGTGTCGAATTTTGGAAAATCCTTTCTTTAGGGGCCTCTGCTATATTAAATGAAACTATTGACAAAATTTAATACCACAAAGCTCCAGTGACTCGGGATTTTTTCCATTTTTACCCCTTTTAACCCCTTAGGGTTAATTTTCTTAATAATTCTCTCCGTAAAAACCATCCTCGTGCTTCAAGGAATATTATATATAAAAAGAATTAGCGAAATCGGTTCAGGGGTTGTTGAGTTATGCGCTTACAACACATTTTGCGACACATTTTTATATATAAGATAGAGTCCGTGAGTTTGAAAAATAAACGTTCATAATTATACGCGTTTAAATCGTGGCATTTATTTATCTCGATAGATTCATAAGAATCGACAAGATACGACGGTATATTATTCGAAATAATACAAAATTATTATGACACGTTGAAAAGTACGTAATAATCTATATGTCATGGCCGGTATATTTTAACATCGATAATAAATCTAACATCCGTCAAACAACACCTGTCCAGATTACTATTATTATGTTTGCCAAAATAAAAACCGATACACGACTCGTGCGCGAGCGTTTACGAAACAGTTTATTAAAAAAAAAAAGCAAATAGATTATGTAAAGTTTTTGATCGTGACTCCGATCTTATATCGTTTTTTTTTTTTCTTCTTCTTTTTATGAATGGATTAAAATACAATTATTATTTTATCATAATGGATTTGTATAATTTTCTCGAAGCGTTCCATCGAAACAAACGCGTGCGAGTTAGTTGTTTTCGAGTTGGTCGTTGAAAATCATTTTATACGCTTTGGTTCGTTCGAATCAGATTATTCGGATTCAAAATAAACGTTTTAGACTTCAAAAAACTAAGCGCGTTTATGTTTGCATTTTCGATGAAGCTTCTGAACGTCTTCTGAAAATAACCCCTTTCGAGCTCCCCGCACATTCGCGCCGTTTCTTAGACACTGCAGTATTACCGTGTAAATTTCAGCTCGAACACGATAGTGGTTATACCAATTGGGTTATTTGTTTACCGAAAGCTACGAACGTACGATTATAATTATTATTATATAGGATCGTCGACAGATCTACCCGTATATACCCGTTGAAATATCTTATAAGTTTGGTACTTTTTCTGATTTAACTCGATTAATTTGTGTTTGAGATTTAATAATACTCGTAATTTATGATCGTGTTTTTTTTTTTTAAATTTTTTGAACAAAACCATACGAAAATCCAATTTCGCGGGCAACATGCCTAATTGACGAACATTCTGGTGACATACAATATATTGTTAAATTATTATTTGTAAACATATAAAATAAATTAAACATTGATTTGACACTTATTTTATTATTTACAGTGGTTATAAGCGAAAATGTCACTAAAAAAAAATTATGCAAAAATTCAAATTTTGACTTACTCTAACTTGGTCAGTTTTGTAGATAGAAAAAAAAATGTTCCCATTTAAAAAATGTAAGTTTTATTGCGCATGCGCAGGCCTTAAGTCTTAAAAATTCGAAAATTATCAGAAAATGTGTATTTTAGTATTCCCTAGCTCCTCGAATAAACCCCAATTCAATCCAAGTTCACCGAACGGAAATATTCCGTGTTACCTTTATCGTTGAACACACTGTATATACGGAGGACTAAAATGAGTTGTAAAACGGTTATCTCGATGTATGTTTTCGTTGTTTAACGTGAAATTAAGTGATTACTGTCGCAACATAATTCACTATTGCGCGCACACACACACGCGGTTGTACGTAGTTATACCGCGCGGAAAGCGGTCATTAAATCGCAAAACGAATTTCGAAAGCGTTTTAATTTTCTTTTTCACGTATATAATTTCGACGTCCACACAACACTCACGTCTGTATAATAAAATATACGTACCCGTAATGTGGACGGTGGATAGTAATTTTTTTCCGCCGAACAATAATCATTTCTTTCGGAATCAAGATTATGATGGATCTCGCGAACTCTGTCCGACACACGTTCTCTATAATTTCGCGAGATATACGAGAAATCTCGAGCGGGCCAAAAACGGTCGGCCCCGAACGGATTAGACTTTTTCGTCGTAAAGAGTAAAACTCTTTCGAACGACGCGATATTTGTTCATAGAAGTCGACAAAAAAGTACACACTGCACGTCTCGTTTCTATTCAAATTAATCGGTTATACCTACGTCGAAAAATGATATTAACGACGACGTAAAATAAGTATTTGTGAATATTATAGAGTAATTATTCGTTCGTGCGAAAATAATATTTAAGAAACTTTACATTGCATTTCCTACTTTCCTAGCTATAACCGGAAGAAGAGATTTTATCGACTCGTTTACTACGAAAATGTCTACGAATAGCGGGAAAAAAATCAAAATCTTTATTAAAACTATATCTCAACACTATAGAGAACGGAATCGATGGAAATTTCTACGGTCATTATTTTATGAGGTTTGGCGAAAAAAAATAAAAATTATTGATTTTTCAAAAATCGGCGTCTTCGTGCCACGAATATCGCCTGATTTCGTCAGTTTTTCACAATCGTTTGGGAAAACTTTCAGGAAATTCAAAAAAAACGATTCGTTCTAAAAATCGACTACACGTGGTCTGTTACCAGAAACCATCCCGTCGATGACTGGATCGAATCTTTTGGTGGAAATCGTGCGCGGTAAAACCGATTATACTAAATCGTAGTTTCGTTCAAAATCTATATTAAAATTCATGCGATTATTTTATCGTATTATATCATTATGTCATTCACGAAATAATTACATTTATAATATATTATGTTATTTATTATGGATAATATGATGTTTTCCGTTATTCAGTTATTTATCGTCCTTAAGTGCCAGGAAGGAGTATCTTCCTGCATAATAATAGTCGGGGTATTATGTAAATAATAATAGCGTTTCAATTAAAAAAATCTATTTTCGATATACTCTTAAATCATTTTCAACGTTAAAAATAAATAAATACTTATTTTTCGTTATGATTATAATACACTCGGAATTTGATGCGGTCCATAAATCAGTCGTGGCGAATCTAGGACTACCCGTACTTCTACGAGACTGCCTACCATGCATATATACCGCGGCATCTTAAACGACGCCCCTGAGCGACCGAGCTACCCGAAATCGTTGTCGACGTGTCCTTAAAAACCATAAAAAAAGCCCCGTCACTTATTACAGCTCGAAACGTAAATCTTATAAATATTAATTTCCGTATAAATATAAATAATTGTTATCGCCGAGTTTAGTATTCCGAGTAGTTCTTTCGTATCGATCTTAGGTGATGGAAACTAGAATTTTGTCGATTAAATAGAGATTTGTGTTTCTACATTGTATACTGCAGTATTATAGCTATTTTCAATCCCGTGTGATTCGTCGATATATAATAAGTACCCGTTCCACGGAACGTTTAATTTCTTATTTTCTACGATATGTGTCTGTGATTAATACGTTTCGTTGCTATTACAAATTCAAATGTCATCTCGTTAGATTCGAAACCTAATGTACACAGCCATAAACATCTGATTGAACGAATGTCGTTGTGAATTACACGAGATTTTTTAAACAGTTATAATATATGTACATTCAACTGCACGTGATAAAATGTCACTTAAAATCGCTACAATAGAATAAATCGTTGGAACGAATAAATAATTTTATTGTTATGATGTTTCGGGTCGAAAAAATTAGCGAAACTGATAAATTGTTTTTTTAATCGTCGAGTTATTATGTTCGGCGGTATGCGCGGCAAATTTTATAGAACATTTCACATTGTTTTTTACCACGTTAACGCGTAGGTCCTGTATGGCTGTAATATGTATACTATTAACGAATAGTTAACGTAGGATAATTATCGTTAAATCGAGAACTCTCGCGCGTTGACATTGATTTATTTCGCATCGGGTCTTATTATTTATCCCGAGCCGAGTTTACCGTTAAAATGGTAAGGTAATAAGGTAAACGATGATTTATTATTCGTTATGAGGTCAGTTGAAATTAATATTTCAGTCGCGGTTTTTTCCATGTGATATTTTGCTCGATATATACGAGTATATTTAAAATTTAACGGTTTTAGAGATCTAATCTAATCACGGGCCGTATGGAGATGAAAACGGTGAAAACGACATCCACACGCATTAGACCAGAGGTTCCCAAAGTGGTCTATATCAACCCCCCGGGGTCGATTCTGACCTGCGAGTGGTCCACGTCAACGAGAAAAAAAACGGGGGGTGCATGAGATATAAATAGGGGTCCACGAGAATTATTAACTGTGCACCGTGTAGTTTTTACGTATAACACGTGTGCGATGATATTGTGAACGAAAAATGAATTTTGTTGATAATGATTAATGAGTCAATGACCAGGGTTCATAACTTATGCTCTAAAAAAGGTTGTTATAAGCGCTTAAATATGCAAAAAATGTATTATTATTATTTATTATATTATTTTATTATTTTAGCTTCTATTGTTAAAAAAAAAAGTTTTTTTTCCAGAGCCCTGGACTAATGACTAACGAGACGATACTCGACTGTAAATATCAGAACGTTAAGATGAAATTAAATAACACTAATTTGAAGCCAAATATTGAAAATTTAATATCAAAGCATCAGACTCGCCCCTACCATTAAAGTTTTTTTTTTTTTTTTTCATGTAATTAGATCTAATTTTTAAATTTGAAAAATGAAATAAATAAATATTGTCTATCAAAAACACATTGGTGAATTTAAATAAAAATTTAATACCCGGGGGGGTGTACGAAAAACAGAAAAAATTAGCTAGTGGAGAAAAAAAGTTTGGGAACCTCTGCATTAGACGAAACAAGTGGAATCAAACGCGCGTAGAAATATCGTTATGCGAGACACTATAATATGGATATGCGATGTGTAAGATTCGACGAACGCGCGATTTACATACCGTGTACATATAATCGGCGTGGCCGATAACGTTTTCGCGTGCGTGAAAACCGTTCGGCGTCGTCGTACACGTTTGTGCGCGTAGGAAAACGCATATTCGTGCGGTTAATCAATCATCGGGCCCCGGCGCAGAAAGAGGCTCTGTAAATTTAACGTGTACAACGATTACGAGACGACACGACTCTACATACAATATCGTAACACCCGGAGGCGAAGACGAGGGCGAGCGGTCGTATTTTTTCGCCGAAATCACGCGACTAAGAGGGTTGTAAAGATCCGTATAGACACACACGCTCGGTATATATATTTAAACTGCAATCAGAAGTTAATTGACGCGCGCGCGCGCGCTCGCGAACCGTTTAATTCGAAATTATACGCCGGTCCCCGTACGGCGAGAGGTTACCCTCCGGTACGGTTCCTAACCGAGAGAGAGAGAAACCGCCTCCGAGCCGTTTATATTATAGAAATCTCGTACGGCACTCGTCGACGTCATTATCGACACGATATGGGAATTTTCGTCGAGAGAAAACGGGGGGATAAAAATTTTTTTTTATAAAACAACGATCGAGACGTTCGGAATCTCCCACACGCGGCGGAGGAGGTTAGGATAATATTATATTTACAACAATACGTCGTATCGTGAGTCGTGGTGTTTTTTTTCCTCCGTCTCGCGTGCTCGACATATTATTCTCCTCGGTAGAAGACTGTTTAGAGCCGTTTGAGACGATATCCACACGAGGCATCCCAAGAATGTATGTAAAACACGCGTCCGAAGCGTATAATTATTACTACACGCGCCGTCGCCGCCGCCGCCGCCTGGTAGTGCCCGTGTATTTACAGGCGCACAACACGTCATACGTGTACTAAATAATAACGTTAAACGCGTCGTACTGTGGTATCGTATTTTTTAATATACCCCGGGTATGCGTCGGTTCGACGACGACGACGACGACGACGTGAGCGGAATTCGGGGGTTTTTCGAGGAATTTGAAAAATTCGAAATATTTCTTCTCGCCGTTCGATTTCACACAGTTTAATCGCGACGTCCAAAAAAAATCCCAATATAGTCTTGTGTGACGTTTTTTTTCATACGGACACGATGATTTCGGTCTATTAAAATGCGATCAATAAAACGTAATAAAACCGCCGCCGCCGCCGCCGCCGATCATTATGGGGTAATTTATTACACATCAGTCGAACGATCGTTTTCAATCAATATTTATACGACGTATTCGTAATGGTAAAACATCGCGAGAGATTTTCAAAACTAACGATTTAAAATAATCCATAAAAATTGGATATTATTTTAACGATTTTGATGCCCAACAGTCTACGAAAAACGAATAAAATATGAGCTATTTATACATTACAGTAGGTCTATAAACTATGTCTATGCCATAATAACTATATAAATAATTTATTAGATTATACAATAATTATTAATGTGGTACATAAATTATTCGTAGAAATAATTATAGATATTACGAGTAGGATTTTTTTTTTAATGATAAACTAATTCTGTAGGTACTATAATATTATATAACTTACGTTACTAAAGTCTATAAAATTTACTAAAAACACTTAAATCATTTTTGTATTGACTATAATACCTATAATATGTATATTTTCACGTGGTAAATATTTAGATTTTGAAATAAAATGTAGAAAAGAGACGCATTTGTTAAAATAAAATTTAGCTTTCTTCGCGCGAAAAAATTGTTATTTCTATTTCATCACGTCGTATTCAAATTAAGTTAATTTCTACAGACCGTTTCTGTTCAGACTTTTTGTCTTACATCTCGTTTTAAATAATTTACTTTGTCTGCAATTAAAACGTCTATTTATTACATAACGATTATATATTATTATTTTCATTTTGACAAAACAATTTTAGAAACTTTTTCCAATTCAAAAATGACAATCACACAACAATTATTATTATAAACGCGTCTCGTAGGTGGTTATTAAAAAAGTTTTTAACGTCCTATTTAGAAACATTAGAAAAGGTTTGCGAAATTGTTTTTAAAACAGGAAGGATACTCCGTATCGTCACGTCTGCCCTAAATCTAAGCATTGATTTTACGCTAAACAAAATTTTACGAATACAACTATGAGGTTAAAATATGTACCGACTAATTGCACGGAAACCAAACCAGTGAACGAATATTTGAAATTCTATACTTCAAAATTCACAGTCGATAGAAAGTCGTGCGTTTCTAATCGAATAATAAATACACTTTTTGCCAGTAAATAATAATATTATACGCGAAACATAGTAATCGATTTCAAACGTGAAACGGTTTTTAAACGTCCGCCATAATAACGCCGCGTACACAATTGGCAACACGTAAATCCAGAGCGTTAATCGGCTACAGACATTTTCAAAAGTTTAAGAGACCGACAAAGTTTAAAAAATATTATGACGCGTGTATGTGAAAGATCATTGTTCGCGCGAGACCGAGTGTTTATTTTTAATTAGTTGTATATTATTATATCGGTGAAATAATTTATAATTTATTTGTTGTCGCTAAATAGGTTTTCGATATTTACTTACGAATTAGCATAATGAGTTAAGTAATATTGAATACGTTTGCGTGTATACGTATATGTGTTCATGTTTTAGTTTAAAATTTAGAATAACATCGTGCGTGCTAAAAAATGTTTGTTTTTTTTTTTTTAAATAAACTAAAAATTAAAAAAAAAAAAAAGAAGGAATTTATATTAAACAACCTACGAAACCACTTATAATTAACATATCCGCTTAAGTGCCGAAAAAAATAATAACATAAAATTCATTATTTCGTTAAACCCAAAAAAAGGCATCTAAAATATAATCACAATCGATAGAGACACGACGTGTCTTTTTTTAACGAACGAATTTCATAGTCATTTGAATATAAAAATCCTTGAGTTATTTTGAAAAGTTTTCAGAAAATTATGGAAATTGAAATAATAATAACCCGTCGATTTATAATTTTGTACGAATACGTGTGTCGTTTGATGCCCTCGAAAGCGTTTACTGGAAAGACGGTCTACGACCACACGATCGTTATTAAACCAATAACTCGCTGACAAAACGTAATTATTATTTGAAAAAAAAAAATGAAAAAATCGTAAACAACAAAGTTTTTGTGATTATTATCAGCCAATACCAAATTGATAATTAGACCGCCGCGCCGCCGCGCCGTAGGGAATTATAATATCTTTACTTGTCACGATTGGGTGAGTTCAGATATTTATTTCGAACAATAAATATAATAATGAAAAAAAAAAAAAAAAGAACGTTTTAACTCGTAAATATAAATATTAATTTCAGCAACAACAACAAAAATATTATTTAAGTATAAAGACATTTAACAAACTTATTTAACAAACGTTTTTTTACCAATACTCTTATATTATACGTATGTACATCTGTGGACGAGTTGTTTTTCATTATTGTTTAAAATTCATATCATAATTTATCGTATTGCTTTGAATCACATAATATTATAATATGAATTGCACGATGAAATATAAATTTATTACTATACTATAAAAGTTATGTTATGAGTAGGGCCCGGATTTAAATGCACTTAAAACCATACAGATATGCTCTAGAAAATAGCCAAAAATGCCTTTAAAAATGCATTTTACCACAAAAATGACCTTAAAAATGCCCTTAAAAAATACAATTTACCACAAATATGACTTTAAAAATGCCATATATTTTTTTTACAAATTATAATTTATAAATGAGACATAATAATTAAATGGGTGACGATCTACAGTCAATAATAAATTAAGATAAGATAAAAACTAAATCGAAAAAAAAAATTGACAATGTGTATGGAAAAACCCGATAAACCTTCTTTAAATATCAAGAAAATAATTTATCTTAAGATAATTTTTTTAAATAGTCCAAGTTTTATATCTACATTGAACAAATATGCATTAAAAACCAACAAAATGACCCAATAATGCTAAAAATGCCCTAAAAATGTAAAAACGTCGAAATATGCAAAAAAAATGCAAAATAAAATTTGTAGTTTTCAAACCCTCGTTACATGAAACGAATTATGTACTTAGAAAGCATTGTGTATGATCAACCAAAAAAATATGCACTTTGCATTGAAATCCGGGCCCTAGTTATGAGATATACCTACACGGAATTTCGTGTAAACAGTTAGACTCGTAATACTAAGTACAATCGTATAATACTGTTTGGAGTATAAACTATTAATAATAATCAGTCGATTTGTATGAAACTAATAAAATAAAGCGCAATCGCTTTTTTTTTTTTTAATTAAAAAATTCAACAAAATCATCCTGGCAGAGTGGAGAGATATTTTACTAGATTTGATTTTTTATATTTAATTTATAACTCTATACTCGTATATAAAATAAGCTTTCTAAAAACGATTATTGAAAAACAAATAAAGACCTCGAAATGATCTAAAATATATTATCAGTGCGTGATCGTATCATTTATATAATGCGATAATCGTATAATATAATATTGTTGCGTCCACGATAATATTATGATGTTCGCCCGTCGTCGCACAAACTATGGGAGAATCGGTATCGAAAAGTTGTTTTTTTTTTTTTTTCTGTACAAGTAGCAGAACTATTACCATATTATAATATTACACAACTTTGTATAATCGAGATTTGTTTCGTGTCGTGCCGTATTTATTGGGTTAAAAATGAGAGACCGATCGCCACGGGCGACAAATCCTGGGAAATGGACGAAAAACGAAAAGACGAAACTGACCTTTTACGCGGGACACGCGCGCGCGTAGTTTCACCGATCGCCACGAATCCGATGTGTTATTAGTTGTGTGTACGTGTTTTTAAACGCGTATATACGTGACACGACCGAGTGGGAAAAAAAGTTTTAATTTTTTTTTTTTTTGATAAAAATCGCTCGGAATAAATAATATAATTACTAGGGCCCGGATTTCAATGCAAAGTGCATATTTTTTTGGTTGATCATACACAATGCTTTCTAAGTACATAATTCGTTTCATGTAACGAGGGTTTGAAAGCTACAAATTTTATTTTGCATTTTTTTGCATATTTTGATTATATAAAACTTGGACTATTCAAAAAATTATCTTAAGATAAATTATTTTCTTGATATTTAAGAAGGTTTATCGGGTTTTATTTAATCAATATTTCAAATTTTCAGTTTTTTTTTTAATAAAATAATTATGTAAAAATAATTATTATGTCTCATTTATAAATTATAATTTGTATAAAAAAAATATATGGCATTTTTAAGGTCATTTTCGTGGTAAATTGTGTTTTTTTTAAGGGCATTTTTAAGGTCATTTTTGTGGTAAAATGCATTTTCGGCTATTTTTTAGAGCATATCTGTATGGTTTTAAGTGCGTTGAAATCCGGGCCCTAATAATTACACTGCGCCGCGACGACGCGACGGAGCTACTACATATATGCGTTATGCAACCGAGTCCTAAAGGGTAAACGCGCGGCGGATTCCCCCCTGTAACGCGCGTTTTCGTGCAGGCGCCATTGGTTTCGAGTGCTGCGATCATCGCGCGCGCACAACCACAACAACCTTGTCGGCGGCGATTGGACTGCCGTCGACTCGAAACGATTCGCGTGTATAATAAGCCACCTCTATAATATGCGTGGAAAAAAATAAAAAAAAATACGAAATAACACTACAACAACGAGCGCGCTCGTATCGCACGGAAACCGCGCGCACACGTTGTGTATTTATATACACGTATACGCACGTCATATAATAATACGGTATATATTATGACTCCGTGACTTTGAATTCGCGCACCATTTTCCTATACGTAATAACTAATAATAATAATGTGGCCATCGCTCGGGGGAGGAGACCGATTAAAACGCGTATACATAAAATAAATATGCGCGCGCGTATATATAATAATATTATTACGAGTACTACGTATATTGTAGTTAAAACCGTCCGAGTCGCGCGAGACCGCAAGGCGGATGTTCCGTTTCGGACTGCGAGTCGCTTCTAGATAATATTACGGAGTAGTGGTGCGATATACGAGTATATAATATTGTAATCCGTGCGATCGGATAAAATATCTGTTTAAATTTCCGAGCGCGTATTATCGAGAGTCCATCTCGAACTGCCGGTGTAAAGCCGCCGCACGTCGTGCTTGCTAATCGCGAACGCGATTTATATTCGTACCGATTACATTCTACGTAGCTGCGTAGTTTTGGGACCGGGGGGGGTGGATGACGATCGAAAAAAAAAAACAACGTTTTTTTCTCACTCCGTTTGCAATTGTCAGTGTGCAAACTGTGATCGAATGAGAAAAAGAAGGCTACGTACTTGTTTAACTCGTAAAAAACCTATATTTATTGTGTATTGCTTATTATTGGGGCGATGGAAGACCTTTGAAAATCATTTCGAAGAGTATGAATAAATGATCTGGATAAACGATGGAAAATGATTGGAAAAAATTACCCAACACGACCGTCGAATAACGAAATAAAATATTAACTTTAGTAACGAAAAAATGTAAATAAGCGACTTATTTATTTTTACAGTTTACAATATGACTTAATAAAATATAAACATAATATCGTATTTCAAACATCACGGGTTTTATTAATTTTAGTGTGCCTAGTTATTTTCGTAACACTGACAACAATATAATAACCTTATTATGTTTAAAAGTTAAAATAACATTATATCTCTTTTGTTTTAATAATATTTTCACATTTAATGAAAAAAAAATAAAAATAAACATTAAACGTACGTTTTAGAAGAAAACTTGGCAATGTTTTGGAAAAAATTACGTAAATTGTCAGAAAAATGCAAAAATAAAAAATCACAGATAATTTCACTAGATTGCCAACATCGATTAAAAAAAAAAATGCAAAATGCATCAACTTCCGAGCCCTACTAATTACTATATTTTTTTAATTTATAACGAGTATTATAAATATTGACGAGTGATGATTTTCAAAAAACAAAAAAAAACAATCGTAGAATGTAAAATTCTAGAATAGGGCCGTAGTAATATCGGCAACCGATAACGATCCACTTGTATTTCGTTTGACAACAACATGAAAACAATATTATGTTTATGAGTTTATGACTGTTTGTTTAGCATTTCTAAAGACGAAAGTAACGATTTTCATTTTACCCTTATTTTACAATATTACCGCACGAAATTATTTAGTGTGCGCTCTTACAGAGTTTATTATCTCGTTTTAAAATTAAGAACGTCGGTGATCTTGCGCACGTTAGAATCTACGGGGGGGAAAAAAAACCCGATCGCGTTTGACCAATGACCATGGTACTCCACAGAGTGGCCACCACGAGTAATTGGGGCGTAGACATTTAAAGAAACTTGCGAACGACATCCGAGTGTAAAAACCTATTATACCGAGTCGTTTAAAATAATTCGGTCGATTTTTTTCCCCCCGGCCAATTAATTTCGTCACGGAACCGTCGTTGTACGTCATGAATCAAAAAATAAATTAATTATAGTTCTAACTGGCACGATAATATAATCGTCAATAAGAGACGTGTGGTGGCCGAAACGATACGTTCTCGAGAGTCGCTTACTAGTTCGCGGAGAGAACAAACTATAGAAGGCATAGAAGCAAATCGGTGGCGAGAAAAGAGTTTTTCGTCGACACGAGATTACGTACCTGAAACGCGTTTGACGTCTTGGTCATCGGTGCGCGGCGACGGCGGCGGCGACGGCGACGGCGACGGCGACGGCGAGATTCGCGGGACGAACGGCCGACGTGTTGAACGGTATCAGTGTCGTATGTTTTCGGAAATATTTTCCCGGAGACTTTTCGACGAAAAAGAGTAAAAACGACGACGGCGGCGGGGCGACGGGGAAAAAAAAAACGCGTGCGCGCGCGCGCGTGTGTATGTGTGTACGATGCACTGCTCTGATGCGCCGTCGGCCCTGGAGCTACTGCGGACGCGGCACAACAATTGCGCGCGACACAAAACGTTCGCCGGTCGTCTCGCTCGCCGCCGCCGCCGCCGGAGCGGCTACCGCGGTAGCGGTTGCGCGACGCTCTGGGCGGAGTGCTCGAGGCCAAAGGGACGGCCTATCTCCGCCCCGCGGGCATGACGACGGGGCGAACCAAAAGTTTATGTATATACTGTGTACATACACATTTATGTATATTATATATATACCGCGTATTGTCGAACACGTATTCCCGAGGAGAACCCTACGCCGCGCCGCGACGGTTTTATTTATTTCCGTCGATTTTTTCGTAAATTTCCTTTTTCGTGCGCGCGACGATTTCGAGACGCGATTTCTCGGAGAAAAATCGTCGCGGAGTGCTCGAGGCCAAAGTTTATGTATATTTTTTTTAATTTTATTCAAATCGTCGTTCGATTACAATAAACAAATTGATAATAAAACAATCTCTTTTGAGCAGAGCTTGTGTTAGACTGTCAAGCCGCCCTCACACGATCAATATTACTGACAGTATTTTGGATACTGACAGTATTATTGATTGTGTGATGTGAGTACTGATGTACTGTCAGTATGAAAAAACGATACTGATGACTGATGAAAAATTCGGATATCGAGTCGTCAGTATTTTTGTTTACTGATGATTATATTGATAGTGTGAGATCGATATTGACATTTCGTCAGTATTGACATCGCAATTCTGGTAGTCATTTTGGTCGGAAAGCTGGATTTCTTTTAACATATTTAAATGACAATACTTCTTACGTTTGCTAATCCACTCTTTTACCCATCGCTTCCTATTAGTTATCCGTTTACTTGGAATAGAAAACGCTAGAATAATATTGCTATGCACGCTTTACGACGATTTTCGTCCATTATAATAAAATTATTGTTTTTCAAATAACTAAAGACACGTTCACAAAGATTAAAGTAATTGACAATCGTTGTTCAACGAAGTTTGCACCTTCACTAGTCGAATGCCAAATAAACTAAGTAATGACAATAACCTACTGACCATGTGAGGAGTACACTGTCAGTAATGTAAATACTGTCAATAATTATACTGTCAGTAATATTGATCGTGTGAGGCCCGCTTTAGAGAGTGTATCATCATAATACGAAAAAAATTCGAAAAACAATAAAAATTTACAAATTCATAAGAATTATGTACAGTGTTATTAATCATCATAGAATATATTAAAAGAATCTAGAGAAATAACAATTGGAGTTTTTAAACATATTTCAGATCGAGTACGTATATTATATAAACTATACACATTTATGTATATACAAGACGCATATACCGCGTATTCCCGAGAACCCTACGCCGCGATGGTTTTATTTATTTCCGTCGATTTTTTCGTAAATTTCCTTTTTTGTGCGCGCGACGATTTCGAGACGCGATTTCCCGGAGAAAAATCGTCGCGGAGTGCTCGAGGCCAAAGTTTATGTATATTTTTTTAATTTTATTCAAATCATCGTTCGATTACACAAATTGATAATAACAATCTCTTTTGAGCAGAGCTTGTGTGTTAGAGAGTGTATCATCATAATACGAAAAAAATCGAAAAACAATAAAAATTTACAAATTCATAAGAATTATGTACTGTGTTATTAATCATCATAGAATATATTAAAAGAATCTAGAGAAATAACAATTGGAGTTTTTAAACATATTTCAGATCAAGTACGTATATACTGTGTACATTTATGTATATACAAGACGTATATACCGCGTATTCCCGAGAACCCTACGCCGCCGCCGCACAGTGAGAGGAATGATACTTTTACCGCGACGAAAACAAATTTGATAATATTTTAATGTAAAAAAAAAAAAAACATTTTTCCTCTTAAATTGTCTTTGATTGACAAATATTCTATTAAAAACATATCATTATACGAATCGGTGGTATTTGGTTTGATAAGTTGTATTTGACCAGCCCTTATTTTTAGAAATAAATTATCGTACGATTTACTGCTGACCACTTGCGATTTGTTGTAACGCTGTTACCAAAATGTTTGCAGTTCAATGCGACTTCGTGTTTCTCATCAATAGAATGGTTTATTTTTCGTGCAATATAATTAAATAAATAAAACGGGCAACTTTGGGCAGATCATGATTTAGAATTTACCAAACAGTATGTTTACCGAAATATTTTATTAAAACTCGGGACTCACTTTAACTATATTGCTATAAATTACGATATTTTTTCATTATTTTGCTATTAAAGTTTTAACAATTTATTGTCGATTGGAGAGAGTTCATTAAACTATTACTAATTCTCACGTACCTCGTTCAGTAACATAGTTTCCAAAGTACAAAGTAAATTATCAAAAACTAAATAACATAACGTTCTATATTATAATACTATAATAACAAATATTTATTGTGGACTTGCGTGCTGTCAAGAAAGTCGCTGTGTAACGATTATTTCTCCAACATCGCGCTAATTGAGCTTCTAATTCTATTGATGAGACTTAATAAAAATAATATAAGGTTTTTGAAAGCTTATAACGATGAAGAAGTTTGTACTGCATTTTTATCGACATTTCGATAGTTTTTTTTTTTTAGTAAATAAAATGTCTTTATTTGGAAAATTACAATCTATACAGTATGTACAATAAGTAATTAGTTTAATTTACAGGCAGTTGACAATTATATATACATGAGGAGGAAGTCACACGTTTGTGACACCTCGAATGAATTTTTAAGTAATTTTTATCTTAAGTTTTCAAGTCTCGGCACCAGTTCCTTTTGAGGCGTCTGTTGGGGTTTCCAGGAAGTGTTAGTGAAGCTAACTCGTTAATTAGTATACATTTCGATATAGTTAAAATTTTATTTTCGGTAAAAGTATAATGATTCTTCTTCCCACTGTGCGCCGCGACGGTTTTATTTATAAATTTTTTATAATTTCTCGGGAGAATAGTCGTCGCACACGTGTGTGCGCGTTTGTACGGAGCCCTCGCGCCACCACCGCGCCGAGCGGCACTTTTCGCTCGACGCTTTTCAAAATTACAAAATCACTTACGATTTTTAATTTCAATATAAAAAAAAAAAAAACGTAATGGATTTTAGAATACTAATAGAAATAGATTAGTGTGATGTGAGTAAATGATTAGGGCTTGTTTTTCTTTAAATCGATCTTCTACAATAATCGGAGTGAAACGTGTAACGCCGATTCTTAAGTAAGTAATAAGTGTTTCATCAGTGAAACGAGACCTTTCTGAACATTCATGCGCGAAAACGTTTGTTCGCGACCGTGAAATACGTATATACGGCCCCCGCAGTATAAAATATATAAATTGGCGAATGTGGCCCGCGAGTTCGAAAAAAAGGTCGGGCACGCCTGATATAATATAGCGCCACCGTGCCGTGTTCGGATATCGATTTCGGAAAACGACCGGTGTTTTCGAGTTCTGCCACTATTCTCGAGGAGAAAAATACGCGGTCGACGACGTGTGTTTGTTCGCCGTTATGTATACCCGCGCCCGACACAATACAGATATTTGCCGTCGTTTTATCCCGACGAAACACACGCGCACACACACACACACACACACATGTTTAATATACAGTCGTCACGTGATTAAATTATGTAAACAATTAATTCTTTGTCGGAGGGTTTTTTTTTTCAATACATGTGTGTGCGTGTATGTTTATTTAATCAAAAGAAAACAACAAATCGACGATTTTTTTTCTTTTTTCAATTTATTTTATATGTGTATATTTTATATCGTATCGCGTTTTATTTCTATGTATTTATATATAGTGTATGTAATAATAATACGTATATACTTTCTTTTGCTTATTTCATTAAAAACTTTTGCCGCGCGTACGAAATGAATCGGCGCGATGTGGCCGCGCAGAAAGCCTCGGGGAGCCCGCAGACACCGCGCGAGTGACTAAAGAATAATTCAAAGACGAAAAAAATAAATAAATACAAATCAAGGATCACACTGGTTGATTTTTTTTTATTTTTTGACGTGTTCCGCGTATTTATTTCATTATTTTCAATTTTTTCCTCGAATAATTTATTCCGGATCAATATTTACTTATTTGTTTTAGAAAACTACATTTGTTTTAGTATAATATTTACTTGTTTATTGCATTTAACAGCGAACAACGATTATTGTAATACTTTTATACAACGCGAAAATACCATTGAAATATAGTGTTATGATGTTGTTATTTCGACCAATATCATAGTGTCGATTAAAAAAAAAATTTCCGTTCCAATCGACAAATAATAATTGTATTGTTTTACGCGCAGTACGATCGTTATACGATTAACTCCGTCGTTTAAATATTTCTTTTTCTTCTCCGATACTTCGGTCGTAACTAATCGGTCGTTGGAGAAATATTTTCATCGTTAAAAAGATCCGCCTCGCGACGACGCGACGACGACGTTTTAATCGATCGAGATCGATTAAAAAATGTGACTCGTGTTTTGCCATTATAAAACTATTAATCATATGAAATCAACAAGCTCTGACTTGATCAATTTTCACTAAATATTATAATATGTAATTTATTTACCGTCGATAAAATGTCAATAACATCGCCTATATAGTAGATTGATTTGAAAAAATTCGAATTTGAAAAACTAACGCTATTTGTTTGATAATATTATTATTTATCGATTTTTGTGAAAAGAACACTGCTCTCGTTTGAATTTCGATTTACCGTCGAGATAAATGAGACTTTTAGAGCGCATAAATCGTTACAATTTTCAATCGTTAAAATCGCGAATATACTTGGTAAGAATTACCATACGCACATGCCAACGAGCCAACTGTAAAATTTTCAAAATTCAAACAACTATAATCATACGTAGTCTAATCAAAAGACGCATTCTTGTGAAGTTTGTGCACGGCATTATTGGCGCGATAAGTATTTGTCGATCTGTTTATTTGTCGAATATATTATATACATATAATAAACACTGGTGTTTTTCATTCTGTGTATGTTTCGAAACTAAATAATATACGGAATATAACTTCCGGTTTCTCCTATTCTCCGTGTTTTATGTTTATACTCAATTATGTTTATTTATGTGCTCAATAAGATGACGTTGTAAAGTTTATTTTTCGTCGTTTAATTTATTCGTTTATTTTTTCGTACACGTTAAAACAATCGTCATTTTTAAGTTAACTATTTTCAGTTAACTGCTCGACATCAACTACATGCATAGAACACTCTATGAACACTCTATGCTTCTTTTTACATTTTGTTTAACATTGAACTCGGTATGTTCAAAGCGTTTTAATAACTTGAATAATCGATGGCGTTTGTATACTTATTAAAAAATGTAACATAAATTGTATAGGTATATCACGGCAGAACTCGATACTTTCAGATCCCTTTAGTGCGTACACGTTTTTACAGTAGATGGGGGCGTCTATTAAATTGTAAATTTCCTAATTTTTGTAAAATTCGATTTGTAGTTTTCGATATTAAATAATATGAATAGTGTTTTATATCTCTGCGATTTATCTTCATATCATCGTAAATAATTTGTATAAATAACAGCGTTTAACAAGTTACAATGTATTCGATTTTTAAAGAATATTATCTAGCGTAGTGCGAAAATAATATACCTATAATATTGTATATGAATACGTAATACGTGTGTGTGTGTGTGTGTGTTTTATTGCAGTGCCTGTCCGAAGGTCATGACCTCCGGATCGAGGTGTTGTATCTACCCGAGGACGGAAGACACGCTCCGCGGGCCGCGATAGGTTCCAAAACGTGTATAATAATTTGGCGACTGGAATTCGTGTAATGAATATTTTTCAAAAATAAAATAATATAGTAAAACGTCCGTCTATTAATCGATCGGTCGCGCGCCGGTGATTCGGCAGCGTGGATAAATATTGAAATTTATAATATATCGGACGTTACGCGTATAGTATACGCGAGTCGTCGGCACGTGGAATGCAAACACATACACACACACGCGCGCGCGGTGAAAAAAAAACAAGAAAAAATCCTCGAGGGTGGTCTTTGATTTTGAAGACTCTGAGAGGCGGAAAAAAAAAATAAAAAGACCGAATAAATACCGAATACTATCTAATTCGACGAACGCGAATTCGACGTTTTCGTTTTTTTTTAAGTCGCGAAAAAAGGACGACAATAAAAAAAAATAAATAAATATACGGATCGCGTACGACAATGACGACAATACGCGCCAGTGACATCGCGCTCCGCACAGACGACACAATACACACTCGCATCAATTGCATATTATACGTTATTACCGTTATATTGTAATACGACGTGCGGACGTAATAATATACGTATACTACGGGTGGGCAATTGGATTTCTGTTTATTTATCTGCCAGACGAATATCGTCTCCGAACATCTCCGACGAAGAGGAAACGCACTTGTACAACCGTTTATAATAGCCGCGACGACGGGTAAGCGCGTGTGTAATATAATATAATAGAGCAAATAAAACGTACTTATACGTATAGTATACGTCACGACAGTCGAAATGCGACACGTAGTGACATATATATTTGTGATGCCGAAAGCCGTGCGATTGAATAAGCGGTAAAAAAAAGGACATTGTTAATATATCGTACGGTTACGAGTTTTTTTTCTATAATTCTAACAAATATACTGTTATTTACACGACTATCTAACTGCAGACTTTACTCGAGAAAAACTCGTGTAAATATCGCCCGTATTATGTAGATAGTTTAAAAAAAAAAAAATTGTGTATTTTATTATCACTAGGTATCCGCAGTTTATAGTTGTTTGGCTGCCCAAAACGTTTGTTTCGAAATCCGGACGTTCTGCGTCTTATAGGGTTGTGTGTAACGAGAACAAATTATTATCATCGCGCTCGATGAGTTCGAGATTGCCCGACGACGGCCGGCGCCAAATATTTTCACATTTGAAAGTGCGAATTTTCGCACGAATACATTATAATGCCGTCCGACAAACTCTCGAGTGAAGCACACGAGCGGAACTTCGGTGCATCAAGAACGCGCACAGTCTTATGTATATTATATTATAGGGAAAATCACTATATCCATAAAACGCGCGT
This sequence comes from Drepanosiphum platanoidis, assembly GCA_948098885.1. Classification (NCBI taxonomy): domain Eukaryota; kingdom Metazoa; phylum Arthropoda; class Insecta; order Hemiptera; family Aphididae; genus Drepanosiphum; species Drepanosiphum platanoidis. The sequence continues at coordinate 1,750,835 of OX402529.1, read as the reverse complement.
GTATCCGAACGCGCATAAAAAAATAACCCTCTTTTTTACGCGTTTCGAAAATCGGAAGCAATACATAATATATGGAACCAAAGATCTGTGAAACAAACACTTGATATTTGTTATAACGATGAGCACCGAGGCCGTGCGCGTTTCTAGCCCTTAAAATTTTCAAAGCAATCACGCAAATATACACTTGAAAATATCAAAATATATAGTAACACACGTAGTGAATGTGAATTATAAATTTTATTTCTAAATTATTTTATTTTAATTCTCAATTATATATTAAGACAAAAAGCCAACCGCTGCGATGTGTTTCAATAAATAAATATTTTTTTTTTAAAACTATATTTTTGTGTTTATTTTATAAAAATTTAAATGCATATTTTTGCATAATATTTTGGTAAATAAAATGCATATTTTACAATTTTTTATTGCATACAAATCCTAGCCCTGGCGATGATCGTGTCGGGGTCTCGCATTATTTTTCTTGCCGAACGAATTTCGAAAGCGAAACCGGCGCGTATTATTATTATTATTATTATTATTATTATTGTAATACGCGACGACGATGATAATAATATTATATATCACGTGATATTATTAGTCATAACCGTAGCGCGCACGCTCGCCCGCTCTTGAAGGGCCGCGGCGGCGGCGGTGGCGGCGGCGGCGGCGGCGTCGGGCCGAGCGGTCGCGCGTGCGCGAGCCGAACGAGACGGGGAACACCCGCGGGGGAAGGGACCGCGTGGGGGAATGGCGGGCGCGACGACGACGACGACGACGCCCGGGGCCGAGAAACTTTTACGAGCCCGACCAATGGGGAACCGCCGGCATTACCCCGCCGGGACCGTAGTCGTCGTCCACCCCTCTCGCGGCAGCCAGATATGCCCCTCCGCCGTGGCGACCGACGCACGCATCGGCCCCCGGGGCGACCGTGTTTCACCCCTTCTGAGCATAAAACAAGGAAACCGCCTAGGCCGCCGTCTTCATTGTCGTCGTCGTAGTAGTATACAACAATATATGTACCTACTACTACTCCTTTCCACCCTCGTCACCCTTAGACCCAAGTGAATATAGTAGTATTGTCGCTGATATATACGTGTACGGTCTCTCTCTCCTTCATCTCTTCTCCTTAAACTTAAGCTTTGTTATCACTCCTCTCGCACGTCCCCGTCGTCTTTCTGTTCGCGTCTGTGCGTGTCCGTCGTCGTCATGCCCTCTCACCGCTACAACTTTCTCGTTTCCAATCTGCGCGCGCATATACCACCACGGTCGGTCCCTCTTCGCCGCCGCGTTTACTATACACCGCACAAAGATTGTTTTTTTTTTTTTTTTTATTATATCTCATTTATTTTTATTATTATTATTATTTGTGTGTGTACTTCTTTTCCCGCCGCAGACCCGACCCTCTTACTGCACCCGTCTCTTATATATATACGTTATGTACGTCGTTCTTCTCTCGATTTTATTTATTTATTTCTGAAATTTTTCTCTTTCCCTTTATATTTTTTCGTAATAAAAAGTCTCGACGTTTCACTTTTGTCGTCCTCGCAGTGTGCGCCGACGATACGCGTACTCGTACGTCGCGCGGCCGCGCGTTGTTTGTCTTTTAAGGATATGAAAAATTGTCGGGCTCGAGGAAAAAAAAAAAAAAAACACTTGATAATGGCGAAGCTTTTTTTGACGTCGTCGACTCGTTTTTCAAACGCGCGTTACGTTTAAAACGTCTGAAACCAAATCACGTACATAATACACACGCCAATGTGTTGTTGATAATATAATAACTTGCGCTGGGCCGACAACGCTCGTCTCGCACACGAACGGTATAAATAAGTAATATACGTACATAAATGTAAACAGTATATAGTGCGTATATCCAATATACACTTATCAGACGATAATTATTACCCGACGACTACGCGTCACAACAATATACATAACAACGCTCCCCCACCCCCCGTACAGCCCCGATCTGGCTCCACTGGACTTCTGGCCTATTTCCAAAGTTCAAGGAACCAATGAAAGGACGTCGCTATGAGGATTCGGAGGACATTCAACGTGCCCGTAACAACGGTGTCGAAGAGTTTAACTTCTGGAGACTTCCAGGAGTGCTTCCAGAAATGGGAAGAACGCTGGACGACCAAGTGTGTAGGACTCGGAGGAGAGTACTGTGAAGGCATGGGTGCATATAAATCGTTGTAAATATTAAATAAATGTTAATAAATGAATTAAAAATTCTCGTTATTTAATTGCCAGAGTGCTATGTAATTCGTTCGAATCGGTAACATTTTAAGAAGTGCCCGGTGCACGGTATTTACCCAGGGCCAATGCGGTAGCAATAAAACAGGCAGCTGCCCAGGGCGGCCCTGGTTTAGGGACGGTAAATTTCGAACGAACCAAATCGAACGAATCATCATTATATTATCTAGTATACACAGAAATGTATGTTTATTGAACGTTAATGTGTTGTGTTTTTTTTTTTTTTAAATAAAAACACGGGTTTATCGTTAAAAAACGAATTTTTATATTCCATATAACCCCTCTTCTCCGAAAAATTAACTTTTGAATGGGGCGGCGTAAATTGAAAATCGCCCAGGGCGGCGAAAAACCAAAGGCCTGCCCTGTATATACCAGGTATAAATCGGTGCGAACTCGCGTATTGATTGTTACAGTTCATAACGCGCCCACGTACATGGCTAAACGCGTACTGCTATAACGTGCTACGGCATAGACGAATATTATAAACAATTTTAACATAAACGTTATGTTACATTTGATATTTAAATATAGTTTATAGATTTCATTCGTGTAAAATGTTAATCTATAATTGCTAAACCCTAAAGTAAAAGTAGTTTTTTAATAATAATAATAATAATAATGTATATGTTGAAATATTATGCCGCGGTCTGCATAACACAAAACTACAATTTAAATTTAATTAATCAATTATACAGACAGGCCATGTTATTATCGGGTATATATTTTATCGACAGCGATTCACTTTTATAATCAAATTAAAACCGTTCACCTGATAACGTAATAAAATATCGCATTGAAAAAGTTTTGTTTTTAATAACAGTATCGACATGGGTGGAGCTGTGCGTGTGTGTGTGTGTGTTGTAAAAGCAAATGGCGTGTACGTTAAAGATTATACTTTTTTTATTATTATTATGTAGAAAGAGAAGTTCTCACGAAAGCGAAAAAAAAAACCGTGATTTTTACTGATAAACTGCCTACGGGAATTGGCTATTTTTCAAACACGCGTAGCATAAAATATCTATATAGCGCATAATAATTTCTTATTACATTATTCACAAAAAAAAAAAAAAAAAAAACAATGGTATATATTCGCGCGCACAATATACATTATATGGTTACGCCAAAATGAATACTCGGCTGTGATGAGGATATAGATCGATAACGGTTTGGAAAATCAACGAAACACGCGCACATAATAGACGCGTACACGCAATACGCGAGGATAATTAAAAAAAACAATACGAGTTACGAAAGTACCTCGTGAAATGTACTGTTCTCTTTATAAAAAAAAAAAAAACGAAATCGTGGAATGTACGCCACGGGAGATGACAAAACGACACGTATTTTTTAACTATATGAGACACGTAGGACTGATGTTTCTTCGCGGTATCTCTGGTACCTACCCACAGACAGTTTGGCCTTATTTCACACTGGCAAACGATCGGGTCATTATAATTTAATAATAATTTACATTGAAAACATCACACGCTTATTATTAATGAAATCCTTTTCCCCTCCTTTCGATTATTATGATTTACACAAACTTTGACCTATGAAAAACAAATTAAATGTATATATTTTAGAAACGACATGCTAATAAAGCACCGCCTCAAAGCGAGTACTTGTAAAACGTATAATATGTACATAAACGGAACGTTAGATTTTAATATAATTTTCAATTATATCTTTAGTTCTGTTTAGAGTTTAAGCGACTCGTCACGAAGTCACGCGCGTCTGAATTCTGACTTGGGCACGGAGGTCTGGAGGTCTCTGGGTGAACCATAAAGTTGTGTCGAAAACGGTTAGCATTTCAACCGAGTGTCACAATACGAGTGGCTTACGTCACGTTTGAAAATTCACATGTAGTTTACATGCGTAGTAAACGATTTTATCGCCGTCGATTCGTGCCACTCGATGTGTTTTGTCAATGAACGCCTGTCGGAGTTCCAAATCTGGGTCGAATAATAATATGAAAAAAATCGTACTTTTAATATCGCGTAATAATAAGTGTATTACACAAACGTGTTTGATAATACAATTATTATGATTTAAAACTCGACAAAAACGGAAATGAAATATCAAAAACAAAGACTTATCGTTTATATAATAATGATATAATCGTTTTTTGCAGTTCTCGTAGTGTGGCGATTTTAATTTCCTTACACTATAAATGTCTAAATACCAGAGAAAGACGAACCATGCGAAACAACAACCAAACGATTTGTAAACATAAAACCGACCGTTTTGCGGGCGCGGTCGGTAAATAATAATAGCAATGCGCCGTCGATTTAAAATATATATTACAATTATTATTATTATTATTAATCGCGCGAAACAAAACTGGGTGAAAAATATTCATTTAGGTAGTACATAGTTGAGGCGGTCTTCGCGGCATCGAGTTCACGACCGTATAATATCAAAGACAAATATTAATTATACCCATTAAGACGAGATATTTTATACTGACGCACACGATAATATTACACATATTATTATTTATATGTATTACGTGTATATAATAATTGTGTGTGCGAGATGGTGTGTCTCTGCTCTGTGCGGTGTTAATTATTATCCGAGACCGACTGCCTGCCTGCCGACGTCCGTACATTATACCTAATTATCGTGATAATTACACATACCCTTCCGCTTTCTGTTGACTCGTATGCAAATCCGCGAGAATTTCCTCGTCGTCGCATCTTTCTCCGGCTCGCGTCAATACGAATTTCGTAACTCGTACGCGATCGTGCGCGTTTCTTTAACGCGATTTACACGCGGCAAGAGAGACCGTAAAATCGGTAAAAATCGATCGTTTCGCCCAGTCAATTCTTCGACGACGGACGAAATAAGAAAAGTATAAAATATACGACGTATATGTGTATTATATAACTGGCGATTTAAAAATATATCATCGCCGGGGCTCGCGAGTTCGTGTCCCGAAAAAATACCTAAATAAGTATGCACTTGTGCACCGAAAAGTGGCAAAATATAATGCATTGAAATATGCACTAAAAGTCTAAAAATATGTAGATTAAAAAAAGAAGACATTTTTGGAATAACAAATAAAATGTCCGTCCGTATTTGTAAAAGTTATATTTTGTTTGTTTAGATTTATGTAAAAGTATCAAGAAGATAAGACTATTTCAAATAACGTGTTATTAATACAATTTTCTTAATAAAAAAAAAAAAAAAAAACAATCGCTCTGGTGTGTACGCGACCGATCGCGCGTATAAATTACTTCGTGTAGTACGTAAACGGCGGCGTGTCGGTCCTGGACGCGCGAGGCAAAAGGGCAGTCGTTACTCGCGAATAACCAATCTCTTTGCGCTATTAAAATGGAAATTTCATGAAAATTATGGAAATGTATACGCAAATAAAAATAGGTAGGTAGTAGGTACGACCGTCGAAAAAGACGCGATGGCGAACGGTGAGATTTTCATATACGTAATATACACTGTTTTTGTTTACGAGAACAACGAAACAACGTTTTGCTCGCTTAGATTTTACAAACGTTTTCGTTTGTCGATATCGGGACAGACGCAAAATAATATTGTATCTACCAGATGTGGTAGCCCCGCACATTTCTCGAATTACTCCTCTCCGATAAACATCAAATTAGTTACAGAAGAGTAGTTATTTCGAGTTTAATTTATAATTTTTTTTCTATAAAACGATTTTACCTCTGCCCATCTATTATTATTAGGGTTCGGGACTTTTTGCATTTGCATATTGCTTAATAATGACTGCAGAATAGTCTAAGTGAGATTTAAATTTGTTTTAAGTCATAACGGATTGAAATACAAAAATTTTAATTGCATATTTTCGCATATTCGGCCGTTTTCTGAGCAAAATGCATATTTGCCAATTTTGGCTGTTTAATTGTTATTTATAGCATATTTACACAGTTTTTGTTTTCTATTAAGTACATTTATTTTAAATATTTTAATTATTTATTTTATAACTTTATTTTTTTTTCTACTTTCATGCGTTGTTCAATATACCTAATCAGTTTTTAGTAAACAGTTTCTCCGTATAGTCTCTCGGTCTACACAGAGTGGCTGAAACAGTCCGTATTCTAAGTCCTAAAGTTGATAAAATTATTGCTAACGTAAAAAAATCCTTAAAAAAGCTCCATCCCGCGTTCAAATTTTTAAAGATATTGCTCCAATTATTACCACTGCCACCTGAACCAATATTAACGATTTTTCACTGTAGGAGAAAACGAAGAAAATGAAATCGAACATAGACTTCAGTAATATAATGTTAATAGTGTTATTGTTGTCAAAAAATAACTAATTACAAAAAATTGTCTAAATTCAAATGAATAAATCAAATTTTTAGTTGCATATTTCGGTTGTTTTAAGTGCATAATATGTGCATGCATATTTCCTACAATTTCTGTGCAATAAGTCCCGAACCCTAATTATTATGTATATAAAATAGAAGCCCTTTTTTTTTTTTTTGTACGTACGCGCATAACTCGAAAACGTAGATTTTAGTACGGTTTTCACTAATGGATCGGCCGAGTCTCGTCTCGAAAAATCAACCCCTAAAGGGGTTAAAAAGCGTAAAATTAGAAAAAATTCGGCCGAACCTGCCACTGACTCTGACATAAATAAATACTCGTACTGTTTTTGTGATTGCCGGGCCGGATGAATCCTTTTAAATACGTAATAATGTGCATCGACACGTTATTACGCCCGAACGCGAAAATTATTGTTCTTTTTGAATAATCGGAGATGTTACTAGCCTTTGTTTCTTCTATGAACGGAACTCGTGTCTGTCCTCGATAAGAATGAGTTCCGCTCCTCCCCGGGGCTCGATAAACTCAATAATGTCTACGGCTTCGGTTTTCAAACGCGTTATATTATTATTTGACCGTCTTTTCGTCGAGCCAGAGACGACCACCTAACCCATACAAGTGGCCATTGTGGAAAACATAATATTATACGTAATTTATCGCGTGCAGACGCCGCTCCCCTATGACTATTGCCGTGCCGCGTAACGTATCCATTACCGCACGACACAATACATTCGACCATGTATTTCGTTCGATTAATTTCCGAGGGGAAACCAATCGCAGCCGAACGGTTCCCCCCCGGCCCGACGATATAAATACGTTCGCGTTAATATATAGTAATCCCCCGGTACCCATTGTCGTACGGTTTAGGGCACTCTGCGCGTTCGCGGACCCCTCGGACGCGGCCAGGAGGGACGGACCGGTTACCGAGAGGGTCGTCGGACGTGCAGCAAATCGCGTGCGAGCGACGTACGGCGTGAATATTATAATATAATGTCGATGTTTTCGTGCGAGATAGGTATCGGTCGTCGACGTTCGGGCTAGACCTCTCTCGTCTGGCCTCGCGGAATTTATAATTGAATATTATGATAGCCGTCGGAGGAGCGGAAATCACGCGCCGGACGCGGACGAAAATATACGAGTACAGTAGAACCTTGATTATCCGAACTATTGGGACCGCACCTAGTTCGGATACGCGAAAATTCGGATATTGGAACACTCTCTTCAGTGCCTTTATTTAATAAAAGTCTCCTCGACATTTGTTTTCGGTACATTCTTTTGAACTTTTCGATTACTCCCTGATCCACGGGCTGAATCAAAGACGTTACGTTTGATTGAAAAAACATTACACGACAATCTGGATCAATTAAATTTAATACTTCGGCGGATGGGTGAGTGGGTGCATTGTCTAGTAGGAATAACACTTGACCTGTCTTGTGATGATCCTGGCGGATACGAGTTTTCATGTTCGGATAGCAGAACATTCGGATACGCTAATTATAGTTCGGATAATAGAGGGTTCGTATAACGGAGGTTCGGATAATCGAGGTTCTACTGTATAGTGTAAAAATCAACACGACGACGTTGAAACAATGGAATCGCGCGACGTTTAAAATATGAATAAAATATTCGCGAAAAAAAAACGTCCACTCGAGAGATACAATATTCGTCTATACTACAGATCAGGGGTGGCCTTGACGCTAACCTTGACTTTGGCAGCCGCAAATGTATAAAGCTAATTCGAGGCGAGCCACGTTGTTTATAAAATGAAGACACGTTTTTCATTTTAAATCAATATAGTGCCGGTCTATAATAACGACGGAAACCGGCGGCGGCAATAAAAACACTGCATAACGTTTCTAAGGATTCCGACAGAATTTTTAATATCTATTAGTTTTAGTCTAGATTTGGTTCAAGACCCTGCTATAGATTATAGAACATATTATAGACTCTATAGAAAGTCCGGTCTGTCAGACGATACCCGCGTTATCTTTGGTGGTTCGTCGATATCGACCGCGATTTTATTTCCTCCTCCGACGCCTGCACAGACGCGTGCGTGTGATTTCACGTGGTCCAAACGCGTGCCGAGCAACAGATTTAGTCGAGTTTTTGAGGGATACTTTTAAAATTTCAACCAATACTCGGTAGAATCCCGAAAACAGATGGAAATATAATAATCTAATTCATAATAGTAATTCGATGACGATATAATATACGTAGTACTCGATAGATCATTTCGACGGGGGGACTCGAGAACTCTATTCCGAGAAGCCTCCTCTTGCTCCGATCCTGCGCGCCTATGAACAGAGAAGTCCTGCGAGAAGCCCGCGACGTTTACGAATTCCATCATACACGTTTCGATTATTGCGTATAAATACGTGGTCGGTGGGGGGGGGGGAGAGGGTGCCGGTATAGCGACTAGGAAAACGAGAGAACGCGCGCGAGATGGAATAATAACGCGCTCGCGACGATAGACGTACGTCGAGTGTATACGTATATAAATAAACAGGAAAAAAAAAAAAAGAGTTGAAGTAATTGAATTGAGTGTGTGTGTGTGCGAGCGCGCCCGATTGTGGACGCTATAATATAGTATATAATATACCGTTTGAGGGATTATATCATATATATTATTATACATACATCCGCCGCCGCCGACATTGGTACGCGATTTCTGCTACGTCGTTCGGGTAATGGAACACGGCGTGCGCGCGTATTAATATATAACCGTACGTATACACACACACACACACACACAGATATAATATAAACGTGTACGCCGCCGTTAAGTCTTAAACAAAACAGCGAGCGAGGGTAGTACTTGACGTGGGTGCTTTTTCGCATGACACGGGAGGTCCCGGGAATGTAAATAAAACTCTTTTGTTGTACGGGGCAGAGACGCACACACGCACGCGGAGACCCCTTTTTTCCCGATGATTAGCCCTCCGCAGTGGTTACAGTTTATACGCATATGTATAATAACGCATAGTATTCTCCATTCTGCTCTCTCTCCGTGTGTGTGTGTACCTCGTTCTCGCTCACCCGTCTCGGTACATTCGTGCCCCGAGGACCCGAATCGGATTAACCACCGCCACCACTAGCCCGGTCGTAGTTACCACCCCGTGGCAACCGTCGCCTTCGCCGTCACCAAAGTCCTGCCAGAAAACAACGGCATATACGTACGTGTGTGTGTGTGTGTTGCACTTTTTTTTTTATTTTCGTACGCGCGTGTGTATTGACAAATTGGCCGTGTGTGTGATCTCGCGGAGGGGTCGAGTGATACGTGCGCGCGCGCGCGCGCGCGCGTATACGTATATAATAAACAAACGCGAGCGAGCGAGCGCGCCGCACAGTTCGAGTAAATTAAAAAAACGTCATTAACGCCGCACGGGATTCGGTCGCGTCGATCGTCGAGAGTACGAATTGACATTAATTTCACCCTTTTATTTTTATTTTTTAGATTTCGTCGACTACGTGTGACTAGTATGAGATATCACTAGGGCCCGGATTTCAATGCAAAGTGCATATTTTTTTGGTTCATCATACACAATGCTTTCTAAGTAGTTTAGTAGTACATAATTCGTTTCGTGTAACGAGGGTTTGAAAGCTACAAATTTTATTTTGCATTTTTAGCATTATTGCGTCATTTTGTCGGTTTTTAATGCATATTTGTTCAATATATAGATAGATATAAAACTTGGGACTATTCGAAAAATTATAACTCGCTTGCGTGACTACGTAAACGAATTCGTCTGAAATTTTCAAGTTTTCTTTTAATAAAATAATTATTATGTCTAATTTATAAATTATAATTTGTATAAAAAAAAAATATATGGCATTTTTAAGGTCATTTTTGTGGTAAATTGTATTTTTTAGAGCATATCCGTATGGTTTCGAGTGCATTTAAATCCGGGCCCTAGATATCACTAATATACGTACGACAACATAAATTGTCATTTCATGTTGAATATAGAAACAAAACTCAATTAATATATTTTGAAGCGGTCATTTCGAAAAGGCCATTTCTCCGCATATTTTCAAAACTGGTTTTTTATGCGATAGACGTGTTTAACTAATAATAACGCATATTTCCCGCGAGACCGCCACATCTCCGACAATTCGTTTTTTTTTTTGATCTCTAAAAACAGTTTTTTACGTTTCCTGAAAAATTTCATTTTATGGAGATATGGCCTTTTCGAAATGACCGATTCATTTTTAATAATCTGTCCGTTTTTAAGTATTAACATACACACACACACAGTAAACCAATTGTTTTATTTAGAAATAACTTCCTTGTACTATGTATGTATGTACGTATTTAGTATTGGTAAGTAACCATATTAAAATAAGTCGGTGGTTTTTCTTTTTTCATTATTATTAAAGACTTTTTTATTTTCTACTGTTTTCTTTATACTAGCCTCAAATTGTCGCCTTGATTAGCATGGGAAAATCTTTACCTTCCTCTGTATTTGCTGTGCTCCCACGGTTCAAAAATTGTTCCGGCGCCACTGTACGACAACAATATTATTACGGCGATTACGATATTTGTTTCGTAATAATAATTTTTGAATCTACAAAACTTACTGCCGTTTAAAATCACGACTATTACAACACGAAGTCGGATGAGAATACAGTCGAATCCGCTTAATAGAGACACCGGTTAATAAGGACAACCGCTTAATTGGGACATTTTTATCACGTAAAAAACCACGTTGTTTTCAACAAATTTCTTTACAAAAATTTCCAGTCGAGTATCGCTCAAATAAAAATGCATGGATGACTTCGGCCATTTTTATCGAATGGTTGCAACGTTGGGATACGGAGTTGGACAAAACAAAAAAGGCTATATGCCTCGTCTTAGACAACTGTACTGCCCCCCGTCCTAATATATCTTTGAAAAACATCAAGCTCGAGTTCTTACCGCCTAGTACAACGTCACTAATTCAGCCTTTAGATATGGGTGTTATCCAAAATTTAAAGGTTGAGTATAGAGCAACACTGGTCAATTACATTTTAGAAAAGATTGAAGACAATTTACTTGAACCACAATCGACGGCAATAGATATTGTAATAAAAATCAGTTTTTCAATAAATTTGTATGTTTTTTTTTTTCATTTCGGATTATTGGGACAAAATAACATGCAACCGATGTGTCCCGATAAAGCGGAGTCGACTGTATTACGAAAAACAAATATCAAACGGTGTTTATCTCATTCTCTCTACAAATATATACAGTTAGTAGCAGTAGTTAAAAAAGGCAAATGCCATCGTTTAGGCTTTATTAGATTTACTAACAAGTTTCTTTGGCTGTTGGAAAAAAAAAAAAAGTCGGTAATTTTATTTCGCGACTTGTAATATACGACGGAACATAAAGACGTATTCGTTTGCGGTGTACTTATTACGAAAAAAAAAAAAATAAAAAAAACTTTATTGTAGTTGATCAAGTTTTCACATTCACTTTTATAGTTTTGTAATTCGTACTTCTGTGCAGTACTTCTAGAAGTTAAAGGTCTCGAAAAAAATAAATATCAAACGCGTTTTCGCCGTTAGTTTTTTTTCTTTTTTTTCTTTTTTAGTTTTTTTAAGAGCTTTAGAAAGCATTGCTTTTTTGCCACTGTAGCCAAAAAGGGTAGTTTAAAAATTAAATTTTATTCACCCTCGGAAAAACGAAGCGGAAATAAAAAGCCGCCCGAGGTTGGTAAGTCAAAATAAATCGTCAAGTTTACTTGTTCAGATTTTTTTCCCCTCCCCCCTCCCCCCCCCCCCCGAAACATCGTTCAGACCATCAGGTTTGTTACGCGCTCAAAGGTTCTTTTCGGAACAGCCGTTTTCCAATCGGGAAATTCTGTTTGAAAACTACGGTTTCCTACGAGCGATAAACTTTGAACCGAATGCAAAAAACCGTCATGGAAAACGACAACATCGTTCGTCAAAAGTATTCGTATAAATACGTTCGAAGCCGAAACACATTCCGATGATAATAATTTATAGCTCTCGGAAACAAGCGAGACGAATTCAGTAAATACGTCCATCGATCATCATTGTTTATTAATGATGGCTCCCTGATTCCTAACCGGCCGGTTATCGCCATGCTTTGTACCTAATGCATTTGTATTTTCAAATGAATTTATGTCGTTTTTTTTTTTTTTTAAAGTTAATGAAATAAATACCATCGACGAGTCGGCGGCGGTTCTCGAATCGCGTCCGCGGAAAGCAATCTTATAGGGTCTCCGCTGAGACATCTAAATCAAATCATAAAAATAGCGTCGATACTATATATCGTTCTAAACTCGTCCGACATGTAATGTTTCGTTTAAACGCATGATATATATTATAAATAGAGTTAGGATGTTGATCATAGGCGGATCTACAGGGTGTGCTGGGTGTGCCAAGGCACACCCTAATGTACAAAAAAAAAAAAATGAATTAATAACATAACACATTAATTGAATTTCAGTTTTTTGTAAATTAAACTACGAGTGTTCAGAATAAGTCTCTAAAATATTAACTATATTATTTTGAATCATTCAATGTTATTATCGTCAACACCGACACGAAAACTTAATTATTTGACAATAGTGGTGACGGCCAACTGGTAATATTATTTTTAGCGCAAAAATATTGCCTTTTCTCGGAAACCGACACCGCGCTGACAACGACGGTCTCTCGACGATTAACAAATAATAGTTTGATAGTTATTGGTATTTACTATTTCATTTAACGTTACGTCGTGATTCAAGTAACTCACATACATTATGTAACATTTTAATATTATTACGTTAACTTTACAACAACCTCGGACGACGAATTTTTAAATATTAAATGCAAGTACTATATTTTTTATGATTATCATTTATCTCAATTATTATACCCATAAACGGCATAAACATTATACACATACGCAGTGGTACCTATACTATAAATTGAATATTGATACTTGATTATACAATTTAAATTAAAAATCTATTATTAAGGTATATTTTGCGTTGTAGGTATATCGTTTTCCTCCAAATCAGTTCAAATTAATTTTTATTAAAATTTGCTATTGAAGATAGAAAATGGATAAATTTATATTTGAATGCAACAAAAATGAAGATCTAAAAAATACTCCAAGTATTGCTTAAAAAAGGCCGGGCACACTCGAATGTAAAACTCTGGGTCCGCCTATGATGTTGATGACCTAAAAATTATACGTACACGCATAGAAATAAATATATAACATCTTGGATACAAACGCAAAAAAGAAGCTATACTTCGGAGCGAGTACTTTTTACGTAGTAAAATTCGTAGTATTGTAACAATGTCACCAACAGAATTCAAAAACAGGCGCGTCCACACCAAAGTAACATATTTGCTAAACATTTGTGAATGAACACATGTGAATTAGTTTTACATTCCCGAAAAAATCGACCAATCGAGTTTTTCATTTTTTTTTCGACTTCTAATTTGTCGATATTGAGAATTTTTGAAATTTCACACCACGCATCATTTTTTTTAAATTTATTTTCGTACTCGGGTTGAGTTTGGTCCCATGATAATATTTGTTTTTCATGATCTAAATCAATCAGATGACAAACACTTTCTTTCGACCGTTCCATTATTTGATTGAAAAAAAAAAAATTAAATATCCGTTCAAAAGAAATTTACAGGTTAAAATATTATGCGATACATACAGACGGACGGTTTTAAATTCTCTTTTTTTTTTTTTTAATTCTATCGAGATCGAAAAAAAATTTCTTAAAACGTCGAATATATCGCAACTCCGATATTAGTATATTGCAAGAAATTATACAGTACTAGCTGAATAACCCGGCTTCGCCCGTGTGCAGTATAACTTCGGATAAATTTCGGAAAATCCTTTCCCACAAGGTCTCCATTATATAAAACGAAACTACCGACCAAATTTCATACTCATAGCTCCAGCGTCGTCACAAAATGGGAACATAAAAAAGGCCTGTTCTTTTATAATTCCAACGAATTCAAAATAATAAAAAATAACCACATAGACTATAGACTATAGAGTGTAAAACAATAACAATGTGTGATTAATATTGTGCACTTAAGAGGCCATAACGCCGGAACCACATATCGCAGAAACCATCTACATATCAATCTTAATATGCCCTAAAATTTTTATCGAAATCGGTTCGGTGGATCTTGAGCTATAAAATTTATTCAAATGTACATCGATTTTTATATATATAGATTCGAGATGACAAATTCGATAATACGTTTGATTATACTCTTAACGACGTGCGCGTACGTATACATTATTATACCATATAATAATAATAATAATAATGTATAGTTTAGAAGCGAAAACGCGCGGACCTACCCTTTTCACATCGTACGGATCGTGACATTTCTCCGGTTCCCTGCCGTTTCGCGTGTGCGGCTATTTTCCTTTTTCCTTTTTTATCGCGACCGTATTTAAAATAATAATAATAATAATAATAATAATAATAATAGGAAAACCGTCCTTTTGTTCGTGAAGTGTGACACGAATACAAAAGAACCGTACGGGGTTTGAAATAAAAAAAAAATCATCTAAAAAACAACCGCCCACAATGGTTAGGACCCGGCGTGCCGCCGCGCGTACTTGCAATTATTTATGTATATATTGTTCCGTTCTACAGTGTGTGCGTGCGTGTGTGTGCTTACGCGCGCGGGTGTGAGTCATCGGTTAACGAGGCAAACCTCATGTTTGAGGGAGGGTAACTCTCGCGAATCTGATAATAACAACCGTCGTCGTCGTCGTCGTCCTATACGTGTACGGAGTCGTTTTAAAATTGATAATTTGTCCCTTTAAACTCGCGGGGTGCAGTGCCGGCGTATTGACGGGGTAGAAAAACGGTACTAATAGTGGAAAAAAAAACAAAATCGACCGGTTCTTTTGTTGGAGTCATGTACGCCACCGCGGTGTTGGTTTTTTTTTTTTTTTTCCATATCTATATATGTACATATAACATATATATATAATAGAAGTGTGTGTATATACGCGCCACGTAGGGCCGCTCGTTATAACCGCAACAAATTGGGCCCTCGAGCGCGTGTGTTTTCGTCTCGTACATAACATTACATACATACTCGTATATACCGATATTCGATCGTGTACGTCGGGATGTGTGCGTTGCACGAAGACGTGCAAGCCGAAACGCACTTTAATAAGTCACGGCAAAACGTCAACGTGACGGACACGCGGGAAAAAAAAAAAACTATCGGTCCGATCGCGGTGTAAATAATATGCACCGACCGACTGCACGGTAAAAACAAATACAAATATACAAGTACAATTAATTATTATTGGAGTCGTCCGGAACGTGTAAAATATCAATCTCAATCACGCATAGGCAGTGCCGGATTTACCCATTAGGCTAACTAGGCCGTAGCCTAGGGCGGCAAAATTTAGGGGCGGCAAATTTTTTCTCTTTTTTCATCTCTATAAACGGACAAAAAATTATTTTACTCTTTTATTAGCGCTTTCCTGGCCACGTCGACCGTTGGGACATTATAGATCCGACGTCTCTAATCAAACGTACTATTTTTAGTATTTTATAGGAATCGAACGTTATTATTATTCTGGGAATTATTTTGTTTTTCAATTTTTGTTTGTCGTCGTCGACTTACGATAACGATTATTATTATGTTTTTACACGAACACCCGCAATGAGCTAACGATTATTACGTAAGTACCAATTTTAATTATTAGACAGTTAATTTAATAATTTATGTATACATTTTTAATTATTATTATAATTATATATTATATTAGACAATTTAACACATAGATTAGTGTGTATTATTATTCTGAATTAGTATTCATAATATAACATATTATTTCATACTTATTATTGCTATCACAAAATTATTTTCTCAATACAGTACATGATGTTATAAGTTTTTAATTGTGCACTAAAATAACACTTATATGAAAAAATTAACGCTCATATTGGTTTTAAAAAAATGATTGTATGATTTTGAGGCGGCATTTTCCTAATAGCCTAGGGCGGCTGAAGAGGTAAATCCGGCACTGCGCATAGGTATAAGCGTTCATAGGCGTAAGCGGGGAGGAGGCATAGAGATAGAGAGAGAGAGAGGGTGACTGTTCTTTGACGATTAAAGAGGACGATGCTTCGTTGAATTTTTCATAAATACGAATATTATCAAAAAAAAAAATAGTAATAACAACTCGAAAAGACGAAAAAGCAATTATTCGTTAGAGTAGTCTCGACGAATAATAATTAATGAAGAAAACACATCGAAAATTATTGAATCGCTTGTTGGCAGAAACCCCATGAGTGACACATACGTAAGTTTAAACTTTCGAGACATCAATAAAAGCTTATCATTTTCCTGAAAGCTTTTTTTTTTCATTCCTGGAAGTAGAGGAAGATTCTATACACAACACCGATTACACTCAATACTCATGTACTCAACAAGGTCGAAGGGAAGGGGTATAGAATATGAGAAAATAAAAAAAAAAAGTTGTTTTACAAATTTCTGTCACTTATGGGGTTTCTGCAATGAGCGATTGTATTTACCTCCGAAGAATCGAGTAAGGCGCGTCCGTTGGGTGTTTTTTTTAAACGCAACTCGACTTTTCGACTCGTCAATGCTCGGCCTCGATTTTCGCCGCGACAAATCACGGCGCCTAGCAGAACAGACGAGAAGACTATATATAATTTCTCACTATTGTCGCGCCACCGTCACTGTCCGCCGGGTGGCGATAAAAGAAATACGTATTTGTGGGTCGAGAAAACGAACTGGTTTTTTTTTCACTCTTAAGAAGATTCTAGTAAACGTTTTTATTTTATAAATTCGAACAATGACGCGCAGAGACGGAAAATTCGCAAAAATAAAAAAAAGGACGACCGCGCCGTGTCCTTTTCCGCGGGCGTCGTCGTCGTCGTCGTCGCGATACGCCTGCGGCGGCGCATCATATGCGCGGCTACTGCTGTCGCGTGTGTAAACGCACACGAAATTAGTTTAGACTTCTATAGGCATACAGACGAATTGTTTAAAAAAATAAAACGCACGCTCGATACGTCGACGCAGACAATTTCACTCAGATCGCCAACAATCGATAACGTTTCGATTTCAGACGCTTAAACTCGACTGTAAGAACAAAAATTATAATTATACGCCTATGCGTCTTGTAAACGAGAGCTTTTAATACCATTTTTTGGGATAAAAGGTCTAAAAAGTTGGATATTTATTCCAATTTTTTACTACACGTAATCGGGTATGAAAACAATAACACACATCATTTTGAAGACGAAAAAAACTTTTGATTTTTCTCCGCTGCGCGCGCTGGTAGAACAATATTATTTACACTCTTTTTAAAACCTACTCGTTTACAAAATCATACGAGTATTCGCAGTCAATACGGGAAAACCCTTTCTTGGCGTGGAATAATTATTATTCAAAAGACGAAACGTTTTGTGCATTTTAAATAACACGTGAATAGGTACTTTTAAAATTTCATCGCCGAGTTTTTGTTCCTTTTAATTAAAAAAAAAATAAAAATAAGTATAATATTACACACGCGCGCGGCGGTCTTGTATCTGTTCGAGAACGTAACGACGAGATCGAAAAAAATAAATATGAATTATAAATACATACAATATAGAACTCGCGCGTGGTCGGCTGTGGTTAGTAATATTCATGCGGTGTCGTACGTACGTCTCCTCTCTTTCGGTCAATTACCTACGTTTGAAGTTTCCGAGTGGGTAACGGACGGACGAGAATAGGTGTTTTAGTGAACTCTCGGTACGTCGTGTCGTCGGCCGAGTATGGGATTTCGTCTGTTGATTTCCTGGTAAACGTTAACGGACTCGACGCGAAGGGTTCTGTCGACAGTGTAAACCGCGGGGCAGAGAGATAAAAGAGCAAAGGAGAATTGAGAGAGAGAGAGATTTAATTTCCTAAAGGAAAGGAATTCAAACTCGCCGCCGCCGTCGTCCCGGGGTGGCGACTGAATAACGTTTTGTAATCTGTTGTGTCTTTCGACTTTGGGAATGTACGAGTATAATTAATTGTCGTAACGATATCGTTTGGTTTTCACGCAACGCCGCGCAGGTATATTTAAACTTTTTTTTTTTCCAATAATTCGAAATCGTTGTTTCAAACAATCGGGCGATATTAAAAAAACAAGTATACTCCCGAAACTAGTATTTTTTTTCTTTTTCTTTCGATAACTGTATACGTATTATACTATTGTTATTATTATAACGTCTGGCTACGGATTTAAACATAAGTATTCGAACAACTACTATACGCGTCAGTGGCGTACATAGGATTTAATTTCGGAGAGGGCCGATTAGACAGACTACAGCAGGGGTCGGCAATAGGCGGCCCGCGGAAGGAAAAAATATGGACCGCCAAAAATTTTCCTAATTTTCCTATATATCCTATGCATCACTCCCCCCCACCCTTCATAACAAAAATTAAACTAATATTGAAATCGATTTCATGAGCCGCTGAGACAATAATAACGGTTAATCATTATCTGTGTTGTTGTTGAACGAAAAAATTAGCTCAAGAAAAGAAATGTCATTTTTCTCATTAAATTTTGTTATTATTAGTATGATTGTATTATTACTTTATAAATAATTAATTAATATTAAATACTGTGTCTTAAAATGTGTTTTTAATACAAAAATAAATACATTAATGATAAAATTATGTTTAATATTTTTTTGGCCCACGAAATTTTTTTTTTAAATATCTGGCCCGCCATATAAATTAATTGCCAACCCATGGACTACAGGCTATACAATTTTTATTATCTTATCGCATAAGCGACGGTTTCGTTCCCGACGATATCATAATAATCGGTGTCGTAACAAATTTTCGGAATTACTCCTCAGCCATAAGTTATATTATTCATGTCCAAAATAAAATGGTTTAATAATTTTGTTTTTCATTTCGGGGGGGGCCGGGCCCCATCGGCCCCGGGCCCCATCGGCCCCCCCATATATACGCCCCTGAATTACGCGTAATCTCTTTGATAAATCTTAAATAAACACTATAGCTTTTGATTACTTTAAAATATGTATACCCGAAGGTTCGTGTAATTACTATATATATACGTATTTCGATAGAACAATTTGAGTAATAGATTTATGTAGAGCGGAGGTTCCCAAACTGTGAGACGCGATTATATTTTTAGCGATTCCGCGTTTTTTTTTTCCCTATTATTCGATATTAGATGATTATTACTTTTTCTCAAATAACTAATAAATTCGTTTTTTCGTTTTTTTTTCGTGCTTTTGTGTACAATTACTATATGGACGAATAAAAAATTTCAATTTCCAGTGAGGAATAAAATAATTCGCGCGAACAATCAAATTAGAAATTCAAAACAATTTTAATGCGTATTTATTCCAGTCGTAGACGATTAATCTCTTCCTTTTGTTTTATCGAAATAATTCACTGCGTTTCATAATCGCGACCATTGATTGACACTGATAATTTCACTATAAATCGTACAACGTTTTCGATATCGTTTCAAGACCATAAAACGCATTGTTTAGCGCGCGAATCGTCGCCACGACCACCACACAATAGAGCGGGGACGGCGAACCTTTTTTTGTACCAGCGTGGCAGCGTGTCGAATAAAAATTTTGGTTGGATTTTGTTTTCCCTGCGTGTCAACTAGTTTGATAACCCCTTTTCAAACTTAAAAATTCCTACATCCATGGTTTGAATGATAAAAAAACAAGTCAAATATTATCGATCGATTTAAATGCATCAGATACCAAAATTATAAGTAACACGTAAGCGTGTGTAAAAAAAATGTTAATAATTAGTCGATTTCAGTTGAACACGTGCTTCACTCTTAAATCTGTTCCGAGGCGATTCAATACAGTTGACTTAATATTTCATTTTTGTATAATCTCAACATAATATTTTAGTCCACGTCCTGCGACCAGTGGGTTTTTGATGACACAAACTTTTACACAGTTGCGTGAGTCACTAAAATACACGTGTGCGCGTGTCATAGGTTCGCCATCTCTCTGCAATAGAGTATCTGAAATTTCTCGAATCCGTCAATAACCCAGAGGTTCTCAAAATTTTTCCCCCGAACGACGGCGACGGCGAAGGAAGGGTTTTTTTTCACGACAAGTCCTCTCCTCGCCCCCGTCTAGCGACACCACCGTAAACCGTCCCTAACGCGTTTTAATTTTTTTTTTTTTCATTTCACGACGCGAACGGGGGGCATCATAATATACAACAGACCGCGCGACCAGTTTTCTTTTTTCGGAGGTGCAAATTTATATTTCCGCCCGCGGACTCGTGCAGACGCGTCTCCTGCTGCCCGCGCGCGCGTAATCCTTTTGCCGTTTTGTTTTCCCGGACGCGGTGGCGCGCGCGTTGAAAGATTAACCGGCAAACCGACCGTGACAAGCAAACACAAGGCCGGCAGTCGTCGCCGCGTCAACGTCTATTTAACGTTCAATCAAACAAAAACGGGCTGAAACCCGGCGAGCGAGCGAGCGAGCGCGCGCGCGCAATTATTATTATTTCCCGTCCCCCGGTGACCGCAAACACGCCGAGATCGATTGTTTCAACGGGCCGCGGAGAGAGACCGCGCGGGCGGGCGGCTACGGGGTGCAGCCGCGGCGGCGGCGTCGTATTGTGTGTTGGCGCAACCATTTAATGAAATCCTCCTCTCCGTCGAGCGAGGCGGTTCGTCTCGCAGCGGTGGTGTCACCGTCCGCGAGTATAATATACCTAACCGGCGGTCTTGTTTGGCTACGAGTCGGAGGGGAATTTCGCTTCGGGTCCGAGCTTTATTTATGGCGAAAAGCGAATTCGACCAAGTCCCGTCCAACACCGTGTCACCTCGATGATAATCGATTGTTGCAGTTAATCGACGCTATTTTTGATTATTATCTTTATTCACGGAAAACTCTCCGTTTACAACAATATATTATAATATATACAATAAATTTGAATTAGAGTTACGAATAATTACAAAAAAATTACATTTAATTTATAATATATATAAGTAGAACAAATACGTATAACCAAGAGGCATACGATTCACAGCCATGACTAACCACCAACTAAAAACTAATACTCATAGAATTTCCTACAGTTACATGATTTTGAATATTTTTAGATATATAATATTATATTTAATAATTCGTCATGGTTCGAACTATTAGAAGTAATAAAGTAAAAAAAACTCAATAAAAAAGATGGGTTAGTCCAGCCATACTCAACTTGCTAATGGTTTATATGTGGCCCAAACAAAACTCATTGAATTAATAAAAAAATTTTAAAACCAATATAAGTATAAAATAGGTATAACAGAACAATTATTAAAGTGTACTTTGCATACGCAAAGAATGTGTACAGAAATCGGCTTACTGATTCACATCTTGACGGCTTGTTAACAGTAGCATGCAGCAATTACAAACCAGATTTATCAAAAATAGTTAAAGAACTATCTCAATATCAAAATTCAGTTTTTTTTTTCCGTTCCGTTCATTTAGACTTGCGGCCCGCGTAATATTTCAAAATATTTTATGTGGCCCAAATGAAAAAAAGGTCGAGTGGGTGGCTGCAGGGTTAGTCGATCGTGGTTATTAAACTAAAATAATACATTAAATTCATTCGGATCTGAATGTCTCGTTATGATTTCGTTCAACGTCGACGATAGTTTAGAAAATTAAAAACTAATTGTACCCGAAGTCTCTAATACGTGCGTGGCACGTAAACATAATAAACTAAGGCGGCGGTATTTGTAATTTGAAAAAATAAAAATAAATAAAATAATAACCCGCTTATTTATATTCGCCGCTCTCCTCTAGGAGCAATAAAAGCGAAAAATAAATTACAAAACCAAACCTATAGAGTGTTATTCGGTAAATTCTGATCGCGTCGACTGATTGATTTTCCGCGGCTCTGATTTTACGATTATAATCGACGAGTGCGCGCTCGTAATAATAACGATATCATGATCGTAACGCGCGTATTTTTCGCGTCGAAAATTCGCTCTACTACGTGCCGCGTCGTACCAACAACAACGTAAACGAACGGACGGGACGGATATCGTAATATACCTGATAATTATTATTGCATGGTCGAGCGAACGTAACGACGACGCGTGTGTAAATTCTCGACGCCAGATTTTTTTTTTTTCGGCGTCTCTAGAGGAGTATACATACGCATTACAATAATAATAATAGTAAACCGATCGATGGAGGAGCAAAAAAAAACGGTTTCAATACAACCGATCATTTTCTCGCATGCGTCTCGAAGTTTTCGTGGCTTCTGTGGATACTATGAAATTTAAATAATTGAGAACGCCTCCGGGACGCGGTGGTAGGATAGAGGGTACACAAACGGATCTATTATAATACCAAATAATTATGCATATTATACATTCCGCCGCGCGGTAGTCGTACCATTAGCGGTAGTCGTCTCGCATAGGCAGCAGTCGTACCTGCGTATATATCATTGGATCCAAACCGACTTGTAAATAATAGGATTCGAAAACAAACGCGGTAGGACTTTGGAAATTCGTCTTAATATTATAACGTTGGACGCGCGCGCGCTCGTATAATCATATACGTCGAGCATCGCGCGTCGTTATATATTTGTACGTCGTCGTGTAAAGGGTTATACTACGGCGCGGCGATACACAATTACTACAATTACGAGTGCGACTTAATCGCAACGTTTCCGACGGAATTAAATGAATTTCGGTCGCGTCTAATACATATAAATACCCACCGCTACGTATTACATTATGTTTCATACGTATAGCCCACCGTGTTACAACTGCACGAGGAATAATACTCGACTACTGTACTATTACCGCGTTTCGGCCCGATCGGGTCCATTATTGGAAACGAATGGTCGCACACACACACATATAAACGTCATAACCAGGGTTCGGATTTTATAGCACCAACAAATCTAAAACATGCGCTATATAATATGACCGAAAAAACCGTAAAATATGTCCTAAAAACGTCGAAAATAGCAACGAAAAAAAATAAATACAAATCAAAATTACAGATCCAACGCCGTATCTGAGGGGGGGTCCAAGGGGTCCGGACCCCCCCCCCCGAAATTTCTATAGTATTTTACAAATGTTTAAAATGGATTGCATTTAAAGATACAGATCGTCCAAATACAGCTATAGAATCATTAAATTATTGTAACCCTGAACTTTATTCAAATATTCATTTTTTATTCAAAGTATTAGGCCACGTTGCCGGTTTCTAAAGCAACTCCCGAAAGAACTTTTTCGACGTTAAAACGTGTCAAGACATTTTTACGAAACTCTACAGGACAAGAAAGACCAACTGGCCTTGCTCTATTAAGTGCCCATAGAGATGTTACAGTTAATCCCGAAGAAGTGTTAAACCAGTTTGCTCTTCAAAAAGATAGAAGCATTTTATTAATTTAAATTATATTGAATTTGTGTATGTTATCAATTCATTTTGTTTTTATGTTTTGTATAGTGTAAGGTGGCAAGATGTCACAAGTAATTTTGTTTATTTAATTATATATTTTATTAAAAGAAGATTAAAACTTTTTTGGTCTTATTTTTAATCAAATTTTAAAACCTTAATTCAGTAAAATTACAATAAACATATTTTGGACCCCCCCCCCCCGAAAAATATTTCTGGATACGGCCTTGTACAGATCGCCGGCTATTTAAAAAGAGATGTTACATAATATCATATTATTTATCGATTTTCAATATTATGAAACGAAAATGTGGGCATTTTTCTTATGGATTCGCGTAAATCAATACTATTTGTCATTCGATATAAACGAGATTTATGAAAAATACAAAATAAAGCGTTGGATTGAGAATATTGGCAAAAAAATAGCGCCGAAACTTCGAAAATAGCACTACAATTCTAAAATTCTTCAAATGTGCAAACAATTAAATTTTAGAGTTTCTGATGCATACAACAAATGTATAGCCCACTCTGCTATTTTTATCTCTATCCTATAATAAGTAGCAAACGCCATAAAATCCGAACCCTGGTCATAACGAAACACGTTCGGACGTTATGTCCGTAGAATTTTCGTTACAAAAACGTGGTACTCGTACAAATCAAGTTTCCATGCATATCAATTATAAAGGTATAGTTTTCTTTGAGTAAACGAAAGTGTGAGAAAATCAAATTTCCTCGAGATCGATTAGACCAGAGGTGGCCAACCTGCGGCACATTTGACGTTATTGAATGGCACATTATAGCGTCAGATAAAATATCACATAATTTTTAAATATTTTAAATCGACACAGAATCTCCAAAATTATAATCCTAACATGCAATTGGAAATTATTGAACTTCAGAGTTCAACAGTATTAAAATGTAAATATAAAGAGTTGTCTGATATAATAGAATTTTGGAAATGCGTACCCAAGGAAGATTTTCCAGAACTACATAATTTAGCGTTGAAATTGGTTTGTAGATTTGGCTCAACATATATACTCGTATATGTGAAAAAAGTTTTTCTCGGATGACTTTTATCAAAAATAAGTACCGTACCACATTAACAAATACTCATTTAAAAAATTTAATGCTCATCAATCTTCAACTAAACTCCAACCAAATTACGAAGAGATAATGGATATGAAACAAATTCAACATTCTCATTAAAATATCACTTTTGTCTCAATTGTCATATAAATAGTATAAAAAAATCTAAAATTTAAATTTATATAAAGAAATAAAATGTATAATTGTATTATTGGAACGTTAATGGTAAATATGTATTAATTTTTTATGGCACATCCTTAATTTTTTATTTTTTATTTGGCACAGCATAGAAAAAGGTTGGCCGCCCCTGGATTAGACGAAAAACAACGATTTCATACGGAACGTGATTATTATATTTTTCTCACGACACTTCGTCCAGCCTATTGATTTAAAGAACAACAATCACCGACCCTCTTTCGCTCGGAACCGTACTCCGAACCATCTTTGCTCTCTCGTTGATTTTGAATTTCCAAACGAATTCAAACAGATACGTATCTCCACCCGAGTAGTTTATAATGTCTCGAACTTTTCAACCGACCGACCAATTACCGATCGTCTGGAAAACCGTACGTTATTTCGAGTCTATAACGTTTATATACCACCGGCATATTGTTCACGAGTAATGTCGAGTACTTTCCCGGGCATCTATCGCGCGATAAACCGCGGGAGAAAGTTTATTCGAAAAGCAGCTGCACGGAACGTTTTCCCGTAGTCATTCTACATGGATACGACAACAATAATATTATGTTATCATAATACACGCGTACGTACTACGTATAATATGTGTACCGCGCAGGAGGAGCTGTTTGTGATATTGACGTGCGGGCACGGCGTGTGGTTTATATACCTGTGCGGCGCGGAAGACTTCGACGAGAGCGCGGCGACGACGAGGTAGTACTACTATACCGGCCCGCACGCACACAACGACACGACCTCGACGGCGCGCGGCGACGTTAAGCCTCCCGGACAAAGGCCCGTCACGGCCAGTGGCGGCGGAAGCGGTGAGCGTTTGAACTTTAGCCCCTTTTCTCCTGCGCGTGTCCTTTGATCACGGCTCGTGTACTCGCGCTCGCATGTATAATATACTCCTACGTACACGTTTGCGTACCTGTTGTAGCGGAAACCGCGAGACGCGCGCGAGTATTTCGAGTCCGTTTTCGTCGAATCCGTATTGTTTTTATACTACACGCAACGTCACTAGGTCAAAATCCCGATGTGGGGGGGCAGGGGGAGAGACGATTCGAAAAGGGTTGAAAAATTTCTTCTCTACCTACCTATATAATAAAGCTAAACAATTATTTGTTTTTACACTGATTTTATAATTTGTTTTATGACAAAGAAACAAACACGTTATTATAATCAGCTACTATATTACGTTCCTGTGTCGTTAAATAACATTGTATCGCGAAAAAGTACCTTATTTTTGTCACGTTTTTATGTGGGTCATCGGTACATTATCAAAAACAGGAGAAACGTAAAATAAAATGTAATCCCCGCGCGGTCATTATCTCGTAAGATTCGAATATTGCATAATATACTGTTTGGTACGACGTGTAATCGGAGGAAGATACGACTCGGTCTCGAGAAAATTTCCATTCAAAAGCTCTCTTCGCTTTTCCCCCTCTGTGCCACTGTGATTGTTATTTTCGCTGTACGACGACCGTCGCGGTGTTTTTACAAAATAATTCTACTCTCGTGTGAAATTCTGCTCTGTCGATCGCGAAATAACATCTCCGATTTTCGTTTTAAAAGTATTTAAGACATGATAACTATACACATCACAACAGTTTATCATACCGTAATATTATTATTATTATTAAAATAATATAATGTAATTACTACCATTGTTGATTTGATAACGCGCAGTGAAATCTCAATCATCAGATGGTCGGCGGGGTGAGGGGGTTTAGAGAACTTCCGTCGTGTAGACGAGGTTCCGTTATCGAGATGGTTAAATTTACGAGTGATGTTCGTTGGAAGGAAGGTTTTCGCGCTATTGGCAGGCAAGCAGTGTGTGTGAGGCGAAGAATAAATAGTGATTTGACAGTATAATAATGTGCTCGTATACTGTAATATAATAGTTTCCGATTTATCGATTTGAAAATAATACCGAGTGTACTCGAGGTGTAATGTGGGCACACGCTCGCCCGTTGCAGACGTCTTTATTCGTACTCGCGGCGCGCACGTCGTCATCAAACTGTACTCAGATTTAGATTGACGATTTTGTTTCGTATTTTCACCGTCGACAATAAAAAACACGTACGATGTATCGAATTGATATCAAACCGGATGATGACGGTCGAAATAATCGTATATAAACGAAATATTCGTCGGATAATATTATAAACTTCGGAAACGTCGACCATAATGCAACAATGTACGGCCGAAAAGACTCGTAGTGGAAAAAGTAAAGTGTACTCTTCGACACGTGGGTATGCCACTGTTTTGGGTGGGCCACCGTATAGGTGGGCTACTGCGCAAGAGTGGGTGTGTTAGAGGTGTGTTCTCATATTCGTAACCTATTATTATCACATTCTAAAAACGATTCCGAGCGAGTCAAGTTGTTTTTGAAACATTAATTTCTACAAAGTTTTTAAGAATTATTCAAATCGTTTTGCGAATTCACGAGACTATTATATGTGTCGTAGGTATTGAGACATAATATTCATATCGAGTACGGACATTTAATGTAAATACGTACAACGGAACACACAAAAGGTTACCTCGATCGTATTTTATCCTAAACATAATATAGCTCCGATGAATTATATTTGTAATACGGAAATAAGCGTGTCGTCACGCGCACTCGATATTATTTGCAATGTGTTGAAATATTCTTGTACATTTGAGATAGTTTTTTTTTAATTAATTAAACCTTCGTTTTTCATGAGAGAAAACGCGCACGCGTGATTTGTTCTTCGAAAACCTCTTTGATGAAAATAAAATTGGTAACTAACTATAATTAGTTTGATCGGTATATAGACATATTATCGTGATCGTGTAATTTTGTTTTGTTTAAGATACAATAGGTTGTTGTTAAAAAATATTTATTTTAAGGTATTTTTAACTGCAACAAGTATCTAAAATGATGCATAGACATAAAAATGTATTATAATTAAAATAATAAAAATTATTTTTGCCAAACAAAATAACTGTCACACAATCATAGTCATATGTAGTTAATATAAAATATCTGATTTTCACTGATACGGATTAGCGGTTTCGCGATATTAGACTTTAAAAAGTTTATCTTACGTTATTGACTACCACCGATCGATTCATTAGATATGGGATGGGTACACCGGTTCGTAAGTGTTCAATTTAAATACCGTGATGACTAAGGAAGTCGCTTCGAAAAGTGTTCCGGAAAAACGAACGAAAATAAAATTTTCAACAAAAACCTAATACAAAAATACGCGTGTATACTTCCCGCCTCGAGCCGTAAATAATTTTTTCAATACATTTTCATATTAAAGTATTAGTATTTCTTATGAAAAAAAAAAAAGAAAAAAAGTTGTCGATGGTTATTAAAGCATTTTAATTTTTACGTGTTGAAACGCGCGTAATATATAAATACAACATTTCGTAATAAAAATATATAGACCGACATTATGAATTCATCGCGATATTATTCTCATTGACAAACGAATGGAATTTTATTTTTCATTTAGTTGTTTCGCGGGGTGTTAATACCCCTTGGGAAGAGCTTCCGTCTTAACGGGATTTATTTCAGGGGATCTAATTTTTGGTATTTTTCTTCTCTCTCTCTCTCTCTCTCTCTCTCTCTCTCTCTGCCCCCTCTCCCTTTGTCCTCGATTCGTGCAATTGCAGCGACCGCGGAGGGAATAAATACAAATTTAATCAACTGGCGGAAAAGACGTCAAACGGAAACAAGGGGTTGGCTGGAAGAGAATGTATATATATATATATATATGGCGGGCGAGTACTTTTATATTTTCTTCTCGTCCTAGCCCCCACGCGGTCAAATAATGAAATTAAAAACTTTCGTTTCTTCGGATTCGAAAAATGTACCCCTTACACAATGGGATATATTTGTATATAGTTTTATACAATATAATTCACCTTGATGTTATTTTAGTTTCCCGGTGATTAAAATATATTATACAGACCGCGTAAAAAAAAAAACAGAAGAAAAAAAAAAAACATTACCGAAAAACAAATTGGAATTTATCTCCGCGCGAGCTACGTATAAATACACAGCGACCGCATTTATATTTTATAATATAATTATTAGTTTCTCGTCTCGCGACACTGCGTTATTCAAAATAATGATTTAAAAAATAAATAATACTCGTCTACGATGTCTTACAACTATTATATTATATTATATTCGTTCGTTCGATATGATACGAATGGAACACCCCCGTCACACTTCGATCCTATTAAAACAATATTTTGTTTTTTATACGTATTTTATGCGGCAGCAAGATTCGGTTTGTTTTTTCACTATGCAAATAATGTTCACGCGCGCGTCACTTAAAACAACATCTCGACATTCCGCCACGTTGGCGTTACGATCCCATTATTACAAGTCAGTACGGAACTCGCCGGCTGCAGGTGCCTCTGTACGTACAGAAACCGAAACTAATTAAATTTAAATAACAAATTGTGTATATGATAATAATAAATTGCTTTATCGTATGAACAGAGTATGAACCTCATTGCCGGTGAAGTAATTACAACTGAAATCGTATCAAATACACGGCCGTGTAAAATTAAACGCGTCGATCATATTATTATACACGTACACATCATTGTCGTCGTTATAGTAATTTTGGGACGACGACGTCAAGAGCAATATTACAGTCTGTCGCAGTAGTGATTACAACTCTGCAGCCATGGATGTTAATTAACATAATAATATTACTACAGGTGTACGCCACAAATTACAACCGAGGCAGTATGTCAAAATGTTCGCGAAATGTGTTTTCCAACACGGATAAACACTCGAATAATGAATCTCGTTTCATATGGAGGGGGGGGATATACGTATTAATACGCGCGTATACGGATTTCACGCTCGGGAGTCACGAGTACCTGCGATTTGGAAATTTAGAAAAAAATAAACGCCAAAGTCCGCTTTGCGCTGGTAATGGGAATCCAAGTGTACTATATAGACTCAGGGTTACCATACGTCCGGAATTCAAACACCTGTCCGGATTGACGTCCGGATTTTACAAAGGTAACCGTTTAACGTGGTTATATTGATATGGGGTCTATTTGGAGTGCTGAAAGAGGAAGATTGTCATTAACAATTAATTCTAAAAGAGCTGCTCAATATTAAAGCAAAATTCTGATTTGTCGTGTTCACAATTTCACGATAAAATTAAAATTGACAAATGAGAAAATTAACGCATCTGAAAAATATGGAAAAATAACTCTTACGTAGACATTTTATTTATAGATCTAAATAAAATTGTATTAATGAAAGAACAATATTGTTTGTCTTTAATTTCACACCCCCTGAAACGGAACTGATGTCCGGATTTGGTCTATAAACATTATGGTAACCCTAACTATAGTTAAATATAATATTTTCAATTGATATAATTTAATACAAGAAACAGATATTATAGGTACAAACACTACAAACTAGGTTCAGTTCGAATTCCGCGTATTCGCTACTGCAAAACACTGTTACCGGTGGTGCACCTGACGATTTATTTATATTTTCATTAATAATTAACAAACTCTGTTTGTATTTTTACCCCGAAATCGCAACTGCAGCCAAGAGTAAACTTTCAGAAACTCGTATACATTTAGTTTAGTGTACATATTATAACATTTAAACAACTAATTTTAGACATATTTGACTAACCAGCCGTATGCGTTAAATCGTTAATTCACATTTCCGTATTTACGTTTGAGAGGTTTTAGCAGGTATTGGTTTTACTTTTGATGTTTATTTTTTGATAGTTAGTCCGGATTAGTATTGATTGTACAAAAAAAAATATAAAAATATGGTTTGTCTCTATGCACGAGTAGTCCACGATGAATATCCTATATAAACCTTTTGAAAAACATATTATTTTGACTTCCCTCATCACCCGAAAAACTCAGTGTAGGAACTAGGAATAAGGACCTACTAACCACTTATACCGGTTTTTTTTTTATTTTTCTAATGGCTCATTATGTTATATTAGTTTATTTTTATGTTTTCCTTCGTTTTCTTTTTTTTTTTTAAGACTTTTGACAGACTTCATTTTCCACGTCTGTTTTTTTTCTTTTATTGTTTCAGTGCGTTATTCATATTGTCTCGTCGTATTTTACTGTAATTATTAACATTATTTTATAACTATGTTGAAACTTATTTCAGCTGTGTCGTCTGCTGCTTTCATTATTTTATTATGTACAATTTATTTTAAAAACATACATTTTTTATTTATTTTTAATTTTTTCTTTTCACAAAATTTTATTTTATTTTCATTTATATTTTATCGTACATTTTTCATTAACTTATCATTATTATTTGACGTTCTTACTTTTTTAATCATTGTATTATTATTATCATTAATTTTTTTAATAAATATGTTTTAGAAATATAAACTATAAAAAAAACCACAAAAAATATTTAAAAATTGCACTGGTTATAATTTTGACGTTTTTGAATCTGAATAATATAACGAGATAGTCTATACAATATGTAGTTTGATTTTCAAAAGAACAAAAATTTATTTTAGACGAGAAACAAACATTTTATTATTCATTTATATTTTATTTAAACTTTAAACTGCAGTAGGTTAATTTGTGTTTCTCAAAAAAAAGAAGTATGTTTTCAGTACATTTGTTAGTTCAAATTTTTAAATAAAAAGAAAAAATTCACTCTTTGTGAATTATTAACGAATGCTTAATGGTGTGTTTTTAGGATGCTAACAGTTAGCAGCTAACTACGTACATGTTGAGAGCTACAGAACTATTACAATAGCATCTATACACAACAGCCTAAGAATGTTTAAATTGTCACGTAACGCCTATAGTTTTACCCTCGCGCGGAGTTTCATAACATTTATTTATTTACAAGCGTTGCTTGTTATTACAGTATACGTGTTTAAAAAACTGTTTCATTCAACTACAGCAATTCACCGTGTTGACTCGGACGGGTTTTTTCACGAGTTTTTCGGGAAACACGAAATTATCTATACTACCTACAACCCAACAGTACAACACATTGTTTACATATAATTATTTATACATATTATATTGTATATTCTGAGAAAATAGAAACAAATGATAATAAATGCTCGGATAATTATTGACGTGTGGTTCAGAATAACAGAACACTGTATATTATATTATTTCGAATTGAAAAAAAATTCGATCGATTGAATTAATTAAATTGGACTTACGAAAACCGAAATTACTATTACTATAATTAATATAATATTACCGTATTAAACTATCGTATTCGACACAACAAACAATGGGATTGCAATTGCAATGTCGCTTGGGGAAAAAAAAAAACGAAAAAACCGTTTCGCAAATTAACATTTCTGAGACTCAATATCGACGGCTCCGTCATATACTTTAGAGTTTAGATATATATATGCAGAATATTATCATAGCCGTCTAATCATTATACGTCAACTGAATAGTAACTCCCGAGAACATTTTTCTATTTTTTTTTTTTTTTGGTAAAACTCGTTGTTTTTTACGTATATGATACGTAATAGAACAAAACAAACGGTGGTAGGGCGCACTTGTCTGCCGTTTTGTCACGGTCGGATTTTTTTTTATTTTCGGCCAGATGGCTGAATTTACGGCCGCCGCCGCCGTCGTTTTTCCATGACGTATAATACGATATTAACATCTTTATGAAACCATAAATTAGTTACGCGATCTCCGGTTTTTTTTTTTTTCTACGTTACAAAGAGAGGGCGTGTCCCGCGTAGTAGTATATAATATTTTGTGTGTTTATAAAAAAAAAAAATTTGTACTCGTCGTCGTACTACACATTATACGCGCCCGCGCACACGGTGCATATTATAATATGTTATCTACCCTCCGCGATAATACACGCGCGGCCGGTCGACCCCTTCACGTCGAGGGGACCACGGCAAAGAGATACCATCTACGCGGCGCGCGTACGCTGGACCTATTCATATATACGTATTATATCGTCGTGGTATTGTGCAATGACGTCGGACGGCGTATATATTATATACCTATACGGACTGCGAAGCATAAGCTACATTATATTATTATTATTATTATTATGGCTTTTTGCCCTTGTACACAAATCGCCTGATGTTAAATTACCCTTGACAAATCGCTGGTACGACGCGCGTATATATATATATATATATATATTAATATAAACGATATGTACGTTGCCGTCCGCCGTTTATCGTTTGTGTGTATACGTAAATATTAAACGTCCTATGTAGGATAATGATATGTAAAACAGAGCGTTTAATAAACTGTCATATTACCATTATAATATATTTATTTTGTACCGCGACGACGCGCGTTTACTCGACGATACAGACGTAGGTACACAATATATTATAGTATTTTATGTTATATGATAAACCAACGTATTTCCGACTCTGTGGGCTCTGGACAAAACGATTTTACGCAGCTTATTCGAACGAGATAATTGAATATTTTAATTATCATTAATCATATATGGATTACTACTACGGTTTTTAATACTTCTACTCAGTACTCACAATTTTTTTAAAATTAAGAAACAAATGAATACGTTTGCCGAGGAAGAAAATATCTTATATATTATATTATATTAAATTTAAAAAATGAACGATATTGTTTGAGTCCAATGCACAGTGCAATTGGTCGTTTTCAATCAAGGAACAGATTTTTGTGAGAAATTGAAGCGCGAGTACTAGAAGCAGAAAAAAAACAGTTTAATTTAATTTACTATGTATAAGGTTAAGTACTGTATGAAAACGAGTTTGAAAAACCGTCGGTAGCGTAACTATATAGAGGATAATATTATGACGAGAGGGTAATATAATACTACGACTTGGGGTTATGAAAAGCACCAGCCCGCGGCTCAATGGTTTTATTTCTCGAGTTCTATAAAAGTATAAACTTGCTATTAATTATGTGCTGTTAAAGAATAGCGCAAACAGGGGGCGGAATCGGCGTGGATGTCTGCGTTTGGAAACAGTTTCAGCGTCAACAATATTGTCCCGTATTAATTAATTTATAATTTGATACCAGTTTCAGTGCGTTTATACTATTTTCGAGGTCTCGTGTTTTTAACGTTTGTCGTTTTAATGAATGTCATAGAGTTTACAACTTTAGTTGCAAATGCATGCAAATCTAATTAAATTTTTACCTCTTTTCCCCCCTCAGGGGTGGAATTTTGAAAAATCCTTTCTTAGTGCGTGCTTACGTCGCTTAAGGAACCTCTGTAGAAAATTTCAAGCCTCCAGACCCAGCGGTTTGGTCTGGGCGTTGATGAGTGAATAGGAGCGGTCCTTTTTATATAACAGAAGATTTGAATACATCATTATCGTATGATATTATACCATCGAACCAAAAATAATATACCCCGTTATAATTTCAAAAAACTTCTACTGTTCGATGACCACGATTTCACATACAGTCTATTCGTTTTCGTTATAGTGAAATAGACAGTGCACCCATATACTCGTGTATTGTTATGATTTTGTAATACCTATGCAATTTTTATTTTTCAGCGGCAAAACAAAAAAAAAAAAACCGATCGGTTTGAGTTCGTATATTATTGTTTAGGTTTATAGTAATAATAAAGGATATGGCAATAAATACTCACGGGATATGTATAGATGTATAATACATATACCGCCTACATACGCGTGCAGAGAAAGGGAGAGGGTGAGTATTCGCGTTATTAAAGACATTGGTTTTGCGAAACGATCGAGGCAGAATTCCTGTGCTCGTTTCGCGCGAGTACGAAAAAAAAAAACGACGGTATTTTTATTGGAAAAAAGCTCGAGAACTCGCATGAAACGAAACTCGTGGAAGTAGAAAAAGAAATCGCAATCTCGAGAATACGTAATATTCCGTCGTCTCCGCATCATTTTTTCACCTCGCACGCGGAAACGAAAATTCACGTAGGCGTCGTACCTACGTGATATAATAATAATATATTATATACCTATACCGCCGCCGTAGATCGCACTACTCGCGTAATGCGCATATATATACATACACGATATTATTATATGTACATAATATACTATACGTAGGCGCGCGCGCGCGAGTGCATGACGGTTAATACGATTTGTTTTTATATATATTTTTTTTTTCCTCCCCGGCGAGCGCTAAACGGATCGGCCGTATCGGCGGCGCGGCGGCGGCGGCGTCTCATGAATTTTTATCGGATCCCGCAAAGTGTCCCTGGAGACCGCGACCACACGCGTCACCCGCACATATCATTAGTTCTGTGTATATAGTATACACGCGTATACGTTTAGCCGGTGTCACTGCTTAAAAACCGACCCCAACGCTCGCACACACGCGATATATCACGCGGTCCGTCAGATCGCTGCAAGCACGCCGTGTGTGCGAGTGTGTCTATTATATACGCGCTCGATAATAATTATGATAATATCTTTTATCAACATTCGACGAAGGACCTTTGTGCGCGCGTGACGGGGCACCTAAATCGGTCGGCCCTCGGTTCCTATTTTTTTTTTCTTTTCGTCTTTCGCTCCCGCCCCCGTTACGCTAAACGCCTCAATTATATCATGTGCCACGCACCGCCGTCAATTGATACGACCGACCGCGAACGTCACAATAGTAATAATAATATACGTATAAAACGGCAATCGTATTATTTACTACGTATAATATTACGTACGCGACAATTTTTACGGACGGAGACCTCGACGGCGAGGACGGCCGCTCGCTTAGGGCGCAACGCGTCAGTTGTGAACGGGTACGCATACTATTTGCACGGGCCTATTATATAATATGTATAATTTGTGTGCGACCGCGTCGTCGGCACATGTGTCGCGGCGGACGGAGGGTTCGGGGCGCGCGTTTTGACGACCTGCTGTCGCCGAAAAGTTCTTGCGGCTTTGCGGCGTGTCGATCGGATTCAGTTTTGCCTTTTCATAATAAACGTTGACGGCTATAATACCATAATAATACGTATGATTATTCTGACGACTGTTCCGAGCAGTGGGCGCGTGACAAGGGCTCTACGAGACGCCTAACCTATCATGACTGTTTTCGTGGTGGATGGATGGGTAAGACAGCCCGACAAATTATATGGCCTTCGCTATATTCTCCTTGAATGTACTAAAAATCGATCTAATTTTGAAATAATAAAAATAAATTCGTCTTTCCGTAAGAACATGAAATTTTCACCGAATACTGACATTGGCGTTTTCTATAGATGGTATTATGATTTCCAGACACCCAAATTTGGATGACGGCCGTAGGAAAGTAATAAAAAAACTCATGTAAGTCGTCGAAAAATGTATGGCAATGGGCGACCAACAAATCACGTGTACGGTTAGAAT
Source organism: Drepanosiphum platanoidis (assembly GCA_948098885.1). NCBI lineage: Eukaryota > Metazoa > Arthropoda > Insecta > Hemiptera > Aphididae > Drepanosiphum > Drepanosiphum platanoidis. The sequence continues at coordinate 1,714,271 of OX402529.1, read as the reverse complement.
GATTTCGAAAAATAAGCGGTTAGTGAAACGTACCACGTATTTATATGTATTTGTTGGCTGGCTCGGAACGTCTTCCCGCCGCCCGCCGGACGGTCGGCTCGTGCTCGTCCGGTGAGATATGATTCATATCATATATGAAAGACCGACCGGACGATACGCGTGCGTTCCTAGACCTATATGCGTAATATATTTCATAGGATGGGTACACGCGTATTTATTTATATTTATATTTTTTTTTCGGTTTTTTCCACTCTGTAATTACGGACATAAAAATGATTTAGGACGTCCTAAACGCCCGCGGGACCGAAGACCCGGCAAACCGCCGCCGCCGCCACCACACCGTTGCCCGATATACGACGCGCGTCCGCATAGAGATAGAGGTACTCGTGTATTGTGTCCGCCGCCGAAGCAGACAGATAAATGATAGCGCTATGAAAAAAAAAAAACTTTTTAATGTTATTACATATTACCGTTGCGTTACAGACTCTTAACGACCATTCCTCCCCCTTCCCCGCTCATTTGTATGTAAGTATATGGTTCTTCGCGCTCTCCTCCCTCACCCCTACTGCGACGCGACTATTTGACACGCGCGTGTGTTTCCAATCCCACGGAATAATAGAAAAAATAATTCAAATATCAATTCTAGCAAATGATTCATCCAAAATATCTAATATTATATGTCCATACGTAATTTACTTTGTGGCCGCCGCGCGGTCAATTCGATATTGTATTTCTATATACTTAAAATATATTACGTGCGAAATAAAATTATTAATGTTATCGCGTCCACGTTTGAATATCACAGACATTTCGAAAACGATTTTATATAATACAAGCGGGCCTGTGCAAACATTTTTTGCGCAATAGTTTGCTATGAGCGCATATTAAAATGTCTATGAATCATTAATGTTTATGAGAACGGAGAAATAGAATACAAAATAGTGAATACAATTTTCATTTTGGTATTTGAAAAAAGTTTTCGAAACCGTCTTATGATAAATGTATATAAAAATAATAATAATAATAATAATGCGTTAATACGCATATAGTTCACGATGTTTAATACTTAATTAAAATAATCATTCAATCATCACTGTCGATTTTCCAAGAGGAAAGGTGTAATCCCAAGAATAATAAGCGACCGATAAGCGATAATTAGGTATTCGTGGTATAGTTATCCCGTTTCGAGGTGTCATACGGGCAGTGACGTACCGCTTGGGCGGCCTGTGCTTTTACACGAAAAAACCCAGACCGCCGTCAAACCGAAAATCATAAAAACCTATAATTTATACGATTACACAATACGCGACGGCGCAGCGTACCTGTAAAGTCTGTGCGATTATTGCTAAAATATCACGCCACTAGCGCGCCGGACGACGACGTAAGATACGAAATTATAAACGGGTACTCACCGGCGATGTCGGCCATTTTGTTTTCTCCGTTCCAAGTTTCACTGCCGTCTGCGGTGTGCACTGTGAGACCGCGAACGATTTTCTTATCACTCGCGTTTTCGTTCACACACGATTCCCGGTCGGTACTCGCCACTGTCGCACTATTGACGGATCGAAAACACACGCGCGCACTCGCGATTGAATTTAAACACATGAAAAAAATCGGAAAACGACGACGACGGCGGCGGCGGCGGCGACGGCAACGGCGACGCTATACTGCCGCGACGCAAAGAAAAGCGTATGCGACGCTAAAACGTACGATACATGAAACGGGTACATGTCGGCCATTTTGTTTTCTCCGTTCGAATTTTCACTGCCGTCTTCGTGTGCACTGTTAGGTACTCGCCACTATCGCACTATTGACGGATCGAAAACACGCGCGCGCACTCGCGATTGAATTCAAACCGATGAAAAAAAATCGGAAAACGACGACGACGGCGCGGCGACGCGATACTGCCGCGACGCTAAAACGTTAGATACAAACGGGTGCATGTCGGCCATTTTGTTTTCTCCGTTTGCATTTTCACTGCCGTCTGCGTGTGCACTGTGAGGCAGCGAACGATTTTCTTTCCGTCTCGTTTTCGTACACGATCCGGTCGGTACTCGCTGCTTTCGCACTATTAACAGATCGAAAACACGCGCGCGCACTCGCGATTTAATTCAAACCGATGAAAAAAATCGGAAAACGACGACGACGACGGCAACGGCAACGCGATACTGTCGTGACGCTGAGAAAATCGTATGCGACGCCGTCTGGAACAGACGCGGTCGTAGAAGATAATCGCGGTCGTTCGAGGTAAAGGTCGTCGCCCGTATACCACGGTTAGGTTCGCGGAATCGATTACGAGCGGATTCGCGCTCTTTGCCGTGACCGTGTTATCTGATTGTCCGAAATTTTTTGCGCGCGCTGTTATAATATTGCGCCCCGTTTCGACGAAGCAGATTTTTGGAATTCCACATCGTTTACCTATAGAGTATAGGCCATAATCGAAACGTTGCGATGGAAATACGACGGAAACGATAAGCTTAGCGATTAACGATTTTAACGAATCGATAATATTATATAAGTGACGGGACGCGCGTATAAATAATCTATCGTGTGATTTTATCTTTTGGCGTTTTAGGAAAAAACATATGGAGAGGACACAGGGGCCATCCTTTGCTCTCACTGCGAGCATAGTAAACACACACTCCATCATCTCACTACAGTGGCGTTGCTCGTTTACTTACCCGCCGCATAGATTAAAATATATACTATTTATTTTTTTTTTTTTGCTTTCCGGAAGAACCTTTTACAAAGTCAGACTTGAAGAAAAAGTATAAGAAAAGACGAATGAAATCGGCAAAGGCGTTCTCGAGTTATTGCGTGACCAAGGTAAATGGAGAAACTTTCTTATTATATATTATTAAAATATAGATTATCGTTTTAATAACATTTTACCGATGTGAAAATTAATTTCCTCGTGTGTTGTATGCGCGCGCACAGATAAATACACACACACACAGATTCAACATATTATTCATGTTGTTTGGAGTCAAAACATAAAATCATTTATAAAATAATATAATAATATTATGCACGTGAAGCATGAACATTTTATTTCCGAATGCTTCAGTTGGAACACACACACACACACACGAGCATACGGGTAGGTATGTAGTATGTACACAAGTATATGCGAATTTCTTGTATACAATTTACATTTAAATTAAAATAAACACGATTATATACACTTTTCGGTCGACATGATGCAATTACGCGTACAATAATATATTAAAATACCTACTAGGTAGGTTTACACACGAATTTAAACGTATTCAAAACAAAACGTGTTCCCTTTTATAATAATTGTCTTGTAAAAGCAAAATTACATGTAAAACATATATAATATTATATAATATTTATAAAATCTAGACGGAGAACGATAAAATAAATAAAAACATAATGACAGTTTTCATATCGATGATAAAATTAGAGAATAAAACCGTTAACCGTTTTAACTGTGATCAGTGGCGTGATTACAAGATCAATCCCCTTTTTTGGCCAAGTTCTCAGTTTCAGAAATTATTCTCTTTTTTTCTTTTGTGCCTATATAAACTCATTCATTGTTCAATATTATTGTTGTAAATCACTCGCTAACCACCGTTATGTTTTTTTTTTTCTAAATCTTTCGACATCAATTTGTCGATTCAAAACAGGGTCGGCTGGCTCCCAAAGGACAAATAAAATTCAGCTTCAAAGGTCCACAAAAAAAGTCCACTTTATACACTTGTATAATAATCAACTTAGTCTCTTCATTAATTATATTTCACTATCATTCGTTTAAATTAAGTTGAATCGTTTATTATTTAATTTTTAACAATCAATATCAAAATACAAATCAAATCTCAATTATTAAATAAGTACAGGTATTATGATTATACATAACTACATGAGTAACAATCATAAATTCATATAACATTGTAAATCAAATAAAACAAATTTGCTTATGTAATGTACATTATATTAAAAATAATATAAGATAATAAAATAAATAACATTCATAGATGAGATGTTTGAGCGCATATAGGTAACAGAAAATGTTAGGACTGTTGGGTATAAGTACACGGATGATAGATAAGCGCAACACATAAATGATAGGATTATGCAAAGTAGGTACATGGATTATATAGATTTGTGCGCGGTGGACTACTGTGGTAAAAATATAAAATAATAAAATAATTTGATGTTAACTGGACCTAGCAAATATGGTGTAAATTATATAGGTGTAAAATCTTTTTGCTTCATTGTGTACTAAATGTTTGTAAATTTTAAACAGAAGTCAATGGTCAGTGTCAAGTCTTGAGGTGTTGCAAATGATTATTATTTATCATAGGTAATTAAGAGTCAATCGAAATGAAGTCGTTTATTACGTTATAGAATATTTTACTGGTATATTATATAAGAAATAGTTTTATTTACCAGTAACACACTGTATATATGTAAACATATTTATATATTCATAATATATACTAATGTACAAATATTTAAGTATATATATTAATATAATATAAATACATCAATATGGTCAAAGGACAAACCGGTAGAGCGATTACTACTTTTATCAATCTGCCGATAATATTATCATGTTATCACAGTTCGACGAGTGTTATCGGTCCCCCGTAGACCGTAGTCGTCTCCTCGTCTCACAATTCTCGCATGGTTCATTACATAATTATATTTATTTCACTGTTGAACTTCGTCTCTGCCTAACGGTTCACGTCCGTAGTCGCTGCTGTTTCCACTGTCACCGGTCATTCGACGAGGACGCGACCGTCTCTAGACCCATCGTCGTCCAGTGCCGTTTTCTCTTCGCTGCGATGGCGGTGACCCGAGTCGAAGTGCTCAGGATCTATAAAAACATGTTGCGGGAGAGCAACAAATTCTCGTTCTACAATTACAGGTCGGGCATCAATTTTTCTGTTCATTTCGATATTATTATTGTTGCCATTATTGTGCTGACGATTGAATTATGTAGGATGTATGCTATACGACGCGTGAAGGATGCGTTCCGGGAACACAAAACCCTCACCGACCCTGTGGAAATCCAACAAAACCTGAACGAAGCGCACAAACTCTTGAACATCATCAAACGACAAGTAATGTATAATAATATATTGAATAAAAAAAAACTTGTACATTCTGATGCAGCACTTAAATTTCCTCAAAATATTTTCATCATCTCAATCGATTAAACAATGATATTTGTTGGTTTTTCTTTCTTTAATATTTGATTATATCACTATGTTTTCAAAAGTGAAAATAAGCTATAAATAAATATTCTGGTTTTAATTAATTTAATAAGATATTTTGTGTCATAATATTATGACACTTCTATTATGATCTATGGGTTGAGTTTTATGGACTTTCAATAATTTATTACTACCTATATCTGTGCCTAATTAAACTAAATAAATTCTAAAAATATATTAACGATTTAATGTGAAAACAGTAAACAACATTTAATATTTGAAAACATATCAGTTGATTATATTAATTATTTCAAAAATATAATATGAAATTATATACAATTTTCTCTTTCTGATAAAAATAAAACAATATTATAAATATAAAATAATTACAGTTTTACAAAATTAGAAATTTCAACAAATTTCACACATTTTTCATTTAGAGACTCAACTCAGTTGCTCTCCTTCATTCGAAATTGTTTTTTCATAGTAATAATACATAATTTCCAAATTTATTAGAATATCAATCAGTTTTCTTTTGTATTTTACATTTTTTTATAAGCTGTTTATTTTATTTTATTTGAATTTATCAATTTCACCATCATATTCAAAGCATAATTATTCTCCTTAAAATCATTTTAATTAAATTAATATCTTTAATATATTTTAATATAATATGATGGATTGATTCAGTAGTTTTATTGTGTTGATATTCTACTTTTGAAGTTAAGTTATAAGTTATAACTAATAAACATGCATATTTTTCTGATTGCAACTAAATATATTAATTATTAATATAATTTTTATCACCCATCAGTTAATAGTTTAACTGAATTGTTAATTAAAGAGATACTGAATTATTTATTCATGTATAATAATTTAGGTATGTGTAAATAATGAATAAGTTTAATATTTAAATTAAAAATCTTCCAAAAGTTCTTTGGGTGTTGTATTGTTTTTTTTTTCCAACTACATTACAATTAATGTATCATCAATAATAGCATTTCCTAGTTCATATTTTCATTATATAATTTGATTACTAACAAACAATGCATATTTAATAGCAATTTAATGTGTTTCCTCTAAATAACAACATTATGTTATTAGAAAAATATCATCTATGTTTAATTATATACGATTATACATTGTACTAATGACAGAAACGTGTTGTATTTCATTACTTCTTGTGTACTCAAAAGCGTTTGTTTATTTGATTTTCTAATGTCAAGTGCGTGATAGATTATTATATATCCAAATGCTTTTCATAGGTGTCAACATGTACAACATTTTTATTTATAATTTGTTCGTTAAAATTAAAAATACACGAGAGAAAACAATAATCAAAATTATTATTGACTGGAAGAAAATAAATATTTAAAAAAAAAAACCAATAAATATTGTATTAACGTACAATTTTATTTTACTATTTTTAAATTCATCTCGCATATTGTATTGTTTTTTTAATAATTTCTCTTTCTTTTCAGACCATTGTTGGAGAATTGTACAAATTCGAAAAGCTAGTGATCGAAATGGATAGTGACGGCAAACATTGAGATGTAGTTGGTGCTACACTTGGAGAGGAGCTGCTGAGTGTGTTTCAATTATTTGCGTACAATTTTTTTGTTCAACCACACGCAAATTTGTCAACTGATAATTGTTCCTAATGTTTAAAACTAGTAAAATGTATGTTGACCATCAACATTGTCACTCTTTGTGTGAGATTTACAAAATGTATTGGAATGTGTATGAATTGTTTGCGAAAACAATCAGCTTTTATGAAACTATGTGTAGTGTATTTTATTTTTGTACATTGTTCACCGTAATAAAGAAACGTAGATAAACCTGATTTATCTTTGTCGTGGTATTTCGTATGTTTTAAACGGTCTGTTTGTTATTGTAACATTAATAATATAATATATAAATTATAAGTCGAAGAAAAACAAACTAATTATGTTTCCATAAACTCCTTAAAAATTGTTGTCGATACCCAGGAAAATCATTTTTAAACTTTCACTCTCCGCGAACAACAACTCAATCCTCATGAATCAATGTAATCGGAACAAACAACAATTCTAATTAAATCACACACACACACACACACACACACACACGACATGTGTAATACTTTGGTCGAGCCTGGCAAACATTTTTGTTTTACTGTAACCAAAATAAGACTAATCTAATCTTTTTATTTCAGATCGTGTTGTTAATTTTAACACTAAATTTGTTTGAGATAACATAAATTATTTGACAATTACCATTATGTACGGAGAAAATGTACTTTTGCTGGTCCAACTTGACCTGAAGTCCCATAGCGATAATTGCTCAAGAACATTTTCATCGGTTTCAAAGTCGAAAATGTTTGAATTTTGATACAGAGAATACAAAGTGTGGAATTTCGTTTGAATTTGTTAATGAGGTCAGACCCCACGAGACTATGACCCCCTCGTCACTTTAATTACCGTTTCCGTGGCTGTAACTACATGTAAAATGATTCATTGTTGTGTAGAAATGTATACTACAGAGCATAGAAAAAATTTAAAAAAAAACGTTCCAGAAGAAGTTTTTATTATTCCGGTAACGTAAATATCTTCCGCTCTGTAACGGACCTGATTGAATTTGCACGTCAGATATTAAATATAACATATTGCATATAAAATCAATGATTTAATCTATGACAGATCGATGATTCTCCACCAGGCACGGACCACTACTTTTGTCAATTTTCCAATGTCGCGGTTTATGAGTCGTTATAGATAGGAAAATCTGCCTACGTTTGACACTATTTTTGTAATAACTGTATAGTTATTGTCGAAGATGACGACAGTTGTAAACTCAACATTATCAACAAATAAAACCTAAAACAAATAATGAATTCCATAATGACTTTCAGTTGTCAATATTTTTATTCGGGCATAGTCGACGTAGAAATTATTAGGTAACGTCAACATTTATGAAGAAAACTTGTGTGAATTTATAAATCCTTGATTTTTAGTCTCATTAATACGATTTTTGTAAAATTACTAGACAATATTGGTCAACTCGTAGAGAGCTGATTTATTGAAATCGGTCAAAAATAGTTTAGGCTCTAGGAGGGAACGTGCATACTCGCTAAACACATACCCACAGATACGGAAAACAATCCACGGAGGTTCGATCTTTATCGTAAAATCAAAATTTATTAAAGTAATATAATCTGAGTTATAGTTTGGAATTGTTTTTTCTTTCAAATCAATGTAAATTCAAATTTTACACAGTATAATATAATTATTATTGATCTAACGCATATATTTTAACACGTTATCTTTTTTTTAGGAAATACATTTTTATACAGATTTATTGAAAACATTTAATCATATCTTCGAATCGTTAACAAATATAATATCGACAGAATGGTAAGAAAATCAATTCCACCGAATAAGTTAAATATTTTATTATTTTTGTAAGAAAATAACAGATTCACAAGAAATGTCGATATAAAAATTGTTTCACGGACACAGGCTTCTATGATTAAGACTCCATACATTTTCATGGTAAGTTCATAGTAGTTTTTGAATGAAATTCAATAATTAATTTCAAAAATATAGTAACAATTTGATTAAATTAACAAATTTCACTTTAGACTATAATATAGTAAAAATATAATCTATACCAACGAATGTAGTAATTTATCACAGAAATTATTTTTACACGAATAATTCATTCATACATTTTAAAACATAAATACGTGAATAATTTATAAAAGGAAATTATCAAACAATTCATAATATTGAAATGTATATATATATTTTATATAGTAACAAAATGTTCATTAAAAAATTATTGAAAATCAAGTATAATCATGAAAAACGACAGAATCGATTTGGTAAAATTAAATATCTGAATTATTATAATACATAGTAATGTTTACGTTTTAATTTACCTACCTAATATAACACAAAAACCTTTTATATTATTTACATTTTAAAAAAGATAAAATAGAGGTTTTCAATTCAATGAAATACGAAAATTAGGTGTTGCTGATATAATATAATTATAATTAATTAATTTAGAAAAAAATTATTTTAATTTCAACAAATATCAATAGAATAAACTAATAATATTACAAAGCCATAAAATACAATTATAAAAACGTTTAAAAAAAATTCAGTTTACTAGTAAGCACTATAGTTTAAAACTGGTCAGATATGTCTATGTGTTGATCGGCAGTAGAACTGGAGTGCAGCGAGTTGCATAAATGTTCCAAATTATCGCACTCTATGTTGATATCAATCCGATTCAAGTATGAAAACATTTTCGAATGCCTCAGATGACCAAATGGCTGATTTGTTTGCTGATATCGACTAATAGATCGGATAGTGGCCAAATAATCGAAACTTGTTTCATTTTTTCGATTACAGTAATCTAGACCTATTTGTTCTAGTACGTCCTTAGATGTATTCCATATTCTTTGCCGCCGACTATAACAAATCAAAATGTTTATATAAGCTTTGCTTAATGTAATATATTATGCATACACTCTACACATTATATAAGTGTACTAGGTCCACATTGAAATTTAAAATGTACATATATTTAAACAAAACGGCATAAAATTTTCATGACATTTGAAAAAAATGAGTAGTTATTGATTTGAAAGAAAGTTAATACTTTCTCAGATTAAAATTTTAAGTTATAATCAAAATAATCGTCTGATATCTATACAGGTATTTATTTTTTTTTAGTATGCTGTAAAGAAGGCCCCACTAACTTTTTTTTCAGGTTGCACACGGAATTTACAATTTAAAACTCATAGGAAGACTGTTTTTCATTTTTATAATAATTACCTTAATTCTATAGAGTCGGGATATAGTTTTTCAGTGACGTTATGTTGTGTATCAATATGATCGTGTAACCATTGAGTAATATCGGTAGAAAGTTGAACAGAATTATCTGACCAATGGTGGGTTTCGATTAAACTAGCACTGTCCCTCGTGGCGAGATGGTACCAAAAAGGCTGTGGGTCTAAGACATCGCTATCCTAAAATACAAACATAGTACCATGAATTCACAATAATGGCCAATTTCGAGTTAAAATATCAAATAACTAACTTGTGTTTTTGAATAAATCAAATTAAGTTTTGACAGATTGTCTAAACTTTGACACAAAGTTGACATATTAATATTACTCTTGGTGTTTTCATTGTTTACGATATTGGTTGAATCGCAGCCACTCAGATATGGCCAATTCCACCAAATTGAATTAATATTCCTTTTGTGGGTGTTGTTTACTGTTTTCTGTAAACACATTTTTAGTAAATCAATGAAGAAAAAAACATACAAAATATTTGAAAACTAAATCATTACTCTATTAATTTCTCCGGTAGTCAAAACATATTGTAACTGAAGCATACTCTGCCTGATATCAGGCTTAAAGGGATGGATAAATGTATTTATTTCATCTTTTGACAAAATAACTTTTTCGTTTAAAGCCATTAACTGTAAAAAACAACCTTAAACACACAGTACAATTATTACCATCAGGCATAACATTGTAATCATTAGATTAATAAATTATTAAATTTTACATTATACTCACTTAAATCTTCCTTTGACGGGTGTATAAAATTGAGAATGATTTCGTTTGATAAGAAAAATTTCAACAAATGATTACTAAAAGGGTCATTTGCTATTAAAACTAAAGGTCTTTTTGAATCGGTAGCTAAAGTAGATAAAGCCTGTAGAAATCCATCATCATAATTGTCAAAGAATATGTCAGCCTAAATATTATTAAACAGATTATAAGTGTATAAGTTGGTTGTCACTCCTTTAAATTTTAACATTACTAAGTAAATTGTACATTTATTGATTTATACTTACATCTTCAATCAATATGATTGTCATTTTTTCATTCACATCTTCTTTTTTTTTGGAATTCTTTGGCTTTTTCTTTTTTCCTAATAATTCAATAAAAACGATTAATATTCAGAAGTATAACGATTTTCAATCAGTAAAATATAATGTTTTATTTAAGTTATTAATGATTGTGCTTTTCAGTGTATAGTTTAGTAAATTTAGAAATTACTTAATATAGTAGGACATTGCTATTTTGACATGTATGAGTATCGGGTCTTTAGATTACTGGAGACAAGATAAAAAACAAACAATAAATTATAGGAACAAAAAATGCATATACCAAGTGAGAAAAAAATCAAATTAATTTTATAATATAAATACAACACCGATTGTCAAAATAACAAGCAAGAAAGACTATTAGATCAAAAGGTTATTTGATTTAAAAATATTATCTCTTTGTAGAAAGAGAATTCTACTGTTTTCTTTGATATTTTATAGACAAGACATTATTTTGAAAAACGAGTAGGTAAATTAAACAAAGATTCTACACATTTATCCATATAATAGATATTATAAATAATCATATTTTTCACAAATCTATCGTCAAATTACTTAAACCTACCATTTATGTATTTAGAATTCCTATTAATAAACCTACCATCTATGAAATGTTATGCCATTTACGGATGTATTCGATAATACATTTTTAAATTATATCTATAGTTTTATATTTTATGACTATTATACATTTATTGTATTACATAATACATATACTAAACCTTTCATCATATTCAATAAACAATTCTTTTCTACAGCATGGGATTGTGTGGCTTCCATTAAATCGGTAATAATACGTTTTCCACTTCTGTTACAGGAAGCATTTAGTTCAATCACCTAAAAACATATAATGGTACAATGAATTATTATGAATTATCATTGATTATTTATAAATTATAAGCAATGGAATTATTTATAAAAAAGATTTTCCATATTGACAATTATTTATAATAATATACTTTGATTACATTTGCATTAAGTTCTTTAGCAACGGCATAAACTGCGCTAGTTTTACCGCAACCACTGGGTCCGAGGATAATAGCCAAGTTGTGTTGAGTTTTCTGATTAGAATCACTATCGGTATTAAAAATATAATCATCATCATCATCATACTTTTGACCTTAAAAAACAGTAATTCATAGTAATCCGGTAAAATTCAGAGTTTTTTATTTATAAATATTAATATAATTTAATTATTTATTATGTTTTGAACATAATTAAAACTTACTTGTTTTTGACAATTTGGAATTTTTTGTTTTAGGTTCCAACCAATTTTTTAACTTCTCGACAACATTACGATTACCAAGCATTTCTTCCTTACACATTGGCTTATATTTATCAATCCACAAAGATTCAATCTCAGTTGTCGATTTCTTTGCTAGTAAATGTTTTTTTCTCAAATATTTTTGAAATTGTAATACTGGAAAATTTGGAACCTGTAATATGTTATACATTTTAAATTCAATGAAAACTTGTAATTTTTCAAATAATTTACCATTTATATATTGATTTATGGCTCTCAAAATTAGTTTAAAGAGAACTTATTTTACTAAAAATGTGATTGTCGATTACAGGTACTCACAGATTTTTTTAAAGATGAAACCATGTATGAAAGATCCATGTCTATTTTATAAGATTCGAATACAAGTTGTTTAGGTACAGGGCTTAACATTTGAAATGATAGTTTAGAATTTTGAATACTGCAATTGTGTAATATTTCTTCATTTAAATGTAATAGAAAATCTGAAGAATTTGATTGCGCCAACCGGTTGACATGAGCGATCTTTGGAAAACAACACAATTCCTCAACAAAACTACTGACATAAGTCAAATTTTCATTTTTCCTGCAATGAAGAAAAATTACAATAATCCACAAAAAAACAAATTACGGTTTGACATACTTCATAAAACAGTGGTTTGGGAATCGAGGATGAGCGTCTTTTAACTCTATAACTTCCACGGGCGTTTGGGAACGATTCACACGACCGCCCGTGATTTTACTCGACGTCTTGTTCGTCGCTTTGGCGGTCTTCGAGGAGTCAGCGCCGTCGCCGCCGTTCGAGCCGTTATTGTCGCTCTTACCGTTGTCGTACGATTTACCGAAGTACGCGAAAAACGCTTTCTTCTGCCGCGAGTCTCCGTCGCAGACAACGGTCGGGGTCTTCACTTTGGACACGTCCGCCGGTTTTTCTTTCCAGATTTTCTTCTTCTTAGTGTCCGCGAAAACCGTGGCGTCCGACGACCGTTTGGACGTTCTGTCCGTCATCTTGCGCGTGTCCGTCAACTGTCGTGCGAAAATTCCATCGCCCAAATAACCGACGGACGTAAAACGAAAACGCGAAACGCACAACGGTTATCTGCCGAGGGGACCGCCGAACTATATACTATTATACGTAACTCGGCGTGCTCCCGCCAATTTTTATCACGGAATCCTTGTACCGCGATCGCGGTCCAGCCGTATCATTTCCTTACCGCGGTTACAATCGTTCATACTCTCTCTCTCCGCGAACGTCGTGATTACGAGACCTGTTTAGTATATTATTATTTAACGTCCGAACAACCGAACAACCGTCCTGTGTCCTGTGACGGGACAGTGCCACAGTGGGTCATTCGATCATTCGATTCAAATGTTCAGTAAATAGTAACAATTAGCAAATGACTCGCGACGGACGGTGAACAGTTCAAAATCTCCGATTCCTTCCGCCGTAGTGTGTGTCCGTCACCACTCCGTTGGTCAAGTAGAATGTGTACCGTTGCAACGATCCACTAAATCCGTCGGTCCCTCTGTTCGTCATTCATTTTTGGACCGTCTTGCCGATCAGTTTATCCCCGAGGACTCCTCGCCATGGATTCGCTGGAACTGCTGTCGCGAAAACTAGAAGAAGTCAAATTCACGATCGATCACAACAGACCTCTGTTTCCATGTCCGCCGTCGGTTATGCGATACCTCGAGCCGACATTGTGAGTATCTGTGAAATGCTATTGTCGCACTCCAACTGCCGATGTTTTATTGAAATTATTGTTCTGTTATTGGTAGACTTTACCAATTATTTATTACTATTTATTTATTGTCCACACGATGTGTTTTTCGTTTGAATTATTTGCTATTTTGAGGAGGGGGTTATAAAAGTATTGGTTGTTATGCACAACAACTCTCTCTTTGAGATGACACAACACATTTATTTTTTTTTTTCATCCGATATCGAAATAATATTATTTTATGATTTCATTTTGTATGAATGTGTTAAGAACACTATAAAAACAGTTCAATACTTATAGAAGTATCCTTGTATCCTTATAATTAATTTACAACTACAGCAAAAGTAAATTTAAATAATATCAATTTTTAAATTGTTTTCTACCGATAGTAAATTTTATGTTAAAAAAAAATTATTGTGCAATATTGGCCAATTATTTTAGTGTTGAACATTTTGAAAATACTAAGATTTTAAGTTTGTATAAGTAGGTATGTGAAAACAATGATCTAGCTATTGTTCATTTGAGGCAGTTTTTCATTTTTAATTATTAAATTTTACTGTAGTATTCATTTGAGGAGATTTTCATACAAAACCAAAATTTAATGTAGATTTTGAAGCAAGTTTAATTTTAATTTTAATAGATTTAGGGACTTATAAAATAATACAATAATTGTAAAATATTATTTTTATAATCAATTAATTTATTTTTCATTATTTGGGTAGTGATCCCAAAAAAGTGGTGGGTGCATTACCAGGTACACCAAATCAAACGAATGGGACAAGAAGTAGATTGCCTATTAATGGAGGAAATAGCGAAAGCACACCTGAAAATCAACACAGTGCCTCAAAGACAAGAAAGCGTTCGAGAAGAGGGCCAAACAACAAAATATCACCCTTTGATCGTAACGAGCAACTACCAGAGTATGTAAAAAATTAATAGATAGTTAAAAATACTTAATAATTTATTTAAAATTTTATAATTTAGATCACATGTAACAAACCCTCATAAATTGTTTTATTCTAGGCATTTGACATTATCTGAAGCAAAGCTAGGACTAGAAAAGGGAGAACTATTTGAAGCAACTATTCGTATTAATATTAAGAATTGTTCAGAAGCATATGCTCCTTCACCGGTGAGAAAGTAATTTATAATGAATGTGTCATCATCCAGATGAATTTAGTGATGTACAAACCCTGAATTTTGACGTCAAACCGATTGTAAAATTTATAATTTAAACTTAAATTGAACTGGATTTTTCATTCATTATATCAAAATAAATAATGTCACTAATGATATTTTATTATATTTTATAGGATAAAACTAAGGATATATTGATTTATGGTGTGAAAGCAAGAAATAGAGCTTTGGATGGCGATAAAGTTGTTGTGAAAATATTAAATAAATCTGAATGGAGGGTAATAGTTCTTTATTATTTGTTGATGTTTAAATAACTTTTCCGAGTGTTGTGACCTAACAATAAAAAAAATATTTGTAATAGAATCCAGACTCTGAAGATTGTCAACGAACTGGTGAAGTAGTTCATATTCTGAACCAAAGACAAACAGTTGTCATAGTTGGGCACCTGTTGGCTGATGATAGAGTCGTTCACAACAGATACTACACATTGATTCCAAAGGATCCACGATTGCCCAAAATACTTGTTAGTTGGCCATCGAAAGTTACTTTAAAAGAAGGTTCCAGGGAATCTAAAGATTTATACTATGGTATTTTACCTGTAGCTAATTGGAATTGTAATATTCCTCCTCGTGGGTATGCATTTTGATTATTATGTTTGATATGTTATTATTTTATTCACATACTCTGATTTGCAGGGAAATAAAAAAAGTCTTAGGAGAAGCTGGTGACATAATTCCAGAAACTCTAGCGATATTATGTTCACATGAAATATCTGAAAATCCATACCCAAATGACATAAATCAATATTTTCCGCCTCCATTTACCGTGGAAGAAGAACTAAGACATAGAAGTGATTTCAGGTGCCTCGCTTGTTCCCATAAGACATGTGTAATTTGAGAGTGTGAAGATAAAAATGATTATTTTGTCATCTATAGAAAACGCTGTATTTTTTCAATTGATCCACCTACTGCCAAAGATTTAGATGATGCGCTTTCTTGTGAATTGCTACCAAACGGCAATTATGAAATTGGCATTCATATATCTGATGTAACCCATTTTGTTAAGCATGGTACCCCGCTGGATAAAATCGCACAGGAGTTGGCAACAAGTGTATACTTAGTGCACAGAGTAGGTTTTTGATGTAATAATTTTGTATACAATATATTTCATTAAAAATTGTATTTCAAACAATATTAGGTTTATCACATGTTGCCTCCAGCTTTGACGATGATGGCATCATTGTTGCCCGGCACCGATAAACTCGCTGTTTCAATTGTGTTGCAAATGACGCCTGATGGAACAGTTTTGAGCCACTCTTTTCATCGATCCATAATACATTCTTGTGCTCAACTTCATTATCCACATGCGCAGGTATATTTTTATGTTGTTTGTAAATTGGTTATTGATTGATATCGAAATGTTTTTATGTATTCAATTTTTGTCTTGTCAGATATTCTTAGAAAATCCAGAAAAAAAAGTTTGGGAAAATGACGAGTTCCCCACTGTGCATAATGGATATACAATTAATGACTGTGCTGTGGCCGTATGTCATTTGCACAAACTCGCGGCTGTGATGCGAAAAAGACGTTTTGACACTGGTGCGTTAGCGATCAACCAACCAAAGTTGTCTTTTGAAATCAACAGAGATACATGTGAACCATTGTCGTTTTCGTTGTATACGCTTCGCGAGAGTAATTGGTTAGTAAACCTTTGTTGATTTTTTGAATTTTATAACTATTGCATTAAACTACAGGTTAATAGAAGAATTTATGCTTCTTGCCAACACCTTGGTCGCCAATCATTTGAAAACAGTTTACCCGGATACTGCATTGCTTAGGAACCATCGACCACCTGATCCTATACCAGCAGAAAAGGCTGGAAAAATCTTGAAAGCTTATGGCATCAATATAGATTTTACTTCGGCAGGATCTATTCAGAAGTCTAAAGCTCTTTGTTTTCAAGACGAAAAATCTGAGAATTCACATTGGGACATAATCATCAACAACATTTTATCAAAGCCAATGGTTGTAAGTAAAAGGAAAAATTTAATCTTTCTACTAAACCAAACATAGACAATATATAACATTGTTATGAATGCTAGAAAGATGTTCAAAGACAAATTCATTTAAGCCACGATACGAGTAAAATTAAATACTTTAACCATATTTGGTGTAAAGAAACTTGTTATAATAATACATTTAAAAGACTGTGTAATAAATGTTTGGTTACGAGGAGGCTCTTTACCAGGACCGACTCGTCTGTTTTACACACACCACGAGCAGTCTGGTCAAAAGGGTTTGCTCAGTACATTCTGTTCGACCCACGATGGTTTACAATCTTATCTTATAACACGACGTATTATTCATATATTTATAATGTACTAATTCGTATATAGCTTTGTAACATTCATAACAATATATTTTGATAAATTGCCTTTATAAATATTGTTGTGTTTTGCTAGCGTGCTGAGTACTGTGTAATGAGTCCAGGGAAAGATGTGTCCCATTTTGCATTGAACGAACCGTTTTATACACACTTTACATCGCCTATCCGTAGATATCCAGACATAGTCGTACACCGATTACTCATATCGTCTTTAACAAACACGTCATACGAAGAATATAAAAATCCAGACGTAATTAACGAGTAAGTGAATTAGAATAAACCAAATTGTTGTTACAATTAATACACATCGATCATTTATAATTAATGAATTTAGGATAGCCATAAACAGTAATGACAAAAAAAATAATGCGAAAAAAGCGTCGGAAGCTAGTGCGGAAATGTATGCCGCGTTTTTGATCGGCAAACTGGGAGGCCTCGAAGAGTATGCGTCCGTGTTGGAAATCAAAGAAAATTTTTTCGAAGCCACGGTACTTTCAATGCACATAAATCTCAGAGTTTACGTGAATATTGTGAGTATTTTTATATTTTTCTTTTAAATTAGTCAATATTATAATATATACACATATTATACGTTTATAAATATATTTTTTAGTGTCAACTTAACCCAGATTTGCAACATGAATCCAGTCAATTCTCTATTGTCAATGATAAGCCCACATTGACAATTGTTTGGGATGCTAAAAACAATATCAAGCAGACTCTACAACTTTTTTCCAAGGTGAAATTAAAGTTGATGAAAAAAGAATCTTGTTTGCAGCTAAGGGCTATTTTGGTTCGAGATAATTAGACTTTTCTAACTGTGATTTGATGCTAAGTTCAAATTTTGTTAACTTCTAATTTATTTTATTTTTTTTTTTATCATTTTTCTCTTGCGTATTATAATATGTGACTAAATTAAAAGTTTTGACTGTGTTGAAAATTGCCGCCGTTGCATAGTAATATCTTGAATTTTTAATACAATTCATATAGTAATTTTTTATTGTAAGTGTCTGTGACACTTAGGATTTCCTCACTTTTTTTAACAATAATTGTTCTCTGTATTCATTGAATGTGTGACCTGCTTAATTTTAATCTGTGACCTTAAAATATGTGAAATAATCTTAGAGTCGATATTATTGTAATGCGCCTTATCTGCTAAGTCATTTAAACGCTGATAGGCAATAACAAATCATCTCCAAATTTTATCAACTGTAAATGTTGCCGTTCAATAACGACAACAATACGCGAAAACTATTTAAATAAGATGCACTCGCGCGCTGCCGTAATGATTTTCACTGTCGACTATTTTCGGGTAATATCGGCCGACCGACAGTAAAGTTTGTTGAAACGTACATTTCAAAATTAATAAAATCCCAACCACTTTTCTATCGTTTTCAAAATAATATGAAAATTTCTATATCGAGGAATCGTATTCTAAAATATTTTCTAATTCATCGTATACGTTGACGCGCAAAATTATAAATTTAAACAGAAGAATGGTTTTTTTTTTTTTTTAATTATTTGTATTTAAATTGGAAATTCATAAATGAATATTCGATAAAGTTTTATAATATAAATTTGTATGCATATTTTACAGCCCACGTAGGTCGTAAAAATATCATTTAGGTCACTGTAATTGCATAAGTCACACTTTCAATGTATGTGTGTAATTTTTTAGTATTTTTCAAGATCCCAATAATTGTTGACTTATCGAAAAAAACATTTGTCTCTAATATTTAATTTTTATTGATTAAAAAAAAAAATTATCGTTACTCTTGAATTTTTTTTTTATCACATCGAGTTTTAATAAGTCAAACTTCTCTTGGATTTTCCTTGTTTTTGAGTTTTACAGAAACATTATTCATTTACAACATTACGTATCCTTTCTTACAATGTTTTCGACTTACACATTCTGCTCCATTTAAAACTATTTTTACTTTTTTCATAATTTTTTAAAACATTATTTCTCGTTATTTCCAAAAAGTCGACCGAGTTCTTCCAGTCAATCGATGTCATATTATGTTTAAATGAAAAGTTGATTGTTTTCCTTAAATTTTTAATTACTCATAGTTCTTTAATTTTATGAATTTTCTATCTAATTAAGCGAATAACATTAATTTATTTCTTTTTTTAACAATGCATAAATTCTAACTGTTTCAAATTTATAAAACTCGATAACGAATAATTGTTTACTATTCTTAAATCTTTAACTGTTGTATCCTCGTTAGGATGAAAACCACTAAAATGGTTGTTCACAAACATATAAATAAATACATATTTATTTATTAATTTATTTATTCAAGTATAAAGTTAGGCTCAAGTACAGTAGTTTAATATTTACATATTTAATTAGTTAATATATACACAAAACAACATTGAAACTTATTTTTAAACACTTAATAATAACAATACAAATGGCAAACGATTACATTAACACAGAGACTTGGCTTACTAATTACTTCCAAGCAACAAACAAATCCACATATTAATATTACATTTATATAAATACACATATTTAGTATTGCATTGCATGGAAAACATATTGTATGAAAATAAACCACGAGTTACTTAAAGAAACATTTGAAACATTTGAATAAAGAGATGAGAATTTAGAGAAATTTCATGCGAAACTATCTCGAAACTACAAATTATCAAAATCGAGAAGAAGAAAAACTATAATAAACAAAAAAATAAAGGACAACTAAAGTACCCTCTATATTTGTGTTAAAATAGTTAGTCAAAACATAATATACATATAATTCAAATTACAGACAATTTTCAGCCGATTGATTTTTATGTATTCCGTCTGGAGTATCGAAATCAAAAGTAAGTCGTCGTCGTCGAGTACTTTAGCCGCAGTTTTAATAGTTTTGCGCGCGTCCCACTGGCGCGTTTTTTCAGTCGCCTAGTTGTTGACTAGGATTCGCCAAATGCTTTGTTTTCAACGTCGTCGTCGTTTGAATATTTAACTTTTCAACAGGTAAGTGAAAGTATCGGCGTAATAATTTAATTTTGAACATAGTACACGCGGTTTGTCTGTCGAACAAAAGTAAGTTTATTAAATAGCAGTTAAAGTTTAAGTTTAATAAATATATATGAACTTGCGTTTTCGATTCCCAGTGTAGCGACAGAAGCCGACGGTTTCGCAACGATGTTTTTTTTTCCAAGCCGAAGCTTTACTCGGAATCGTCTCGGCAGGTAAAGAAATGACTTATTCGATTCGACGCGTTGTGTTTAACTTTAGTTATAGTGTTGTAGTCTTCCGCGAAATCATATTGTACTTTTCCCATTAAAATTTTTGTCTCGCTTTGAGGAGAAAAATTACGGTCACGTTACTATAAACGTTATTCTACAAAAACACATTTATCTCTGACCGCCAAACAATAATAGCATATATTATTATAATTATGATCGGCGGCGTAATGATAACAGTGGAAAATATTTTTCACTCTTATTTCGTCATAAAAATAATTAAATTGTCTTAGAACTTTAAAAACTTATTCGTTTTGTCGGCGACGATCTGTTTTTTTTTTTTAAAATCGCGCGTCACAACGATTTTCCATAAGTATACCGTTTTACGATGAAAATGAAAATATATTTTAAATCCCTAAACTGGCTACACCGCACGCGCTAAATTGGAGCCAACTCTATGGTTAAAATTGATTCGTTTTGTACCGTATTTGTCGTATTTGTCATTTGATGTCATTTTACGGAAGCGCTTCTTCGTCACGTAAGTACCACAAGTTTTTTTTTTTCCAACTCGAAAAACCAAATCCAAGTATTTGGATTTCTCACTCCGGCAGGGCCTGATTAACCAATAGGCTAAGTAGGCTACAGCCTAGGGCGCCAATCGGCCAACGTTAAATCGGGGGCGCCACAAAAATTTTTTTTACGAATGTAGAATTTTTGCATAACATATACTTTAAAATTAAATGTACTTACACATTATAGTAAAATGATATTTTCATTATAACTATAAAATATACATAACAATTAATAAAAATCTATAAAATAACTTATTTATATTAACCTTATTTATAATAAAATATCTTTCAAAAAAAGAATATCTGGGGGGGGGGAAACCCCTTACACTCAAATGTATTTGTTGAACCGTTGAATTTACTGCTAATATCAACCGTCTTTAGAAAAATAAAGCTGATCCAGTGAGTATAAAATGGCGAATGCGTCAATGGAAATGGAAATGGAAATGGACGAGAAAGAACTTTTGGAAATCAATTGGACGCTTGGCTGGCACGGTAAAATGGGATTGATGAATATCTCAAAAACCGAAACGAAGCCGAATGAAGTGATGGCGTTTTTTGTTAGTGCACATTTTGGCATTTTATACGAGTACAATTTGGCGGATGAATCGAAAAAAATGAGTTTTTTGAAGGGTCACGTGAGTTCTACATTTTAATATAATATCATGTTAATATTATTCGTCATTATTTTTATTGTGTTTCAGCTTAATTTTATTAGTTGTTTCGATGTCAACTCGGACGGCCGTTGGTTAGTCACAGTCGACAAAGGCGACGACTCGAAGCTAATAGTTTGGAATACTGTTGATAGGTAATCTTCTTGGCACTTGCATTTGAAATTATTTTCTTTTGAAATATTACCAATATACTACATACCACACTGTGCGTATTAGTGTTGTTGTAATGACATTGGTATTAAACGTTTAATAACAATTTAATGTAATCGTTATACTTTCTTGAATTGTTATTAAAAGTTTTTTTCCTAATCATTCTTTAACGCAGAGCTTTAAATTCGTTTTATTTTTAAGGACTCCGATTTATACGTCACTTTCGTCGTTAAAAATAGGAACCGTCACTATCTTAAAATTTAGTGTCGATTCAAAATATTTGATGACAGTATCGATATCGACTGATGATGTCGACGAACAACTGCAGACAGTAAATCTATGGGACTTTACGTTGGGTTTGAAAGAACCAGTTTGTAAGTATAATATGAATAACAATTTTACTTATTTAATACGCGGCTCATCGTGGGGGTGATTGCGTTTTAGGTTCGACCAAACTCAAGAAACGTTTTTCTAGAATCATCCATGTTGCCTACATAAAAAATACACGGTTTTTGGTAGTGAAACAATAAAAATGCGGATGGTCAAAACTGCAGGCAACATGGATTATTCTCGAATAACGTTTCTTGAGTTTGGTCGAACCTAAAACGCAATCGCCCCACGACTAGCCGCGTATTAAATAAGTAAAATTATTATTCATATTATACTTACATACTGGTTATTTATTAATTTATAATACGCTGCTCATCGTGGGGTGATTGCGTTTTAGGTTCGACCAAAATCGAGAAACGTTATTCGAGAATAATCCATGTTGCCTGCAGTTTTGACCATCCGCATTTTTATTGTTTCACCACCAAAAACTGTGTATTTTTTATGACACTGGTAAGTTGCCAGATTTGGGAAAAGCGTTTAGATAAAAATTAATTTATCACTACAGGTGGAAAATGACAATACTCTGATGGTCTCGGTCCCAAGAAATGTACCAAAACTAATGAATAATGAATACACACAATCGGCATACTTGACAGACGTCCGGCAAGTTGTAACCGCGTCCACCAAAGGTAGATACCATATTAATTATAACATTTTAACGCTTTTGACGACTTAGAAACAAAAATATTGCACGTGTTTAATCGTGATTAGGTGCAATCATCATATGGGACGATATCGATTATGGCCAGAAGAAATTAAATACAAATTCTCCAATAACAAACGACAAACAATACTTGAAAACCTTTCAATTGGACGAACATCCAATTACAGTTATAATTTGTTCAAAGTATTCATCGATAATTACCACCACGAGTATTTGGTTATGTTTTTAATTATTTATTTCCATTCGATTTTCAGAAACAATGTAATAACAGGCAATACAAACGGCAATATATTTATTTACGATAAATCGTTAATTCACATGCGCCAATTGTTAATATGCATAGGTAGTCCCATTACTTCCATATCAATGCTCAATCCCGACACTTTTGTCGATGAAGCAAACGGTAGGTCTACCTTGTGTTGTAATAAGATAATAATGACATTTGACATGGGCGAAGTATTGTATTGATTTTTGAGTTTTTTCTAATTTTGAAGACAAACTTCAAATTCAAACCAATGTGAAATCAAAACCAGTCAAAGTCAAAACCACACGTCCACGTAAATCGGTCATTGGCAGTTATCAAGATGTGGAGTTTGATCCATTTCTAATAAGTACCTAAAATATCTACTGTACAAATAAATAAAATAATAATAATCGTCAATGATAAAATATCATTAATTTATAAATATACCAATAATGAGCGCGCGTGTTCGATTTGCGACAGGTACGAGAGATGCAAAAATTTTCGTAGTCGATAAAGCCGGAAAAAACTGTGTTCAGATATTCGATAAGTTCGAAGAAAAAGCGATTACTGCGATGGCAGTGGCGCCGTACAGGTAAAACTGCCGCGTCGTTTCGCGACACACTTACCGCCGCTATAAATTTCATAACGATTTCTGTTCATAATTGTTACAGTAAGTCTTTAATCGTGGGCACTGCGTCCGGTAATCTCAGTGTATATAATTATCAAACGACGATGTTACTAGCGAGCAACAATGACTGTGACAAATTTGAAAACAATTGTTCAATCACGTGCATCAAATACTCAGACGACGGTACGTATTTTGGCGAAACGAAAATCAAATTTCATCATTAAATCGTATTTATAATAATAAATAATATACGGCCGACGCCGACATGTTTTTTATGGCTATAATTACAATGACACATTTGAAATTATTCCTCGTGTACAGGGTGTTTACTTTGTTACGGGCGCGAAAATGGATCGTTGTCATTCGTAAATCCTATTTCCTTACAGCCAGAAATTGACGAACCATTTGAGTCCAAGAAATCCCCAATTCGACACATTGCGTTTAGCAAATCTTCACGTTACGTCGCTTATACCGTAAGTTTTACCACTGCGATCGTCTGGACACGTAAATTATTATTATTATTTATTATTATTATATTATTATATATTATTTAGTTATGGTGACAGCAGAGACCGTTGTTGCACGTGTTGGCCACTGCTATTTCTATAAAAAAAAAAAACACCCGCCAGTTACCGCAGAAATAATATTTAAATAATATTTATCGACATTGTTCTTATTCGATTCGATTTTTGTCGTTTCTTTATTTGTTACAAACGATCTTTTTTCAAAGACTATTTTCCTAAATTCATCTAAATTCATCAACTTGTTGGTTTAATCACAACGAAACATAGTATTCTATTGCATTTGGAACGTTTCTCACGTTAAAACTTTATTTAAAATTTACCGGTGGTAGGAGAGCAAGTATATAGGAGACTATTTATAACCGTTCAAATTGCCGCGCGGCAATAGAAATGATCGATTTTGTTTATTTATGAGATTGAACGCAATACGTTTTTTTTTTGTTTTAAAACAATTTCGTGCCGGACGTTCAATAATGTTATGCCGTCTCGGTGGACGAAAACTAATCACGCCTATGACAATAATATATATATATATTATATACCTAATGTACATATACGTTATCGATGCATTGTAAATATTTACAGAACGATCTATTAGGCGTATATTTGTTCGGCATACTACCCACGAAAAAGTTGAGCGTCAAATACCACGGGGGTGTCGAATGTCACACAAAAACCATACGTGGAATTTTCCTGGAAGAGCACGACACCGAGCTATCGATTTACTCCGTCGGCGCAGATCGCCGGTTATTCGTAATCGATCTCGTCACAGCGTAAATACTATAATAATAATATAACGTGCACCCGTACCAATAATTGGAATTTAAAATAAACGTTCTTTGTTGATTGTCCATGTTATTATTTCGAACGGTAAAGGCAAGACGGCCACAGCCAATACAATTTGGTGAAAAGGATGACAACCGAGCCGAAGAATGAACCTCTGTGTATGATAAGATTAGACAACGACGAAAGAAATGACGTGAAGTTTATGATCAGTGGAAGTGATGTAAATTCTGCGTCCACAATATCGAATTATTCTCGTGACAAAGTAACGCGCGATGGGTTTAATTTTCGTATTTTTATTTTTAGTTTTATTTGACCACGTGGAATGACAGTCGATGCATTGGGACCAATAACGTAGCCAATCTCAAAAGTCCGATTACAATTTTAAAAGTAAATATCGCATACGAAAATACATACTGTACGTAACAAAGGAGAATTCCCACGGGAGTTTTACACAGGGTGGTAGTAGACCCCCTCAGATTTTGCGTCGGTGTTATAAATTAATGAATTTCAAATAGGCGACTATGCTTTTTAGTGTATCTTCTTCTTTTTTTTCTTTACCCGGTATCGATAACTCTTTTTTGTTTTTGTCATCACCCTTGTTCGTCATACTTCTTTTCATATCTTACGATTTCGAACTATATCCTCTACCGTGCTTTAAACTTAATCCGTTGTCTGTCTTGGAATCTATTGCCTTCTAGTGTTTCCATTCCAAAATTTCCTTAATGGTCTCATCTCCGCCTTTTCATTATTATACATCCCAAACACATGACGTGTTCTTATCAAGTGTATTAGCTCATTTTCACGCGCCGTGTCTCCCATAAAGACGAGACGTCCGTCATCTGCGTCTAATCACGCGAAAAGCTTTTGCGGACGCTATCGTGAGTATTTGTAATGAAAACAAATTATTTTCCAGCATTTTCAGAGTAGCGACAAAAATGATTATTTATTATTTTGCAACGATACCGACATTGGCTATTTGCAACTGCCCTTCGACGGAAACCCGAATAAAACATCCGCTGTATTCTGCTCCGGAGCTAAAGTGAGTTTAATCCCAAGCTCGCGCTGCACTCGCGATTTATATTTTTATCACGACTCGGCGGCAGGGCTCGGAACTTGTTATTTTTGCATTTATTGCATTTTTGAGCATTTTCAAACAATTTTGATCCTTTTACGTATACCAATGTTGTGTAGTTTTTTTGGTAAGTTTATACTACATTTTCTACTTACCAATTTACCATTATTTTGCTCGTTATCTACGTATATAACACATTAACAATTCCGAGTTCTCTAATCATGGCATTGTTTATACGACCGAGATTTATATTTCTTTTTTTCAGCTAATCGATTTCGGTTTTGCGAACCATCGCCAAACTATGTTCAGTATCAGCAAGAATTGCACTTCGATGTTGATGTGGACTATAACATTAAAGTAAATAACATTATAAATATCATTATTTTGTATATGATTAAAGATAACTAGGGGACTGAAATTAAGGGTGGATTGCATAAACGATCATTAGCGATTTACAGTGTCATTAACTTACTGTTCTGCAAATGATCGGTTATTGGATCTGTGATTTACAGGTCCGATTTTTGATCGACAACTTTTACAAAACCAATATCACTGTTTTCTTATCATTGGTATAAAAATAAATAATTTACAGGCCGATCTTTCATCAACCCACCCTAATAGGTTGTAGCGTACTAGCGTATCATAATTATTATTCGATTCGTGATTTTTGCGAACAGTTGAGTAGCTAAAGCTATTGATTTTATTTTATTATAACGTATCAAGTTAATCAAGTTCAGTTACGTTGTTATTTTTAAATTAAATTAAATTAAGTTATTTTTTAATTCGAGTAGATATAATTTAGTTTTATAGAGTAGTTATTTAATTTGCGGGTGTTTTTTTTTTTGTTACATGATATTAAATTCACTTTTATTCTTGCGTTTATTGTGGAAAAAAACTAAAACGGGTGTAACTAATTTATACCGATACTATACAATATCACTATAATACTACCGTCTTTTGTAGTTTTAAAAGGAGGAAAAATTAACAATATTGTTATATTTAATATTCATTACAATTTGTTAGAAAAATCACGATTTACGAAAATGCTCTCTGTACACCACACCCTCCCCCCCCCCGAGTACGTGTGAATTCGTATTAATGTGAATAATGTTTGTTTAAAAGGAAAATTCTTCCCGCGGTCAGGAGGACAAAATTAAATGCTTACAGTTGCCTTCTCGACTGTGGCGAAAACGGAGAAGAAATAAGAATATTGAAAAAATTTTTCAATGTTATTCAATTGTTACACAGCGAACGTCCAGAGACCGTGGTCTTTGTTGATTATGTGGACGTGTCTCAGATTTTTTTCATCATGGCAGCTATGGGAT
The DNA here is from genome assembly GCA_948098885.1 of Drepanosiphum platanoidis. Taxonomy (NCBI): domain Eukaryota; kingdom Metazoa; phylum Arthropoda; class Insecta; order Hemiptera; family Aphididae; genus Drepanosiphum; species Drepanosiphum platanoidis. The sequence goes on along the minus strand of OX402529.1, from coordinate 1,686,483 downwards.
ATTTTCCTTCTAAAAACGAAGTAAATAGAACAACGGCGCGTTTTGAGGTCGATTTTTGTTTTTTTTTTTTTTTTTTATTCAAAATCAGTAAAGTAATAATTGCTATTCCAGGTATCCACTATGATGTATGAAATGCTCGGGAGAAGTGAGAGGGAAATAGGTCATTCTAACAAGTTGGTGACATTTGAAGAGTTGGTCGTTTTATATTTGAACAATAAACCGAGATTGACGACGAAATTCGACGAATTCGGTAAAATGTTCGAAGCGATGGTACTGAATGACTCGTTTGGTGGAAAAACCGGAGGCGCACGTGAAACGCTGACCAGAGAAGGGATTGTATACCTAGTGACCAGCCTCGGTTAGATATTTCGTAGTTGATAAATATTAACATCGGATACGTATGTATGTGTGGTTTGATCGTTTTTTTTTTTATTTGCACATTCATCTAGGCGAAAACATCAATTATCGCGAAATGGAAGTACATTTTCGTACGCTGATGAGAACCCTAGACGGTTTGCAGCCAGAATCCACTATCGACACACTTATCGACGCTCTACCGCCTGTAAGTATACGGTTAGGTTAGCCGTTAAGCCCGTTAGCCCCTCCCCTTGAGGGCGCCCTTGATAATATCGTATTAGTTATGTTAGTTATAATTAGGGCTAGGATAGTATAGGATTTTGCATTTTTTTTTAGGATTTACAGGACATAGCTATTCAAGCACAAAATGTGATTTGGTCATATACGAGTCCAAATATATAGTTTTTATTTTGCTTTTTTTTTTGCATTTTTTGTACTTTTATGGATTTAAGGTCATTTTGTAGCATTTTTAGGTCATTTTTTCAATTTTACAGGCATTTTTTATACTTTTTTGAAATCTAGGAAATATTTTTATACATTTTCATTTACACTAGATGTTCTCGATAAAAGTTTTGAATTTTTAACAGAAATAATATCATATTCAATATTTCAATTTATTATAGAGATAGTATAGAGAATAATCTTCGATACCGCGAGTTATCTTAATCGTTAAATTAGCGTTAAATCAAGCTGGCCATTGCATGATAAGTCCAAACTTTAAACTTTATTATTCATATCAAGATAATTCTAAATTAACATTTTTTTGCTATTTTTTTATAATATTATAATTTAAATAATTTTTTACCGAAATATTAATTAATAAATAATAATTAATAATTATAATGCATTTTTATAACATTTTAAAATCATTTTTTATCTTTTGGGCATTTTTAAGGTCATTTTTAGGTGATTTTAAGGTCATTTTTAGGTTATTTTAATGTCATTTTTTTAGGTTTTTTGGGTCATTAAAATCCTAGCCCTAGTTATAATAGTTGATTTTATTGATTACAGTTTATTTAATTTATCCATTTTGTTTTTAAATTTCAGACAATGACCATAAGGGACTTTATAACGGATTATTTTGGATTTGGAAATTTCAAATAGTGAAAAATAAATAAATAAATAAAAATAAATCATTACACGTTATTATTAATAAACAATTATAATTAAAAACTATCGATTGATTTATGTATTAAATTTAAATTTTTTTTTTGTCTCTGCGCCCTAAATTTGAACACGTTGACCGCCATGAGATCGATAAACGAGATCGCACCTAACTTTGTCTAGACCGCCACGGTGATATTTCCATGTATACTCAAAAAAAAATTTTGGAAAAATTTTGTTATTTTGCTTTCAAAGTTTGCAATTCCTATTTAATTATTGTTCCATACAAAATATTGTACAGTTTCAAGTAAATTTATGCTGAGATCCCAAAAAGGATCTCATGGCCGTAGGATGTAACCCTCTAAAAAATTAATTATTGTTCTATCACCATGAGATCTCAAATGAAATCTCTTAGATAAAATAACTTCATATGAGATCTAAAATGGAATCTCAATCCAAAAAATGTTTTATGAGGTCTTATGTTTTATTTGAGTGTTTGTTTTTTTAATAATAAAGGCTATTTCTTGGATTTCATACCTATATGAATTATATCTATAATTTGTATGAGGCAACAAAACAATTAAAACCAAAATTAACACAACATAATGTATACAATTAATTACATATATATTACATAAAATTTTTAATTTATCAATTTTATCAAAATTTAAAAATGAAACAAAATAAATAACAATTTTTTTCAATCAAAATCACTGAAAATCATTATATAACAAAAATTAAATACCCATGTAATAACAATTAAATAAGTATATAGATACAGTTTGCATATTATGAAAAATATGTTTTATTTATTGCTGAATTGTTGGTACCTACAACAAATAAATATACAAAATGAAATAAAATAAATAACAATTTTTCAAAATCTGCCACACTGCGCCCTAAATTTTAATAAGAAAACCTTTTTGTTAATATAATATATTATTTAGACGGACCATTATAATTGACTATTGTTCATTGTACTATTGTTTATTATTGATTTTTATACTTTTTTTTTAGAGTCTTGTGTGTATTGGCGAGAGGGATTGTGCAGCGGTTTCCCTTTTACATCTACATGGGAGGGGGGCAGTTTTTCTAAACAGTTGCCTGCCCATTGAGAGAGAGACTCTGCTCTTTGTGTTATTTTATATATTTTAATCGTTTTAATTATGGTATTTTTTCTTATGGCACAAAATCAATAATAATTTATGATCCATTTGTAGAATTAATGTTTTTTTTTTCAAACGTTTAGGTTAACGTTTTCACAAATAATAGTATCCAACATGGCCATTATTATTTAAAATGTTTTATATATTTATCGATCGCATTACTCAAATATTGTCTGTAGTCTCGCATAATTGGTCGTCGCCGAGTCTTTGGTATACTTCACTTCTCGAATATATATGTCGACAGTGTCTGAAAAGTACAACAAGGCCCGATAATCACACGAGCAAACAACAGTTTTGTTAAATGATAATATTATTATGACTACCTTAAACACAACGAGTTCAGCATTGTCTCCAGTGCAGTTTCGGCCCGTTGCATATTTGTATACGATGTCAAATAGACTTTTGGAGAGTTTTCTTTAGAGTTACAGACTTACAGAGGAATTGCGTATATTATAATTTATAACACATAATAAGCATATTATTATGATGTTTCGTCTTTTTGTAAAAATTTACTTTGGCAAATAAATAAGATGAATATATGTCATGCATATATTTTATCGTACTAAGCGCTAATAAAAAGGAAATGAAAAAAATTTAAATGAAAAAGAAAAAAAACAACTTTGAAAAGTATGCCGAAAAATATGTCGACTACTGCAATTAAAATTCTGTTGCCGTCCACAATTTTTCAATACATTCGTTTAATAAAACCTCGCAAACGGGTCAACTTGCAGGTTTCGTTGATATATTTCCTACGACAGCAATGTAGACCGTCAATAATCGGTGTTTTGACGACCGACGTGTGCACAATACCAACGAAATGTTTAAACACGGTACACAGTTTATTAAATTAATATATTTTATTTTTCTTAAGTCAAATAACATTTAATATCATAGATTATTTTAGAGTATATTTAACTTAATAAATGTAATACAGTAACACATACATTAATAGTCACATTAAATATTAATATATAATATATATATATATAATAATTAATATATTATATAAATATATTGAAGTTAAAAAAAAAAAAAAAAAAAAAAACAAACAAAATTATCTTACACGAAATTTTATACAAATAATAATAATGAAATAAAACAATTCACCAGATATTTTAATAGTTTACTAATTTTGACCCGACACCGAACTTGAATGGTTATAATTTACAAGTCTTCTGCCCACTAAATATTTATCATTTTTAATGTGTTCATAAAGCCTTTTGAATTGACGCACTTGCATCATCATCCCTTTAATAATGGCCATCATGAGCATGAGTGTTGGGTATATTCGTCTGGCGATCAGCAGTCGCATCGACTGATTTTTCACGACTAACGGCACCACCGAGTATGCAATCACATACGGAACGGCCAGGAACAGACTGAGGACGGCGATCACGGGGACGGCTAAGTCTTGCATCATTAATTTCAGGTCTAAACGCATGAAACCGTCCCGGTAGGTACGCTCGATGGCCCGTCTCAGAGACCAATCGGGTCCCATCAGGGTGATGGCACACGCAATTTTCATGTACAACACGCCTAATGCCCAATCTTGCCACGCCCAAAGGACTGGCGTCTGGTGCAGAGGCACTCTGAATGGTACAACCATGACGAGCTCCAAGAGTAGACCAAACAAAAATGGTATAATGCCGAGCAGCACGATAAACGCGACCATGGCTTTGGAACTGATTTTCAGCCAGAATTTCAATCGATCAATGACAACTGTACGTCCTTCGGGCAGCCATCCCGCGACGAAACAAACGGCTCGCACTGACAGCCAACATATGTAGGTGCCACACGCTGCAGTGTACAGCTCGTGAATGTTGGGCAGTTGAGATGGTTCCGGGGTGGTCGGCAATAACGCTGGCCAAAATGACATGGCTAGACGACCCAGCCACACGGGTATTGTTATAACTGACAGGCTGATTATGACTACTGATAGTGCTACCAGAATGAGCAACGCAATTAGCCGTATCGCAAAGTTGGTGGGCCGGGTATACGGGCGGAATCCTACGGGCCCGCCGCGTCTCAACAGTCCTTCGTGAGCCGCTCCCAAATCTGCTGCCGGCGGATGTATCGGGGCAACGACGGGAGGAGGTTCCTCTCCGTCACCGAGTAGATACGATTTTATTCCGAGCATGTTGGAGACGACAATGCACCAAAAACGTATACCCATTTTCAGCCAGTTACGAGTGTGCGTCTGTTCCAGCAACGCTGGCAGTACAACTTGGAGAAGCAACAGTTCCATGGATAGTTCGTTGACAGAATCGCTGTGCAGAGTTACGTTGTACGGCAAAAATGAAGGCCACACAAATTTAAGAATTCGTATCGGTAACCACACAACAAGAAAAACTGCTGTACCAAATATCATTGCCGATGCGATCAGCCTTCGTCCATGTTGCAACATGCCTCGTTGGATTAATTCCTAATAGTAAAAAAGACCAATGTCAGCACAAGAGTGATTATTTCAATTATTTAGACATTTGTATGTAATACTTGTATAGGACTAAAATCTGGATCGTTTAGATTTCGCAAGAACCACAGTACACCGGGTCGGATAACTTCTCTGAGGAGTAGTACAAACGAAGCAAAATAGTACACATACACCATTCCGACTAGCCAATGAATGAACATAGAAGTACCAGGAGCCAGACGGAAACTCGCTAGTCTATCCTTAAAACTGGTATCAAACATCGACAACGAACAAATGTCCAACCACCATCCACAGACCAAAGGCAATACGCCAATCTCGACGACGGACAGTAGAGACACCTAATAAAATGAATAGGTAATATTAAATTATGTATTTATATTAACTAATTCGATATCCTTACCTTTACGACTATATAACTAAGTCCAATAATGCGTTTGGAACGTCTGAATCCAATAATAGTTGCAAAGGTGTGCATGATCAACAGACACATACCGATGAGACAATATCCGCATAGCGTAGTCACCAAACCTTCAAAGTGTGATGCAGCTACTTTATCTTGTAATGCCATTGCAGTAATAACCAGATTACCCATTTGATACGGACAGAATGCAAAAACCAATATGAACAATGCATTCATGGATACCACCCAAAATACATGTTCTAAAAATACCAACGACCCGTCTAGTCCCAAAAGTCGTTCCCAGGTCAAATCTTCTGCTGCTCGATCGCCCCAATCTATCGGATTCCAGTGACCTTCGTCTACTTGATTCCCATTGTCTTGACGAATTTCTCCATCGACCTGTTGACAATACTACTGTTAGCATCTGTAAATCATAACATGCTATATGCACAAATGACAACGGATATCTCACTTCTTCAACTTGATTGTCGTCAACAGCTTGAGGTAATAATACGTTCAATTGTTGTTGATTAACTGGTTCATCTCTTTCCAACCAATCGGGTCCACCGCCGTGCAATATTTGTTCTCTTAGCCATATTAATCCAATAAATGCAAACAATGTGCAAGTTACAACAAAACAGCCGTGAAATATATCTCCAGAGATGTTCTTTGATGACCACATATCAAGAGGCAATGATATCACCTAAACAATTTTTTAGAACATTGTCAATAGAATAAAATACACTGAAATTAAATTTAACGAAAATATCACTTACAGCGTCAAAAGACCCGTTGAATAGACTTCGGTAAATTCGACACGCTGTAAAAGGTACAACGCAGAGCCATGCCAGTCCTACCAAAGTGAAATGCAGCCAATATTTGATACCGGTCAACAGACTGGACGTGATACCAGCAGCAACGTCTTTGATGGGTAATCGTCGAGGCATATCGGGTGCGTAGATTGGCGTAAATGAAAATCGATAACTGCATAGCTCACAATATTCTTTGCGACTGTAACGCATCCATTGTACCAAGCATTCCTGATGGATATACTTGATACTGCCGGTGCAAATGCAAGGATGAAACAATGGTCGTTCTGGCAAACCCTCCGATCGGCAGACCCTGCATATGTCCGCCCCTTGGGTAGGGTCGTCCATATCATCCATCTTGCAGAAGCAGATGGGAAACTATTCTATGAATCTAAAACGTAATAAAAAAAACAATGAGATTAATAATTAGGGCCGGGATTTATATGTAAATACATATTATGTTTACTGTGACTAGATAATTTAATTTAGGCAAGAGATGAATCCGTTTCGAATGATTTGCAATAAAATAAGCTTTACTTGATATCACATACTACATTATTTAGTATATTTTTCATAATTAAATTATTAAAAACTCTGTCTAAACAATTTTTTTTTTATTGTTTATTTAAATTTTAAAGATTCTATAATTTCCAATTTCTATACATAAGCACAACGGGGCTAAGACATAATTTATTATATTCAAACCATATAAGATAATAACACACAATCATAATTTCTACAAAAATATTCTTCAATTCGATAATGTGAAATGTTGTGGCTTGTGAAATGGATATAATGATTAAGTAATAATTATAATTAATGTAAAATATTATTGCTAATAACTTGGCTATTAATTAGTATCCGTAATAACAACGTGTTGTTAATGACACCGATTATTTTTTTAGGAGTTAATAATTTTATTAAAAATGTTTACAGAATACTAATAGAAATAGACAATAGATACTATATATTTCAGTGAAATATATTGTATAATTAAATGAAATAAATAATTTATCACTTTCTCACGATCAAAATTTTCAATATACTTTAAAATGATTTTATAATGTTATTAAAATCCACTTGTAACATTTTAATATTAATAACTATCAGTTTATTTTATTTTCAACAACATGTTAAGTTATTATTTGTACAGGTATACCTATATAAATTTCATTCAAATGTTATTTATTTCTTGAATTTTCTACTATTTCTTGTTCAGTATTTAAATAATAAAATATAGTATTTATAGTAATTATAATCAAAAAAAAAATAAAAAAAATAAGTTTAACTGAAATAATGGAAAACTCAAGACAGGATAAAGTACTTACATTCTTTGAAAGTAATCTATTTCGGTGAAAGTCATAATGATAAATTACTGTGAAAAAATAAGTAAATAATAAAAGAATTTTGATAGAAAATGAATTATTTGTGTTTAATAAAATGAAAAATATATTGCAGCATAAGAAAATTAAGAACTAAAGGCCACAAACTTGTACACACAGAAAAATAAACTTATGCTCTTATACATGATAAAAACTAAACGAAAATATGTTCTTAGAAGTCACCATTGTTTCACAGTAGGCAATTACTGAATTATTATCTTTTATGATATACAATAAATTAATTTAGATTAATATCGATTGAAGGAAATTATTAAATATACCTATTGCTTTATTGAAATATGATTTATACACAAGAATTATGAATATATTATATAATACATCTTCATTAATTGTATTATATAATATATATATATAAATGTATGGAATGCATAGATCAGTATGAAACGACAAAATAATGCAAATTAATACCAATGGGTATTTAAAGTTATTTATTATTTTCGTACGCAAATATTTAGTAGTAAATGATGTTGTTACTTTTGGCCTTTGTACACTTTACATTCAACATACGTTTATTTTTATTTCATAATAGGTTGATTACGAGTCAATTATCAAACAAAATTCATATTGACATGATCATTTTGCACAGTAATTCAGGGCAAATTCAAAATAATATGTTTTATTCGGCTTTCATTTATTCTAGTCCATACCTTCCAAGTAAGTTTGACAATTTGTGCTTTGGTTTACTTATACATCAGAAATTACATCATATTTTTTATGTCTTCCACCTCGATATCTATTTCAATTTGAAACATTCAAATTGTTTCAATATCATCGATATGAAATGTATGGATATTTATACGATTATCGATAATCTTGGCAAATATATGGAACACCATAAACTACCCGAGGTAATCACACATTACACAAACAGTCGTTTTACCGTATCAATATTGTGTTATTGTTTTTCATATTGAAAATGTTCAAATATGTTAAGTAGGTACCCGGGGGTGTGACGAATAATAGATAGTTTACTACGAATGTGAACGAACGACAAAAGTCTACAGACTACCTCGCACTATCGGAGCCCCCAGTAAGTGAAAAACGTCGGGAGAGTGTAAATGACGGTCCAGGAAAACAGTCCAGAGTTCAAATCGACCGCGTCTGTTCGACGTCAAACGACGACGACGACTATAGATTAGACACGTCGTTTTCTCGTTTCGAATTGCGAGCGCACGGACGGCGAGAATTCGTATGGTTTTCAAGCGAGAACAAATTGCGTAACAAAATCGAAAACGAATCGCGTCGATACTCTCTGTGGACTATAGACGTCTGGGTAACACGGCCGTCGGACGGCTCTGCGAAACGATCTACTTACGCCACTGTGGTGCTCGGTCGACGAAACACTTCCCAGCGAAATGCCGATGTACCGCTCATAACACGACGTCTACGGTCGGTCTTTGTTTCGGGTAACACGTTCAAATTTTTGAAAAAAAAAAAAAACAACAAAACATGAAAATTCCACTGCGATGTTTTGGATCAATAAATTTACCACCAACGTTATCAATCACGTCACACACTCTGACACCGCATACCGGGGTACGAGTGTATACCGCGGAGCGAGCGACAATCGGCACGTCGTCGTCGTCGCGGAAAAATCCAAAGTCCCCGGAGTGCGAATCGAAAACTATTGAATTTCACACGATCGTAATGACGTGAGAAAAGAAAAGAAAAAACGGAAAGAAAATATAATCGCGTTCGTCGAATGTGTGTGAATATATAAATAATAATATTATTGGTCGTGTCCGTGTGGTCGTCGTCTCTTATCAGCAACAGCTGTGCTATAACTGGTTTGCCCGTCATCGTCCTCGGACGTGATAAGGCGCGTGATTGTGTCTGTCGGTTGTCGTCTCTCGTCGTCGTCGTCGGTAACTGAAAAACAAGAATAATTTTCTATTACGATATCTGTTCCGTTATCTCTTTGCCGAGCAAAATCCGAATACTCTGACCTTTTGTTTTCTCTCAGTCACGGAACGCAACGTTATTCTCGCGTTCGGTCATTTCCGCGTTTCGCATCGAATCGGGCCGACGACGTTTGTTCGACGCGGTCAGGCCGACCCTTCGTACACACCTGTATCATTCACCTGAAACGCTCGCGCGAAACATCACCATGGCGTCGTACTTGTTGAAGCACCTCATTAAATTGGACACCAGAATATCGGTGTCGAACAACGTTTGCAGTGAGTTTGTATTTATTTATTTATATATACAACGATTGTAAATGTGTATCGGGCAGAGATTTTTAATTATTTTTTTTCATCATGCTTTACAGTGCCGATAAGATGTCTGGCGACAGCATCGCCTCGTGTGAAAGACAAGACGGGCAAGAACATCGTGTTTGTCGATGGAGTGCGTACGCCTTTTTTATTATCGGGCACGGACTACGCACCCTTGATGCCTCATCAATTGGCCAAAGAAGCTCTACTGTAAGTTGGTTTGATCTTTAGATAATTTTAGAAATTAAGTTTTTCTACAGTTTACTATGAAAATATTATCAAAAGTCTAATATTTTAGTCAACGATTTTCTCATGATTAAATTTGCTCGTCGGCATTTTAAAAGTATTTTTATTAAATAGTTGGTATAGCTACATTTTCTTAATATTTTTTTCCATAAATAAATTTTAGTACATTTTGTTGATCTGTCATTGAGTATTTAAAAGCGAATCGATTAAAATCATACTGTTTGGTATATTAATTATGATTTCATACGGTTATTATAAATTATAGATACTAAACATCTATAACTCATTATTGTTTTGGAGTATAATTTTTTAAAGGCTTATTTAGAAAGAAATACTCAAGAAAATTATTGTTATTTATTATTTTATCACGATTGTGATTTTAAGACTATTTTATGTATCAGGAAGTAAAATTTACTGAAGGTCAAGGTGTTATGTTGAGTAACAAATTGAATTACTAGCATTTAAACTTTGTATTTTATTTGAGTTATATTATCTGACTTCTAATTTTGATTAAAAAATTGATTTTAATATATGTTATAAAATCAGTGATAAAAGTGATCATGAATTAATACAAACTTAATACAAATTTAATTTATTAAATTTTTTTATTTTTTAATAACATTTTTATTTTCTAAAATATTATATTTTAATTAGACTCACTTATAATATGAAATAGAGTTAAATATGACATCAATATTTGATTTTGAAGTTGAATTTATATATTTTATAAAGTAAAAATATTTAATTAAAAAAACCCTTATCTCATTTATCATTTATATATTTAAAATCGGATATTTTAATATTAAATACATGGAATTTTTTAAATTTGACATTGTTTTATATGTTTTAATTTTTCTGAAATTATAAGTAAGAAGTTTTTATAAAGATATTGACACACTGCAGTGCTCAGATAAATATAATTACCACACATAGTTACATACTTTGCTTTTTTCTTTTTTTTTATCAAATAAAACAGTATAGAGTACTGATTAAAATTACTTAAAATTATATCTAAATTTAAAATGTTATGGTTTAAAACTATAAAAGCACTGTAAACTATTAACATTTTTAAAATGTTTGGAAAAATGGATAAGTTTGACAATGATGTGAGCCTATTTTCTTTAGTTTTCAATTATAAAAATTTAAATTAAAGATAAGAATTTAATAAAATAAAATTTGGAATGTTTCGTTGGTTTTCCTAAAGAAAAAATTTAAATCTCATCAAAAAGTTATATATTTTATAAGATATTAATTTTGAATAAAATATCAGTATTTGTTACTATAGATAAAATAGATAAAATCAAAAATTATCATAAAAATTTTTAATTTTTATTTCATAATTACTCAAGTGTTAGGCCTTGTTCTCACCAAAATCAACTGTCGATAGCAACACAACCACGACACGATTGTAATTCAAATTGAGCAACTTGTGCTAAAAGACTGACATGTCGAGTTGCTTAAAAATAGTTTTTAAATAGTTCAGTTGATTTTTAGTCATGTTGCTACAGGTGAGAACATGTAAATTTGATAACACATATCGTGGTTGCATTGCGATCGAGTTTCAGTTGCTTTGGTGAGAACAGCGCTTTACGGTTCATAGCAAATGTTTCATTTCCATTAAATTTTATTCAGATTCCAATACATTACTCCATTGTCTATATTATCACATTTTTATTGTTCTTCATACTTAGATAAAAATATAATGATAATGATAATATGGTTTTCTAATCTTTCGAATTTTTATTGTTTGGGATATATGGCAATAGGTGTGCACTAGCATTGATTACATAATAATCATTATTTAATCAATGGTACTAATGGTATTAGTTAAACAATTTTTTTTTTTCAAAAAATAAATAATGATAGTTCTAGTTGTTGTAGATATTTATTGTATAAAGAATATACTTGTAATTTAATATCTTTTGTTTAATAATAGAGGTTTAATGAGGAAGACAAATGTTCCGCGTGAAGTAATTGATTATATCGTCTACGGTACTGTGATACAAGAAGTAAAGACGAGTAATATTGGACGAGAGGCTGCTCTTGCTGCTGGATTCCCTTATTCCGTTCCCGCTCACACTGTTACTATGGCATGCATCAGTTCAAATCAAGGCATTACTACTGGCATTGGACTGATTGCTGCCGGTGCATATGATGTGATTGTAGCTGGTGGTGTTGAATTCATGTCCGACGTACCAATTAGGCATTCTCGTAAAATGAGAAGTCTACTTTTGAGGGCAAACAAAGCTAAAACACCATTAGACAAATTGAAACTTCTTTCTACATTTAGACCGGACTTTTTAGTTCCAGAGGTATATAATATATGTAAACAAACATTTTTGTTTTCAAATCAAAACTAAACAGAGTATTTTTAATAGTTGCCTGCTGTTGCTGAGTTCAGCTCTGGAGAGACTATGGGTTTCTCAGCCGATAGATTAGCCGCTTCGTTCAAAGTTACTCGAGAAGAACAAGATCAATATGCCGTTAGATCTCATGCAATGGCTCAGGAGGCACAAAACAAAGGATACTTAACTGATATCATACCATTCAGGTGTAAGCTAAGTTTTATTTTAATATTTGTCGTTTATATATATAATTTTGTTTAAAATATGTAATTTTTATTATTTCAGTACCAAATACTTCAAAAGTGATTGAAAAAGACAACGGAATCAGAGTATCTCCTATTGAAAAATTGGCCAAATTGAAACCAGCTTTTGTAAAACCACACGGTACAGTGACTGCTGCAAATTCATCATTTTTAGTAAGCTTTTAGTTTTCAGTATGATTCAGAAAGATTTACCTTATTAAGGTGGTTGGGGAAAAATGTAAAATGTATTTTATTGTGGGAGAAATATAGTCTCTTTTTTTTTAATTTTCTTAGACAAGATTTTGATATTTTTATTGTAATTTTATTAGACTGACGGCGCATCTGCTTGCCTCATAATGACTGAAGAAAAAGCCAAGCAATTAGGTCTTAAACCTAAACTTTACTTAAGAGACTTTACTTATGTCGCTCAAGATCCCATTGATCAATTATTGCTCGGACCAACTTATGCCACGCCTAAAGTATTGGAAAAAGCTGGTCTTAGCGTTAAGGACATCGATGTTTGGGAAGTGCATGAAGCTTTCGCTGTAAGTTTCACCGAAATACATTTTCATGGCATTTAGAATAATGAATATTACATTCGGGGTTTTTTTAAATTTTTTTTATGCCATTTAGGGACAAATTTTAGCAAATCTAAAAGCAATGGACAGTGATTGGTTCGCACAAAAATACATGAACAGACAAAGTAAAGTTGGAATACCCGATCTGTCTAAGTGGAACAACTGGGGAGGTTCATTAAGTATTGGACATCCTTTCGCTGCTACTGGTAAACTATTTTTCAAATTACATTTGGATCCAACATTATTCTCTCGTTAATGTTTATTAATTCTTGTTGTTTTAATTTCTAGGTGTACGTTTAACCGTTCACACTGCCAACAGGTTGGTGAGGGAAGACGGTCAGTTTGGTTTGATTGCTGCTTGTGCTGCTGGTGGACAGGTAATTTGTTTATATTTATTTAATCGATTACCTACATTGATTTAATGTAGTTTTTCTAACGACAGCACAAAATACTTGGAAGTTACAATCTTGCCATTTAGAGAATAATTATTTCAGTATCTAGCTTACACAGAGTAAATGATAAATTTAAAGAAATAATTGCGGTATAATTACTATTTTTTTAAATTACGGATCAGCAATTAATTTTAACATATTATATATTTTCTCTTATATAAAATTATATTTATAAATTATAATCATTCTTTGACTAACTTATATTTTAAAATTGTATGTTTCAATAATTTAAATTTGAAAGAACAAAAATATGTTGGACTGAATTGTTATATTTAATTTTATAATAGGTAAATTAACTAAACGAATATATAATAAACTGTTAAAAGGTAAGAACACAGAAAAAAAATTGAATTTTCTCTTTAAAAAAAAAGCTTGTATCTTTTGTGAAATAATAAGTACATTACTATAGTTTCTTCTTTAGAGGTTATGGCCTAATGGTCGATAAAACCGACAATGGTATCGAGATTTTCTTTAAATAAAAATAAATAAATAAAACAATGTTATATACTAATATATATATATATATATAAACTTCTATCACAAAGGGTTCCATCAGTGGCCTCCCTCTGAGATTTTTAGCATAAATTATTAATTTTTTTCATGAAAAAAAAAAAGGATATAGTCTTCTGAAGGTGGGAATTATGTCATTAAATACATTATATTAGTTTTAAAAGTTAAAAAATGATAAAAAACCAATATTTTACCATAAATCTTGAAAGTATTAAAACATAAATAAATTAGCTTTAAAATATAACGTCTATAATATTATATTCTAAGTGTATCGGTATTCTAACAAAACTATTCATTTGCTACTAAAACTTGTGGATTTTTTAGTTTGACTACTCATTTTATGTATTATGTAATTCTGTATACTTTATGTGTTTTAGGGAGTCGGTATGATTGTGGAAAGACATCCAGACGCGACCGCTTTGTAAGAAAATATCTACTTTGTGGAATCGTTTTCTAATACCGTGGAAGGTGAACTGGGAACTATTATTTATGTTATTTAATTAGTTTTGAATATAATTTTCAACTAATCAAATGACCAATGGTATGGTTCTAAACAAATTTATTATTCCATTTGGTTTTTATTTTCATTATTATGTGTTTTTTTTTATACTTTGGGAATGTCTTATCCCTTTGTTTTAATATTTATCCATTTATATTTTATTTTTGTTCTGAAAATGAAAATTCTCTATTTTATTAAATAATCTCATTTTATTCAAAAATGTTAAGAATAAAGTTTATTTTTATGATAATACAATATGTATTTTCTATATTGTTATTTTAATCAGTAGATAATTTTTAGAATATCTTAGAAAATTATTATGTGTATCGCTCGAGTATTGATTTGATTCGTCCATCTATAGGTAGTTACAATTTACTCTGATATTATTAATTTGCTTATTGAAATTCTATAAATTTTCTATAACTATCGAGGTAGGTACTCGATGAGAATCGGGTCAGTTTGCTTATCTGAAAATTTGATCGCACAAAAATCAAGAAATTTCATTGTAATACACGTGTATTTTGCTCACTTTGCTCGGGATTTTAAAATCGTTTTAACATTTAAACGTTGAGAAAGAAAACATTTCAAGAAGTTCTTACTTCAACTGTAGCTGGAAATAATAAATAAACTCTTTTTATTCCATTAGATCGGAGCTTTCTTTTATCAGTTAAATTTAAAACTCGATCCTAGGCAAACGTCAATGCAATAGCGCCGAATGTTGGGAACAAGTCATGAGTGACTCCCCGGCCAAAATGTACGAATCATCGGCCGTGTCAACGGTGGCCATTATGTTATTATACCTTATAAGAGTACAGGGTCTCATTGCGTTGTAGTCTTAAGAAATACTAATAATGTGTAACGCACAGATATTATATTTGATTACCTCGTTTGACGACTCAAATTTTTGCAGACGATGAATATTTGATTACGCGGTCTAAGAATATACAGTAGAACTCGGATTATCCGGACTAATTAATGTCAAGGGTGGTCCGGATAAGCAAATATCCGGATGATTGATGTATGATATATCAAAAGTTATATTGTAATTGTATGAATAGACTCTATGTATGTATCTGTGTATGTAATATAATTTAAAATTCGTAACCATAAACAAATAATTTTATTATAATATTTAACTGAAACAAAATAAGCTTTAATTATAACATGTGATATATTTTAAAACCAAAAAAAGCTGACTTGGCACATTATTTATTTTATTTTGAAAAATGATGATATTTTAGTTTGCTTCATAGTTGACTTTCTCTTTAGAGCAGCTATGTCTCTCAATCTTCTTTATCGCAACAATTGAGTGGGGTTCGATTCTTCTTGCCTCTCAAACCATTTAAACGCCAAATCCAATGCATCAAAAGCTCCAGAATGAGCCCATTTTCACCTTCAGTCAAATCGTCAGTTTCATTTTCCTCTTCTTCAGTATTACCTTCTTCAAATAAGCTACGAACTATTTCATCATCTGAAAGTATTTGATATCCAGGATCATTTGTATCCATAAACGACCACTCATTTGTATTCTCTTCATCACAATTCCCAAATACGTGAACTTGGCTTATACACACTCTTGTATTTCAGCTATTTCAACATTTAATTCCACATTTTGGGTGGAACTCGACTTTTTTTCTCGTCCGGTTAATTGGACGTCCGGATGATTGGCGTTCGGATAATCGGAGTTCTACTGTACTTACTTTTATGTATAATTGGCTTGTGTTTAACTATATATATATATAATAAATAAGATCTTGTGATTTGTCATACATTAATAATAATCAATGATTTTCGATAGTACACATTGTATTCAACACAGCCTTGGCCTTTCCGACGCAAGTTGATCGACAGTATATTACATCATTGTTTATTTTGTTGGCACGATCTTCTTTTTATACGCGAGCATTAGTGACTGTAGTCGGTAAATTTATTTTCTAACATTGTAGTACACGTGACCGATTTCCGAAATTCTTAAATTTAAACGAGTGTACGTATTAAAATATTTTCATTTCATGAGCAGGTAAAGTGAAATGAAATGGCGTTCAAATCGATGGACAGTAGATGAGAAGAATAATGGGGAAATTATTCCTCACGGCAGGTACCATCGATTCAAGCGTAACGTTCGTATGAAAACTTGTCATCCGTTTGGACAAGGTATATAATAATATTATACACGACTAGAGCGAGGATTTTTATGCACTAAAAAAAGTTTACAATCGGTTGTCCGCAATCGTTTGCCGCGGTCGCAGTTGCGTTGCTATTGTAATTAAACACGTGTATTATTATTATTCAACTAATATTCGAGCTAATATAATATATATTCAATTTGTAGTTTCGACATTCTGCAGAAAGCAATAAACTTCCTATCCGTCTGTGATAGTTCTTGTGCCGCTACAAATAGCCTCAAGTTCGCATTTTCTCTTATGTATGGATGTACCCAATGCTCCCTCTGTATTCTGCGTAGCTCGCGGTATTGATAATGAATATTAATAATCAATGATTTATCTTCTTCATCTGAATCTGAATTCGACATGGCGAAAAACCGAAAAAACAACTGCACCGCTCGAATTGACTAAGCAACCGATCTAAAATCAGTCGTGTCCGTGTGCGGACACCAGTTTCGCACTGGTTTCAAACTGGGGTTGTAAACTCAACTGATTTGCAACTTTCGTCCCAAAACAGTTGCTCCGCGTGCGCTCGGCCTTATTCTCATCGTTTCGTACTATTGCCCGTTTGATGTGATAATAACACATCGCACGACTTACGACTTTATCTTCGACTTGATCGTCCGTCACGGCTCTCAAGTCCGTCATAATATATTTCTCGCCTAAGCGTAACCCTCGCCGCCTCGGTAGGCACATCACTCTCCGAGCGTTGTGTTTACGTGCCAGTGAATAAATGTATTAGACCAATTATTTCGTTACGAGACAATAATTATTATTTTATTGCTGGGTATATCATCATCATCATAATATATTCACACACGATAGTGCTTATACTTTATTACGACGGCGGCGGTGTAATAATATTGTAATGAAATTAGCATTCGGTTATTGCGAGATAGGTAACGAATTGTTGAATAACTCCGCCGCGCTCCATCATCTTGCGCGTCCGCGTCCTTAATCTCGCTCCTGGAAAATATATTTATGACGTAGGACGTAACTATACTGTAACGGTACGATACGTGGATTATTTACGACGCGCACCTCGTGCACATATTCTCATACGTTCTCGTTTTATCCAACGGTTTTTCATAATGACGACAGAGAGGTGGGTAACGTGTACGTGTACTCGTATATACGTACGTACATTTCGGACGCATAATTTCTGTAGCTCAATACAGTAGTCCCTCGTTATCCGCGGAGGTTAGGTTCCAGCAAAGTTGCGCGGATATCGAAACCGCGGATAACGAGACCATAAAGCAATGTAAAACGGTTTTATTTACATACAATTTTTAATTTTTATTATTTAGTACATATAATATTATGTTTTACAATTATTTGATTACTATTTATTTTTTTAATATAATTTATTAATTCTTTATACATTTAAATGGGAGATTTTTTAATTTTAGGTACATCTCCACTTGAGGAACAAAACCAATCACTAAAAATTTGTGTAGTGACCCAAGCTTTATTATTTGCTCTCCAAAACACTGGCAAGTGATTCATGTCTTTAGATTTGAAGGCTCGTGGTTTAAGTGATTTATAAACGACCATTGACTTTATCACGAAACCACAAGCATTAGCACAAAGCAATAAGGTGAGTCTATCTTTAGCTGCCTTGAATCCCGGTACTGTTTTTTCATTTTTTCATAAAAAAGACAAAAAAGACCAGTTTCGTCTGCATTGAATACCTATTCGGGGGTGTAACCACCCTGTTCAATGACATTTTTTAACTCTATAGGAAAATTTGTAGCTGCTAAATGGTCTGCCGAGGCAGATTCGCCAACCAACTTGACGTTTTCATCGTATGTATTAATAAAATGTTATCGCCGACCCAACCGCGGATTAAAAATCCGCGGATAACGAGGGATTACTGTACGCGTAGATTTTTATCGTCCGCACGAATACAATAATATTATTGTAATTACTCGGACGGATATACACGTACAATACGAGTCAAAATATAATAACAAAACGATTCATGTTGTATTTGCATGTAGTAATAATTTATGTATCGTTCGATCCTGTCGATTTTCTGCCGTCGATTCTCGCGATCGAAACGCGTCTCGTTGGATTTCGACACTTTGCGAAAGAGAAAGTCGAACGGGAAATACAACGCCGTTTTAATTGACGTGGGGTGTCTTATTTCGTTTAAAACTCCGGGCCAAAAACGACAAATTTTCGTTATTAGCCGGTACCGCTTTTATTTCGACTGTTATTTTGACACGGACACCTGAAAACTCTATGGGCGACCGAACGCGCGTTCTTATGAAAAGCCCGGAAATAGTTTGTTTTTTTTTTTTTCAATATTGCTGTGTTATTGTTGTTACATGTCTCGTATTGTTTTGAAGCTAGAGGAAAACGTTCACATAATATTATTATGTTTGTTATTCATGACGGTAGGCTATAGGATAATACGTCGGTGTTACGACGGCCGATAATGTATAATATCATCGTTCATTTTCGAACGATCGTTCGAAGACCGCGAACCATTTGACCAAAACACTGGAAACAATGGAAAGCGAAAGTAGAGGATAAACAACGATAACGGTCAAAAGTCCAGATTGTATTTTTTTGAATAAAAGATTTTGAAAGAAGCAAAATAATATACTCGTATACCCGAGAAAAGGCAGTACAGGATAGTAGTATAAGCTACTATAAGAATACGATATTGTCTAAATCGTAAAAGAACAATTTTATTATTATTATTAAGTTTGGCGCGCGATTAAAAAGCGCTGTTGACCCTGTACGGCAGGCGCACAATCGTCGGAGCGAGTGTTAATTTTCATTAATAACATCTCCCGAGTGCGACCGGGCGAACCCGCGACGATTATCTCAATTAATAACGATGGAAATTATACGCGCCACGTCAAATTAAATCGAATTAATTGAATTTTTATCGCAGCGGGCACACCCACATCGTCGCGCGCGGGCGTCGGGTAGGACGTAACCGATCCGTCGATCTAAAACATGATACGTACTCGTTTAATAATCGCGTGTTTCATCTTTTATTTTTCTACTTTTTTATTTATTTATTTATTTTACGCGCTGGGCCCTTTTGAAATAAAGTAATTATTAGATAATACGCATAACACAGATAATATGGATACAGATGCAGACAGTGTTGAGATTTATCTGGATAAATATTTAGTCATCTTTTGTCTTATCTAGATAAATAATTGCGAGTCATTTAAATAATTATTATCTTAGATGAAAATTGCATTTATCTAGATAAATTACTAGATAAATTTGTCCGAAAAATTGCATATATTTTGGATTAGTTTAGATTAAAATTGTGGATAGGTACTGTGTATAGTTTTGTCAATGTAAATGTAATTCATGGCGGTTAGTCTTAAATAAAATCATTAACTTAAAGTTTTTTTTATAAAATAAATTATCTTTTTTTTTTATCTAGATAAAAATTCATTTATCCTTTATCTAGATAAATTTATTTTTGTCATCTTTTATCTTCATCTAGATAATTTTTTACCGTTTATCTTTTATCTAGATAATTTTTATTCATCTTTTCCCCAACACTGGATACAGATAGGTAAAACTTGGACAATCATGATTCATGAATATACATTTGGCAGTTTAATATTTTATTATGAGACCGTTGTGTGTTCTACATTGGCATTAGACATCATTCGCCTCAGAGGCTCGTTTGCCATATATTATAGTCGGTGGTAGAGTTCGGGACCGTAGAAGATGGCTGTAGAACGAGACGAATGCGACGGGACCCTGAAGCTTATTTTGGATAGGATATCAGGTGAATTTATTTATAAATATCTTAATAGAACGTCCATATATTATAAATTGTTACTCACATTATACCATATCGCTTCTACTCGAACAGACCTTATCCGGCGTTTCCGCCCGTCCGGAAAATTACACACGCACACACACACTAAACTACTTAAAATGCATACCGACGACGGTAGCTACTTTTTAAGTTTTAATGACATAATACATACCGTTTATGCTAATTTCGCAACACTCGTGCACGACGTTGCACGCCTACACGTTGGTTATATTGTAGTGTACTTGTATTCATATAAAATATGCACAGAGAGAGAGAGAGAGAGAGAGAATACTCGGTCGTCAAAAACGGTATTTACGGAGGCGCGTGTGAAAAATTAATGGAAAACAAACGGGTAGTTAAACTGTTGCGTCCAGGGGATACGTATATCGCGTCGCGCCGACGACGACGAAGCGGTGGCAATAAACAGGACGTGTGTTACAGATGCGAGCAGCAAAAAAAAAAACTACGACGGCACCGTTGCGCATATTGTTCGCGTAAACACGTCTCATTCGAATCGGCGAAATATGTGTGTAAAAAAAAAAAACCGTTCCCATCGCTTTTTCGTCTCGTCATACGACGACGACGACGACGACGACGACGGTTCCAACGACGTATTCGAATAGTTCCCGAAACTTTTAAAAATCACTTTGGCTTTTATGTTTCTCATCGTTTTTTTTTTTTTTTCCTCGTGGCCGTCGGAGTAGTAATAATAACACAACATACTGTACAATAACAGTATGTTTTTGCGATGTATGTCTTTGGCCTAAATCGTCACGAAATCGCGACACGTAAAATCGTTGTTATACCGATCGGTTTCTTATGGGTAACGGTTACTATACCTACTTATGAGTAGAGTGTGTAAGTAAAGCCTGTTATTTTCGATTAGAAAAAAAAATACATAGGGTCAGGATGTAGGACGGAGGAGGAGGAGGAGGAGGAGGAGGAGGAGGAGGAGGAGGAGGAGTGGTCGGAGAAGTAACGTAATTAATACGATGTTATTATAGGCGAGTGAGCATTAACGAGTTAATTAGTCGACTTAAAAAGTCGAGTCGATTTTGACTTATTATCGACTGTCTAACGAATTAGTTTGTGTTTTTTTTTTTATTAATTTTTTGATTTTTTTGCCCGCGAGTTAATTTCAATACAGCGTGAGTTTATCAATCGTCTCGATCGAGTCGATTTAATATACCGAGTGAAGCGAGAAACGTAATTTTAATCTGTTTTAAAATCATCACAATATGCGTCCTAAGCGAGTTTTTACAAGCTATAAATCTATTTGTACTATATGTAGGTATTTTGAACAAAATATAATTATAATTCAATGTGTAGTCGATTCAAAAACGAAATGAATCGAAATCAATATTTACGTGTAATTATTTAAACTTAAAATCGTGGCTTGGAGTAGGCACTTGTATGATTCTAAATTTCTGATAAAAACTTCTGACTTAACCGAGTTCAAAAGTATCATTAGCGGGGACCGGATTTATGTGCACAAAGAATCCTCGAAATATGCTTCTAAAAATGCTGTAATATGCATTTATTTTTAAATATTCACTTAAAATTGAATCGAAAATATTCGAAAACGTTGTAGCAATCGTGTTATGGTTTGCTTTTTCCCAAAGCTTCGGAATGAAGTGAAAATATTCGACTTGGTCGTTCTGTTTCCAACGTACCGACAATAATATTACATTCGCTACAAAATGTCCCTCACAATCGGCGGTTTCGTCGATTGAAATCCATGGATATTATGATCCCCAATTGAACTGCTCATGTCGTCTATAGTTTCAGCGTAGCGTTTGTTCGCATAGTTTTTTCGCACTGTTGATTCGTCCGGTATGTGTCGTTTGGTATATTTTCGAAGGAAAGCGCGAAGAGATGTAATTTATACATAATCGTGTGGCCGTGAAAATACGACGACAAAAACAAATATATACCTATTATTGTTTTCATAAGTATGATGTAAATCGGGGACGATGCTCATCAGATTTCAAAAAGCTCATTCCAATATAATATGATGCATTTGCATATGAATCCGGTGCCCATTTATTATTAGTAGCACCAAAAATTCTAAAACATGCGTTATAATATGACCAAAAACACCGTAAAATATGCCCTAAACACATCGAAAATAGCAAAAAAATAAATAAATAAATACAAATCAAAATTACAGTCGGTCAGTATACGTATTATAGATTATACAATCATATGGAACAATAATAACAGATAAGAATGTATAAATGAAAAAATATATTATTCGACATCGCCGGGCTGTTTAAAAAGACATTATGACACGTTAAATAATATCATAATATTATTTGTCGATTTTCAATATAAAACGAGATTTATGAAAAATACAAAATAAAGCGTCGAATATTAAGAATATTGTATTAGCAAAAAATAGCACCGAAACTTCAAAAATAGCAGTAAAAATCTGAAATTCTTCAAACATGCGAAAAAATAGCAAAATTAAATATTCATATTTAGAGTGGCCGATGCATAAAACAAATTTATAGCCCAGTCTGCTGTATTTTTATCTCTATAAGTAGCAAACGCGAGAAAATCCGAACCCTGATAACGATACCGCTTTGAAAATCAAAAGGTCGTAACGTCGTCGCCCGCGCGTTCCACCAGACACCAGAATGTAGGTGACGACGAGCGATCTAGTCGAGCCGCGCGTGAACGAGGGAAAACAAAAACAACAAAAAACTGTCGGCATTAAGTTTGTTCCTCCAACCTTTACTCGGACTTGTCGTGTTCGCGCCGTATGTAGATTCGGGTACCGTATTCCTTGCGGCGGATTGTTTTAGTTCAACGATTGTCCCAATTACGAACAACACGTCGAGTCATAGTCGGTCGCACACCTGTTCGGCAACAACGGCAGATCGCGTTTACATTGTAATAATATTATTTTTTTTACACGCGCGCGCGTCGTTTACATTATAATATAATACGCTGGCCAGCGTGTAGTGTGTTATTTTATTGTTATTCGCAATGGTCTCGCGCGCGATGACCGGCCGATTATTATTATTTCACGCGGCGCGAGTAGGTAGGTGGGTAGATGGGCACTACCAGACCGGCGGTAGCGGTGAACGCGTTGTTCAAACTCATCTTTGCGGTCTCGTTTTATACGTAATCTCTCCGCCCTTTTAAATCTATTGTGATATTATTAATTACGACCGACCGACGATTTTATCATCGATAAATCGCGATTTATAACACTGGTTCCCAAACTGGAGGGCGCGCCCCCCTTGGGGGACGTGTACACATTGCTGGAGAGGCGCAAGCAGTTATTACGAAATACAATTTTTATTGATTAAATTATTTTTATTTTAAAATGTAGGGAAAATATGAAAAATTATAATTATTATCATCAATAAAAATTGAATTCATCCCGGATAGGTTAGGTTAGGTTAGTTTCGCGAGAGTTTCGAAAATATACAAAGGGGGGCGTAGAATAAAAAAGGTTGGGAACCACTGATTTATAACATATACGTATTGTTATTCCATCCCTCGCGGCACAGAGTTAGGTTTTTTTCAATTCGATAGTAAACATTGTAGGCGAGTAATATATTATCGAGTGTGTGACAAAGTAGATATTTCCATCTCGAAACCAGATTTCATAGTTAATCTGAGGTCTACTGTTCTCGCCGTGTGACTACTTTCCTACGTGTTAGATATTATGTTTTCAAAATCTCAGCCTAGGAGATTACAGTTATCTGTACAAATTGCTCGCAATATTTCTCATAATAATTTAAATATAATCTTTAATTTAATGAAAAAATACCCCTTTAAAATAATATTATCGTCTGTTTTGCGTTTGTATTTATTGATAATTGAAAAAATTTGAGTTGGCCGCCCGATCACTATTAGGAAAAAAATATGAGTGGATTTGGAGTGTACGGAGATTACAAATGATATGCGGGCTCAAAAGTTTTTGAAAAACGACATAAAAACTATTACCAAAGTTTAAATTGCTCGAGTATTAATGTGAATAAACATTAAATAGATATTATAATACATTCACGGTCATACTGCGCCAGTCAAAACTATTAAATGGCAGTATATTTATAAAATCTTTACTACATAAACATTCGGTATTTTCAGGAGGCTGATGAAATGTCTCGTTCACAAATACGATATAATTCAGTGATGGCCGATCGATGATACTACCGAACACAGTTAGTACCGGGAGAAGAGTTGGGGGGGGGGGAGGCAACTGCCC
Organism: Drepanosiphum platanoidis; assembly: GCA_948098885.1. Lineage (NCBI taxonomy): Eukaryota > Metazoa > Arthropoda > Insecta > Hemiptera > Aphididae > Drepanosiphum > Drepanosiphum platanoidis. The sequence goes on along the minus strand of OX402529.1, from coordinate 1,661,539 downwards.
TGGCACGACCTGCACAACTTTCAGAGTGTATAACAGGACTTGCTTTCCGATTTCCGTGACACGCGAATCGCCCAAAGCGTAAACGAAATATTCCTTTACTTCCGAGGATGCTTAAATAAATCTTAACCAAACCTTTGTTGTACGTTTGATTCATTTAATTCATTCGATTTAAAAACGAAATCGAACCGATACGAAGGCGAGTGTATCGTGTCTAAATAAAACTTTGTTCGTCCTTACTAAAAAAAAAAACCCAATAAAACACGCGATGACGACGACGACGGACGCGCGCAGATAATAATATACAGAAACGGTAAAAAAAAAAACGATTAGTTACTGCAGTTTAATAATACGTATATTCTATAACGTGTGGTCTACGTACGTATTTGTATACGCCTGTGGAACGAGTATATTATTTTGTTTCGCCGCGTTTAAAACTATAATACGAATTTGCATAATACGAAATAACTGTGTTCTGCAGTATCCGCGTCTACTATTAGGCGCTTGTATGGGGATTCGTTTTGTTGTATTTCGTTATTGGTTTTTAATAATTCACTATATAAGTGAGCTCGAGTGATTTAATATATTATTATATTCAATCGACTCCCTAAACACGTTCGCAAGCTTTATGGTACCCATTCAAAGACGGCGCTGCCGTTTATCATTGTGATTCGAATTCTTCACACGGCTTCTAAAGCTATGGAGATTAGACGAATTCTGAGCCGCTTCGCTATTTAGCTCCGCCAAAACCTTGACGAATCGAGCCAGACGACACGGCGAATAATTCGGATTCCGTATCGGCTATACGCAAATATACGTATTTATTATGAGAAAATTATCCGATTGGAAAATTAACGGACCGAACGGTATATACCTAGTATGATAAAACATCAAGCTAAATAATTAATCAATTAGCAAAAAAAAAATGTACTGCCAAACGAAAAACTCTTGTTATTTTATAATAATGTTATGTGAACGATCGAGATGGCGATTAAAACTAATTGCACAACACAATAATCTATTCGTTTAAAACAGTTATACTTGTTTTGTTTTTAACGGTCTGCGTTTACAATATGTAAACGTATTCTATACAGCGTAACCAGTTAAAAACTTAACGACCAACGAATAATAAATTTATTACTCGAGCCGTAAATAACTTGAATTTTCGACTTTGGCAAAGTCGAGTTATCACAATATTTCAAGTGAAATCGAGTTGCACACCGTAAAAAATATTGTAAAATAGTTCATACTTTTCGTATACAAAAAAACTTACCGTTTTAAAATGTCGCAAGTGCGTTTTATGTGATATCAGTTTATAATTAAATTTCACAATTCGATAGAATTTTTCGAATCGCCTGATTTTAACAGTAGTCGTATCCGTCAATAAAACAAATTGATAGCTGATATTATTATTATAAGCGTTCGGATCGTTAAAGATTTGTACTCTGTTAGTTCGACGTTATTTCAGTAAAAGATCACGTTTTGCTGTACTTTAATATAACTAATAAAATGTAATAATCAGGGCTAGGATTTGTATGCAATAAAAAATTGTAAAATATGCATTTTATTTACCAAAATATGCAAAAATAGGCATTTTAATTTTTATTAGATAAACACAAAAATATTATAGTTACAAAAAAAAAAAAATCTATTGAAATACAGGTTGGCTGTTTGTCTTAAAAATAAATATAAATAAATATAAATTATTATGTTTTTGGTGTTTATTTGTATTTAAATGCTGAAGTACTTGAAATCGTTTTGTAACAGGTACCGGCTGATCACAAATTATACAATACAGTACTTTACCGTCGGTTTTAAAAACATTGCTAGAAAATTCTACAACAAATTGTCGTAATTTGGCACTTTCATTTTTGACTTTCGGCATTTTTTAAATAAAAATCACAATAATTTTACACAATAGTCTAATAAACAGTGATGCGCGGACAGCTGAACGGTCTGTACTACACTACTACGTGGGATTGTGTGTAATACACTATAATACCGGACAAATTATATCTTATCTTAGATTTTATTCTTTTACCGTCAAACTATTTAATCTTTAATCGCATACCTATTGTACCATAGGATTGTATTTATAAAAATAAAATTAGTGTTTGACAAAAAAAACCAAGTTTATATATTAAATTATAAAATATATTAATTACAAAATATACTATAAAACATGCATTTTTCGCATTTTTACAATCGAAATATGCAATTATATTATTCATTTTATTCGATATAATATGCATTAATATGCATTTTATCCAAAATATGCAAAAACATGCGAAATAAAAACACCACCGTTTATCTCATCATGAGGTGATTCGTGGACATTACTGACAAAATCAATAATCAGAAGTCACAAAAAAAACATGCTGTTGCACATAAATCCTAGCCCTGGTAATAATATTACAGGACTGTTTTGCAAACGGTATTTCTCGGCGAAACCGTTAACGATGCTCGGCGATGTACGCCGAACAAGACGTATGTTAAACAGATAATATAATAATATCTGTTATCCGCGGGACGATGTTCGTGAGAAGGCGAGCGTAGACGAAAAAAAAAAACTCTGTAAAATTAGCATTTCTTTAGATTAACCTTGTTTCCGGCACAGAACTCGCCGTGTAAACCGCACAGCGTACACCCACACATGTTATATTATTATACACATATTTTAATATAGGAATCGATGTTAAATACGACGACGACGACGTCTATAAACGACGCGCGCGTGTTACGTGCCCGTGGGAGATTTCTCTCCGATTCCGCGGACGTTTAAACGACGACGACGACGTGATGACCGCGAGAATTTTTCGCACACGTCATCGCGACGAGAGACCTACATATTATATCAATGGGAAAACCATCAAAGTTAACGCGAAGGACGTGTGGAAAACGCACGCGAAGTATTTGCTTTCATCGGTCGAGGGGGCCCCCGCTGACGGACGAGCGCGCGAGTATTAATTATCAGTACATTTTGTAACGAGCTTGTTACACGCGTTTTGTTATATGACGTATTGTTGTCCTTACACAACAAGAGAGTGCGATAAATCGAATTATCGATCGAATCGCTATTAGACTCGTAAACGAGCGCGCGGTGTGAATTCAATTGCATCCGGTACACAGCCGCATTTCGTTTGGGAAAATCGTCGGTAAACTCGAAGAAAGAAAAAAAAAAAACGACCTGCAGCTAGATAACATAATATTTCGTTGATAGAAATCATTTCTGAATTTTGATCAAAATCATCAAATAAACCGACAGAAGAAATAAAAGAACACACGTCACTGTAAAATCGATAGGTATACATTCTCTAAAATGTGTTACGAATTTATCACATACGTATAATCCTTTTTTAAATATAAAAGAACAGGCCTTTTTTTTTAATGTTCCCATTTTGTGACGACGCTATTTAACTTTTTTTCAATTTTTTTTTCACAGAGTTGTTCCGAATACCTTCCTGAGTCTCACCACGTCGCCCGATTTTCAAAATGTTGCGTTTAAAGGGCATTTTGAAATCGGTAAATTTATAAAAATCAATTCCTATTTACCAGGTATCCTCATCACGCCGCGCTGGACCGATTTAGCTAATTATTATTATTTTTTGTTGTGTTTGTTATTGTCAGGAGAAGGACCTAACGGAAAAACCGTTAAGAAAATTAACCCTAAGGGGGTCGTCAAAGGGGTTGAAAACGAAGAACGTTATTAATTCTCCCTCGTGCCGGGAAAAACTTTTCACGGGCTAGATTTCCAGATACAACGATCGGCGTGGTAATTTGCATTTTATATAAATAGACTAGCTGAATAACCCGGCTTCGCCCGTGTGCAGTATAACTTTTTATTTTATAAAAGTATACCTAACCTAACTCCTTTTACCCCTTTTAACTCCGGTAGGTGTCGAATTTCGAAAAATCCTTTCCAATGGGGTCTCCACTATATAAAACGAAACTGCTGCCCAAATTTCATACTCAAAGCTCCAGCATTTCCAGCCAGGCGAATTTTTCTAGTTTCACCCTTTTTACCCCTTTTAACCCCCTTAGGGGTCGAATTTCGAAAAATCCTTTCCCATGGGGCCTCTGCTATATTAAATGAAACTATTGACAAAATTTAATACCACAAAGCTCCATTGACTCAGGATTTTTTCCATTTTTACCCCTTTTAACCCCCTTAGGGTTAATTTTCTCCATAATTTATGCTGTAAACCCGCTCCCCGACATTCTCTATCATTTAAAAAAAATTTGAGCCAAATCGGCCCAGCCGTTCTCAACTGATTCAATTTCCAATTTTTTGTCTCCATTTTTATATATAATATAGATTGTTATGTCATCGAAAATCCCGACGATCATTACCAAAAGGTATTGATTTTGCAATATCATATTATTATTACATAACTTTTACCGAAATCGCGTGCGTGCGATGAACAATAGAACGAATACAATAGAACTTTTTTCATTGGACGATCGAATACGATCGCAGGCAAATCTATTGTCATTGGTCGATAAGCTCGATAACATCGTATACAAGCGAAAACCCGACGGTGTTTACCCAAAAGCTATGGATTTTGCAACGTCATATATTATTACATAACTTTTATCGAAATCGCGTGCCTGCGCGCTCCATTCCTCTTTCAATCGTAGACGCGTACTTACAACAAGTCGGTTATTTTTTACGCAACAAAATTCACTAAAAATATAATATGGCAAAACAACGTTCGCCGGGTCTGCTAGCACTATATTATATAGTGTGAAAATTACATTTAAAACGAGTAAAAGAATTTATGCACGAAAAGTACCTCTACGACTTCCAACAATTTGGAACTTCTAGTGGTTCAATTTTCAAAATGAAACAATATTTGAATTCAGAAATATATTTACTGTGCATCGGTCGGATCACATTTTTCAAAAAGCAATTAGTTAATGAGATATTTGATACTGAACATATTGAAAATTTTGTAATTTTCAAACTTTTTTTTATCGTGAAAAAAATGCAAAATTTAAAAAAGTGCTCCGACCGATGCACAGTAGAAGTGTTAAGCTTTCCAAAACTGTTTTCAAAATTTCTCTAAGATTATTACAAGTACCGTTTTTTATGGAAGTCGTAAGGGTCTTTTTGACGAAAAATTGAAGTGGCTTCCAATCCCCTTAATAGTAAGACGAGTCAACAAGGACGGTGAAAAATTTGAAAAAAAGCGATCACCCGTCCCCAGACGTATAACAAGGTTAGTGGGCTGAATCTTTTACAACCGCTCGATAACAATGGGAATATAAACGTATTATTTGAGACTTAATTATTCGAGAGACCCGGCCGGTTATGACTTTGAACTCGCAGAGTTCAATACGTTCGCGTAGTTTGCTCGTCCGTTGACGAGCAGTTTTTCATCTAACCGAAAATAAGACGACGATCGCGCAATTCGATTTGACGACGCGCGACGTTTGAAAACCGGTCACGCGTGTTTTACAACTATAGAGTTGGCCGTCGTCGTCCCTGTTCTATACAATACAACACTCCTTCGATATTATACGCATAAATTATAAAAAATAACGACGACGACAAACGGTGTAAATAAACCGTTAAGATCGGTTCATCAAGCATCGACCCGCGCGCGGTCCGGAAGATCGGTGGCCTTTCTTTGGACCGTGAACGCGATAACCATACGTAATGCGACCGGAGTCGCAGGTGTGAAACGACAACCGTCGTCGGGATAAATCTGTGCGACAGCGTCGGACCGGCGGCGGCGTCTGACGACTACGGGAAACAAGGATCGTTCCGACACGCCTCAAGACCCGCTATAGAGCTTCGTAATCGAATGCCGTACGCTCGGATGTACCGTGGTTATGGTAACCGCTTGCACCGGTTACACCTATACGATATAGTGAGTGTATACAATATACAGGGTGACCCGTCGTGACGGAAATGTCTTCGGAGGTATAAAATTTGTATTTTCATTAGGTCGGGAAAAATCGCTTTTGAATTTTTTCATTTCTGTTCAATAGCCGTCCGAGCTCTTGCGTTTAGGACGTTTCAAAGGATCGCGATTGAAAATCCAGCGATCGGTCGAGTAATTAAAGCGAATTCAAGTTTAAAACCGCAGAGCAAGGTCGTTTCACACCGGCCAATCGATACGTTATTATAGCTTGGGTAACAATTTTTTTAACGTTTTAACTATGACGGCGGCCGTAATAATTAATAATTAATAATTATTAATTATATAATTAATTAATATAATTATTAATTATTATCGATGAAAGTTTATCTGATTTTCAATCGTTTATTGATCGGTCATTCCCACATAAACGTGTACGTTTTAATTGTGAAAACGATCGCGTTCAATCGCGACGTTTTGAAATAATTCTTAAAAAATAGAAAACAAATAAACAAAGTAATATTATATTAATATAATATTTTTAATCGAAACCGGTCGTCATTCTTTGCACTCTTTATTATTATAACACTCAAGGCAAGATCTTTATTTTATTTTATTATTGTTTACATACACTCGTATATTATGTAATAGTTTGTATTAAAATCATTTTATATATTTAATAATATTTTGTTATGAAATAATTCTGTTAAACAGTTTTGAAGAAATGAAAAAATTCAAAAGCTATTTTTCCCGACCGGTTATCGATGGACGAGCGTGTAAGCATACAATTTACTCGTTAAATATACAAAAAAAAAATCCTTTGCCCAATATTTTGTGGAATATTTAGGTCCGACTTGTTTCAATAAAATGCAATTAGTAAATATTGAAAAAAAAAATTCACTGGGGAGTGGCGGTGAATGGGAAAGGATTATCATATATAAATGGGTTATTTGACGATTTAAAGACTCTGTTGTGCGCATATCAGCCACGTGAGATAATCATATTGTTTATTACGTTTTATTTAATTATTTATTACATTATTATTATTATTTTATTTTATTTTAGGTTTCATATGTACCAATATTTAACTCTCAACTCCAACACTAGGCTTTTAGATATATTTCTCTATTTTTATTATTATTTATATTACGTGTGTGATTGTAACGAAATAAAGAAAACTATAACTGGAAAAAACACCTACCCGATGTCGTACGCGTCACTTGGGCTGGGTGTGACGCGTCGTCGCGAGGAAACGCGCGTTTACCTGTCGTGCGCCATTACGGCGAGCCGAGACACGGCTTGGATGTCGCGATAATCGCGCCGACGACGTTTATCAATTTGGCATTGTTGTTCAAGGCAGTGAAAACGAAATAATACGCACGTTATTATCGTCGCCGAAAACGCCGTCGTTTTCCGGCGCCGCGGCCGGCAGTCGTTACGGGGGCACACGACGGACGCGGGTCGTTCACTTTTCACGGGCCTCCGTTGGTTTTTTTTATTCGCCGCGACCGCGACGACGACGACGACGCAGCTGCGGATTAATGATATTTTTCACAGAATCCGTATTGGATTCCGCGGACGCTCTCTGAAAAATCCGCGTACGTCGCGATATTCGCGAGCGAAAAAATCGAAACAAAATCGTTATTGAAATAATTATTGCACTCGAATGCGGTGATCGCAGGCGGCGCGGCGGTTGCTCGATGTTTATAGGGCGGTCAGTGCGGTCAGGACCAGACGGCATGACAGTGTGAACAGACTGCATCGTGTAAAAAAAACGTCAGCACATTGAAAGTATGAAACTCTTACGAGTACGGAAGTGGGGTGTTCCTTAAGATTACCGCCCCAAGTATTGAAACACGTATGTCCCGATGTGTTTTTTTTATAATACGTTTAAACTGATCTACCACTATCGTTGTGTTCTCTTAACATCCCAATTGCGATGGTTTCAGATTTTTTTTTTTTATTTTATTTATATATATATAAACGCCCGTAGGCTCAAGTACAGTGATACAGATTAGGTAGGTACAAGAATTTACAGTAAGGTATAAAACAAAGTTATAACAATCAAAAATAGATCATAAAATTAACAAAAAGAAGAACTTAAGTGCTTAACTAATAATTATGAATTAAGTACGTTTGATTATCACCAGAAAAAATCTAAACCAGAATCATTCCCTAATTTGAGAATTCTCTCAAGGGGGTTATTTTGCCCATAATTGGTTCGGTGGGTTTTAATGTGGAAGGATGGAGATAATCTAGAGTTATATTGAGGTATATGGAAAGGGACACGTTCAAGTAGTGGAGAGCAAGCTATTTGGCCCTTTATTAATTTAGATAAAAAAGAAAGATCAGCCTTTTTCCTTCTTTGAGATAAAGAATTTAGTTTAAGATGATTTAAAATATCGTCTAGGTTTGTAAACTTAATTATATTAAAGTTTTTATTTTTATAACTAATGAAGCGTAAAAATCTTCTTTGAACTCTTTCGAGTTTTTCTACTAGGCAAATAGAAAAAGGGCTCCAAATAATCGATCCATATTCAAGTAGAGGGCGAACCAAGGCACAATAGAGGCTTTTAAGACAACGTAAGTCATTAAAAGATGAAGTAGATCTAATTAAGAACCCTAATGTTCTAATAGCTTTTAAGCATATTTTATCAATATGGTTGGAAAACATGAGATTTGATTGGAAAGTTATACCTAGGTCAAGTACATACTCAACCTCAGGTAAAGGAAAGCTATCAATGTTATAGTTAAAGTTAATTTTATTTTTGGTACGATAATATGACATTTTTAAACATTTAGAAACATTAAGATTAAGTTGATTTGATTTACACCATTTAGATTTTGCTATTTCGGCAGATTTGCCGAACCGTTATGATCACCTCGTTCAACCAAAAGCTGATTTAGAAAAAACCTATACGAATAACACTTCGAAACTGGTTCGATATTATTAAATCATTTGTAGAATCATTGAGTTTTTATCTATAGAATATAGATGAGTTAACAATCTCGAACAATAATCAAAAACAAATTGTCTTTGTTTTCCGAGGTATTTAATAATTATAGCTAATGCGAAACAGGGCTCATCGTTTTATTATTATTAAATATTTACATCATTTATCACTAAACACGAAAATAACTATTGTTAATTTCTTAAATTTAATTTCACTCATTCTAAATCCATCCTTGATTAGTCATTAGTAGAGTACGGATTTTAAAGCGATGAAAAACCTAAGAAAAGCACTAAAAAAAAGCAATAAAGCTGTCTAAATCTTCCGAAAAAGCTTAAAAAAAAAAAAGCATTAAAAAGCATCGAAATCGCGCGAAGACGAGCACTACAGTTAATAATTATCGGCATTTTGTAAGTGACAATCGCTAAGAATACTTTACGGGGTGCTACGACGAATACTGTAATTCTGAGTAGATAATTTAAAAATTTAAACTCTTCGAAGTGACATTTGATATTTGTTTACAATAAAAACAGTCTCTTCGACGATTTAAAATCAACATAAAACAATTAGATTTTCTAAAAAAACTGTAAAAGATATGAAGCAAGTCGATGAAATCTATGTCGTGCGACAGTAAAAACAGTAAAATTGAATCGTACTATCTCTTATAAAAACAATCGTCGTTTTAGTCATAACTAATGATGATCAGTCACCCTGTATTTTAGAAATATTAAACATATTTTGTTTTACACTTGATCAGTTTCGGTAAGTAGTTAGCCACGATAAATGACGCTCGATTGTACTTATTCGAAGCGATTCCAATTATTTTCTTTTAACCATACTACATTAATGACTCGAAATCTGTATCGTTACTATATAATATCATAACGTCGTTGATAATTATTATAACGGATTTTCTTTTTTCTATTTTTATAATTACGTTTTTACATAAATCTTCACGATCGCCTTATTATATTATTATATTTAACGTAATTTTATTTTCAATCGATTAGCGTTTATGATTTTCGAGTACCACGTCGTCGTCGGGCGTTTTCGTCTGATTTTTCTACACCCGTCCGTTATTTTTTCTTCAGATTTTCTCTCCGTCGGAATGTCACAGAATTCATTTCGTCGAACGTAATCGTTGCTTTGAGTATACGAGTATAACATTATTGCAAATACAACTCAAACGGGGAAAATGTGACATATTATTCACACAATCATGAATTAATAACCATGAAGTAGCACGGTTACCGGATGTCGGCGCGGACAATTATTATTGTTTATTATCCGAAAAAGCATTACGAGAACATTTTCCCGCACATAAACTAGTTTATCGGACACTTCGGATAAAGGCAATTACAACAATTAAAACAGAGTAGTTAAACGCGCAATTTTATAGTTTATACGATATTCCACGATAAATCGATTATTTCACGACCGTTATGAAATGTAGAGTAAAACCGTTTTGTTTCGAAAACGAATCGGGTTACAAAATATAATAATGTTATGGAAAGAAAGAAAGATTTCCGGTCCGTGACCCGTAGTTACCACTACGGTGACAAAAAACGCACGTGGTCGTAAAGACTATCGAGTAGGTACTCGCGAAACAATAATATAATTATATCAAATTAATTTTCGACGTGATTTCATTGCGTATTTTTTATTTCGCGTTCTCGCTTTTGCTACTTTGAACGATTTATTATAAATGAATCTCGACAGAGAAGAGCAGGTGTGAAAATAGTCACATATTGTATTATTATGCCGTTAGGTTTTCGCTATTGTCATTAGAATTTCATTAATTTAGTTATATTATCTGTCTCTAATAGGGAGCTGAACGATTGGAAAAAAGAACGACGACGGCTCATAAAATACGTATATCGTATGTCCGAGTGGAAAAATAATAGATCGCAATATTTATCGAATAGTCCAGTCATTTAAGCTCTAAAATTGATATTTTGAGGAATTAAATCGGAAAGTTTTGAAACTTTGCAAAAAGTTTGGTTATAGGCTCCTGATCAACCAAAAAAAAGTCGCCATCCCTCCGAGGTCCGGAAGTGTCCGCCATCTTGGATTTTATGTGCGATTTTTCAGTTTTTTAAAATTATCTTTGGAAATACTAAGTTTATTTCAAAAATACCTCTATGCAAAAATATAGCTGACAAAATTTTAAACAAATATGGTTTTATTATTTTTTTTTGTAGCTTGAATAGATTAAGAGCAAAATTTAACCAAGTGTTATCATATTAGACGCGGCGCGTATTAATTCTATACACGTATATACATAGGCTAGAAGACGAACTGCAATATTCGTGCATTATTATATTATGTCTTTAGGTAACAATGTTTATTTTCATTAGTTTAAAAACGACACGCGCAAAAGCACGCCGAGTGCTAAAATATATAGTCGACGAGTTGTACTTATAACGCATAGTAATCGTAATGAAAAATACGTATTTGAAAGCATATCGTTTCGTAACGACCCAACGAGTACTTGTGCACAATTTCACAGCGATCATAATGAAAAATTTAACGTTGCGTTACACCCGATTTAATCAAAAAAAAAAAAAATAATATAAAGGAGTTTAACGTCTCGGCAGAGTGGAGGAGTAGGTGTATAAAAATAGTCGAGTATATTATTATTATGTCGTTGAGTTTTCGCTATTGCCGTTCGAATTTTATTAATATTATATTTATATTATTATCTGTCTCCAATAGGGAGTTGAACGCTTGGAAAAAAAAAAAACGACGGCTCATAAAATAAATGAAAAATGAAAAATATGTATTTTCAAGTATGCGATTTGCGAAGAGTGAAAATTTAACGCGTTTTCGTGGATTTAAATCGGTGAAAATTACTAACGAAAACGAATTATAGAATGACGAGAGACGTATATTTTATTATTCCGAGTAGTAATGGTTATTAGTATAGTAGGCGGAATTATCTGATTTCGAGTGTGTTTCTTGAAAAATAAGTAGTCGCTGAAATTAAGTAGATTTTTTATTTTTTTCTCTACTACCCGGGTCTAATAGCGGTCGATTTAAATATAATAAGAATAACGTCATTGTAATAATATCGTGCAATTATAGACACGGGTTGTTCGGAGATCGATTTCGATAATTGATTTTGCAGTTATTTGGTTTACAAGAAAAAATAAATAATAATTGCACACTATTTACGTTTATTATTTGTTATTATAAATTTGTATTATTATATTATTATATCGTAGACGTCTGTCAAAATCAACAGTAGGTACAGTTTGATGTGAAATCACACGTGACTGCGGTAACTCGGGTAACCGGTTAGTATACGAAAAAATAAATAAATACTCGTAAGTAGGTACATTTTCAAAACTAATATGAGACAATAGAAAGAGATTTTACATGGTTATTAACCGACGACGACGTGCAGTGATTATAATTTGAATGATATATTACGTAATAATATATTATTGTAGTCGATATAACGCGCGTACCAAAGTATTAAAATTTGCAATTATTATAATAAAATCATGTTTTTCTATTCTTTAATATGCCACGTGCATTGTTCGCGCGTGGTTTACATGTTCTAAGTGTAACATATATCACTTCCCGTCGTTTTTTTTTTTTTTTTTATCGTAGAAACTCAAAAAGTACAAGTTTACGTAAGGTTTATTTAATGGGTTATCAATTAGAACGATCGATTTCAATTGGTTTCTTCGAAGAATATATTATAATTAAATTTTCCGGTGAGAACTACTACTACACGCTCTCGCGATCGAATTCGTTTTCTATCCCCGGCGCGAGTGATGTATTTCCTTTTGTTCTGACCCTATTTTTATTATTAATTAGTCGGCCAGTCGACGTTAAGCGTAATTAAGACTTACACGCTATAGACTCGTGTATATATATATAGATTTTTGTAATTTTAAAATTTCAACGATATTTTTGTTTTGTCGTTTTGTACATTTTCTTTTTCTTTTAAAAATCTGTTTTTTTTTTTTTTATACTTTCAAGTCGAGTGGTGTTTATTTAGGTTCATCATATACGTACCTACGTATGTAGGTAACCGAATAATATAATCGTTGCCTTACTTTGAAAAATAAAACTTAATCGATTTGAAGTCGAACCGAAAACGATTAAGTTCTAATAAACCATCAGCGTGTGGCAAATACAAATATTACGTGCTCATTGTTTGGACAATGTTTTTTTTTTTTGGAAATTACGAAACATCAAATACAAATACTAGACAGAAGGGGTACTTCCTGTATTATTTATTAATAAATAAAAGTATTGAGTTTAATTGATTATCGATTTACATACATAAAATATGAGTTAGTAAATTTTCTTAAATTAAATCGTTATTGGCCCGACTACATAAGACTCTTTTTTTTTTTCTCACGGTCAAAGCCTTTAAAACGTATTTCTTTATTAGGAGTCACTCGAACGTCCCAAATCGATTGGTTTAATATATTTTTCTAACGAAACGTGTGAATTTCGCTTTACAGACGCTTAAACGCATATACACGCATACAATACAGCACACAATTGATAAATTGACTGACGTATAATACGTCGACAAGAATTAAAAAAAAGAAAAGAACACGCGCGCTCGTACGTATGTAATCATAGAGAAGAGACTTCTATTAACTAACAAAATATGCATATTTTGTTTAAACGACGACGTTTATATACGTGAAAAAGAAAAAAAAACAATATAGGTAAGTAATATTATGTTGTACGAAAAGAACGTTCGTTCTTGACACCCATGAAATAATATTTTAGTTTTTATTCTATACGCGTGCGTCGTCATATTATTATCGAAGAGAATGTTTATTTGTACGAAGAAAGTACTGCGTTTTTGAAAAAACGATACAAGCGTATATTTTTTGCGAGATTCGTGCTGATAAGGAACCGAATTATTATGATATTCGTATAATTACATTCATAATTTAAATCACAGAAGGAAATAACGTTTTTGGTCAATGCGATCTATCGTCTAGTTAGAGCACCTGACCCGTAGCTATTATATTGTTTACTTTTCTTAATTTTAATAATTCACGTCCTAATTATCGGACATTATATAATAATATGAGTCCAGTGCCGCAACAATTGGGTGTGCAAGGTGTCCGATGCACACGGGCCTCCGGTTCTTAGGGGCCTCCCAAACCATAAGCTAAAAATTGAAGATTGTCCGTTTCAAAATGAATTTAGCCTATATTGGTATTCTTTACTTCCTCGTGGCTCGTACCTCGAAAGTTTTTCGATTTTTTTGTAATTGTTTTCAATGAATTTATTATTAGCATAAGTAGATGATAATTAATATCATGCAAGCTTCATTGGATCTGTAAATAATTCGGTTTTATGTTAAGTATGACATAATTTGTAGAATAATAGTCATTATCGCAGGGGCCCCTCTCTGTTATTGCGAAATATTTCTCAAATAATTATTGTATGGATACTAGACTCGGATCACTGCAGAATTAAGTTGTACGTTATTTTTTTGATTATTCGTTATACTAATTTATAGAGGAGGTATTTAGAAGCTCAAATTTTTATAAATTTGCATAATTTATTCTTCTGATCGGTTCCACGTATCCGTCAAATATTTGAGTTATAGTACTAAAAAATACTAAAAAATTTCTGTAGTAACACAAAGATCAAGTAATAAACACGTATAATATTATTGATTTAGGGCCTCTAAATAAATCCTTGCACACGGGCCTCAGAATTCATAATTGCGGCACTGAATATATGACGTGATGGAGAATCCCAAAGAGAATCGGCACGCTTAACGACGAGCACCTGACGGATTCCACGTTCGAGCACGCGTAAAAGTGGTAGAAATCCGATTTAAGGATGTTTTAAGACGGATTACACTATATTATATAGTTTATGTTTCGACCGAACGGGTTGTGTTTCGAACACGAAACCGAATAATTTCCGCGATAATTAAGACAACTAAATTCGGTCGAAAGTGACGTCGCTCCGATATAACAATAATATTCGCGTAACGCGTGCACACGTCGCACGTTACACAAGTCACGTGCTATAAACGAGGTGGATTTCGATTTCAAGACGATAATAGTATACCTAAAACGATTGCGAACGTGGGCCATATAGCCCATATTATTTTAAACGCACTTTCTTTTGCGCGCCGCCGGACGCGACTAGGTCAGTATAAAACGTCATCAGATGGAAACAACACGAAAAATCTACACGTGCGTTCATAATAAGATATTATATATGTGTGACGTGATACATACGCGCGCCACAGACGTGTGCGAATACGAGATGTACAGCAGCCGTGAAATCAGTCGATTATAGCTGAATTGTTTCGTTTTTCGGGTTAAACGATATAATAATAATAGAAGATTTCGAGACGCGAACGATTAACGCGCGAGTAGTATAATAACAATGCGATGACGTACGTTTATAAACGTTCGGACGCACGCGATCGTCGAAACGAAAGGAATCGCCGCGGCGGCGGCAAATTAGTCATGTTTTCACTCGGATCGCACACCACGGGACGGATAAACAAAAACGAAATTCGGCGGCGGGGGAAAAAAAATAAAATAAAAAATCAAGAGCATCGTCGATTATTTATCTCGTCCGTGCTCGCGCGTGTGTAATGACGGTCCTGGAGACGCGTTTTCACCGGCCTCCGTTCAAGGTTACGAGCACATAATATCGTCGTCGTCGCTATTAAAACGATATTATTTTTTATTTTTTTTTTTGTTCCGCCGCTCACTCTGTCACACGCGATCCCGACCGCACGATCTGTATCGTCCGGACCGAAAACGTTTTCGACGCGATTTTCCGCGCCCGTATGTAGAGTGGCGAAAACGAGAGTATAATAATGTGCCGCCGCCGCCGCCGTCGGTGTTTACACGCTCGCGCGTCAAACGATAATAAAAATAACAACATTATTATAATGTACGCGCGCGCCCGTTTGGCGAGCGTATGTCGGACACGATTTCACTGATTTCCCTACGCGCGAGCGACAAGTCGCGGGGCCGAAGGAAATCACACGGTCAAAGTCGATCGGACACGGTGTAGTCGTCCCGAGTAAAAGCAAGTCTTCGTGTACGTATTGTGTAACGTCGTGTGCACTCCACCAAAGGCGAAGGATGTTGTAAAATAGGGTGACCATTTCTAAAAAAATAAAATACAGGACAAAAATAATATCCATAATATTTTTAAATTAATAAGTATTATTATTACTCGTACGTTTTTTTTTTTTTGATTTTTAATCGTAAAAAATACAATATTTAACTTAATATAATTAGAGATTAAAATTAAAATACATAAAACTTTATTTTGAAACGTCACGGCGGCGCGGCGCTGCGTCGAACTATCTGGCCGCCCGAAATTTCCCCGAAAAACTCCGTTTTTACACGGAGTGTTTTTGATGAGATATAAATATACAAAATTATAAATATACTATTATAATATATACGCCACCAACAACAATGTGATGTAACAATAATTATGGTAAAAACAAAAATACAACTGATAAGACGTATAGGATTATTATATTATTCTATTCAATAATGTCATACAAAAATATTCACAATAAAATCAATTTCAAAATGTTATGAATTAACAGTAAGTAGGACGAAAAAAGGATTAATAATCGACCAGACTTGAAATTACGGGTTAAAAAGCGTCCTGAGTGACGTTTGTCAGGACAACAAGACACGAAGCCGAAATAAAGGACAATCCTGTATAAAACAGGACGTATGTTCCACCCTATTGTAAAATGAACGGCTGGTAGTAGCAGAGTCCAGCAAACGGGGCAGGAGTGTCGACCGTCGAAAATTGTTTATTCTTCTTCTCTAACGAAATTTTTAAGCGTTTAAGAGGTTTAAGCTGTAAATACTGAAACAGAACGATCGAAGTAGTCGCAAACCGATTCTATTGGCAAAATACCACAGCAATAATATTGTGCTCGGCTGGAAAAAAAGGATAACGAGATGGGATTTATTCTCTAACCTCTATCCTGCTCGCCACTGCACGTCGACTACGTGTATATGGACTACGCGTAAAGTCTCTGTTGCGGCGGATAAACTTTCAGACCAAATCGACTAGTAAACGAGTAGGTTTTTTTATTTCTCGTCTTTTTTCGCTCGGTAACAAAACGCGTTCAATTCGATGTCGCGTAGACACGATTTTCTTTAACCGTGTAGCTCGGGGGGGATATATTGTAACGAGAGGTTTTTTTTCTCATTCGTCCCACTAAACGCCACACCTAATCGTCATATCGTAGGATCCATTTTCGCCACGACCAAGTCTTTTTTTTCGTTATATTTTTCTTCACTTAAATCCCGCGTCAGCGGAGCCAACTCCTACTACTTTATCCTCGGCCACTTCGTCCGTCATACTTGAAATGTCCTCATTTCTCAATCTTTGACCGTTTTTTTTTTTTTTTTTTTGTTCTCTTTAGTCTTTACTTAACCTGTTTTATTGACCAACTCGTCGGTTTTCTTTCTCTAAACACACCTGCACAGTCCTCTCTCTCGTTTTTACTGATTTAAATCATTTTTTTATTCTAAAACTCTGTTTAATCAAATATATACTCGAATCACACAAACACGTTGACATTGTCGTTCTCATTTTAATTATTTAATCTTTTTATTCAACGCTCTTATCGTGACATTTCCTCGTTATCCTTAAATGCATTTTTTTTTCATCGCAAAAACTCACAGTCTCTCTTCTCACAATTGGACCTAAAACATTCGAACTTTTCGATGCTGTCGACGAGTCGTTGCCCGAGCCTTATTCCGATGATATGGCATCTCTGTTACTTCGTACTTTGACACCTCTCTCCGCCGTTCTTGAGCTCGCCTTCCGTAGACTCGCGGGTACGTGCCACATCGTTTGCAAAAATCCACGTCCGCCGCGACGAACGTTTTAAAAAATTTAATTTTCTTTTATTCAATAATGGTTTATTTATAACAAAATATTATTAAATATATAAAATTATTTTAATACAAATTATTGAATATAATATTTAAACGATAGTAAAACAAAATAAAACGACATTTACTATTATAATTATACTTATTAAGTAATATAATTACTTTGTTTATTTATATTTTTCAGCGTTTCCGCGAAAACAGAATTAACTCGAGTCACGACATTTTATATAAGGTCTATAGGCGGATATTTGGTCACATCCGTGGGGGGGCTTAACATTTTTTTCTTATCCATTAGCCATTAGCGGAAACAAACATTTTTAGTCACTTTTACCTACTAACTATAGTGGCTACTTTTACTTTATTTTAGCTGAGGTACCAAGTATATATAGGTAAATAAGAACATAAAAAAATAAAATATTGAATAGCTACCAATTTTTTATTAATTTAATTGTATATATCTATTGTTTTGTGCAAAAATATTAATAATCGTTTCAGTATCAATAGATTTAGAAATTTCTTTTTCAATATATAATATTGAGGTATTGTTGAACCTTTCCTGCAGCATAGAAGTTCGAAGCCAAGTTTTTATTCGACGCATGGCCGATTATCAATATAATATACCTACAAAATATGGTTTTCCCAACAACGATAAGCCGAGAACATTCTAGACCATTCTCGTATCCCAACAAAATAAAATAAAAATTATAAATATCATATATTGAAACACACAATTTTTTATTTTGAGGTCTGGTGTGGTCTGATTCCGTTCTGGGGGGGGGCTTAAGCCCCCCCAAGTCCCCACCGATATCCGCCTATGATAAGGTCCGTAGCAACTCTGTGAAAACTGATGAAAGACATAGAAAACAGTATTTCAATGTCTTTTGAGATATTGATAACGACGAAAACGTAACGGAAAAAAGTCGAAAAGCAGAATTATGAGAATCGCGATTCATAATGGTTTATAAAACAGTCGTCCTGAAAAATCATGAAAACCGACCGTTTTCGCTGCGGGCATCGGATATAATCATCATCGTTCATTACTAATTGTAATTATCCGGCGGCGTTCGCATTATGTCGGTCTATTTAATCCGAGCGGACGTGGCGATTGTTACCTAACCCGGTGCACGCTCGCAACCGAGCATACGACACGCGCGTCTTATATTTTATACACCTAGATTCTGCCGACTGGTCTGCTTCGGTTGTGGTCACGACGACGACGTCTCGTGACAATTATTATTATTATCGTCCGACATTGCGGTCGTGGCGCCGCGCCGGGCCGGTGACGATTTCATACCTGTATAATAAATGCGTGTGAGTGTACGATGTATATACGTTTGTACTGGGTGACTCGAAAGTCAGTTGCCGTTTGTTTTTTTTTTTTTAAGATTATTCGAGATATCGTATCTGTAATCATTTTTCTATAAATTTAACACTCACTAGTGTACGTTGTTGATAATCAGTGTTCGGATTTAATAGCATTTGCTAATTTTTACAGATAAAAAAAATAGCAGAGTGATAGCTATACACGATTTGTTCTATGCGCCAGGGACTCGGAATAATATGAAATTTAATTTTGCTATTTTTTTTTGCATATTTCAAGAATTTTAGGTTTGTAGTGTAAACTATTTTTAAAGTTTTAGCGCTATTTTTTATACTAACATGCATAACACAATGGTTTATTTTGTATTTTTCATAAATCTCGTCTGTTTTTTTACAAGTACCGCATTGGTTGGTAGACGTAGAGCGGTCGTTCGTGACGCGTACAAGTCATTGTCTCGACACTGACAAAACAGCCGGAACTTCAGATTTGAAAATTTAGCATTAAACATTCGATCAAACGGCGGCGGCGTAGCTCGAGTAAATTTTAATAATTTACAATGTCGTTTAATCGATAAATAATAACTACCTGAATTCTATTCTTATTTCCAGATAATTTCGAATAGACGCATACAAAATACGTGTTCACGTAGGTACAGTATGATTTTACTTTAATAATTGCACTCGTCGACAGACGAAGGTAATTCAAAATTTTTTTCTATAAACATATTAATATTCATATCAGATAATGCGATTTTGATTAACAATTTTTTTCCCCTACTATTTTTGATGTTTTTAGGACATATTATAAGGTTTTTTTGGTCATGTTGTAGCGCGTACGTATATTTCAGTACTTTTCGGCGCATTCATTTTTTTGATAATAAACCGGCGCTCAGCGATCGTATCGATTATTTTCGTATCGAAACGTCGCGGTAACAGACTGGATCGGCCCGCCCTGTACACGATATTTATACAGTGTCGTCGTCAGTGTCACGCGAATGGGATACGTCGATTCGCATTATATTATTATTATCATAATATTATTGTCATAACGGTAACGTCCGTGTCGACTTTAACCAGCCGTGGCCCATGACTCGGAGTGGTCCGGGAAAAATTCACCGCGCATTTTTTCGCGGGGGATAGAAAAAAAAAAAAAAAAAAATGGTCAAACGATCGCTGTTTGCCGCGCACACACCTTTACGCCGGTTAATCATCCGAGACGCTCGTGTACCGGTGGCCGCGCGCAAATAACGGCCTACGACCGACGTCATCTGCGCGCGCGTGATTGCTCTTTTCGGCGTATTACAAAAACTATGTCACTGGATTCATAATAATGTTTATTTTTATCATTCGGACGACCGCCGACGCGTAAAACAACGCGAACGAATAAATTAAAATAAAAAAAAACACGAAAAAATATCGATCGTCTACGCGTATCCGCTGTGCGTCGCCGCCGTCGCCGCCGCGATTTACTATTCACTACGTCGATTCTCAGTATATCTCTATTCTCGAGCGCCGAGTAAAAGTTTTCTCATTTCCTCTTTCATCCCGCGACGCAGGAATCCGTTATATTATTTATTTAACGTCCGATTAAAAATTTTTTTTTTTCGATCGTGTCACGCCGATACGGCGGCGCGCGTTTTCATGTTACAAGTTCGTTTAGGATCCGTATCGCGACCGGCTACTGCTATTACTGCCGTTTTACGATGTCGACGATACGACGACGCAAGTATAATGATATTGCGATCGCGCGTTAATTTCAAACCGAACGGAAATCGCCGTCGCGTCGTCGTGAAATCGGCACGACGACTTTGTAAAATCGAATGAATATTCTTTCGAATTTAAACTCGCTAGGAGACGTACGTCGGTCAAGTTCAAAGGTCGTAACCAGGGCTCGCGAGTTCACGCCCAAATAAGTATGCGTTTATGCACCGAAAAGTGGCAAAATATGCATTTACATGCACTAAAAATATGCAGATTAAAAAAAGAAGAAATTTCGAGTAATTTTTGCAACGACAAAAAATGTCCATTCATATTTTGTAAGAGTTATGTTTTATTTGTAAAATATGCGAACAGAAACTCAAATAACACATAGTAAACGGTGAACACATTAAATTCGAACGAAATAAAATCAATAAGTCGGCTGAAAACTAATACTTTTTTAACACTGGCGGTAAAAATGCTAGAAAAAATAAACAACTATGAATATATAATTATTCGTTTCCTAATGCAATCGGGTCTTACGAATCGGGGATATTTTTATGGAAATGATTAGTTTATTATAATAACATACGTTTTACGACGACTATTAACGCGTGTCTTATCGAATTAACGAGACGACGATTTTGAAATTAAATCGATTACATGCGCGTTTCGTCGTAAAACCCGACGACCAAGAGGATATAAATCGAATTACGGAACTACGCATATAAAAACCATACATCCACGCGGTAGGTAATATTAATAATCTCGTCGATTATTTCTCTAGTTCCATAAATCGAGTTATATTAGTTATGGTTTTTGTTAAAAAAAATATCCAATTAAAGTGTGTACAGTTCCAGTGCCTCGGATCGAACAACAACAACAACAACAACAATTGTCTGACGAATTTAACGGTTCGTCAAGAGCGAACAGTGGGCAATCATATCGCCAAAGACTATTCCATGTTTCAGTTAAATGTTTAAGGACGTTTGTTTTACTCCGCCGTAAACAATTATGCCAATTGTGCCCAAATCATCATCGTTCAGGATGATGTCCATTGCCAACGAGTACTCTCGTCCTCCTCTCTTATGTATCAATAAATAATGTATTTTACTGTATTTTGGGCCACGGCCCGTTTTGCTACAAAATAAATAAATAAATAAACGCGTGCGCGTTAGCTCGGGCAGTGGAGTAACGAATGAAAAGGACACAACGCGGCTTTGCATTATTCGAACGAATGTGTTTTACTCTGCGTCCGTTATTCGTATCATTATATGTACTCGCTCACCCCATTAACTACGCGACCTGTAAAATCGCTATACAGGTCGTCGAAAGAACAAACATACTTGAAAACATGTACTAAACAGTGTTAGGAGCATAGATAATCAAACGGGTATTATGACGTTAGGCTAGATTACACGATATAATACACGATACTGTCGTGATATGAAAATTAGAAAATCGGCACAGCAGCGTAACTCGTTAATTTACGAGGGTTTTTGGGTTAATCTTCTCGAAACGAGAGCGACGTTATTTCGCCCCGACGTCAGATCGGAACGTACCGCCCGCACAACATGTTGTTTCGGTCATGCAAATTTCCGATCGCTCTCTAAAAAGTGGTCTGAGCACGCGATCCAGACGTGTCCTTTATTATCATCGTACGCAGCGGTGGCCAGCACAAGCGCAAATACTCGTCAAAATCTCGGGGGGGGGGGGTGCTTAAGCCCCAATAAAAATTACTCGTCACAGACCCGCGAGCGGCTTTGCCCCCTCATACTCTCAGAATATGTTTTGAATTAAGTCGATAATAGTTAATTTAAAAAAAAAAAAAAATACAATAATAACGAAACAATTAGCGAAAGATGTACTATTTTGAATATAATTGTTGTAAAGACGCAAAGGTCTGTTTTTTTCCCTACGAATTTGTTCAAAACTATTTCAATATGTACGTACCTGTCATCACTGCTAAATAATTAGTCAACCTTTTTCTAGTCATCGGGCGGAGAAACTACGCTCACACGAAATGGGCAAAACTAAAGCTACTGTTGTATAATGTGTACAAATTTGGATAATCTTTTCGATGATTTTTTAAGCGTAAATTAAGTCTAGCTATTAACACATTTTTATCGATTGGAAAAACCTTCTGAAAAATTCAAGTCGAATCATCAGAAAATCATCTCAAAACGGTTTAAATGTAAGGTTTAAAAAACTGTCTACTGTCAAGCTGTTCTTCAGAAAATCCTTCTTTTTTTTTTTTAAACGAATTGTCATAGAATCATTTATATACAAATGAAAGCGCCGACGATTCCGGACTCTCTGTCGTTCGTATTATAAAATCAGTTTCGTTTAAGATAGCTTGAAAAAAGAAACCGACGATTTTTGTAATTTCCAGAGAAACGTCGTCGGCGTTAAAAAATCGCAATAATTTAGTTCGGTCGATATAGTTGTTTTGTTAAACGCGACTTTCGGAGTTGGAAATATATTTCGCGTATATTCCAAGTGAAAAGCGAAATAAAACACGGCCACTACCGAGACGTTTTCGGCCGCGTTGTGTCGTACGCGACATCTTATTATAATAATTATTGCAGTACACCGTGTACGTATTGTAAATTATCGACGAGTGATGGGGAAATCTAACGCCACGCTTCGAGTCAATAATATCGTCGTAATGTTTGTAAATAATCGTAACAACAACAATATAACGAACTAATATCGTCTCGCGCGCGTTATGTGAACGGCACTTAATTGCTAGTTAATATTTCTTGTCATGAAAGTATAATATTATAGGTACGTCGTCGTGCCATTTTATGTCCCTTGCCCGTTCATATTAAATTCAAACAGTTTGAATACACCACGTGAAATGACGTCGTGTGTGTGTGTGTATACGGGGAAAAAAACACAAAAACTAATAAGCTCCGGCTAGTAGTAACCTATTTTTTACACACCGACTAGTAGGCACCAGCTGTATAATACTATATAAATACATGGGTAATTATGTTTCATCTATACGCGCGTTAGTATACGTACGTATAAATATCACGTGATAAAAAAACGTGCCGTTTACTTTCCATTTATAGAAGGGCTCAGACACTATGTATTTGTTATTTTTTTTCAATACCGTAATATTGTTAACTGCTCCGCGTTTTTTTAATTATCAAAACGAACAATCGCATACGCATATCGATAAAATTATAATTGCATGACTTGATGAAAATCGCGAATTATAGCGAGTAATAATATGATGTGGAAAACGAAAGGTATTTATACTAATATATATTATATACTACAAAGAGGTGTTTTGATTTCACTACCCATATGATAGTACTCGCGTTTTTTACTAGTTTAGACGATTTTTTTTGGATCGGATGACGTTATATTATAACTGTAAGATAACCTTGCTACCTTGTTCTCGGTGTCGAGTTAAATTTTAACAAAACCATATGAGTAAATTATTTTAGATTCTGATCGTCGCGACGACGCGAGGAAATCGATTTTTATAATATTATTTCTAATTCGGTTGTTTTTTTTTTTTTTTTTTATTGAAAACTCATCCGCGTTTTAATATTAAATACTCGAATTTTTTCGGTCTTAAATAATATTATATAAAAATATTTCTAAAAATGTTGACCAAACTCTACGTAATTAAATTCATATAATTTATACACAAATCGAATCTAAAGATTGCATAATAAATATTGCATTTTTATGCATACATTTCCTTTCAATTTTACACTATTGTATATTATAAATATCGAGATCGATCAAGAGGCAAAATAATTAATTTTACTTTAATCAATTCGATATTTATTATATTCAAAATTTGAACCCCCCCTTTTCGAATGATTATTTTGGATTTATAAAACTCTAGTGGATCGTACACACGATAATATATCAAAATTGGCGGCTGTACAATAGTTTTATGGATCAAAACGGTCGCGTCAAAGTCTTTCGCTCACTACGAACAAGAAAAAAAAAAAGAAAAGAAGAATTAAATTAATTTTCGTTCGCGTATAATATGTATTTGTATAGTTCTTAAGACTATTAGTTTTTTTTTTCGTCGTCGATTCCTCTTCGCGGTCGGCCTGTCGACCGAAGAAAACGTATCGATCGTCAAAATAATTAGCCTACATACTCGATATGATGCCGAAAACCGTTTCTATACACGACGCCGCCGGAATGTTTCGGTAGAAATAAGCACCGGCACACGTTTTTCTCTCGCGTTTTCTGCGCCGAGAAATACATAACGAACGCGGCCGAGAATCCGAAAACGTCGAGTTTCAAAAGAAGTTTTCTTCGACACGAGATGAAGAAACCGGGCGGAGAAGAGAATAAATCAGACCGGCTTCGTCTAATGATTGCGTTTGTTCCTATGAAAATTCAATTGTCGAACAATTATTATACCGCGGATACAGTAAGTTACAAAAACGTAATTTACACGTAACGCGTGCAATAAATATTATTATTATTTGTTCCGAACCGTTTTTCACGTACTGTCGCAAGACAGTATACATAACCCATTGCAAAATGTATTATTTATGGCGAAAAAGGGTCCCGCGGATTACGGCTACGAATTCCTGCCGACAATATGACGTATAACGGCTTCCGACGACGGCCCCCGTTGACCTTTGAGAAAGAATGTCTTTTCAGGTGACGTCGTCGTCGTCCGCGCGGAAATTTAATAAAACAGTTTCAAAAAACATTACACGCTGCAGTCGGCGGCAATCTACGTATATAATATAGTGCGTGTTTTACTAATTCACAAGTTATCATATGCATAAGTATGATATTAGATTTCACAGAAAACGTCGTCGTTAAAGTGTGTTCGTACGACGACGACGTAAGTAGTTGAGCGTCAATGCACTCGAACTCTTTCAAGAGTCGCGTTTGACGTGCACTCTTTGTGTACGTATTATACGAGTTCTTCCGTTTGCCGTTTCTGCTGGCCAAACAGTTTTTCCACATTGAATTCGGCGTCGCGATAATCCAAATATAATATCATCCAGTGGCGTAGCCAGGATTTTTCTTCGGGGGGGGGGGGCTGATCAATTTTTTACTCAGCGGTGGTTTACCTAGGTTCTTCCATAATTTGAACATGCAAATACCGAAATTTTAGAGTCTTTATGCCCACTTAATGCAATCTGTTGCCTTCCGCACAATCGAATAGTCTGAATAATAGGTTTCAAAGATGAACGATTTTTAAAAATTTCTTGCTTTTTCTTAGTATTTAATTGCACATAATATACATTATCCTGTTCCTTGTTATTGTAATTTTAATTACATTATCGGCATTTAACATTTATAAGACGTATTGTACCCAAAACTTGAAATAATTATTTATGGATTAATCCATTAAAATGTCAAATTTTAATTTTAACACGATTAATCAAATTTTGCAATAAATATGATTTTTTGAAATCGGATCAATCATTTTGGAACACTCTGTACATCGAAATAGTATAAAATCAGACGCGAGGTACGAAACGCACGACATTATTTCGATCTACCGCGTTACTCTCGAGAATAATCGAGAGATATTTTCGATTCACTACTGAAGCCGAAAGTCCAGCGTTGTGGGTTTTCAGCGAATTTTCGAGTTCGTCGACGTGTATTACAATAAAAATACAGACGCTTGTAAATCGTTAACGTGTCAAACGCCGCTCCGCCGCCGCTGCCGCCGTCTCAAATAACAAACATCAAACGCAAATCAAAACGTTTACACGCGTAATATAATATCCAGGGTTCGGATTTTATAGCTCCAAAAATTCTAAAATATGCGCTATAATATGACCAAAAAAACCGTAAAATATGCTCTATAAATATGCCATAAAAACATCAAAAATAGCAACAAAAAAAAAAAATAAATACAAATCAAAATCACAGTCGATGGTATTATATATTATAGAATCTACAATCATTTGGAACAATAACAGATTAGAAGGTTTAAATGAATAAATATTATATTCGACATCGCCGGGCTGTTTAAAAAGAGATTATGACATGATATCATATTATTATTTATCAATTTTCAATATGAAACGAAAATGTGGGAATTTTTCTCATGGATTCACGTAAATTAATACTATTTGTCATTCGATATAAACGAGATTTATGAAAAATACAAAATAAAGCGTTGAATTAAGAACATTAGCGAAAAATAGCACACAAAGACACGAGAAAAATCTAAAATTCTTCAAATATGCGAAAAATAGCAAAATTAAATCTCTTAATATTTAGAGTCCCCGATGCATAAAACAAATTTATTATAGCCCACTCTGCTCATTTTATCTCTATCCTATAAATAAGTATAGCAAAATGCTATAAAATCCGAACCCCGATAATATCATATTATACACCAGGTATTTTACAGGCGAGAAATAAAGTACCGGTGGACGTGTGCAGACGTGAAAAAAAGTCGTGTGGAATTTACACGCGCGCGTTCGAAACCGTAATATCGCGGCGGCGGCGGCGGCGTAAAAGCGAAAAACGCACGCGGCAAAAACACAGTCGCGCGCTGTTATCGGAGTGACGGCCGGCCGAACAGGAAATATTACGATAGTATAAAAATAATATAATATAATAAGAACCGTTGCCGGGTGCGCGATCGTGAGTGTCAAGTTTGAAAAGTCACTCGAAGAAATCTCTCCGGGCGTGATAATCGTGTAAACACGAATCGAATACGCGTGGTTTTTTTTTTTTTTTCCGTTACTCTGTTTTGCATAACAATATATTACGGCGCGTTCAATAAAAATAATCGTATTAACGCGAATATAATATGTGCTCGTATTATGTTATTACAGGCGCAGACGCGGGGAAAAAAGAAAATAATAATAAACTCGCGCGCGGCTGTAACTTGCAGACTACGTCTTTTCTTCTCGGTTCGTTGCCACACTCTGCGATCGACGAGCGGGGCGAGTTGTAATAATAATAATAAGCTGTTATAACGACGCATACGATTATTATTGCTCGTAAATCGATTCTATCGTTGTGTCGTATTGATATACTGGCTGTCCTCGCAAACGTTGTTTTGCCGTTTATAATAATTTTGTGTTATAGAAAAACAACAGTGGCGTAACTAAGAGGGATCAGAGGGTGCGGTCGCACCCGGGCCCGTTCGTATAGGGGCCCAAAGAAATAAAAACATTTTTCTATTAATTATTAATTGAATATTTTGTTATTCAAGTGTATAATTTTTTTAAAATTTGTATTTTAAAATAAGTA
Organism: Drepanosiphum platanoidis; assembly: GCA_948098885.1. Classification (NCBI taxonomy): domain Eukaryota; kingdom Metazoa; phylum Arthropoda; class Insecta; order Hemiptera; family Aphididae; genus Drepanosiphum; species Drepanosiphum platanoidis. The sequence continues at coordinate 1,633,597 of OX402529.1, read as the reverse complement.
AACCTATGAGTGGAGCACAAAAGCGCAAAAAAATAATAGAACAAAAATTTAAAGATGCTAAACTGCCCAAATCAGACAGTTTTTTAAAAAAGACAGTTGAATCTACTTCGGAAAATCCTACTATAACTACATCTGTTTTTGAAATACCACATGAAAACTCCGAAAAAAATAACGTTACCGATATTTGTGAAAATATTAACAATACTGATGATTGTGATATTATATTGTTAAGTAAAAATATGGCGATCATTTGCACAAAACAGTATCCTACTGATATAGTTAATTTTAGTAAGGTGAATACACTCCCCCGGATCTTCTTAATATATAACCTGGGACGACGGGAGGCCCGTTGAAAATTTCGCTCCCGGGCCCAAATTTTGAAGTTACGCCACTGAAAAACAACTAAACGAAACAAGTACAATAAACAATGATAATGGTTACTATATGGTTACAATATAATTTCATATACATATAAAACGTTAAATTTTTAAAAATATGGGCCTAGGTTGTGTGGTTTAAAAAATAGTTTACGCGTCCTGTGTTGTCAGAGCTACCAAATATAAGTATTATACGAACGAATTCATGAAAATCGGTCGAGCCGTTTCGGAGGAGTTCGATAACAAACACCACGACTGTGACGGGAGAATCTATATATTATATAAAAATTTCGTGTCACGATGTATATGTTCGCGATAAACTCCGAAACTACTGAACGGATTTTGATAAAATTTGGTAACCATTTATAATATGGTCCAGCTTAAAAGATAGAATAGTTTTTTTTCAATATTTATATGTGGCGAGCGCCGAGAATATTCTGGAACGGTTATATATATACGAGTATAAAAATGGAGCCAAAAATGTAAAACAATTCATCAATTGAGAACGGCTGGGCCGATTTGGCTCAAATTTTTTTTGTTGAATTGTTCGTAATTGCCAGGAGAAGGTTTTTACGAAAAAAAAAATTTGAAAAAACCCAATTAGGGGAGGTGCTGAAACGGGAATTTCGCGATGTACTTTTGAAATTTTAAATGGTTGCTATTGGTTATAGGAAAAAGTCAGCCCATTTATATCATATAACCCATTTATACATATGTACGTATACCAATACTGTAACCATAGTGACCATTATCATTGTTTATAAATTTTTTTTTGCGAATCATTTTCAATTAAAATATATATATACGTGTTTCATATACTTTTCACATATACGTACATACTTACAATGGGTTAGTAATTTTTCATAATACAAAATCCCCGTTTGAGCACCTCCCCTAGGGGGATGTATACAAATAAATCTACAAACTTATTTTTCAAAATTCAACCCTTAAAAGAATGGGTAAACTTTTCACGGGCTAGATTTCGAGATGCAACGATCAGCGAGTAATTTGCATTTTATACGAATAGATTATTATGTCATCAAAAACCCGACGATCTTTACCAAAAACGAATCGATTTTGCAATATCATATTATTACATAACTTTTATCGAAATTGCGTGCGTGCGATGAACACAATAGAACTTTTTTCATTGGGCGGTCGAATACGATCGCAGGCAAATCTATAGTCATTGGTCGATAGTCTCGATAGGCGTATACAATTTTAAAGCGAAAACCCGACGACGCGACGTTTACGCAAAAGGTATGGATTTCGCAACGACATATATTATTACATAACTTTTACCGAAATTGCGTGCGTGCGCGGACCATTCCTCTTTCAATCGTAGACGCCGCGCCGTCGTCGCCACGCACTTACAATAAGTCAGTTATTTTTTATACTGCAAAATTCACTGGAAATATATGGCAAAACAACGTTTGCCGGGTCAGCTAGTTTCATATAAAAGATTAATTACTGTACTCGAGAGCCGATAAATAAATCAAATACATCGGAACAAAATATTATATTATAATGTCGAGGGATTTTTCCGATCCGAACTGTATTTTATATATTTTATTTATTGGCTCGAGTACAGTAATTAATATTATATCGATATAATAACACAATGATAGAATCGATTTACGAAATAACATATAAAATGGATTGAAATAACACGAATCGTTAAATAAATGAAAACTTTTCAAATTTATATAGCTACAGCTATTTCATCGATAGGATCATTAACGCCGTGAGAAGTGCGATGAAAAGGTGATTGGGCAAAAACGCGAGTGATATTGAGGATAATATATTATACAAGACACGACACCATTTCTTAAGCAAACGTCAGTGTACGTATCTTCTTCTATTATTTCGAGGGAATCTAAATCAAGAGAAGTCTGTGTAGAGAAAAGGGTTGTTGATTCGGGCGAGCGAGCATTGGAATGCACGCGCGCGTCTCTTGTATGCGATTGAGCGTAAACATTTCCTTTGTACTCGCTCCAGCGATGTATGACTTCTTTTTCGACGTTTTTTTTCAAAATGTCCACTGCACGCACGTATTCTAGTCGGCTACACGTATTGGGTTGACTTTGTTTTCGTTCCCAGGCGATGTATATAAATAATATTTACTTTTGAACCGTCGAAACCGAACGAACGTCTCTAAAAAAAAAAAAGTTTCATCAGACGAGCGGTAGATTAGAACGTGTCGGTACTGCTCACGTGTGCAAGACACCCGATATGGGACCTGACACCAACAAAAGAAACAATAATAGAAATCTGGAAGAAACGATGGAAAAACTCTGGCGTACGGAACGTTTCACTGATAGACAACCCAGAACTGAGAGTACCAGGTTTCGATCTCCCGAGGGCCATATGGACAACACTGAACAGAGCAAGAACAGAACAGGGGAAGTGCAACTACCTAATGCACAAATGGGGAAAGGTAGAATCACCCCTCTGTGAATGTGGAATGCATCAAACGATACGCCATATCGTTGATAATTGTTTACAAACACATTTCGTCGGAGGCCTGGAGAAATTGCATAAAGCAGAAGAGGATGCAGTGAAATGGATGGAGAATCTGAAGTTAAGACTTTAAGCTGGCACTCCAAAAGTTACCAATGTTACCTGTATACCATTAGCTATAATCCTTCAGTCATTGAATTAGTTTGTTATATAATCTATAGTTTATAATTTATTAATATTTTCTCTCTAGTCTATTGTAATTGTATTTTTATTTTTATTTTTGTTTTATTTTTACAATCCGATAATGTCATGTGAGAAATAAATAAAATACGTGTGCAATAGAAAACGGTAATTTGAAAATCGAACACACGAACGCGATATTCACGAAACGTTTTCTCACAGTAGTTCGGTTCGCGTGAAAAAAATAATAGTGCCGAATAAAATATATACATTGTACATAATATTATTATTATTTTGATATTCGTACGCCTAAATATCGCAGAAACGCCGAAATATCGTATTTAGATTCAGAACGTGTGGAGCGATCGGTTCGGTTATGTGTGGAATATCTCATATAATATACTATATACACATAATAATAGTACCATTTACTGTGATTCTTTTTTTCTTCTCCCATTTTCCGTTTGAATCCACACGAGACGAATCACGGGCGTTTTCCAGCCTCCGTTATTATATTGTATTATATCGTTCGTTACACACACGCGAACTTTTATCCGCGTCTGTTGTTACGACGTAGCGGTATACACAACTGGCCGCAGTCGGGCGCGGCACGTTGCAACAAAATATAATATTGAAATATGCGAACATTATATTATTATTATACAACGTGTAAATCTCACACGGCGCCGGTATAGAATAATCTATTGTTACGATAATATTATATAGTACGACCGACGAGTGGAAAAATGTTCATATAGGTACGTCGTCGTTTTTGCGCCCGTTTTAGTCGATAGTCAGTTCGCGACACTTTATCGCGGGAACAATCGGCGATCGATACGTACGAAAACGTTGAAATAACATTTCTATATTCGCCAACACAGTGGCGTAGCCGGGGGGGGGGGGCTGAGAGGGCTGCCCCCCCCGAAATGTTAAGGACATTTAAAAATTATTTTAATGGTCTATGAAAGTCGCTACTAAAGTCTTAATTTGTATATTACTAAACTTAAATTGTCATCTTGTTATTTTGTTCGTTTTCTATAGCTTCGGCCGTGCTAGTAGGTATTTATTTAATGCATATATTATTGTATAACCACAGATTATATGAAATTTTCATATAATCTGTGGTATAACATTGTGCATAGGTCGGTTTCATGATAAAAAATTTCAATTTTTACATCATTTATGGATGTCTGATATGAATTATAAATTTCCAGCTCAAGATAATGGCAAGTTTAAACGAACTTTTCAGTTGAAATGGCTTAACACATTGAATTGGTTATTAAAACTGAAAGAAGGGGCCTTTTGTATGTATTGTGTACTTTTCTTGCATCAAACAAATGTTGGTAAAGGTTCTCACGTAGAACTAGGCAAACTTGTTGACCAAACCTCTTATTAAATTAAAAAATGCATTAGAATCTGTAAAAAATCACGCCAACTTAAATTTCCATAAAACTGCCATGTTAAATGCCGATAATGTAATTAAAATTACAATAACAAGGAACAGGATAATGTATATTATGTGCAATTAAATACTAAGAAAAAGCAAGAAATTTTTAAAAATCGTTCGTCTTTGAAACCTATTATTCAGACTATTCGATTGTGCGGAAGGCAACAGATTGCATTAAGAGGGCATAAAGACTGTAAAATTTCGGTATTTGCATGTTCAAATTATGGAAAAACCTAGGTAAACCACCGCTGAGTAAAAAATTGATCAGCCCCCCCCCCCCCGAAGAAAAATCCTGGCTACGCCACTGCGCCAACATATACTAAACTGCGATCAACCGCTCCTCCCCTCTATAAAGTGTATCGATTTAAATCCGTTATCGTGATATTTATAGCTGAATAATTTAACGTTTGAAAACTAAACATAACTTGTTATATATTTTATGCCAAATGTATAATTTCTAATCGCGAGTACTGCAAGCTTGGTGTTTATACCTGTTCGTCGTCCAACGGTAATACCGGTGCATATCCAAGACGAAGGACAGAAGCACGCGCGGAACCTCGAATTCACACTTTAAACACGAAAAGCATATTATGAAAATCTTAGTTTCGTTTTTCGAAATTATCGAGTCATTGGTGTATAACTTTAGGCGTCTGGCAAAACGTACGAATCCCGACGATCGAGTTCTCGGAGAACACAAACTGTTGTGGAAAAAGAAAACAACAGTCGGCTCACCCCCCTCACACGTCGAGAGCTGCTCGAATACGTGTCGTACACGCACACAGGGTCGTTAAACTCGGATATACGTATATAATTTTTACTGTACGACGCGTTGTGAGATTTCAACGCACTTCTCGGATCATCCGTCTCGCGCAAGACTATGTATACGTTAGTCGATCCTTATATTATATACATAAATATATACGTACACGCGCATATACCGCGACGTAACTTCATCCGTTGCGATCGAAAACACAGCTATTTACGTGTTCGCGATCACTGTTTGCCGCCGCCGCCGCCGCGAGACTTTGGCTACCGTACAGTTATACGCGCGCGCACGACGAATTCGCGTTCCGTGCGGTGGCGGTGCTCGATGTAGCGAAAAATAACAATGGCGTGCGCAGTTTACGGATACGACGGAGGCTGCAGCCAGCCGGCCGGGAGGAGACGAGACGCGTTTTAGCGGACGCGACGCCGCAGGTGCAACAGGAGCCAACAAGCAGTAAACCGCCGCCGCCGCCGCCGCAGCGCTCGAGAACTTTGACCCGATCGTGTCCGGTGATCCGTCCCGCGCGTCGTCGTTCAAGTCTCCTCCGGACATATTATAATAACCGTCGCGTCGCGTAAAACGATACAACCACCACATTTTTCACGTAACTGCGTTACTTTTTTTAGACAAAAAAATTACTCTTTTTACTTTTCACAACATTGAAATCAGACGACGACTATTATTTAAAAATGCCCATTTCCATTTAGTATTGAGGATCGTTTCCAAAACTGATAAATATAGGTTCGGCGACCACTCGAGGACACTATCGCGTATTCGTTCCTTTTTTTTCAGTCAGTTTGGATCTAATCCACCGTTTATCGGGCTAAAATGCATTTGTTACGCATTCGTTTTGTCGCGTGTGTCCTGTTCGGGGACGACGGGATATTTCCAAAACGCGCCGTTGTCCTACGCGGCAATTCGTTTGCAAAACGACGAGCTCGTCGTACGTGATAATTTGCACGTTGTCGCGACGTACGGTATGATAATTATTGCTCTCGCGCGCGATGACAGTATACGTTTCGGTTGCAGGACATAATATTGCGCGCGAGTCACTGCGGCGAGTGTTTAATTTTTTTCCAGCTCTCTCGGTAAAGTACCGCAATAAACCCGTAATCGACCCGTTTACCCGTCGCGATAGCAAATTTATATATATATTTATTGAAAACGGATCGAAAACAACTGCCGCCGGTATTTTTAAACGTTGTGCAGCGGCCGTCGATTAACGCGAAATCGTTAATCGGCATGTTTTTTCACATGGTTCCCGCGCGCCGGTCCGCACGTTTTTTTTCCCGCCGGTCCGCAACAGTTTTTGTTTTTTTAAAAAACGGTCACGACGAATTATATGGGCCGCGGTGGCGCGGCGGCGCTGACGGTGAGAAAATCATTCTCCGCGGGCGCACAAACGCATTATAATAAGTAGGCAGAGAGTACCGATATCGCATGCCCGCGATATTACCTCGCGGGGGCGTCCGTAATCTAACGGCAAGTTGCCGCGTGATTTATTACGTTTGCAGCTTTCGTTATTGCGGCGATCGACGCATCATTCCGTAATGACGTATTGTAATCGCGTCGTAATGACCGACGAATCGTATACGCCGCCGCCGTTCGGATCGGATAAAACGAAAAACAAAACGTGCACACTCGTTCAGGCGCGCCGCCGTTACTCGAATATTACAATACGTATACCTAATAGGTAGTATATATAATAACTAGGATTTTATTGTAAATACATATTTTTATTGGAATGAGATATTTTTAATCTGATAAAAAATGTGCACGATTCAGATCATTCTTATTAAAATAAGCCCAATTTTATTTTACATATTTTTACATAATATTTTGGTATAAATACAATATATTTTTACATATTTGGTAAATAAGTACGTCATATTTTAGTACTTATTTTAGTGATTTTCAGTTTTTGACGACTTTAAACATTATCTGTTTCGTCTAAATTAACAAGATTAGTAATTTTGATATACGTGTTTCATAATAATTGTGAAATGTGGTTACAACGATAAAAGAATATTATTAATTTTATAATATTATAATATTAGTAAACGTTTAATTTCATTTTCTACCAATTACATATACTCGTATGGTCCGGTCGAACAATAACGATGATATAATTTATAATATAAACATGTTTTTTTTGTCCGTTCTGGTGTAGGCGAACCAGTTCTCGACCGTTTGTGATTTATTCGATTAACGAACTCGTAGATTTACTTATGTAATACTCCAAGTAATATATTATTGTGTATACGTACATCTTTTGTAATAATTTTTCGCGTTAAAACGCTTAGAAAATAGTATATTTTATAACATTAACGGACGGTTATTTTTACGACAAATAACGCCGACGATCATGTTGTTAGTCACGGCGGTGTGAAAAAAATAAATAATAATACAAGTCTAAATTTTTGTTTCGTCGGGCTAGCGGATATACTACATTATGGTAACTGCAGTATCTGCAGTGCCGAAATTTGAACGTTTTCAAAACGCAAGTTCACTATAGCGCCTCGTAGAGAGAAACTTTACCGGCGTAGAAAACCGAAAAGGGGTGGCCGACTCCGGTGTCGGACGTATCCAGCAGAAACGGGCGAAATGAATGAAAACGTGGAAACCGCCAGTAAGTGACATTACGTTTGACGAGTACGTACGTCTCGGAACGCGTTGTACTTTACAATATCGTTTCACACGTATTTCGCCACCGCAGTTCTCATTTGCATATTAAATAAACGCCGCGCCGCCGCTGACGCGTTATGGAACTAATCTATTTCACCGGGCCGGCACCTCGCGGTTTTTTTTTCGCGCCGATTTTTTCAAAAGACAACGGTTTTCACATTGTGCCGCGCGTAACACCATATCGTGTCCGGTCTCGTCTGAAAAACAGCGGCCGCGCACAAAGAATGCCCGCCGCCGCCGATACTGTTTACCGATAAACATAATAATGATATAAAACGTAATATTCCGTACGCATTATTACGTCACACCTTTGTATAAATACAATATGCTGTTTTCGGCGCACAGACCGTATTCATTTTATGCAACGGAGCTTAAATTCGTATCGGTACACAGTCGAGCGCCCCGCTCTATTATATTATATTATATTATAATATTATACTCGCGGTGGTCCAATAAAGTTAAATAATAAACTGTTTTAATTCGACGGAAAACGTGAAATAAAATTTAACGATCATAAAATAACGGGCGTTTATTATGCGATACGGGTACCTACTTTTTTTGTTGTTTTCCGACGTTTCTGCTCGCGCTTATTTCGACCGTGTATTGCGCGTTATCCTCACCGGAGAGATTCAAAAGTAAAACGAAAAAAATCATCCGACGACAACTTGGAAAAACGACGCGCTTGACAAAAATACACGGTCTCGATGCACTTGTCGAATGGAAGACAAGCCAGAGGCTAGTGTACCTATACACATATTACTAGGGCTGTGAATTGAATGCACTAAAAAACCTTAAAAATGCAATAAAATATGCACTTAAAATGCAAATAAAGGAACATGAAATGCCAAACATTATAGTATAAAATGCATTTAAAATGGTTTTTAATTTAATTTTTATATTTATATTAGGTACAGGATGTTATACGCTAGTGCATAAAAAAGTGTTTATTTAATAAAAAAAATAAATAATAAAAATGTTGATTGAATTTGAATTTACAGTTGCATTAAGTCAATTTTAAAAAAAAAATGTTTGTATTTATTTTATTAAAATAATAAAACATGTCAATTGACGGAATTTGATTAAAAATACCGGAAAATGAACTAAAAAATGAAAATATGACCTAAAAGTACAATAGAATGACCTAAAAAATTAAAAACTTCAAAAAATGCAAAATAAAAGTTTCATAAACGGATTCGTAGTTACATATAGTTCAAATTATGTACTTATATAGCTACGTTTCACAATCACCAAAAAAAAAAAAATGCACTTTCCTACAAATTCACAGCCCTACATATTACGTTATTGTTTTACAAAAACGAATTCGCTTTTAAAATAAAAATAATATACACGCAAGGTACAAATTAGTGCGCTGAGAGATTTTCGTTGAAAAGTTAAATTCCAGAAACTATAATGTATATTATAATATATGGTTCACTCCAGGGCCTGAAATACATCTAATTTCATGGGACACACTTTTCATTTAATTTGACAAATTTCATTTGAAAAATACACCTGTGGATTGTAGCACCCAAAATTTTATAACCACACATTTGTATCAGTTATATTATGAACGTTCGGACTAAAAATACGCAAATACGAATAAAAGTTCAAAATATTTTACCAATAGTAATGTGAAACAAATTAAAATGAAAAACACTGTCGAAATTCCAAAATGTATGTTATTTCTACAATAAAAACTAGAAATACGTTGTAAAACTCAGGACACACATTATTATAATTCGAGGGACACGGATTGATTTTCAGGGGACACAGTGGTTCACTAAAAATACGCAAAACAAATACGAATAAAAGTTCAAAATATTTTACCAATAGTAATGTGAAACAAATTAAAATGAAAAACACTGTCGAAATTCCAAAATGTATGTTATTTCTACAATAAAAACTAGAAATACGTTGTAAAACTCAGGACACACATTATTATAATTCGAGGGACACGGATTGATTTTCAGGGGACACAGTGGTTCACTCCTTTTACCGGACGAATGAAAACACATCGAATTCTTTATAAAACATACTATAGTCTCGAAACGAGACGCGACTAACTCCGGAATAATTCGGAAAATCCTCACGACGACGGCGACGACGGTCATGTTATTATTATAGTGGGTTCGCGCGAGCACCCGGTTTTATATTGATAACGTTTTGCGAATTTGCGATGCGTGCGAAAAGTCACGCGTAGTTACACGGTCGCGTTAGGTTAACAGAGGAAAATTTGTTCGCGCGAGTACAATAATTTGTTTGCCGACAAAATCGCGTCGACGACGAATAATCGTAGAATATAACGATGCACACGATCTCGTTATTATTATATCGCGTCACGCGATTATATTTTTTATTCACATACGTAACGACCACGTATTGTGCGATTTCTGAGAAAATCGGACGTCGGAATCGTACTATCGGCCGGTCGGCGGCGGCGGTACGCGGCGTATATATTATTATTTATCTATACTCGTATATATAAAAATCGATGTACATTTGAATACATTTTATAGCTCAAGATCCGCCGAACCGATTTCGATAAAAATTTTAGGGCATATTAGGATTGATATGTAGATGGTTTCTGTGAAGTCTGTACGCTGTGCGATAAGTGGTTCCGGCGTTATGGCCTCTCAAGAGTGCAAAATATTAATCACACATTGTTATTGTTTTGCCATGGAGATATATTACGTATATAAACTCTATGCGGTTATGTTTTATTATTTGTTTCCGTGGCACGTGCGTCTATGACATTTTCTATTAATCAGTTTGAGATTAAACGAGTTTGTTTTTTATTCAATTTCAATTATATGGATTTTGGTGTAAACAGTGCCACGACAAAAACGACAGAATATAGGCCGCGATCGTCCAATGCATGATATTTTGTTCGATCGAGAATCGCGACGAGAACAACAGTATGATATCAACGAATTGCAAACATTTGTGGTGAATTCAAATGTTCCCAAATTAAATGACCATCAAAAAAGTGTGTACGATACCATCACGCAAGCTGAACAAAACGAACAGGCCTTTTTTATGTTCCCATTTTGTAACGACGCTATTTAACTTTTTTCTCCAATTTTTTTTTCACAGAGTTGTTATATCCACGGCCGAGGATTTTCAGGTTGACATCGCACAGTGTACAGTTAAGGAAATTACACGCGCCCGTACGGATTAAATGGCGATTTTATCGTCGTTAGATTACGATAATATTGCGAGTATATCTAACGTGTTTTCTCTCTCTCTATCTCTACAACAACACCATAAACGTGAATAATCTAGTTAAAACGCCTAGATGATATTTCTACGCGAAGAACAACAACTACTATCGAAATCATTTAAAACGGTAACCTACATTTGACTATAATTATCCGATGTTTCAGACCTATTTTGTATTCATATTTTACCGCGATTTGCTATCGAAACGCGAGAGGAACGTTGTACAACGACGATATTATTATTATTGATCGCGTATTTAGAATGCGAAAGACATGGTTTGACAAAAATCATCGATTTAAAACGGCCGACGTAATTACGATCGATATAACGACACTCGCGCGTCTCATTATACGTTCTTGTATACGCACGAAAAGTCTGAACAGCAAGTCGTCTCGCGACCCGTGCCCGCCACGAACGATTGGTCGTAAATTATTATAATATTTCGTTCGGCGTTTCCCGACGACGCGTCGTTAAATATACCCGCTATCGCTGCCCTCGAAAAGTATAATAATAATTTTCGCCGTTTAGAAACGTACCGATTCACTCGATACGATTCTAGGCCAATCGGTTGGCCGCTAATTTAGTTTCAGTTCTTACCTCATTCCTAAAATGTCATAACCTTATTCAAACGTTCGCGATTTATTACGATATTACCGTATTGCGTTGTGATATTATTATCGAATTGTTTAGCGACCGATTGCCGTTTTCGTCGGTGAAAAATGATCCAAAACAGGAGCAAACGTTTCGGGAGCGACGACGAGAGGAACAACTACTCGCGACACGTGTTTGGAGAAAACGGTTTTAAAAAAACAATTTTAATTTAACGCATTCGCAAAATGAAATATCAACGAACAAGTCAAATAATTATGCAAGCTCTGAAAATATTACAAAATTGAAATGAAATAATCGAAATCACATACGTATTTCATGATCAAATAAAAGTCAAGACAAATAAATTTGTTTATCTGAACAATCAACTACTATACTCATCAGACATTTTTCATCGTTAGGATTTATATAAATAAACACTTCACAACGTATGCATAAATCAAGATTAAAACAACGCGTACAATAGTAGAATTAAAAGTAGAAAACTATACAAATATAATAATGTATTTCAAATAGTCGAACGCCAATGACCGTGACACCTGATTCCTTTTTTTATTATTCACGAACGTAAAATATACGAACGCTAACCTAGTCGTTTAATTTATCAATTGGCTAACGCTAACACCTAACAAAAGCGAATGGGTAATTTTGTATTTTGTCATGCTTTTTGTTTATCCGCCGGGATTTATCTTCCGCTTGTTATTCTTCGAGAGGTTTACTTTTAAAAATTCGTTTCCCCCCGATATCGTTTCTCCGAGCATTTTTTCTTCCGAGCGTCTTGTTTTACGGAATAGTTTTTTCGCGAGCGGATACCTATTTTATTTCGTCGATCTTTACCGGTGAAAATGCCTATTGTTTAGAGTGAATACAAACCCAAACGCGCTACTCTAGATCGCGAGAAACACGCGTAAACCATATTATACTGTCCGACGAGTGATTAGTATTGGTATCTCTCTGAAAATCCATGACGTTGCCCGACGCGATATAAAAACTACATCGATTAAAATAATAGGTTCCTAAAACTGCTCGACAACAGAAAAAAACACGGGTCATAATGTAATACATAGTACGTATATTGGATATGAAACAACGATTTATCCGTCGGCGTTGACCATTTGCCCTAAAATCGACTCTTTTTTTTTTTTTGTCATACTAATCGTTTTTCAACTCTGCAGTGCAATATTCTAGTAACACGCCATTACCCTCGGTAATACTCACGAGTATTATCCGTAAGACGTAATTCCGATAAGTTTATCGTTTATAAGTATTTCCAAGTGTTTAAATAGAAATAGAGGTCAGTGATGTACCGCGATGAAGAATCGTCAATAATCATAATATTATGATTAAGTATTATTAATGTGTATAAAATAATTTAAATAAAAAAATAACAAATCGATATAAACAAATTACTATAGATAATAAAATCGAAAATGAAAAAATATTCGATTATTTAACCGGTTTGTTTTATTGATTCATAATAATTATTATTATTGTCAGCGATGAATTTATTGGTGACGTGTTATGCGTGATGTTATACGAATTAAGAAATCGAGATCGAAGAAATACAAAATACTTCTTTTTTAATCAATAAAGATATTAACTTGTTATTAAAATATTGTTAAAATCTTACATTTTGGGCTAATTATTCAGTGACATCGCTTTGTAGTGCAAAAATATACGTTAGTAGATGTTTAACGCGCACAACCGAGCCTACGAGCTACGGTAGGAAATAAATTTGTTTTTAAAACTAAAATATGACCGCTTTTTCGACGAATTGTCTGGAACATTGTGTATTTTATCAACTACTTTATAGTGCCGTCGTCGTCTGGTCGTCAATGTTTTTAAAAAGTGACTTAGACGCACGACTAACGCCAGAGCAAGGCGTTAAATTTGAAATATCAACGACCAGTGTCGCTGGCTAATCGGCTGCTCCGTAAATTTCGTACGTAACACTAAATACCTCATCGCAAACTCGAGTTCTTATTTTTCTTTTTTCATAAATTACATTTATTAAATAACGTATTGTCGTCGCGTTGTCTCGATGATCTATGTGTTACATATTATATACTGTAACATCGGCGAGGTTTTCTCACTTCAAAAACAGCCTTGAAACGCCCGAAGTCAATGTCATCGCCGATTTATGTTATATAGTTTGACGGAGAAGAGGGCTAGTTTTTTGAGTGTAAACATTTCTTTTCGGTCATTCGCGTGTTTTTCATCGCGATAACTTAACTATTCAGATTAGTAATATTAAGAAAAAAAACAAAACCGATTCGATTGGAAATATGTTTTTCGAATTTACAACATTATTATTTATTGACGTACATCGTGGGCGCGCACAGGAATTTCTTACAGGGCGTTGTGCAGGACGGGTTCAGGAGGAGCAGTGATTAAAGCGGAGGAGAACGCAACGCAGGAGTAGGACACTATAGTCCTTCCGATCAAACTCTAATGTGCCGCCCTTAACGTTTTTCCCGTAACGTGTACTAAATTGGGACACGAGGACGCTTAAAATTTAACATAAACGATAGTCCCCCTGCTTAAATCATAGGCGCCGATAGGGGATGACGACCGCTACCCCACCTCGAGGTGGTAGAAAAATCATATTTTTGTTCCCCCGTGGAAAAAAAAATCGTGATTTTCGAACCAGAAACGTATAACGATCAATTACATCACGTATTATTAATAATTATAACCTTATTATATAAGACAGTTTGTTATGAATACATAATTATGTAACAATACGTAGCGCGAAAGTTCACTACTGCCAATGAAAGCCGAGCTGCGCGCGCCACCCGACCAACGATAGCCGAGTTGCGCGCGCCATCCGACTAATATCCGATCGGGTGACGCTCGAAAGTACAGCCAGCTAGTATCAGTCTAGCGTCGACAGCGGTGCGGAAAGTTCGTCTCGGTTTTAATTTATTCATTTTGACGTTGCGGTTTTTACATTTTTCTCCGAAACAGTCGACATTACGCTGTCGATTGTTATATTATTTATCTCGTCGACCAAACTTAAAATGTGTTTTTTTTTCTTTTTTAAATCGTTTTCATCGAGTGAATTTTTCGTCACTGTGTTACTATACTTATTTCACAAGCCAATACGAACATCCGAACCTCTCACAACAGCGACCCACCGGACAGGCCGTGAGTAGTACCGATTTTATATTTTATTTATAGATAGGTAGCGACCCTCCGCCTTTTTTCACGAGGTAGAGAATTATTTCTTCTTTTTTTTGTTGAAATATTGCGGATTTTCGGGATTTTTTCGAATTTTCTCAAAATTTAGTCGGACGTTTGTAAAAATGATAGTAATAATAACTATGGGTAGCGACCATTTTTTCCACGAGGTAGCGAAATCGTTTATTTTATTCTATAGAAATATTGCGGATTTTCGTGATTTTTTACGAGTTTTCTCAAAATTTAAGACTCTTGTAAATAGTAATGATAACTATATACTCGTATACGTAATAACTAGGGCTGAGGACTTATAGTACTTAAAAATCTAATAATATGCATGCACTTATGCACCTAAAATTTGCTCTAAAAAATTATTTTATCTTATTAGTTATTATAATATTTAATTTAAAAAAATTAGTAAAAATTACATTATGGTTAGTTTATTAAAAAGTATTTAAAAATTACATTTCTTCGTCGTCGTTTTCATCTCCTTCATCTGGAAATATAAAAAGGTATTTTGTAAAATTAATTTTTATCCCGAATATGTACTAAGTTAACTAAATGTTGTACTACCTACCTTTACTATTACATTGAACGACAAGGTATTTCCTTATAATATTTTCTTATATCTATAAGAAATATATGAACTTATTTCGACAATTGCTAAATATGTTCCTAATTTTTCTAATACACTCAAATATGCATTTATATGCAATAATGACAAAATATGCAAAAATATGCGGAATAAAATTTTTAATTTGATCTCCTGGTGTTATGAAACACATTTGTTGTTCACTAGAATTTTTCTACGATCTTTCTAAAAAAAAACCAAAATCCTCGGCCCTAGTAATAACTAACGTAATGTTGTAATAACGAGTATAAAATCCATAAAAATCGTGAAAAACAATCGTTTTTGGAAATAATTTTCACTAAAAATCGAATACCAGCCGTAACGTCGCGTTCGTTTCGAGGGGGATATTTCAGTAGTCTCGGGACGAACCGTTTCGGGTCTCTCCGTCCGAGATAAGTATAAGACATAATATTATCGTTTCGTCGACTCTTTGACGACGACTCGCGTTAAACACTCGGCAGAGATTACGCGTTAATTACGTCACGGTCGACTTATTCTCGTCGACCGAACTTAAAATATTTATTTTTTTAAATCGTTTTTATCGAGTGACTTTTGTCACTGTGTTACTGCTTATTTCACAAACCAATACGAACGCCGAACCTCTCACAACAGTAACCCGCCGATAGGCCGTGTGTAGTACCGATCTTATATTTTATTTACAGCCTGTAGATAGGTAGGGAGTAGCTTTTTTTCACGAGGTAGCGAAATCTTTTTTTTAGAAATATTGCGGATTTTCGCGATTTTTTCGAATTTTCTTAAAATTGAAGACGCTTGTAAATAGTAATAATGACTTACTTTATACTCGTATACGTAATAACTAATAACTAACGTACACAACGTTGTGATAACGAGTAGAAAATCTATAAAAATCGTGAAAAACAATCGTTTTTGGAAATGATTTTCACTAAAAATCGAATACCAGCCGTAACGTCGTCGCGTTCGTTTCGAGGGGGATATTTCAGCAGTTTCGTCGTTTCGGGTCTCTCCGTCCGAGATAAGTATAATAGATAATATTATTATCGTTTCGTCGACTCTTTGACGGTCATTCGCGTTAAACACTCGGCTGAGATTACGCGTTAATAACGTCGCGGTCGACTTAATCTCGTCGACCGAACTTAAAATGTTTTTTTTTAAATCGTTTTTATCGAGTGACTTTTGTCACTGTGTTACTGCTTATTTCACAAACCTATGTTCGTACCTCTCACAACAGTAACCCGCCGATAGGCCGTGAGTAGTACCGATCTTATATTTTATTTACAGATTATAGATAGGTAGGAGGTAGCGACCCTTCGCCTTTTTTCACGAGGTAGCGAAATAATTTTTTTTTGAAATATCGCGGATTTTCGGGATTTTTTCGAGTTTTCTTAAAATTTAGTCAGACACTTGTAAAAACGATAGTAATAATAACTATAGGTAGCGACCCTTTTTTCACGAGGTAGCGAAATAATTAATTTTTTTCTATAGATATATTGCGGATTTCGTGATTTCTTCGAGTTTTCTTTATTTCTTATATTTACACATAAATTGATTAATAGAATCACATATATAGAATTAATGAAGTATATCTACTCCTTTAAGCCTGAGCTTGTGTTGGAGTAGAGAGTTAAAATCTCTAGATACGTTAGAACTAACGTACACAGCGTTGTGATAACGAGTTGGAAAATCTATAAAAATCGTGAAAAACAATCGTTTTTGGAAATGATTTTCACTAAAAATCGAATACCAGCCGTAACGTCGTCGCGTTCGTTTCGAGGGGGATATTTCAGCAGTTTCGTCGTTTCGGATCTCTCCGTCCGAGATAAGTATAATAGATAATATTATTATCGTTTCGTCGACTCTTTGACGATCATTCGCGTTAAACACTCGGCTGAGATTACGCGTTAATAACGTCGCGGTCGTCTTCTGTGGACAAAACCTCCGCTCGTTATTGTCGTTACACGTCGTTTATAAGAAATGATTTTTCGTCCTGTGATACATATTATCGTCGTCGTCGTCGTGTCGGCTGCGGTACCGCTCTCCGCCGCCGCCGCCGCGGTCTCCTCCACCTCCGGCGACCGCGACCGCTGTTAGTGGCGCGTAATTTACAAGAAGAACGCGCGTTAATTCGCTGGCCCGTGACGCGGACGAGTGAAGGCGGCGGTGGCGGCGGCGCACTGGAAACGCGACGACGGCGGCACGTCTTCGAGTAGTCGGCGAGTCTTACGCGCACACACAACGTCCGTCGCGCCCAAACCGCAAACACCGCTGTTGATCTCGCGCGCACGATAAAACAATACCGTAGAAATAAAATAAAACTCGCAGTCACATCGATCACCGTCGACACCTCATCGCCGCGGCGGTTATAAACGCGCGTGTTTTTTTCTCTTTTTCTCTCGACATAAATAAATATTCGGTTTTCTCCACTCGAGACGGCACGCCGACGACCGTCCGAGACGATAATCCAATCGCGTCGTCCTCGCGAGCGAACACCGACCGAGTCTTTTTCGCTCATCTGCCCGCTCGGACTCGGGAATTCACACGCCGCCCTCGAGTAGTTTTGCACCTCGGCTGACCGTCGGGGTCTAGTTTTTTTTTTGTCCACCCCGAAAAATGGATGGCGCCGCCCTTCGCGCCGTCGTCGTCTTGCTGATAGCAATATTCAAGGTGAGCCAATAATTACTACCACCAATAATAACTAACACTTTTTTTGTTTAACCAAATATTTAGTTATTAAACGCTAAATTGAAACGTGTAATTTATGCTTTTCTATAAATCATTATTGTCGGTACACTCACCGAAACTTACCGACATCACGGTATTTTGAATTTTTCCGTTGGACGATTCGCGAATAAACTTTAAGCGGTAAAAATAAATCTGTATCGACCGAACGTTTTGTGAACGGTCTCGATGAGAAAAACATCCCCGACACTCGGTAATAATAAAATCTAAAGATCTTTGGACACAAATAAGTACATATATATTTTATCGATTTATAAAAAGATCTCAATTGATCCGCGTGTGATACGCTCGCGCGAGATTCGTCAGGTACTTTTTGTATTACTACGTCTCGTTTGTGCTTGAATCGTGTTACGTGTTAAAAACGTATTGTTCGCGCGTTGGCCAGATTATTATAATAATATTATAAGAATGTGAGAAAATCGTTTTTTTCTCGCCGAGATCGATTAGAATGCGTATTGGTTGTTGTTGATGTTGTTGTGATGGATGTAGTATAATAATAATATGATTGCTCAGTTACGATCGATTACCGACGATCGAGCAGAATCATTTTACTCGGAAAAACGCAACGAACCTAGTTTGTTCTTTTTCAGCCCATTATCGAAACTCATAAACGCACGTCCGTTATTTAACGACGATATCGCTGCTGTTGTGCCCGTTTCCAATAATCTCAATTTTATCGATCTAAAAAAAAATCGCGGTTAATCGTTTTCGTTTCCGCAGTGTCGCCGCGTGTAGACCGCGTGTTCGATTACTCTGATTAATAATTATTTATTATTCTTCGGGTGCGCGTTAGTTATTGAATTCAAAAAATACACTTTTAACGCGAAAACGTTATTTTACCGCGGTCGAAAACGCGAATTAATCGTTTTGCCATTATTGTTCGCGCGCCCGAAGTAAACCCCTCGTTCCCACAATTATTATTCATCTTCGGGACGTCTATTGTAATAGTAAATTAAAACATTCGACGCGAAACTGGAAATCTAGAACGATTTGGTCGGCGCGATCGCGGAAATTAGTTCAAATTACATTTCGACGAACATTTTTCGTTTCCAATCATTCTCGCGGTCATCGATATTTACTCGTCGTTAATAATATTTGCCGCGCGGCGTTAAAAGGATTATTTTGAATCGCGTACTGTATATTGTGTAAATCGATAATGTCATCGTTTCTCTCGCGGGCCGGGTTAAAAGTTCGTTGAAATCGCCAAGCGTAAAGCCGTAATAATAATTGCAGTTCTGCTCGAGAAACTAGGTTAAACGCGTTAAATAGCGATTATTCGCCGGGCTTTATTTGTTTATTTCGCCAAGTGCCCAATATCGTGTCGACCGAATGAGAGTTTAGGCGCGTATCGTATGCTATCAAAAGTCGAGAAAAACACACCGGCTGTGAAATCCGCTCGGCAACGATATTCAGCGCACGTGATCTATATATTATACGTATCGACGCCGCCGCGTGCAGGCACGTTTTTATACGGTTCGTTTAAGTCTCTCCGCGATCGGTATCGGGCCGGAGCTAAACGGTTCGCAGGGTCTCCGGACGATATTTCATACTACGACCCGATACGATGATAACAAAACACGCGTAGAGGTCGTTCGCGAGTAGTCGTATAACAATGCGGCGGACTTCTTCGGCCATAAAATTAATTGAACGCGTGCGTAATATTATAAAATATATGCTACGTCGTCGTCGGCGCGTCGAGATCGGAAATAACCGAGTAACGGGTTTAATTGCACGCGCGTTTATTGTATGTGTAGTGGGCGCCGACGTTCGGTGGGTAATATGTAGATTTCAAAACGCACGCAAACGGGTTGTGACGATCCCGTTTCGAGAGCACGCGCTGTGTACGTAGAACGACGACGACGGAGAAAACGGAAAAAAAAAGCTTCGTTTGACGACCACGCGGACGAAAGACGAAAAAACTCTTTTGTATAAACGGTTCGAAATCGATACTCGACTATATTATATAGGCTGTATTGTAGTATTACGATCGTTCAAAACGATCGTAGAATAACTATTTCGACCTATTCCGTAATTAAATTTCGAATACGCCGTTTTTGTTTTATCCGTCAAAAGTTTTGGAACGGACGTCGGTACGGTTTTTTTTTTTTTTTTTTACCTAATATCGAAAAACGAAATTTAAATTTAAATTTACTGCGCGTGAATCATTTTCAATGACGAATGACGCGTTGTCGCGCGGTTTATCGTAGTGTGAAAAAAATATTTCGAATCCATAAGAAAAATTCTGTTCTACTCCAGTAAATGTCTGTACGGGTTTTTTCTCGCTCTGCGTTTTTTTTTTTGCATTAATAACGTAAATAAACAGCCGACCACGACGTCAGTGTGTCATAATAATGTTCCTATAACAGTGTTTTAAACAACCCGTACGTACATCGATAATGACCGTCAAAATCAATAATTCGGTGAAAAAAAATTCGTTCTCTTATCGATAAATGGCCACTCTGAATTTGTCGTAAAGATCTAAACCGCGGGGTGTCCGACCCGCGGCCCTCGCTTCCATTTAAAAACTAATTGTATAATATAATATGACGAGAAAAAATTTATTTTAAGAATATAAAACTACAAAATATTATAAAACAAATAAACTTTAATAGTGTTTTATTGGGTCCGATAGCAATAGCACGTCATTAGTTTTATTTTCTAAATCATTTTATTTTGATTTTTTCGATAAATAAATGTATTTTTCCTTGTAATTATTTATAATCAAATAAAACATAGAAAATAAATATTCAAAACAGTTATATCGATATTTAATAGTTAATACTCGTAAATAATAACAAAATATTATTAAATATATTAAATAAATTTAAACAATAATAAAATAAAGGTCTTGCCTCGAGTATTTTTGAATATTTAAAAAAAAATCAATTGTAATACAATTTTCATTCAATTCGTATGAACAAATTTTAATTTCATGTTCGGTGCGCTCTTTACGAACGATGATGATTTTCAATCGTGACTTTTTCGCACTCTTACATATGAATACTCAAGGCGCGCAAGACCTTTACTTTATTTTATTAATAATTTCATATATTTGATATTATTTTGTTTATTTATTTTCTATTTTTATAAATATTATAGCTTGTAAAAATATTTCTGCTCATTATATTCTCGTATAATTTAATCGTTACGTTTGAACGTGTCGTTATTAAAATTTACGTGGCCCGCGACGACTTCTACTCGTAATACGACGTCGGTCTTCAAGAAAATAAATAATAAATAATAAAATTTATTCAAAACAGTTATATCGATATTTAATGGTTAATACTCGTAAATAATAACAAAATATCATTAAATATATAAAATAAATTTAAACAATAATAAAATAAAATAAAATAAAGAGTCTTGCCTCGAGTATTTTAATTTTCATTCAATTCGTATGAACAAATTTTAACTTTATGTGCGGTGCGCTCTTTACGCCCGAGATGATGATTTTCAATCGAGACACTATTTTATTATTGTTTAAATACATTTAATTGTTTTGTAATTATACGTAATTAAATATTATAGCTTGTAAAAATATTTCTGCTCGTTATATTCTCGTATAATTCAATCGTTACTGTGTCGTTATTAAAACGTACGTGGCCCGCGACGACTTCCACTCGTAATACGACGTCGTCGGTCTTCGCAAAAAGTCGCGGTCACCCCCCGCCCAATCCGAATAATTGATAATTTACGTCGTAGAGAAAAAAAAATCGATTCGTACCCCGGCTAGGTACGCGGCGATGATTAGCGATTTACCGAGTTTGCAAATACGTCGTGTATATATGTATCGCGCGAGGATATTGGTTTGCTCGTCGCACCGAGGAGGAAGATGTACACTGTACAGTTAGGTAATTAGAGCGTAATCGAAATTCGCGCGAGGCGGCGGCGGCGCCGCGCCGGAGCGAGCACGCGGCCACAGGAGACGGCGCGACGCGTGACGGCATCGACTGGTATCGTACAGTTCCAGCAGACGCGGCGTCGAAGTCTTTCGGCGTAAAATAACATATTCTAATACACATGCGCCTACGCGCGCGCAAATGGGCCGGATCCCCGGGACGGAATAATTAATACGGATAATTTCGACGGTCGTTGTGTTGTTGTGTATAGCTGTACTTTCGACGGGAATAAAATCGGTCACAGGCGACCGGTTCCGTTGGAAACGGATTAATTGACCCGCAGTGCGCGCGAGTATAATGCGCGCAAAAGTGCGTTATTAAAATATTATATATTATTACATCGGAATCGCCGCCGCGTCGTGTAATAATTAACATCGTGTGTTGCGATATTATTATGTTCTAATCGTCGCGCCGTTATCTGTGTGTGTGTGTGTGTGTGTGGTAATATAGACGTTATTGTTATTAACATCACGCGCTAATAACGTTTGAATTCATGTTAATTTGCACACCTCCGAGTGCAACAAATATATATTGAAATCGAGTATGCGTCGCGTCTTAATCCGCAAAATCGTATTGATGAGTAAATATCTCGTCAATAACGTTTGAATTCATATTAATTTGCACACCTCCGAGTGCAACAAATATATATTGAAATCGAGTATGCGACGCGTTTTAATCCGCAAAATCGTATTGATGAGTAAATATCTCGTCAATAACGTTTGAATTCATGTTAATTTGCACACCTCCGAGTGCAACAAATATATATTGAAATCGAGTATGCGACGATCCGCAAAATCGACTTGATAAGTAAATATCTCATCAATAACGTTTGAATTCATTTTGCACACCTCCGAGTGCAACAAATATATATTGAAATCGAGTATGCGACGATCCGCAAAATCGACTTGATGAGTAAATATCTCGTCAATAACGTTTAAATTCATATTAATTTGCACACCTCCGAGTGCAACAAATATATATTGAAATCGAGTATGCGACGCGTTTTAATCCGCAAAATCGTATTGATGAGTAAATATCTCGTCAATAACGTTTGAATTCATGTTAATTTGCACACCTCCGAGTGCAACAAATATATTGAAATCGAGTATGCGTCGCGTCTTAATCCGCAAAATCGTATTGATGAGTAAATATCTCGTCAATAACGTTTGAATTCATATTAATTTGCACACCTCCGAGTGCAACAAATATATATTGAAATCGAGTATGCGACGATCCGCAAAATCGACTTCATAAGTAAATATCTCGTCAATAACGTTGGAATTCATTTTGCACACCTCCGAGTGCAACAAATATATTGAAAACGAGTATGCGACGCGTTTTAATCCGCAAAATCGTATTGATGAGTAAATATCTCGTCAATAACGTTTGAATTCATATTAATTTGCACACCGAGTGCAACAAATATATATTGAAATCGAGTATGCGACGCGTTTTAATCCGCAAAATCGTATTGATGAGTAAATATCTCGTCAATAACGTTTGAATTCATTTTGCACACCTCCGAGTGCAACAAATATATTGAAATCGAGTATGCGACGCGTTTTAATCCGCAAAATCGTATTGATGAGTAAATATCTCGTCAATAACGTTTGAATTCATATTAATTTGCACACCTCCGAGTGCAACAAATATATATTGAAATCGAGTATGCGATGATCCGCAAAATCGACTTGATAAGTAAATATCTCGTCAATAACGTTTGAATTCATTTTGCACACCTCCGAGTGCAACAAATATATTGAAATCGAGTATGCGACGCGTTTTAATCCGCAAAATCGTATTGATGAGTAAATATCTCGTCAATAACGTTTGAATTCATATTAATTTGCACACCTCCGAGTGCAACAAATATATTAAAATCGAGTATGCGTCGCGTTTTAATCCGCAAAATCGTATTGATGAGTAAATATCTCGTCAATAACGTTTGAATTCATATTAATTTGCACACCTCCGAGTGCAACAAATATATTAAAATCGTATTGATGAGTAAATATCTCGTCAATAACGTTTGAATTCATTTTGCACACCTCCGAGTGCAACAAATATATTGAAATCGAGTATGCGACGATCCGCAAAATCGACTTGATGAGTAAATATCTCGTCAATAACGTTTAAATTCATATTAATTTGCACACCTCCGAGTGCAACAAATATATATTGAAATCGAGTATGCGACGCGTTTTAATCCGCAAAATCGTATTGATGAGTAAATATCTCGTCAATAACGTTTGAATTCATGTTAATTTGCACACCTCCGAGTGCAACAAATATATTGAAATCGAGTATGCGTCGCGTCTTAATCCGCAAAATCGTATTGATGAGTAAATATCTCGTCAATAACGTTTGAATTCATATTAATTTGCACACCTCCGAGTGCAACAAATATATATTGAAATCGAGTATGCGACGATCCGCAAAATCGACTTCATAAGTAAATATCTCGTCAATAACGTTGGAATTCATTTTGCACACCTCCGAGTGCAACAAATATATTGAAAACGAGTATGCGACGCGTTTTAATCCGCAAAATCGTATTGATGAGTAAATATCTCGTCAATAACGTTTGAATTCATATTAATTTGCACACCGAGTGCAACAAATATATATTGAAATCGAGTATGCGACGCGTTTTAATCCGCAAAATCGTATTGATGAGTAAATATCTCGTCAATAACGTTTGAATTCATTTTGCACACCTCCGAGTGCAACAAATATATTGAAATCGAGTATGCGACGCGTTTTAATCCGCAAAATCGTATTGATGAGTAAATATCTCGTCAATAACGTTTGAATTCATATTAATTTGCACACCTCCGAGTGCAACAAATATATATTGAAATCGAGTATGCGATGATCCGCAAAATCGACTTGATAAGTAAATATCTCGTCAATAACGTTTGAATTCATTTTGCACACCTCCGAGTGCAACAAATATATTGAAATCGAGTATGCGACGCGTTTTAATCCGCAAAATCGTATTGATGAGTAAATATCTCGTCAATAACGTTTGAATTCATATTAATTTGCACACCTCCGAGTGCAACAAATATATTAAAATCGAGTATGCGTCGCGTTTTAATCCGCAAAATCGTATTGATGAGTAAATATCTCGTCAATAACGTTTGAATTCATATTAATTTGCACACCTCCGAGTGCAACAAATATATTAAAATCGTATTGATGAGTAAATATCTCGTCAATAACGTTTGAATTCATTTTGCACACCTCCGAGTGCAACAAATATATTGAAATCGAGTATGCGACGATCCGCAAAATCGACTTGATGAGTAAATATCTCGTCAATAACGTTTGAATTCATATTAATTTGCACACCTCCGAGTGCAACAAATATATATTGAAATCGAGTACGCGACGCGTCTTAATCCGCAAAATCGTATTGATGAGTAAATATCTCGCAAACGCCGCGCTCAAACGGGTATACGTCATGTAAATGGACGGTCGCCCCGCCGCGGCGGCTCGTTCGCGGAACGGTTTCTAAAAACCAATCGTTACCTGCAGGTATGCGCGCGCGCGTATCGACATGGTCGTGTAGGGTACGCGGGGGGCGGCAATCTTCTCGTCGGCGGCGGCCGTACACCGTTTTCCGGTCGGATTAGCCTGGGCGTAAAAACGGCATTGCGAAAAGAACAACTATTTTTCCGATCGATACCGGATTCGTGGGAACACTCGCTCCGCGTATTGTAATGCACATAATACAATATAATATATAACACGTTCTACTAAATAGTAAACAGCAACAACAACACCGGTACTTTATTACGAGAAATGTAATATCGTTGTAGCCGGCTCGTAAATACATAATAAAAACACCTGCGCGGCTCGGGTTTAGCCGTATACGGAGTTTTCCGCATCGTGTTCGCGGCACAATTATTCGTACACTTACTATAATAACGTCAGTACGTCGCGCGAATGTTTACACCGAAACCAAGTTTTTTGGGATTTTTTTCTCGTCGCTGTCGAGGGAGGAGCTTTTCCGCTCGGATATTATAAATATTTTCGTTGTTTCACACATATATAATATACTAGTATTTATAATCAACAGGGCTAGGATTTGTATGTTTTTTTTTGCGACTTCTGATTATTGATTTTGTCAGTAATGTCCACGAATCACCTAATGATGAGATAAATGGCGGTGTTTTTATTTTGCATGTTTTTTGCATATTTCGGATGAAATGCATATTATTAATGCATATTATATTCAATAAAACGAATATTATTGCATATTTCGATTATAAGAATGCGAAAAATGCATGTTTTATAGTATATTTTGACATCATGTGACGTTACAAAGCCATACTACGATCCAATCGCCGATAATTCGTTTTCGAAAATTTAAAATAATATGTGGTCGTAGCGTGTAACACGCGTAGTGAATGTGAATTATAAATTTTATTTCTAAATTATTTTATTTTATTTCTCAATTATTATATTAAGACAAAAAGCCAACCACTGAGATGTGTTTCAATAAATAAATATTTATTTTTTTAAAACTATATTTTTGTGTTTATCTTATAAAAATTTAAATGCATATTTTACAATTTTTTATTGCATACAAATCCTAGCCCCGATAATCAATGATAATACGTTCTACTAAATAGTAAACACCGGTACTTTATTCGTACCGATATAGAAATGTAATACCTAGCTCGTAAATAATTATAATAAACACCTGCGCGGCTACCTACAGCAGCCGTATACGGTGTTTTCCGCATCGTGTTCGCGGCACAATTCGTACACTTACTTTAATAACGTCAGTCCGTCGTATGCGAATGTTCACACCGAAACCGTGGGGATTTTTTTTCTCGTCGCTGTCGACGGAGGAGCTCGGATATTATAAATATTTTCGTTGTTTCTCCGATCGTTTCGAACAGAGGTTCTCTACCTTTTTCGCGTGCCGCCCACGCAGTTTTCCAAAAATTTCCACGTACCACATAATATAAGGCTATAATATTACCTTTTGTTTTGCCCGTCAAAAATGTATACACGTTTTTTTTTGCACGTATAGAGTTTACGATTTTATTAGGAACCGTAGTACATTTTTTCGGAGATTTTCCCCGCGTACCGCAGGTCGAGAAGCGCGTGTTTAAAATCGTCACACTACGAATATTCTTTCGTAGGAACTCCTCGTTTCAAAAACACCTGTAGGTTTTTTCATTAAATACTAGCTGAATAACCCGGCTTCGCCCGTGTGCAGTATAACTTTTTATTTTATCAGTTTTTTTTTCATTTTTACCCCTTTTACCCCTTTTAACTCCGGTAGGTGTCGAATTTCGAAAAATCCTTTCCAATGGGGTCTCCACTATATAAAACGAAACTGCTGCCCAAATTTCATACTCAAAGCTCCAGCAGTTCCAGCCAGGCGAATTTTTCTAGTTTCACCCTTTTTACCCCTTTTAACCCCCTCAGGGGTCGAATTTCGAAAAATCCTTTCCCATGGGGCCTCTGCTATATTAAATGAAACTTTTGACAAAATTTAATACCACAAAGCTCCATTGACTCAGGATTTTTTCCATTTTTACCCCTTTTAACCCCCTTAGGGTTAATTTTCTCCATAATTTATGCTATAAACCCGCTCCCCGACATTCTCTATCATTTAAAAAAAATTTGAGCCAAATCGGCCCAGCCGTTCTCAACTGATTCAATTTTCAATTTTTTGTCTCCATTTTTATATATATAGATTATTATCTATACTATATTCGAGTACTTTATGCTTTTCTACTCGAATTGTTTTTTTTTTTTTCGTTCGCGTAAACCTACGTGTGCAGGGTGTCGTAAAGTGCGAGAAAAAGTGAGTTTTCGAACCACTCGCCCGACGAATACTGTTTTTGTAATCGATAAGTTTATTCGTATGCGTTTAAAATCGATTTGGTCGCTGCAATGTTTGAAACGTAATACTAGACACTTGTCGAGCGCGTATTGATTGTTCGAACCTTTTCGTAGTTCCGATTTACCGATTTCGACAAACGTCGTCGGCTAAACGTTCGACTATTATTGTTGCGGCATTTTTTCCACAACATCGACGTGGTAATAGAGAGACCGTGTACTAAAGTGAAATAAAAAAAAAATCTCCCGACGAGGTCATAAATACACGACGGCGGCCGCGGCGGCGGCGGCGGCGTATACACTGTTTATCGTCGCACTATAGTCATTCATAATGTAAAGCAACAATGACTGGGCGCAATCATAACGATAACGTCACGTTGTATTATAGCGTTTTTTCCCCTATATTCTTTTACTCGACGACGTTCCTACACACAGTGCACGGATCCAATGGCACTCGGTTACACTCGGCTCGTAAAATGCGGCGTACACGTCGTCGCTTCTTCGCTGGCGGATATCCGTGCGTTTTCAATCGTAGGTTGGTCTGATGACGTAGCGTACGTCGGTATATTATAATATAGTTTACGCGATAAAAGTATTCGCGGCTCGTAAAACACGCACTCGAGCGCGTCTAGACGAAATCGCTGTCGTCTCGTTCGCGTCTACGATAGACCCAACGACTCCTAATTCTTCTTACTACACGTTTTTTTAATCTCAACAGCTGTACTAGTTTTCACCCGATCAGTGACGTACTCGGCAATAGTCCTCACGTCCGTTAAAAACCAATACAGTTTATTGTGCATTTTTTATTGAAACTATATTATAACTGATTCCGCGTATTTTTCTCTCGTCGGTTTACGACCGAAAATCTATCGATAAACGATTGCGAAAATAATTCTACCACAGTAGAACTCCGATTATCCGGACTAATATTAATGTCAAGGGTGGTCCGGATAAGCAAATATCCGGATGATTGACGTATGATATATCAAAAGTTAGATAATTGTATGAATAGACTCTATGTATGTATCTGTGTATGTAATATAATTTAAAATTCGTAACCATAAACAAATAATTTTATTATAATATTTAACTGAAACAAAATAAGCTTTAATTATAACATGTGATATATTTTAAAACCAAAAAAAGCTGACTTGGCACGTTATTTATTTTATTTTGAAAAATGATGATATTTTAGTTTGCTTCATAGTTGACTTTCTCTTTAGAGCAGATATGTCTCTCAATCTTCTTTATCGCAACAATTGAGTGGGGTTCGATTCTTCTTGCCTCTCAAACCGTTTAAACGCCAAATCCAATGCATCAAAAGCTCCAGAATGAGCCCATTTTCACCTTCAGTCAAATCGTCAGTTTCATTTTCCTCTTCTTCAGTATTACCTTCTTCAAATAAGCTACGAACTATTTCATCATCTGAAAGTATTTGATATCCAGGATCATTTGTATCCATAAACGACCACTCATTTGTATTCTCTTCATCACAATTCCCAAATACGTGAACTTGGCTTATACACACTCTTGTATTTCAGCTATTTCAACATTTAATTTCACATTTTGGGTATCCTCGACTTTTTTTCTCGTCCGGTTAATTGGACGTTCGGATGATTGGCGTTCGGATAATCGGAGATCTACTGCATTTTGAAACAACGTTCGGATACGACGACGTTCGCGCTGACGTGTGATAACAACGTAAAACAAAACGGAACATTATTTGCACGCGCTTTTACATCTCGTTGACTCGTTTACTTTTTCGGCCGCACAATAGACGCTCGCTCGATTGATTTCCCTCGAACTCGACTTTTTGCTAATCGCGAGTAAACGATTTCTCAAATCGCCGAGCACGTTTTCCTGATTGACAACGAAATAACTAATCGGACGACTAAAGCGAGACGACAGTAGGGTAGCTCGAGCTCGTACTATAGAGGTGTGGTATTCGATCGTTGTTTTATTGATTTACTTGGCCGCCTGTGGATTTGTTTTCCCGAGATTTCTATTGAAAACGCGTTTTGTGGAAACGAACAGGCCTCCGGCGCGAAAAACTCGAAAGTAGTGCGAGATTTTATGACGTACGTCGTTATTCATTAAATATCGGTCAGTTTGGACTATCCCTATAGCGCGCGCGTGCCTCCGCTAATAACACGCGCGCGGAAGTCACGTACCAATCGTTTCTCGCGGTTTTGTTTGCCAAGCGTGTACGCAACGCGGCGTCCGTCGCGTGTTTTTTGCAAATCGAGCACACGCCGCCGCCGCGAATTCAATTAATACGTAAAACGTACGTCGAAAGTGTCGCCGGATTCGTTTTTCCCCGGCGGCGCGCGATATATACGCACAATACGTCGTCGTCGCCACCGCGAGACGTTTTCGTCACGTCGATTATTGGATATTATCGTTTGTCAACGCGCCGCCGTACGATCGGAATTCGCGAAAAATCGACCCCGATAGAACTGTCGGAAATCTTATTTCACACGATTGTCGGAAACACTATGTCGCGCACTGAAAAAAAAAGTTTCTCATTGTAACCAAAATATGGTAATCACTACAATGTACGTACCTCTGGCTCAGCAGTAATTTTGGTTAAAAATACAAATCAATTCTGGTTATCCTTAAATTGTTACTTTGCCATTAGTACTAAACTCGGTGTGGTAATAATTGGTAATACTACAAAGTTATATTTAATTATCGTTAGGTTTACATTTCCATCATTATTCGAATTTTTTTATTTTATTTTGAATCATCGGGTTCACTGGGACTCACTGAGAAAACTCGCGTGGAGGCCCAGGAGTTATATTAGTTTACAATTTTTTTTTATATAATTTACACAATAATCAAAATTACACAATTTACACAAATTACCTGTTGGACAGCCGTTTAATACACGCGTTTATTCTCGTCATATTCATATCCGATCCAGTGAGATGAATATTTTTTGAAAACGGGAAGTGACATTTTTAGGCCACATCTCTCGGCATTAAATCAAATATTTTCGTCCCTAAGAACTCAAAGCCTCTTTGATAGCATGTTTTGTCGGGCCAGTTTAATCATATCATCATTGTAGCACAAGAACACGAGGACTTTGTGGGATAGGAGGTAAACTTGCTCGTATTATTGGTTTTCGTCATCAACCGTGGTACACGTGTTATGATATCACAGTCGAGCTATACGAACACGTGATGAAATTTCGATTTGTTTTTTCATACCGTTGCGATTGTTCGAAAAATGTTTTATGTTTTCGCATTGTTTTCTAAAGTTTGGGGTGAAAATAACGGGGAAAAGGCACACTTTGTTCTCTTGTTTCCAATTGGGCGACTTGAACCGACGGATTTCATACCGAATCGCTTACTCCGAGATGTTATCTATAGAAACGATTTGAAAACTGATTTTCACGTGGAAAAAAATGAAACGATTCGCCTAGTAGTGTTTCGATACCCCACCCCTTATATCGTCGTCGTCGTCGTTAAAATCTCGTTAAAACGTCATTGTTCTCTGTCGGCGTGGTAATTATTTTCCGTCCGGGAAGTTATGCGCTGCGACAGCGATTCGGGAGGTCTCGACTCCTCGGTGTCGTGATGTGATTAAATCGGGGGCGAAAAAAATTAAAAACAAAACTACTGTATCGATAAAAGAAAGAAAGTAAAAATCTGTTTTCTTCTTCTCCGCGAACGATCCAAACACCGTGGCCGCGCGCGTGTAAACGAAATAATATAATATATAAACTCGATCAATCGTATTACGTTCTATTTATAATATACACACGGTCGCGTTGTTTAGAATACTATATTATAACGACGACGACGAGGCGCGGCGATTGAAAAATAAAAAAACGTTTCGCGTTTAAATGTTTATAATACATACAAATATATATGTTATGTGCGTACGTGTATACACGTTTGAATCGAATAGTTTTTCACTTTAGTACGTGCTCGCGTTACTCTGTCGGTACAACAATACAAAAACTCGCGCGCTCGTTGTCCTGATGGTTTTATTATTCTTAGAAAAGAAGAAGAAGAAGAAGAGGAAAAAAAAGTAAACTAGGCAGGCAGGTACACGCCAAACACCACACCACACGTGATGAAACAATATAATTTACGTTCATTTCTCTAAACTAAATAAACGTTTGATTATCGCGCCGTCGAATTGACGTTATAGATTTCCATTTCGAATGCAATTGAATTGTAAATTTCGAAAAGGGCTCACATCTCGAGTTTATATCAAAATAGGTTTTTCCGCGTTTTTTTCATTTACACAATATACGAGACCGATATTTTTTATGAGTGAAAAGGACCCATATCTGTTTTCTACAATGATGAAACAAACCTTCCGAATTTTAGAAAAATTTCCAAAAGGACCCATCTCGGTGATACGAGTCCTTTTCGAAATGTTTTTAAAAATAGGATGTTTTTTTTTACCATTATAGAAAACAGATACGGGTCCTTTTCACTCATAAAACAACGGTCTATATATTGTGTAAATGAAAAAAACGCGAGATAATTTTTTTATCATTATATTTAAAATTCATAAAAAATAAAAGGACACGTATAAGAAAATATAATATTTTTGTATAAATTTATGCCAATAACGTGGGTATTTTTAATTTTAAATCACTATAGTTCTCGTAAAAATTTCGAAAAGGACTCATCTCGGAAAACTTAAAGATTCACTTTTCCAAATAAAATTTCACTTCAAGAATATTAAAAGTACACGAGCATAACATTAAATAATAGTCTGTAATTTTAGAGAGAAAAAAAATGGTTAGTTAAAATACAAAATTAAAAAGAAAATCAGTTTTTTGGAACTTCCTGAAAAATTTTAATTTTCAGACATTTCAGGCAACACTGCAGTTGTCGGGCCACGTTTTTCCGCCGGCTCGAAGAACGAGACCAGACGAAATAAAACGAAAACTACGGACGATAATGGTTTATAATAATATACGTATATCGTTTCGGTATAGCATCGGTATCGCGCGGCGTTGTCGCGCCCTGAATACTCGCGTAAAACCGTATTTTTGACCCAGCGGACCAAAGAACTTGGTCGACCGAGCACGCCGCCGCCGCCGCGCGCGACCACCTTAAAAGAGTAGGAAATTATAATTTCGTCTGTACAAAAAATAACATTATTATTATATTGTTTGTTACTCGTCTCGTCGGGTGTAACGTTACTCGGCGGTTTACGGCGGTAAAAAAAAAAACGCGTCCTCCGTCACTGGGTAGGCTCCGCGGGGAGAACAGAAACAGAAATAGAAAAAAAAAAAAAAACGAAAAACATAAAACAAATACGAATCAACGTGTTATGTGTGAAACGTTACGTAGGAAACGGGAAAGGACGCTGGTTTTCGACACACATAATATACGCATTGTGTGGTGCGCGCGCGCGTCAATGTTATGATCGAGCTGTTTTGTCGTGGAAAAATCCACAATCATCGATCGTTCCGTGTGGGAAAAATCGATACCGAGTGAACATATTATAACGTACGGCAACGGTCCCGTACGACCCAAAACCAATATCGAACGCGCGCGGTGTTGTAAAAAAAGACTTTTAAAAAAAGTATTATTTAAATAGAGCTACTATACAGATGCATCCACTTCGGAAGTATATTCGGAATACGTTTCAAAATACTTTTGAAAAAACCTATGTAGTAACAAACTAAAACGAGTAAAAGAATTTGTATACCTCTACGACTTCCAACGATTTGGAACTTCTAGTGGTTTAATTTTCAAAACGAAACAATATTATTTGAATTCAGAAATAAATTTACTGTGCATATCGGTCGGATCGCACATTTTTCAAAAAGCAATTAGTTAATAAGATATTTGATATTGAACATATTATTGAGAATTTTGTAATTTTCAAACTTTTTTTTCTCGTGAAAAAAATGCAAAATTTAAAAAAGTGCTTCGACCGATGCGCAGTAGAAGTGTTGAGCTTTCCAAAACTGTTTTCAACATTTCTCTAAGATTATTACAAGTACCGTTTTTTTTGTTTGCTCACACAAACATAGCATTTCCATACCTTCAAAATACAACGTCTATAAATATTTACAAAAATAAAACGATTGCGCTATTTTGTCATTTCCTATCGGTAATTTATTGTTAGACAAAGTCGAGAGTATCGATTAAACGAGCGTCGCGTTGACACCGCACTGACCGCGCAATAGTTTTTTCACCGCCGCCGCAGTTGATTATACGTACACGCGTTTTTATTTATTTTTTTTCCAATTTATCACGACCAATAAAATATTAATTCGTGGTTAGAGGACACCGAAAAAGCTTTTTTAGATGACTTTTTTCTAAATTTTCTAATTTTTTTAGAATAAGATTGTAGGTTTTTTTTTCATTTTTATTTTATAAATTATTAATTTTGTACATAAAAAGTATTTAAAACTTTTTAGTAAACGATAAAAAGTTAATCGAGTAATTAAAAATGCTATAAAAAGCTCACAGCGATCATGTTATATGAACTATACGTGTACCAACGACGGGTTGAACACAATAACAAATACTACTTTTTTTTTTACATTATTTAATTTAATATTTACAAACGAAAATAATGCACACTGCGTCTGCTATAATACAGCCAACGCGTAACGATTACACCGAGGCACTCGGACACATAGATAATATCGCACTGCTAGAACAAGACTGCCCCACAACTCAAAATTTATAGTTTTGAGAAAAATCCATTTGAAGTTTGGACCTAGGATATTTCGATGAGTTTTTTACTTATGCGTTTGAAATTTAACACTGAAATACACTTACAATCATACTTTACAATATTATTTTTTCAAATATTATGAAGTTCAAGAGGAACCCAAAAATTTAGACTCGTGGCCATTTACAATTTTTCAAGTAAATGCAAGACTGCCATATTTTGAGATGTGACTCAGTATTGCATACAGAAATTGATTTTTAGATGGCCACTTATTAAAATATGGCAGTATTGAATTTCGACTTCAGTGATAATTTGGATAAATTAAAATAAGTATACAGCCATAAAGTAAATATGGCTCTCTTGCATTGAAAATTAACTAACGTTTAAATAATTCAATATACTGACACATCTCTATAGTGGCTACATGAAAAATGATATTGAATGTGGCGTTATTGCATTTTATAGAGCTTATTTTCTCTATTCAACAGTAGTCATAACTCAAAATTGATGAATTTTGAGTTGTGGCAGTTTTGTTCTAGGAGTGCGACATTATAAGTTATCTTTCTTTCCTCGTGTTTCACTCAGAATTTCAAAAATGAACTTAATTTTAAAGTACCTATTAAAGAGTATTTGAATTTTAAATACAGATACACGTGAAAAAGTATTTTAAGTACAATTCAAATAGACTATTTAAAAAGAAATTCTGAAATACTTTACAAGACTGCCGCCGCCGCCGGACGGATTCGTCGTTATTATTTCTTTTTCCTCTTTCCTGTTTATGTTCTCGTGACTCGGTCGGCGTGTCATAGTATTTCGACGCGTGTTTGTCTCGTCGTCGTACCGAGGTTTATACCGTCGCCCATTGACCGAGAGAGATACGTATCATCGCCGCGCGTAGACTCGTTAAGGATACGAAAGATTTCCCTCCTCCTCCTCCGCGCTACCGGTTCCGAGTCCTTTTGTAATTCGGTCGTTACGCTGCCGCCGCTAAACAGAACACGATTTTACAAGTGTATTTTATTTTCACAACAACAATAACAACAACGCCGCCGCCGTGCGTCCTACGCGTTCGCGATAAACGACTTTTGCGTGGGAACCCGTTACGACGCGCGCGCGCGTTCTATTCGTTAACGATTTTCGTTTTGTTTTCGTCCTCTCGAAAATCGCGGTTCTCCGAGGATTTCCATAACGCTGCACTTGCGGGTAAATCGCACTTGGTTCGTGCGGCCGAAACGATACGCGACGCATCGTCCGCGTCGTCGAGACACGTTTCGGGGTTTTTTCGTATCGTCGTCGTAAAAATATATTATGATCACTCGTATAATCATACCGAATTAAAGTATCGATATACCACTCGCGGTTTGCGACCAATGTCAAACGTATCGCACGCGTAATCCAATAGAATACACTGTGAAGAGAATAGTTTTTTTTTCTTTTTTCCGAACGGTATAGATTTCCGTCGAAGAGGCACATAATATCGTTTAAATCTTTAGCGGTTCGGAAAAAAAAAAACCATTTCTTTTTACCTTCACGTCCTGGATTACTCGCGGCGGAAAAAACTAACTCGACCAGAGGTGAGGAAGAGTACACTCGTGTTTACGAACGCGCTCACTCTCGATTTCGTCGGTTTTTTTCTCTCTCTCTCTCTATAATTCGGATCAAGAGGGAACACGTCGTCGTCGTCGTCATATTATAATATGTACCGGAGAAATTTTCACGTTAATCAATCAGGTGTGATGCGTCCAGTCCGACGGCATTACGGTCAAGTTTGTGCTCGTGTCCATGTAAATTATACGCGCGCGCGCGCTCGCGCATATTTATACCGGAGCCCAGTAAAAGTGGATCAAACACTAATTATTATTACACTATATTCTACTCCGCGGACGATTTGTTTTTCTCTCTCGCGCGTTTAACGATATTTTTGACGAACGGAAAAAATTCATTAACGATTTTCCCTTTGATCGGCTCGGTTTTACTTTCTATACTTGGTCGCACACACACACACACAAATTATTATAAACGTATTGTTATTTTTACTAACACATTTTCTATCGTATTTTTCAGGCGCACGAGGTCTCTACGCAAGATTACGATGGTAAGTAAAATATAAATAAATAAATAAATAGTTAAACCAGTATTTCTTTTTCTTTTTTTTCGTTAAAACGTCGACTGTTCTCTGACCCAACTACTCGTATATACCCGATTCCCCTAAAGGTAGGTACACACGTAGAGGAAATCCTCAAGGTTTGGACTGCGCAGTCCAGTCCTTGAGGATTTCCTTCACGTGTGTAGGATCGGCCTTAAGGCCTATGTCAGCCTGCGCAGTCCGAAAATCCTCTTCGAAATTCCAAAAGGAAAAACTGCGCGGGCCGCACTGTGCAGTTCAAAGTTGTTCGTGTGGTGGCACACTTGTGGTCTGCCTTGAGGATTAGTGCGATATCATTATTATTATTTTGTTATTGTTCATATTGTTATCACTTATTATTTGACGTAATTGTTTGTTTTTTTTATTTTGCTAAAAGCATATAAAAGTACTTTTGTTTGAAATTACTTAATTTGAAAGAACATTGAAAACGAGCCGCGAATTCACGGAAGAGTTTATAAAGTTATACGAAAGCGAGCCTTGTCTTTGGAATGTTAAATCAAAAGAATATCATGACAGGAATAAAAAAGATACGGCATATGGGAAAAATAAAATCTGACTGAAAAATAAAATCCTCGTGTAATTCCCGGGCGTGTGGTGGCGATGCCAATTTCCTTGTGGCCGGGCCTTGAGGATTTGGACTTGAGGATTTCCTCTACGTGTGTACCTCTACCTTAACGTTTGCTGCCGCGGCGGTAATCCGCCGATTTAACGAGCGGGTACAATATTTCGATTTTGAAATAATATTATTCTCGTCGTCGTTTTCGACCGCTTTGTTATAATAATTGTTTTCAAGACGTTTCGGCGGCTCGTCGTCGACGATTCGCACTAAATACGGTTGTAATCTCTTCGGCTCGGCCTACTGCCCGACGACGATTGTGGAAAACGCGGCGTCGTCGATCTGAATTTCCCGGTACCCGGCCGACGAGAACCATACAATCGGGACAGCTCTCTCGTTTATCCCGACGTATACGTCTGTTTGTCTAAATATGTAAAGCAGTCAAAACTATACGACTATTATTACAGTACACAATACACTGTTTTCCCGACAATAACGGTGTGGACGTCGTTGTATGCGACGGGGGATTGATAAAACGAACTGGAAGACCGACGAATCCAAGAGCGACGCGCGATACCGCGTTTTTTCCACGATTTAAACCGCGTAACGGCCAACTCTTCTTCGTGTAATCGTAAAATAACACTCGCGCATGATTATTTCTCAACTCGAATTCCGACGAGCCTAATGCCCTCTCGCGTTGCGTTTGAGTAAACTATAAATATTATCATTTTGAATTCCATTTTGTTTCTACGAGACTATATGAATATGTGTGAAAAACGTTAGGAGATCGAGTGTCGCGTCTTCATAATTGTGTCGTTTTACTCGACGCCGCGTGCCGGTTGTTTTTACCCGAGGCACGTGTGCACGTCGTGTTTTTGATTTGTTCGTGTCTAATAATAATGCCGTGTGATCCACACACGCCGGCGCACATTAAAAAAAAACGTTTGATAATACCCAAGTGATAATAATAGTAATCGAACGGCAATTGGTTTGTCCGCCGGCCGTCGTCGTCGCGGCGATAATGATAACGCACGCGTGCGACGAACAACGATAATCTCGCGACTAATATGAAACATGCGTTTTCAGTGTCGGAAATACAGTGCTCGTTCTCCACGGACTCGCTGCGGGTGGGCAAAGCCCTGCTGGGCGTCAAGGACGTGATATCCGCCAGGCTGAAGAAGCCCGAAGGGTTCAAGGGCCATCCGCTGTTCGCCGACGACCGATCCGTCGACCCGCTGATCGACCCGGTGTGCCAGATCCGACCCGACCTGTCGGACGCGTCGCTGTTGACGTACAACCTGTTGGTCACCGACTTCACGCGGTGCGGAGTCCTCCGGAGAAACGTGAGTTTTGTCACGACCGCCTGTAATCGATGGTCGAAACGAGTCGAAAAAAACCTTAATTATTACACAAGTATATTATTATTGTAAACAAGCAATCCCGAAAACTCTCGGAAAACTGAAAAAGTTCTCTAATCACATCGATTTTGGTTTCCGAAAACTTTCAAACTTTCCGATATAATAATTATGTATCGTTTGAGGATTGTTAAATCGAAATCGTACGACTCCTTTTATTCTTATAAATCGTTTTACCGACAAATCGATATTCGCGATTCTGTGAATGTTTTTCGACTCCGAACATATCGCGATTTTAAAAATTCATAATCTCTTTCGAGACCCGAATTCGGGACGACGACGACCAATTCGTACGAAAGTGGATTCTCGATCGTTCGAATGAAAACGAAATCCGCCGCGGAAATTCATCTCTAAAACGCGCGACCAGGTAATTCGAATTAATTTGTGCGGTCACGTTCTCCCGAACCACCGAGGATCACACGCGCGATCGTACGCGAGATTTTCATTTCGATAGATCGTCTGATCGATTTTCTTTTTTCCCCACAGGGTTTCGTGCACGTCCGAGTGTGGTTTCCGCAGTTTCCCGGCGTGGTGATGATGTCCGACCAGGAGCTGATCATCATGTGCAAACCCCCGGAACCGACGGTGATCGAGAACAAAGCTGCCGGTTTCGCCGGAAGTTTGTAAGTAACAACAGCGCGCGACCGATAACTTACTGTGTATTGTGTGCGACGCACGTGCGGACTCGGCAATTTTTTTGCCCGCAGACGGCGTAATAACCGGGTACGGTAATAAAGTCGTATCGTGCACAGAGATGCGGTTAACGCCGCGCCGCATTTTTTATAAAACCAACGAAAAAAAATAACCACCACCACTGTCATGTCGATCCGCGTTTACCGTGCCATTTTCCTTAGTGTGGCTATTTGACGGGTGTAGTGAATTTTCGATATTTTTGATGACTTTATCTAATTTTGTCAGTTAGACGGGGGGGAAGAAGAAGAAGAAGCGAAACGCGCGATTTCGTTATAGCTTACGCTTTAATAGGCGTCATCGTATGTATACGCCACACGTGGTAAAACGTCAGCGGAGGAAGTGTAAAAATAAAAAAACAAAATCGAATACACATCGAACACGGCGCGGCGGCGAGGAGAAATCAAACGAAAAGGGAGCAACAGTATTTAGCGCGCGTTCGTTGCCGTTGTCGTCGTCGTCGGCGCGTGTAAGATGTGACGAGACACGGCGGCGGCGCGGCGTGCCCGAGTGTTATAATTATGCGCGCGAGCCGGAGAAGACCGACTTTTTTCATTTCAATTTTCTATTTTCATTCTCTCGTTTCGCGGAATCGCGTTGACGCCGCCGCCGCCGTCGATCTCGTATGCAATCATCAATACGTATACATAATATTATTAGAGCCCGGAACTTGACGGCCTAAAAATCTTTAAAAAAAGAACGACTTATAAACATCAAAAAAATGACTTAAAAAATGAAAAAATGAAGAAAAGAAATTTTTCATACAATAAATATGTTTTTATTATTAATTAGTTAATGAGATATTTGATATTGAACATATTGAAAATTTTGTAATTTTCAAACTTTTTTTTATCGTGAAAAAAATGCAAAATTTAAAAAAGTGCTCCGACCGATGCACAGTAGAAGTGTTAAGCTTTCCAAAACTGTTTTCAAAATTTCTCTAAGATTATTACAAGTACCTTTACGATGGAAGTCGTAAGGGTCTTTTTGACGAAAAATTGACGTGGCTTCCAATCCCCTTAATTTAAATTCTATTCTATTTACATACGTTTAAATTATAACGCCCGACTACGTTTCGTGCTAATTGAATTTTTGAATTTTTCTTCTTCTACGACTACTATTATAGAATAATCGGCAAGGCATATTATTTTCGACGATTCTAATCGTGCGATTGAATTTGGTAGAGCGATCCAAAGTTCGATTTGAGAAAAACGCGCGGTGCAACCGCGATAGTGTGACGCGGGCCTAATGGAAACTCAATGTGTTACAATAAAGTACAAAAACGAAAAAAATGCACCAAAAATACTAAAAAAACGACCATAAAACAAAAATTTCCCTGAAAATGCAAAATAAAAACTGTGCCATTAATAAGCACTGGAAAAAAAGATGCAAATGCATCGAGTTCCGGGTCCTACATAATATAACCCTTCGGTATACCTCCTATACCGCATTCCCCGCGATAATAATACATTTTATTATTTCTACCGACGACGCGTAATCTCGTCCGGCGAACCCGTCGCGCCCGCGGCACGGTCGCGTATAGGTTTTTTCGTCCGACGACTACGATTTCCCCCCCCCCCCCCCCCAAAATAACGATAATATTCAAGCGTGTTCAATAAGTGAGCATCGGCTCGGCGGACCATGATACATAACAAATAGAAAATAAATAAAGTAATAAATATTTAATACTCGTAAACGATAATAAAATAAAATAAAAAAAACGTCTCGCCTCGAGTGTTATAATTAGGGTTCGGGACTTATTGCACACAAATTGTAGGAAATATGCATGCACATATGCACTTAAAATAACCGAAATATGCAACTAAAAATTTGATTTGTTCATTTAAATTTAGACAATTTTTTGTAATTACTAATTATTAGTTATTTTTTGACAACAATAACACAATAAGGAATATTTGCGGAGACCAAGGTATTACACAAATCATGGTTAAAAGAACTTTTTTACAAGTCGTAGCAGCACCAACTAGTTGTTGTGATTTATTTTTCATTTGATCTTGCTTACGTTTTTCGGCAGATTTATGCTTTTCTGTCTTCAAATCATAGAGTAACCAAATATCGCCTATCTGTATCTATTTTCGTTTCACAAAATTTACAAAATAAAATGATTCCATCACTCGAGAGAAAACTTTTTCTCAAACAAAAACTGTCTAGATATTATGCTATAAATAACAATTAAACTGCCAAAACTGGCAAATATGCATTTTGCTCGGAAAACGGCAAAATATGCGAAAATATGCAATCACAATTTTTGTATTTCAATCCGTTATGACTTAAAACAAATTTAAATCTTACTCAGACTATTCTGCAGTCATTATTAAGCAATATGCAAATGCAACAAGTCACGACCGATTGAAAATTTTCCAACAATAACGATTTTAGTTCTATATTAGCTCGGAGAAGAAGATCGCAGGAAATATTATCCGCGCGTTATACGTACGTATTATATAGTAACGGTACCTTCGTCCCCCCCCCCCCCCCCCCCGATGATATATTGCGAGTATCGGTCGTGTATTTATTCGCACTGACCGATATCAATGGTTATTACGTCTCGGTCGATATATTTATTTAGTTTTCATTATTAAATAATATTATTGTTGTCGCTGTTGTTGTGTTACGTTCCGGGCCGCGTATATGTAGAGTAAGTCCGTCGTCGTCGGTATACCGCGACCGTGACGGAGCGACGCCGGTATGTGCACCGGACCGTGAGTGTGTGAGACGATACGATAATAATACGCGCGCGCTTATGAGGTGTACTCTATATTTTTTTCATATTGTATTGCAATCGAACGAATGAAACTCGTACGGTAATATAGTGCGACGTGTACGTATATCGCCGTGTTTAATAATAATACGACGGCTGTACAATGTAAACGGTGCATGTATACCGCGAGTTATTTGTATATCGCCCGGACGCGTCCGACTGCGGACCCAACCCGCCAAGTACCGGTGTAGAGCGCGCCCGTTAATCGAATTATAAATTTCGGCCGCGCTCGGAGACCGTCGTCGTAACGACTTTGGGTTCGGGACGACGACCAAGGCCGTATCTGAGGGGGGGTCCAAGGGGTCCGGTCCCCCCGAAATTTCTATAGTATATTTTACAAATGTTTAAAATAACTATTTATTTTTAATACAAACATATATATTTTCAGTTATAAATGGCTTAAACTCTAATTGAATTAACTGTTGACTAATATGAATCGTATCATCATAATTATTCAAATATTATTATACTTCGTCTACTAATAGATTATTATCGATAGACGAAGGAAAAGACCGCTATCGTCGCCGGTTCGCGCGCGGCGGCGGTCGGTGACAACAACAACAACGATAATAATCTTGTGTACATTAAAAATATTACTTTAATAATAAATCAATATACCGACATACCGTCGTCCGCCGTACTGTGACTTTTTTGGTCTTATTTGGATACGGCCTTGACGACGACGACAACCGTCGGATATTTACGCGCTCGCGGACCGGTAGCAAATAACTCGACTGCGATCAATCGTATACGCGAGAACCACCTCGAACTACCGTCTTCGCGATATTTATCCTTTGCTCTGTCGTCGCGGCGCGCTATAGAACCGATACGATTATAATATCGTCGCGACATCACTGTCGTGTCACGGCTGCTGACGACGAGCGGACCGCTTTTTGGATCGTAAACGACGAGAGCGGCGGCTCCGGGCATACGACTCGGCCTGAACTACGACCAAACTGAAATCACGAGAGTATAACGTACGGAAATATAACCTTAATTCTCAACTTCTTTTTGACTCTTGAACTAATATCGCTTTTATAATTTCTAAATTTCATTCTAAAATCTCTTCCTCTCAGTATACGTCTAGCGTATATGCTTGTTTTTAGTTGTTTTTTTTCGGTTTATAGTGAATTTTGATATTGAAAAACGAATTCTATTTTTAGCCCTTGATTTCAGAATAATATTCACGCATACC
This sequence comes from Drepanosiphum platanoidis, assembly GCA_948098885.1. NCBI lineage: Eukaryota > Metazoa > Arthropoda > Insecta > Hemiptera > Aphididae > Drepanosiphum > Drepanosiphum platanoidis. The sequence continues at coordinate 1,590,120 of OX402529.1, read as the reverse complement.
AATTCCGTGTACTACTACTATGGTATAGCTTTTTCAAGTATTATTCGTTTAAATTCTCTACGTCAGGTTATGTGGTAAAATCGAATATCGATATGTCTTGTGTTCTATAATTAGTATAATAAATATAATTTTGAATAATTATTGTAATATTATTTCGTTGGCTCGTAAAACCAGAATATTCGACAAAGTCGCGATGACGTTAAAGAAGAAGTATAGTTTACTCGTTACGGCCACTTTTAGTTTAAAACGGATCGGACTACGACAACGATTTCGGTTCTCGAGTTTACGTGGTATAAACGGCTATAATACGAAATATTTTTTATGTAAAAACATACCGTTCAAGTTTGTACTCGATGGAAGTGATTTCTTAGAAGTCGGACGTATAAAAAAGTTCTCCGGTGCACGCCCCCGGTAGGTTAGGCTGGGTCGATCAGCGGTTGACAACACCCGACAACACCCGTACCGTATAAATAATATTATAATAACACTCGTGCAATGCGACAAGGAAACGAATAATTCGCGCGCGCGCGCGGTTTTTCTTCCGAGAAGAGAAAACGATTATTATCCTTATGATATTATTTGTGTGTCCTATATTATATTATTATTATATTATGACGATCGTTACTCTATAATTATTATCATACGCGTGCGTACGTACGTGCTCGCTCGCGTGTGTGAGTACATATTATTTAAAGAAGATATTTAAATAAACAATATGGCCGAGACGAACGCGATAGCGATAACAAAAAAACAAATACTTAAATTCACATTTTCACGGTACTGCGCTCGCGATGTGTGTTCTTCCTCTCCGTGGACATATTATTTTCTTCCGCGCCCGCTCGTTTCGCCTACTGACCCAATTGTTACACACCTATGAAAGATGACACACTAAACGTGGCGACGACGCTAAATCGTTATTATTATTTTGACGATATTATAATATATATATGTGTGTGTGTGTGAGTAAATATTTTCCTATTATTCGATTGGCGCGCCGCGCGTGTGTGTGTGTGTGTGCACGTATAGAGATAGCATCGTCATACCTATCCGCGACGCGTTGTATTGTCGGATCCGTAAAACGAAACGTCAATATCGTCATTGACGACCGACGACGTTAGTTTTTGTTGAACTAGTATCGAGTGCATCATATATTATGTATTGTAAAATCGAACAAACATACTATATTATTATTATAATGTTCATATTATTATTAAACGTCACGGTTTTCAACGGAGTAAAGGGTGTGGACAGCGCAGTGTCTCGGACACATTCGCGACCCGTCTCTATATAGCGTTTATTGACGTTTGTCGGACGCGGTGGTATAATTTAGTAACTCGTTATGACGATCGGACAAAATTATTCACATACGATTTTCACACCGACGCCAGTCGAATGAGAACGATCGCAGTACACCGAGTTCGGTATGTAGTTTCGAGCGCGTTGAGTGTCCCGCGTCGTATCTAAAGATATTATCTAGAACTGGGGTGCGATTCTACTATTGCGTGATGGTCGCATCGAGCGTAGTTGGCATGAATGTAACATTTTATATCATCAGCGCATTCGACGTAATCATTTAGCCTATTCTCTTAAAGACGTAAAAGTCGTTTACTTTTAAATTTTATTATACTAATATTATCATTATTAATATTATTCCATCACTTCTACGATTTATCCTCAAGAATGGTGTAAGTTCTTGAATAATACGATCTAATGTAGACTTATTAACTCTATATGATTTCCGAAACTCAATATCTGGCAAGTCATATATACTTCTGCTACGACTTATATTTCTTTCTAATTTAAGAGTAGCTGTAGCACTTAATCTTCGATGCTCTTGAACGTATTCTAATTCTTGAACTTCTTCATCCAACAACAATAGAATATTAAATTGAAGATTATTCATTGTGAATATATACTTAAAATATAAATATGAAATAAAAAAAATTAACAATAGATAATAAAACTATAATAACAAATTAATTGATAACGATATCATAATATAAGCCATATCACATATAAATACGCTAATAACGCTAATAACGACAGGCTTTTCTAATAGTTTCCGGCGTAATTATTGCAGTCCATTCTGCCGAATCTACTGAACACGCAATAGTGGAATAGCAATACGCGTTAGATTTACTTTGGTGATAAGGCGGATTACGCTTAGTACGTCGTTTACGCGTTAGTGGAATCGCACCCCTGGGCCGCGGCGCCAGACTTTGGTAACAGGGCAACTAACTTTGGACTATGCAGTCGACGATTTCGCAGCCGTCCCGGCGAGAAGAGTGCGATTTTAACGCCGCGCCGTTTAATAACCGAACGAACAGTATAGTTATACTTTTAATACAACAACTCCGAGCACAGATTCAAACCATTACCATGGATCATCCATCACTCTGCGCGGGCCCGATCTGGAATTTTTTTCAAAACGTCGATTTGGTTCTCGCGTCGACAAAAGTCGATTTATTTTCTCCGAGTGTCTCTTTCTTTTCCCACCCACACTCATTCTTGCAATAATGTATACGCAGTGGCGGCGTTGACGACGGAATAATAAACTATACCTTAGAACTCTGTGGGTTAGGTTCTTGAACCGCCACACCTTTGGCTAAAGGTAGAATTATTGTGATTTTCGAACCGACTGTACCCATGTCTAAACGACGCGTACGATTTGTTTTACAGCCCGCACGGCGCGCGCGTGTCCGGAGTGGTCGAAGAGACGCCCGGAAGACTCGAGTACGAGGTGGCCCTGTACAAGGAAGCGCCGGCCCGACTGACCAACGTGAGTCACAACAGCGAACTTCCGGTCGACCAGGCCGTGCCCATCGGCACCAAACTCCAGTTGCGCGCCAGGATCAACCCGCATTCAGGTACGTTTTGATAGCGCACCGCCGGATATTCCTAAACGACGACGACGACGTGACGTTGTACGACTCTCTCTATAGCCACGGGTGCTCGTAGAGTACACTTCGCGTTTCTCATGTTGTTATAGCGTTTCGACGGATTTCAGTGCCCTAAAAAAACTATAAAACCCTAAAAATCGATAAAAAAAAAGAAAAGCGGACTCGATTTTAAACTCTTTCGCTAAAACGACTTGGAATTTCAATAATAATTACTCGTCGATTTATAAATCTTTAGGGAATAATCACAATAATACGTCATCCAGTCGTTCGAAATCGAACGGTCTTCGATCTATAGCACTACGAAACAGAGTTTTATCTATATTCGATTGCGTTTTTATTTGAAAACCGAAGAAGAAAAGCGCGTTGAGAAAAAAATTAAATAAACATATAGAAGGTCTGAATACGCTTGAACAGTGTTAGGACCAGATAACATCTAGCTAGGGGTGGATAGTTTATCCGAAATAAAAATTTAGACAACTTGTAAAAATGCGTCTTGGACAAGACGAAAGATAAATAAATAATTTATCTAGACAAGTCCTCTAAACACTGCACTTGAATCGAAACAACATGTGTTGGACAAAAAAAATCTTTTTCCGTTTCCGACGACGCGCGACGGCCGATGAAATCGAGTCCGATATGTAACGGGTCCGTTTCGGCGAGCGACGACCACGGGACAAAGTAAATAAACCGACGACGCGACGACGGTTTTAATCCACCCGATTCCTGCAGGTTTCGATCGCCGACACCGCGGCGTCGTCGAGTGTATTTTTTTCCCGGTCAAATTCATTATAATGTAGAAAGTAAACGCGTCGTCGCGTACCCGATTCCGGTGGCCACGTTGTTGTTATTATTATAAACTCGCCGCCGACGACGAGTGCCGGTGTGTATAATAGACGATAATAACAGCGGGAAAAGGACGCGCGCGTGTGTGTGTGGGGAACCGCGTTAATTGTTATTGTATCGATCCTCGGACGATTTATCGGAGCAAATAGCACGTACTCTGCTGTCCCGAGGAAAATCGCTAACGTACGTCGTGTTTTTTACACACACACACACACGTGGTCCATAATTATTTCCGCCGGAATGAATAATAATTGCGCACGTCACCGGCTGTTTACTACGGCGTGTTTCGCTCGTCAATCGCATAATATTATAAAATAAAATAATATAACAAGTAGAGTGAGTATTTTCCTTCTCGACGTTCTCGTATACTAAAAACGGCTGTTTTTTTTTACACTTTGTAGCTTGGAAGTTCGTCAAGTTGATGGAAGTTTCCGTGTCGCCCGATCCCGACAACGCGCACGTGTCCGGCAGCGTCGCCCTGGTGAAAGACGGGTAAGTGTCGTCGACAAAATCGTTTTATTATAAATTTATATGTACGTATATTATGTAAACCGGCGGCGCGGCGTTGCGGAAGGAATTTCCGTTCGTTAATCGCATCGTGTTTTGTGACCCTGCGGTCGCGTGTAAAACTCGAACGCGCGTAGGTTTGTTTCGGAACATAATTTCGATAGGAAATTATACCGTGTCATCCACAACTCTTAAGGTCTATTTACATATAACCGTTCCGTGTTCGTTCCGTATCCGCACCGTCCGTTCAGTATCAGTGCAAAAGTATTTACACATAACCGTTCCGTGTCCGATCAGTATCCGTTGTCAATCATATGGAACAATAACAGATAAGAAGGTATAAATGAATAAATATATTCGACATTGCCAGGCTATTTAAAAAGAGATTATGACTTGTCAAATAATATCATATTATTTATCAATTTACAATATGAAACGAAAACGTAGGAATTTTTCTTATGGATTCATGTAAATTAATACATTAATTGTCATATAAACGAGATTTATGAAAAATACAAAATAAAGCGTTGAATTAAGAATATTGGCAAAAAATAACACCAAAACTTCAAAAATAGCACTAAAAATCTAAAATTCTTCAAATATGCAAAAAATTGCAAAATTTAAATTTCATATTTAGAGAGTCCCTGATGCATAAAACAAATTTATAGCCCACTCTGCTATTTTTATCTCTATCCTATAATGAGTAGCAAATGCTATAAAATCCGAATCCTGATTATTATTATTATTATAAAATACGATCGAAATAAAAAAAAGAAAGTTTTACAACATTAATAATTATTCTTTTCGCACAAACGGCTCAAGCGCGCGTTTCAACGTTTCCTTTGTGCGCGAATCCCGTCAGTTTCCAGACGCAAACTCGACTACTCTGGCCGCGCGGAATACAATAATAATAACAACATCGTTATAGTTTTTTTTTTTTTCTGATGTTTTTCTCGACGAAATCGAAATCGTCTACTCCTCCCGGTCGGACGGACGTATAATAATTATTATGTTTCGATTTTCAAAACCGTCGTCGCGTCGTATAAAATAATATAATAATACGTGTACCTCCTACACATCGATAATTGTTATTATATCGACCGCGCCGGCACCGGCAGCTGTTGTTCCCGTTTTACGTAAACGGAACGAAAACGTAACGACGACGGCAATAATTTACGAGGGGATTTGCTTCTTTTTTTCTCTCTCTCCCCTTTTTTTTTTTCCATTTTCGATTTTACAACAATAATAACTCGAACACGCGGCGCGCAATAACAGCGATAATAACGATAATGGCAGATCGTTTATGTGTGCATACGTGCACGGTCGCGCCGTTTTACGCGAACAACCGAGATTATCGACTCCGGAGAGATTCCGAATTATTAAACTAATAGTGCCACGGCGATAATAATTATTAATATTATGTTTATATACGAGCGGGCGAGAAACACGGTTCGCCGCGACAACGGTGAGGCCAATAAAAATAATAAACAATACGACCGACGGCCGCGTGCGCGCGAAATAAAAACATCGGGTTTATTTCGTTCGCGGCGACGTTATATTACTCGTATTTTCATATCGCATTTCAATGCATCTTTTCCGCCCCTTTTTTTTCTCGAATTCGCTCTGTTGTAACGATGCATGTTTTCGCATTTTCGAGGTAGTTTTTAAATTCGTCCGGTTGAAACACGAAAACAACCAGATCAAAGTATACGAGAAAATAAAGTATAAAAAAAAAATACCTTTTTAATATTATAATACGTATCACGGGGGTGGCCGATTTCGACGGGCTCGCTTCGATCGACCTCCGAATTTCTCCGGGTCGTCGTGAAATGTCGATATTTTTATTCGTTCGATAATTATTTACGATAATCACACGAAACTCCAATATTTCGCGAGCGACATGCCCCCCGATTGACGAACATTCTGGTGACATACAACAAAGTAAATTAAACATTTATTCGGCACTTATTTTATTATTTCCATGTCCAACCATTTTCCAGCGTCTTCCTCTAATCGCATCTATGAGTGTACGTTTTTCTCCCACTGTTCTAAGTACTTCTTCATTCGTTTTTCGCTCTATCCAACTCATCCTATATATATAATAATATATATATTTTAACATACCTCTTACCTTAAAAAAAAATTAAACTATGTTATTCACAATTACAAGTATATAAAATTGTACGAAAATGAGAAAAAAACAATAAAATTGCAGTCAAATTGAAAAAATTGCCAAAATTGCAAAACGTTGCACTAAAAACTTTTAGATTCGTCCTCCCACGAGATGAATTTAAAACCTACTCGGCAATAAATCCAAGCAATGGGAAAAAAGTTGCAAATGCAACAACTTCCGAGCCCTAAATTTATTATTATTCATATTGATAATGTTTTTCGGACGGCGTTTATCGCGGACGAGGAATCGGAACGAATATATACGTAGTATACAACATAACGTTTCGCCGTGTCGCGCGTTCAATGTGTGTGTGGAAAATTACGCGTGACCCAGTGAGAGCGGCACCGGCGCGAAACCCATACGGCGGTGTCGATATAAATGTATACGCGCGCGTATATATGAGATAGCGTAACGACGACGCGGCATAACTGTTCATTTCGACGTACGGATATGTTTTTCATTTTTCCCCCATTTTTTTTTGGTTTCCACGTCCAGATGCCGTAACCGAGATTTCGCGACCATCATACCGCACCAGCCGGCCAAGTACCGGGAGCGACACAACGAAGTGTTTTTGGACTTTGAGGCGTTCCTGTTGAGCACCATGAAAGAACGGTCCACGTTGTGGATTCACTCGCAGATCAAAGCGTGCATGGACGCCAACGACTGTCAGCCGGTGAGTACGTCAAAATAACTCGGCCAGGACTCGGAATAATTATTATACGCTCTAGAAAATCACGAAAATCACGGTCTCGCCATAAATTACTACTACTAATACTACTATGGATCTACGCACCAAAAATTACGTGACACGTGATAAAAGATTCTCGTAAACGGTGCGTTTTCATTCTTTTAAGTACAAGGAAATCAAATCGCAATGATCGAAATGGCGTAAAAAAAAAACGTTGTAGGAATAAAACATCTCTGTTACATATTTTATAAATAACAAAATATCAAATTGTTAAGGGATAATTCTCAAGGACTATAAGATATAATATTATCATCTCGATAAACAATAAATTGTAATAAATATTCGTCTCGAATCATGGCGTTCGTCCTGCGTAAGGGTTTGGAGACAAAAAATTTGAAATTGCAACTGATGAGAACGGCTGGGCCGATTTGGCTCAAATTTTTTTTAAATGATAGAGAATGTCGGGGAGCGGGTTTATAGCATGAATTATGGACCTAACTCCTGTGAGTTAGAGATTTAGAGACAAAAACTGAGTTACACCGGTGGCGCCCTCTAGCAGATAAAAATAAAAATTTAAATATCATATAAATAATAATACAAATATCGATAATAGCAGGGCTTGAAATCGATTAATATCGATAAAAATCGAAAAAAAAAATATATATTTCTATATTCTGGTTGATATACATTTTTTATTATAGACACTTAGAACTTTAGAGTAAACAAATATAATAGTTGGCACATTATTCATTTTATTTTGAAACATTATCGTTTCATGGACTAGAAAAATTCGCCTAGCCGGAATCGCTGGAGTTTTGAGTGTGACGTTTGGTCAGCAGTTTCGTTTTATATAGTGGGGACCCCTTGGAAAAGGATTTTCCGAAATTCGGCCCCTAAGGGGGGTAAAAGGGGTAAAAATGAAAAAAATAAAAAGTTGCACACGGGCGAAGCCGGGTTATTCAGCTAGTTTATCGTAATTAACAAAAGGATATCGTTTAAACACATTAAAATGTACACGACGAAAAAACACGACCGAACGAAACGTGTTCTAAAAACTTTATACGATTTAAAAACGTTTACGAGTGTTGCTCATATTTTTAATGGCACCTGCGCGGATCATATTTCGCGCTTACTTGGCGTGCAGTGTGATCAACCAGAAAAAATATGCAAATGCGTACAAATCCGAGCCCCGGACTACTAACAACCGACCGCGGTTAGGTTTCGCACGCGCGCTCGCCGTGTTTACAGATGAAAATAATTACACCGTAGACGACGCGTTTTCCGGTCGCGCGGGATTATCATACAAACGTCGTTATGTTATTGTTGTTAGCAGCGAGAAACTACGTAGTCTTCTGAAAGCCGACGAACTCGGCGCGTCGGAAATTTCGAATAAATCGCCGTCTCGCGACCGGTATCGTATCGGGCGGAAGATATTCTCGTTTACACGTTTCGCAGTTACCAGACGATCTCAGAACCGTTTTCGTATTATAATAATTTCCACGCGATCTTTACAGTAGATGATGCAGTGAAACGAAATGAAAAATAATTAAATTATCAATTGTAAAAACATAGACAGAAAATGCTCAAAAATAAATAAATATTTTTTCCATCGAAAAGACTTGACTGCTCCTCGTTTTATCCAATCGTAAGCAGCGTTTTGCCGCAGTGTCCGCGTTATTCGATGACGTATAAAATCGTCAATAAATGACTATAAAATACACAATGTTATATCGTTCGTGGGTTTCAAACGTTTTTTTAGTCGTATGTTTTTTCTTTTCTTTCTTTTGCGAGTCTCCGGGTGTTTGCGATATGTCACGAATAACGGCCGACGGCGTAGTCGCGAAATTCTCGAGTCGGTTCGTCACCGCGGCAATACCGTTCGCGGAACGACCACACGCTGGGCGTCTAATAACGACGACGACGTCGTTGTCGCTGTGTAAGAAAAAAATAAAAGAAAAACGTCTCGCACAACTGCCGTTGTACATTATTAGTCATCGCGGCCGTCGGAAAATGGAACGTTACGGAGACTACGCGTCAAACGCCGAATTCCTAAGGAGTCATCCTAGATCTCGACGAATGTGACGATATATCGTTCCGTTGGAAAACACCCGCGGTCCCGTGTTTGTTTCGCACGAGGACCGATTCGTGTCACGCCGCGTCGTCGTCGTACGGAATTATATTTTGTCCGACAATACACAATAACGACGTTCGATCTCTGCGGTCCGCTTGACTTTGTAGCGCGAACATCGTTCGCAAATTTAAATTTTCGCGCGCCGAACTCGTTTCGGTTTTCGTCTTCACACTCGACCCCGTTTCCGACGTTTCGTGTTGAACGCGTCCACGTCCCGCAGGACTGGAATGCGAATCGTTTTGGGCGACGGACTTTTAAGCACGAAAAATGTGCTTTTTTAAAAATACAAGCCGGTAGAAAAAAAAAAGGGGGATAAAAGTTAATGCATTTATGATGTAATATAATTTTAATTGCCCCGTCGACGTTTCTTCGCTAATATAGTATTCTCGTCTCCGCGCGACTTAATCGATATTTATACTGTGGACCCGTTGAGTCTACTTTATTATACGCTTGACGATATAATAATTGTGTTTAAAACTAGTTTTAATGAAAAAAAAATAAAAGTTCAAAGCGAATAGCACTCATTCAACACGTCGGCGCATTGGCGCAACTAGATTCTAGGAGGCCCGCGTAAAAAATGTTCGCGGAGGCCCTTGCTAGGACAGAATTTTATAAATGTCGAAGAATTTTCTTTTATAATTAAATCAATTGTAAAATTACGATCAAAACTGCAGAATTACCCACTAAAAATTTTATTTTATTATATTAGTTGAAAATACGACGACTCGTATGACTTTATCGAGTAAATCAACATATTATTATTATTTTATAACTAAAAATATTCACAAAACATTATTAAATATAATATTAAATTATTTCAATACAAACTATTAAATATAATATTTAAACAATAATAAAATAAAGATCTCGCCTTGAGTATTATAATAATTAAGTGTGTAAAAAAGTCACGATCGGTTTCCACAAAAAATAATCCATCTGGTGTAAAGAGCGCACTTTATACAAACAAGCGATTTCTTATTGCAGAAGTGACAGAAATTGTAAAACGACTTTTTTTTTATTTTCTTATATTCTATACCCCTTCCCTTCACAACCTTGGTGAGTATATTCGATGTTGTGGTGTATAGAATATTCCTCTTAAACTTCCGGGAATGGAAAAAAAGAAGCAGCTTTTAGGAAAACGAGAAGTTTTTATTGATTTCTCGAAAGTTTAAATTTCTGTCGCTCGCGGGGTTTCTGCAATTTCTGCGACTCGAATAATAATAATTTTAATAATAATAATATTATTTTGATGATAATCGGTCGTCGTTTGCTTGCCGCAGGAATACTGCCTGGATCTGTTCGAACCTTCCGGGCACGGGCGCAGGCGCAAGAGGCACGCGAACGCGGGCGGCAACGGCACGGCTCTGCTGAACGCCGTGGCGGACGCGGGCGACAAGAATTCCGCGAACGCGACCAACTTCGCCAAGTTCAAGGAGAACATCGAGTACACGGTGATCATGCCCGAGGACATCTACCACGGCAGCCCCGTGACCTCGGACACCAATTGCGGCACGTTCCTGGCCCTGTCCGGCGTGCTCGGATGTCTGCTGTTCGTGGCCGCCATGATCCTGTGCTACCTGACGTCCCGGCTGCAGGCGGCCATCGGGTCCAAGTACAGGACGCAACAGGACGCGTTCGGCGGCGGCGGCGGCGGCCGACTTCATTCGGGCGGCGGCACCCAGCCGTCCAAGTTTCCCATATCGTTCAGCAGCGGTTCCTCGGCGTACTCGGGGCGGCTGCACTGACCGCCTCACTCGACTAGCCTAATATTATTATTACGATTTCTTTTCCCCTCGCGAAACGAGTGAAAAGAGGAAATAGAAATTTCCACTGTAAATAGGTTTTTTTTGTATTACTTACGACATTATATTATAGACGCTTGATTCACGATTCAATCCGCCGAAAACTTAAGAGTATACCTCATCGCGTGACGCGTTTTTTTCACATAATAATAATAATTTATGTCTGACGCACGCGCGCGCGCGTCGGTTGCCATTTGTGAGACTTTCGATCATCACAGATCCGATATGTTATTATATAATTATTGATATTTTACACGGTTTAGGTTTGATATTTATTTTTATTTTTTCGATTTTCTCTCCGCACGCGACCAGACGACGGATGACGGTGACCACACTCCGCCGTCGACGCGCGAGCTTTCGCGAGTCTTAAACGACGTCCCACCGTAAAAAAAAAAAAAAACAAACCAAAAAAACCAACAAAAAAAAAACTCCTCACATCGAATTGAATCGTGATTTAAACGATTCTATTGCGCGCGCACTCGTCGTCGTCCCACGCAATTATATAATAATTATATCGTGTACCTATTATTATTATTATTAATCATAGTTAATTATAATAATTAATGCGGCCAGTTCGCGCGTATTTCATACGCATAATACGAGTATAATATGGCCGGTCTCCAGTCATAAAGGCCGATCGTATAAGTAGTTATAATAATAAGTGATAGTTTTTTCGTCACGTTTTGACCAGTCGTTCACCTCCCCCCCCCCCCTCATGCATTTGCGTCACAATTAGTGTTAAAAACATAATATTATATTATCAACAGGATTTTAGACGATACGCGAGTATCATCAATATAATTATATTTTTTTTCCTAATTTAAACGCGATACTTACGTAGTATATTAGTTTATATTCGACAGTTTGTTTTGTATAACTTTATAAGCAATTTTTTTTTATTTTTTTATTAATTACTAACATAATTTTTGTACGTTTTTTTAGCTACTAGATATTTTTATATATAGTTTTTACGCAGTGTAGATTTCAAATATTATTCATGTATACACGTGTATGTAATTATAAACTATTAGAATAAATAAAATATACGATTAGTTATTATCCGTCGCATTTGACATGTGATTTGTAACTACGTTTGAAACTGTATAATATTACCGGCAGGCTTGTACAATTCGCCCCGTTCGCAGTATCGATAGAATATTATTCTAAAATGTCGGCGTGTATGGTTCGAAAATTACGAGTATATTGATTTTTGTCAAAGGTTCTAAGGACACATCCGTTTGGCAAGCACACGAAATTGAGTTTGAGTGGAAATCGATAAAAATATAATCAATACCTTTGAGAACGGTTTTCATTTTCAAGATTAAAATCCAGCGAAATGTAATGGACGATTAAGATGAATAACTGAAAAAAATTCGTTCGCAACGATTATAACGATAAAAAAATAATAATAATTTGATCAGAATTCAATATCGATTTGGGGCCGGTTTCCTTACCCGACGAGCGCGCGCGCGCGCGCGGGTTTATCGATATCCTTTTATTTATTTCCTTTCGATGGCCTCTCCCAAAAGGCGAAAATTCCTTCTGATTTACTGTATGATAAAAGTGCCGATATTTGTACCGGTGAATTATTTTTATGTGACTTTTACATTACGTTCACCGCAATTTCATACGAACCGGTAGTTAACGCGTCCTTATATAGTTTCGATTTATGATCTCTACGCGCGCGCGCACACGATTTATCGCGTATTTCGGAAATAAACAGATGAACTTTTTCGTTATTTGCAGCAGCTCCTCAAACTTGTAGTTTTTGGTACTCGAATGGCAGTGTATATTCGATTTACTTACACAGAGATTTCGTAGCGATTTCGTTTAGAAGATGTGATATTTCTACTTTACCTCGCGACGTTCGTCTCGTATAATAGTCCCGTCGTCGCGGTCGTTTTTATATCGCCCGCAAAAGTCGCGAAATCGCCGTTGGTTACGAGCCGTCATCATAAACGCCGAAACGGAACGTTATGTTTGGATACGCTTTCCGTGAGTTTTTCTTCTGACGCGGATTTATATAGACTATATTTTATCGCGAAACCGTTGTCACGCGATTATTGTTTTCGTTTCCGTCCACAGGTTAAAACGATTATGAAGACTTTCGTTTGACTTCTCATCGTCACCGGCGCGGCTGCGTCAAGTCGATCGTCAAGTAGTTCTTCCTACTATTTATAATAACAATAATCGCCCAAACGTTGTTCGAGCAAAACGGGAAGGTTACACGAAATCGAAAACGACAAAACCACACAAATACTAATAAATAAAATCGTGTCGATCTAATATCGAAATTTATTGTTAACGTTAATCACATGAACATAATAGTAATAATAATAATAATAATAATAATTGTAATCGTTATAATAATAATAGTTATAATAATAAAAACAATAATAATTATAATAACATAACGATGATGACAATGATAATAATAATAAACGATAATAAGAGTGCGTCGAAAGAAACCAAAGTACAAAATATATAATGTCAACACAGCGATTTGTTTTATTCGCGAAAATAGTTTTACATCGAGACATTGAAATTGATATTGAATATTTATTTATTTTAAAACGCTGTCAAATGATATCGTAACAATACAATATACGTTATATTATTATAATAATAGGCTTTGGATTTTTTCGGTAACGAAATATCGAAACAATACACATAACAATAGGTTATTCTAAATGTATTATTATGTTTTATATCGCGTGATATATATATATATTATAATATATTATATATTATTATTATGTATTAATAATATGTATAAATATGTATTTTATTTATGGATGTATAAAGATAATAATATTAAAATTGGTCGTCGTACATTTCAGATTGGCAAACACATAATAATATTTTACAGCGTTCGTGGTAATAATCGTAATAATATTGTACACGGTGTCGTAAATATTATATTATATAATATATTATAAATAGGTGTAATATTGTAATGACAGTGTGAAAACAATAATATCGATTTTTTTTTGTTATGAGTAGAAATCAAAAAGAAAATAAATAAATAAATACACGCGTTTAAAATATTACGCGTCGGTCGTGTTTGTGGGATCGCGGTGGCGCGGCGGCGCGTACGTATAGTAATAAATTACGAGACGAGAGCAAAAAACGATCGGTAAAGATATTATATTATTATCTCGTCAGAGTCGCGACAGACTGAGCGTGATAATAATAAAAATTAAAGTTATTGAAAAATAATTTCGTCGACTACGTTAGTGTATAGACGAGACGGTCGCGCGCGCGCGCTCGTTTCATATTGACACCGTTTGAATTTCAAAATCGCGGACAAAAACCGATTAGATCGTTCAAAAAGTCGTCTCGAAGTTTGAATCGTAATTATCACACACACACACACACACACATAAATATATATTTATAATAAGTAAGAAAATATGAAAGAATTATTGATTTTTTTTTTTTTTTTTTTCGTCGAAGAACAAATAGTGTAAGAGTAGCGATCGCGCGGCGGCGGCGGCGTTAGAACGACGACGACGACGACAAAGTCGTAATTTTTATCGTTACGTGTGTAGTAAGTATTATATATTATGCAGGCGTAGTCATATAATATTTTTATAAATTATTTGTACATAATATTATTTCAACGACTTGTGAATTTTATCCTCACGCTAGTATATTTTTACAAGAATAAAAATTCAGAATGTACAATTCAATAAATAATTATAATCATTATAATTATTATAATAATATGTTGTATTATAATATTTATTTTTATTATATTTAAGTCTAGTGAACGAAATTGACATTAATTCGTGAAATTTTCGGGTAATTTTTTTTTATTTTTATTTTATCACGTTCGTTGTACCAGTCGTAAATATTATTATTTTCGTATCGTATTTAAAAATAATGATTTTTTTTTTTTATAATATATTTTGATTTTATAATATCATATTCTATCGTCGGATTTCGACGGCGGCGGCGGCGGTCAAGGCTCGGCCGGTTCGCCGAGTCCCGAGACGCAACACCCTGTAAGTGTCGTCACGGCATGACATTGTGGACTTCAAGAGTTGGCGGTGCGGACCCTTTGTTTCTTCACGAAGTCTTGCGCCACCTTGTCCTCGTGTCTGGCTTCCAGGGTGTGCAAAATCGGATGACCTGATGCCGGGGGAAAAAAAAAACATAGACACAACGCGGTCGAGAGCCGCGAGCGTTTTTAAAAATACAAAAAGCACTCGTTTCGTATCGAAAAAACAAAGAATTTTTAATGAAAAACACCGATGTAAATCGATATAGAATCTTTGTAAACAATCATCAGGAGGACGTTTTGGACAGTTGAGGGATGCCACCATGCCCCCTTCACTTGGACCGCTGCGGCTACCACCCGACCCGTTCGTAAGTAAATAAAAATCGTCAAGTCCGTGAGTTTAGGTCGTAAAAAAGTAATTCGTATTATTTTCCACGGTAAACATATAGTTTATATGAAAATTATCTGATTCGTTGTAGTTGAATTCACGTTTTGTTTGCAGAAGAATTGCTCGCTAATTTAATACCGACGCCGAAACGAGAAATCGACCGTTCCAGACGAACCTTTGGAAAATGTCAATAAGAAAATAAACAAAAACATGCAAAAAAAAAAAATGGTCACCAAATCAAACGAAAGTGCTCAATGAGAAGAAAAACAAAATGTCAAATCTAATATCCTAAAAAAAAACGAAACTAAATACACTAAATTATGTGAAATTATGGAGGGCAACAACAACCGAAAAATGTCTGTCCAATAGAAATATCAATGAAACCGACGAAGAGTTTAAAAACAAGCGGAGAAACTCTTATTGAGAAACGAGATATACCAACAGAAAAAGTAACCGACAAGGGTGACGTCGACTTTTGGGACACGCGGATGAGTTCCGCCGATCCGTTGATAATCACGAACGATACGCCAAACGGTATTGTAAAAATCATATAAACAACCAACTATCGTAACAATAATACATTAAAAGTCTAATAAATACTTCGATTGCAGACGAATCGGTCACAAAACCGAACGGCGCGCGGCGGTATTCAAACACACTACACCCACGTTACAATTTATGCAATACGTTATGTATGATTACAAAATGAAGATGTATTTCCGTGACAGAATCATAAGGAAATATTTAACGAACTACATCAAATAGAAACTTAACTTTAAGCGGTATTTAGAGACACCCTCCTCCACATCGCCTAAAATCTATCAAATCTACCGTGATGTTTGGCATGGATAAACACGTAGAGTTGGGCGTCGCCGAAGAGAATCCACTCGATTCCGTGCGGTTCAGAATCGGCGAACGCTCGAGTGGGACAACGGCAATGATAATATCAATAAAGATAAAACGGATTTCGATGAAAAAAAAAACAAAAGGACAAAGTCGCGTAAAAGGACAATACACCGAAATCTGGTCGAAAAGGCTTTACCGGGGCAATAGAAGAATGGTAAACGGACATCGAAAAGTTAATGTTTCCCGTCCGTTTGTGTTCGATACTCGCGCCGACAATGACAATATTATCTATAAAATATATAAAAATGGAGACAAAAAATTGGAAATTGAATCAGTTGAGAACGGCTGGGCCGATTTGGCTCAAATTTTTTTTAAATGATAGAGAATGTCGGGGAGCGGGTTTATAGCATAAATTATGAGAGAGAAAATTAACCCTAAGGGGGTTAAAAGGGGTAAAAATGGAAAAAATCCTGAGTCAATGGAGCTTTGTGGTATTAAATTTTGTCAATAGTTTCATTTAATATAGCAGAGGCCCCGTGGGAAAGGATTTTTCGAAATTCGACCCCTAAGGGGGTTAAAAGGGGTAAAAAGGGTGAAACTAGAAAAATTCGCCTGGCTGGAACTGCTGGAGCTTTGAGTATGAAATTTGGGCAGCAGTTTCGTTTTATATAGTGGAGACCCCGTTGGAAAGGATTTTTCGAAATTCGACACCTACCGGAGTTAAAAGGGGTAAAAGGGGTAAAAATGAAAAAAAAAACTGATAAAATAAAAAGTTATACTGCACACGGGCGAAGCCGGGTTATTCAGCTAGTATATTATATTACCTTTGTTCTGTTGGTGCATGAGTATCAGGTCGACTCTGTCGATGGCGTTTAGGTCGTGCGGCAACGGGGCGAGGACGCCCGGTATGGAGTTGAGCGAAAGAAACGCCTCGCCGGCGAAATCGTTGGACGTGATCACGTCGTGGTCCATGACGGTGAACAGTATCATGGCGGACTCGTGCCGGCACTGGTCCATCGAGACGGCACTGGCGACGATAACAGAGATAACATTTTTACGATCGGATACGAAAAAAGAACCGCGTCTGTGTCTCGCATATTCGCAGGCGTGCGAGCGTGCGCGCGGGTGGTGTCCAAATCATATTGGAAAACAACCACAAAACGACGACGTATTGTCGAAACCGGCGAGATTCGCTCGAGCATAAACTCATTTGACCCGTCATTGCTCGCGTGTGAGAAAATTTCCCTCAAGTTGTTTTTAAGTCGGTAACCATCACTGGCTTTTTTGTTGTTATATTTTTCCCAAATTCATAGATAGTACCTTATGACGAAATATTTAAAAATCGATTTATCATTCGAGGGGTACTTAAACGTTCCGACGAGGAAACCTATTGCATTCTGAAATCAGCTATAGTCGTGTTTTGTGAGCGATTTCCTCTACGCGCGAGTAATAGCGTTTGAATTTCGCGTTCGTATTTTTTTCGTTTTTACTTGTCGTTATTTTTCATTCAATATTTTACTTTTTTTTGCCGTTTATTCTATTTTTCAAAAGTACGAGTGAGGCAATTATTTCGTGGTCAAATAAAGATATAGAATCACTAAATGATTCGTGCAGTCATGATAGTGAAAACGATGACAACACAATAACTGGAGAACGAAATATTGAGGAAATATTGAGTTCATAAAATTACATTTTTCTAATAATTTTTCATATAATTATTTTCATTTTTTTCAATATATTTATAAAAAAAACATTCAAAATTAGTTTATTTTATGATTTATTAATAATTATTTGTTCTTGAAATATTACATTTATGATAAAATATACAAGGTGAGCGAATCTCTCTACGCGCGAGTCATGACGGGTTAAATAGCGCGTTGTTTTTGAAAACAAAAAAAATAAAAGTCGAGTACGCGCGGTTATCCGTTTTGTCCTGAGAATTAAGCGGGGGGAAAAAAAAAAAAAAACGCACCACCCGCAAACTATGTGCGCGCACGCCCGAAATTGTATTTTTTTCCCGTCACGGCGGTGTATACAAATAATTCTGACACTGTCGATTACTAGTTACTACTCACAATTCGAAACACTCGTCGAACAACGGGTTTAGCGTTTTCTTTTTCACTTCGGTGTACTGCTCCGCGCTGTACGGAAACATGGCCTTGGGCAAAAGCTCGACGATGACGAACGGATCGCTGAAACCTATGCGCCGCAAAACACATTACAACGCATTATATTACAGTCGACTCTCGATAATTCGAAACCTTCGATAATTCGAAACCTTCGGTAATTCGAAGTAAATACACGGTTCCTTGAAAACCACGCGGTAATTCGAACAAAAACAATGCATTTAAGTACACTTGGTAATTCGAAATTAAATTTTGGGAAAACTGGCCACTAACACTTGACAATAACAAGTATCATTCGTTTAATGCTCGGAAATTCGAAGTATATTATTCACCAAATGTATTTTATCTGTATTCTTATAATCTTTTTATTAATAAATACTATACAATCGTGTAGAAATTTAGATTATTATTGTCGACAACTATAGAATATTATTGTAAGAACCTTATCGTTTTGTTTCTTAATCGTCTCCAATCGTAATTTAACTCGTCGAGTCGTCGATACTTACTAATTACCTAATGTACTGAAATAATTAATATGTATGTATGTATGTACAATAATAAAAAACAAAATTTTTTTCTTAACTCTGTATAATTCGAAGTTTTTCAGCAGTCCCGTCAATTTCGAATTATCGAGAGTCGACTGTAGGTTATTATTATTATTATAAGGTCGCCAATATCATTTCAAACGAGTGAATTCGAAATTTGCATCATTGCGATCGACATCGAGGAGATTTTAGGAAGGAAATTTTTGTTCGACGACGAGCAAAAAAACAACATAAACTCATCCGACTGGTTGGCGACATAGGGGCGGGTTCGGACGGCGCGGCGTGACCACCTGTGGTAAAACGAGAGGGTAGTTTTATGTTTTCCGGTCGGACGACGGAAATAATATTGTAAAATCCGATGGATTTTTTTCACTTCGACTCGTGTCGGACAGATAGGAGTGTCGATTTACAAACTTTAAAAAAATCACCGCGGATCGTATTACGTCGATCCGATGCGAAACGATGAGAATTTCGAGAGTAAATGGCAAAAAGTGTACGCGAGAGTCCGTATCGAGTTTGTGTTTGATTTCAGAAGTTTTTTTTTTGGTTTTCTCTTCAAACGATTCAATATTGTAATAATAAAATACTTTCGAGTGGACCCGCCGCCGGCCGTTCGAACGCGTTTTTCGAAAAGTCGTTCGCTTACCGTTCGGGTCTAACGGTATGACGTCGCGGGCTTTCAGCACCTCCACGCACAGCGAGTCGTGGTGGTAATACGCCCTCACGGACAGCACGCCGTAGTTGGCTTCCTTGGCCCTCTGTTGCTCCATCAGTCGGTCTTCGTAGTACAGTTCGATCAACGTGTCCGTGTCGGTCTTGTGCAACTTGAGCCTCTGCTTGACGGCCCTGTAGACGTCTGTGGTCGACACACGCACAATAACAAAATATTATTAAATATCAATTTTAAAGTATAATTTAAATTTTTTTCCCTATCTGACAGAGAATTTTCATTCGAAACCGGTCGTAAATATTTAAGCACTTTTCTATTCTTTTACACAATACTCCGGGCAGGACCTATTTTTATTTTGTTTTCATTCGTTATCAAAGATATTTTATAAATATAAATATTATGTTATTATTATAATATTATGAGTATTGACATTTAAACATTTATTTATTTTTTGTTTATTTCAGTGCGATCGGTAACAATGTCGCACTGTCAGGATTAGATCAGAGCTGTTTCGATTTTTATATCGGCGAGTTCCATCACGAATTCGGTTATTTTAAACGTCAAACAGCCTACATAATATTATAGTGAGTTGTGATTTGATTTCGACCAACATCGACCATAATGTAAAATAGCTTGCCTAGTCCTGACCCCTTGCGTTTATTAACGAATTCGGTGTAAAACATTTTTTTTTTCCTTCAAAATATCATACTTGTGCACAACTTTTAACGTTCGTCATTGTCGATCCGTTATAATTTCTAGCCTAATTTCTATCAGATTTGTAGTTGTCACGACGAAATCTTTAAAGTCTTGGAAAACGCGTGACATTATTAATTGAACAGCAGACATGATAATAATTCGCTTCGCACTCACTTCCGGTCAGGACTTCCGGAGGGAGCCCGTTGCCTTCGGCGTGGAAGAACTCCACCAGCAGTTCCAGGGCTTCGTAGAGTCGCTCGTAGAAGCCGGACATCTTTGTGTCGCCGCTGCCGCCGTCCATCTGATGGCCCAGCTCGTAGACGGTCACCTCCCACACGCCGTTCAACACCTTGTGGAAGTTCTTCGGTATCAGGTTCATGTTGAGCGCGATCAGATGGCTGTCTAGGTATTCTTGGAGCGGCACGATGGCGTCGGTGGTGGGCAGCGTGTCCGGCGACCAGGCCAAGTGGAAAATGCACTTTTTCAGCGGCGCTTGCATCTGTGTCGCGGACAACACGGAAAAATCGAGCGTGAAAAACGATCGGGGGGGGGGGGGGACGCGGCGGTAAATCTCGCAGCCGAACCCGGAAAAGTGTCCGAATCGCCGCGAACTCACCCTGATGGCGATCCGACCGACGATAAGCATCGAGTACGTGTCGTATTGGTTGAAAACCGGATCCAGCAGCGACGTGACGTCGGCCCGGCACTGGTCCGCGGTGGCTTCGCCGGAGGCTTCGACCGCGGACACGACCGTCTCCAAGTGCAGGTCGTCCGGCATCGCGGCCACGGTCCGCCACACGTATTCCAAGTCGTTCAACGCCGCGCACACCTGTGGAAACGTCGAGGCGCGTACAAGGAGAGAGATTACGAGGACAAATCGTCCTGGGGAAAAAAACATCGAGAGAACCGGGATTTTCACAGGACATTTCGAGAAACGCGCGGGGGGCGTCATGTTTGCGGTCGTACTTGGTAATGGATCGGCGGCGAGCCGCGTACGAATTTCGAAAATTTTTCAAGTGAAACCACTCGAGTGAAAATCTCTTCGAAACGCGGTCCCGATAGAGAGAGAGAGAGCCTTCACCGCCCGTCGGAACTTATAATTCGTTCTTAAAACACCATTGTGTTTTATCGAAGTCATTGTCCAAAACGAGCGATTATGAATTTAATACTCGGACATGTTTCACGTGACGATTTCAAATATTTACGATCCTTTTATTTTTTTCCTTTTTCGATGCGGTTTCTTCTCGCGAACCACCCGCGAGCTGATCTCTGCCTGCCCGAAAACCGCCGATCTATAGTATAGATCAGAGGTTCCCAAACTTTTTATTGTACGACTCATTTTGGAAATTTTTTAAAATCTGGCGACCCACGATATCAATAAATGACCCTTTTTTTTTTTTTTTTTTAGTGAACCATTCGACAAAAAATTAATATAATAATAATAGATGAGTACTATTTAAAAATATAGCGCGACCCACCAAAAGTATAATCGCGACCCACTTTTGGGTCGCGACCCACAGTTTGGGAACCTTTGGTATAGATAACACTGAGAAGTGATCGCGATCGATAGAGACGACCGTTTATCTCGACGCGTTTTATTTTATTTAAATAATTTTGAAAACTTAATGTTCAAGATAGAAAAAAACACACCGATCTCGATACGAATTTATCTGGATTATTTAAAAAAATAATATTGCACGGTAAATTAATTTTTACTTTTTAGAATTAACACAAATGTACTAATAACTCCTTTTTTTTTTATGATTTTATAGTACTTTACGAGGCCGATGCGAGTAAGTGAGAACGGTGAGAATTCCCACTAGAGACATCGTTACGTTTTCAAAAGATATTATATACTGACAAGCAGGCATAAATAATAGTCATCGAAGTTACAAAAATAAAACGTAAAAGAATCGATAAAAGTAACGGTACGTCTATCTTTATCTAGACGGATTCGTTCACGTATCTACATAGTTTTTTTTATTTGTTCGGATTGTCTATTCTCGTCTATAACGCTAAACGCAGGGAAATATGATTTTTTTTTTCCCGCAAAACCTACATAGCAGCACGTTATCGACGGTCGCTAAAAAACAATAAGCACTTTTCTCATTTTTATTTTTTTTTCGAGATTTTTTTTTCGCGCTACGAAATCCATAGACGCGTTATTACTTCGTCGGATGTCTTGAACGCCGTCACGTCTTCGTAAAATCCGGAATCCTTCAATCGCTGGTGGACCAGTTGAGCGTAGAACAAGACCGCCTCGCACATGGCCTGCAACACACGCGACGACGAGATTTATATAGATTTATACGAGATCAACGCGGAAAAAAAATAATACGCCTTACGTCCAGTAATTTCAACACGAAGTTGTAAGACTGTATCAGGTCCGGCCAGGCGAGGTGTTTCCAGAACTCCTTCATCTGCGCGGGCACAAACGGATGTCAAAACGCGTTTTCGTAGAGAGAAAAAACAAAAACGTTTTTACAAATCGTTTTTACACGCATACTCACGTGACACAGTGCCGTGGCCACGTCGTTGCTGGACGTCGAGTGTTTCACGATCATCTCCCCTTGGCAGATGGTGCTCAGTTCCAGAGCTTTCT
This sequence comes from Drepanosiphum platanoidis, assembly GCA_948098885.1. NCBI lineage: Eukaryota > Metazoa > Arthropoda > Insecta > Hemiptera > Aphididae > Drepanosiphum > Drepanosiphum platanoidis. The sequence goes on along the minus strand of OX402529.1, from coordinate 1,567,200 downwards.
TCGCGCGCTGGACGATCTTCAATTTGGCCAGGTCCAGCCACTTTTCCAGGGCCGGTTCGAACCAATGGTAATAACACTGGGCCGACAGGCCCGTGTAGTCGGACGCGTTCAGGTGTTCGCGATACCTGGGGGCGGGGGGCGTCGTTATCAGATTATTATGACCCGACCGCGGGCCGCCGAAACGTACCTGATAAACTCCTGTACGGCCAGGTACAGTTCGAACAGCGATTCGCCGGTCTCGGAATTGGTGGGCGACAGCGGAGTGTCCATGCCGAAATCCGCGCCCTTCACTTTCTTGCATATCGGAGCTATTTCCTGGCTCAGGTCGTTGGACAACTGCAATCACATAGAGTCGACGGGGGTTGATGAAAAAGATAATGATTATATGAACACGGAACGGAACGCCCCGGAAAAATATAAAAAATTAAAAATTAAAAAAAAACCATTCTCAATACCAAGCCCGTGCGCAGGAGGGTTGAAAAAAGATATATTATAATTATATTATAACATATAAATGTACATATTATTGAAGATAACACAATCGTAGTGGTGTGCTATTATTTTGTTATTTATTACTAGACTAGGGCAGAGGACTTGTAGCATATTTTGCATATTTATTTTGCACAGTCACGAAAATAGCAGAGTGCGAAACAAATGCGTTTCATGCTTCCACAAAGCTAGTTTTGAAATTTTATTGAGCATATAAATGCATATTTTGCGTTTTTTTTGGTTTTTAGGGCATATTTTGAAAAAACACCTTATTGTCCAATGCAACTTCCGAGGTGAAAATTTGTGTTCATCTTAAATATTTGAAACTAAAATTTTTAGTAGTCGAAGAAGTTGAAAGTTTCGAGAAGTATCCAGTTAAAATAATAATTCAAATAAATTAATTGTAAGTTGTTAAATATAAAGTTGAAAATAAAATGTATTCATCAAAATAGTGAGTACCAACAGAAAAATTCTTATTTTTTGTTCAAAAATATTCACTTTAAAATGCATATTTTTTATATTTAAATGCACATTTTGTATATTTAAATGCATATTTGGTGACTTTTTAGAGCTACAAGTCCTCTGCCCTATTTATTACAAATGAGTTTTTTAAAATATTTGATTTGATATTTTTTCCAGCGACGGGAGGGGTTTGAACCCCCAACCCCCTTGCGCACGGGCCTGCTCAATACTAATAATAATAATAATAACACTCAATAACAATAATATAATATATCAATTCACAAACACAGCTATGCGCATTATGATAAATATTACTCGTATTGTTTCAAAACTAATGTCTATCTATGAACAATAATAATATTTATAACGAAAAAAAAAAAAAAAAATACGAAAAAAAATCAAATAAACCCTCTCTATAACGGTATCGAGTGGTACACAAATATTGTTCGTCAATAATTATTATTAAAGCACTGAAACACTTCTAACAAACATACGTCTATAATATAATAATATATGATATATTATGATAATATTATACGAGTACGCATAATGTTCTTCGACCCTAAATATAGCAAAACACAATATCATTTATCGGCAACGACTGGCGGCGCCGTGATCACTACTGCGTGGGGCGGGGGACACTAATACGTATTCATTTACGGGGTGGTCGTGTCATACTCTGTACCTCTATGATTATGTCCAAATGATTTGAAAATCCCTTGGCCAACTGAGAAAATACAATGTCATCGGTTACTTGCCAACTGAATATTATCGGTCGGCCTGGTAGAATATTATTATTATGGAAGTTTTTTTCTCTCTTTTTTTTTTTTATCAAAAATAACGTCGCGCGCTCGTGTACTTACTAGTTTTTCGTGTTGTTTGTAGATCGCCGCGTAGTAGAACACGCCGTTTATGCTGAAAGAAAACAAAACGACGCGCGGACGTCGTCGTTCAGACACATATTACGTATTTTCGTCTCTCGTCGGGGCGTTGGAAGACTAAAAGTCGACGCGCGAAACGAGTCGATAATAGCAACTCGTCGCGGTCGCCGGTGAATTATTACGGTCTTCGAACGGCACGACAACATATTATCATACAACTGTTGATTATAATTACTTTTCGAACAGCACGTTGTAGTGTTCCACGCCCTTTTGCAGATCGATCAACACGGCGGTGACTAGTTTCACGAACCCTTTGAGCCGAGTCTCCGGGTCGTGTTGTCCGGTGGCCGTGAATTTCTTGTTCTCGTCGTACCACTCGTGCGTGCCGACCCTGAGCGCGTTGCCGATCTCCCCGCGGATGTCCTTGTTGAAAGGACAACACTTGCCGTACGCCTTGGACAGCGACAGTCGGCTCAGACACCTGCGGCGACAAACGTACGAGTACGTTACACGACACCGGCCGAAACGGTTTTTAAATTGTTTTTTTTTTTTTTTTCCCCTACCTCAGTATGTACTCCAATCGGTTCATCGACACGTGATGGTGTGGCGGAAACAATTTGCGATATTTTCGTATCAGTTGCAGCGAATAGTCCAAGAAAACGTTGAAAGAGTCGGCCAGCCAGTCCTCCTGAAACACGACGGCGTCGTCACGATCGGATATCGTGTGATCGGATCTTTTTTTTTATCAATAATCTTTCTCTGTTTATTATTTATCATTTTCGCTTCGCGACGAACGAAATCGAGATTCTACTCAAAGATAGTAATCGGAACGACAGTGGTTATCAATGCGGCGCGCGATAGCGTCGTCGTTTAAACTATTATCAATTAAAAAATACAAATTCGTCTTGGCATAAACAGTGTGTCGTGTCTTTATATTTTATTCTCATTTCGTTCTCGATTTTAATTTATTAAATAATTGCATCTTTTTTTTTCCCTATCGAGTTTGATGAAGCAAACGTTCACTATTAACGTAGCCATACTAACCGAGAGGTTGGTTTTATTTATAAATAAATAAATATTTAATTCGATTTCCGTTTTGCGAGTACACAACGTCGAACCCGTAGATACGTAATTATTATTAGAGAGCGTTGAAAGTTTATCGGCGCCAAGTAGAAACACAGTGAAAACGCACGAAAATTAAATTATATCCTTTCGTTTCTTGGCGCTTTTTACGACGTCCAATGGTTATAAAAACACACTGTCGTCGGTTTAATATTTTAATAAACGCGTCGTTACTGTTTTCACAGAGACGTCATCGGATCTAAATTTCACCACAGAGAGAGAGAACACGTTTTCGTTCGATCGAAACAGCCAACTATTCGGTAAATTCGTCGTCATCGTCGTATAATATTTTAATCGCGCGAAAATACATAAAAATACAGTGTATAATACTCTAATTGTTCGTATTACGAACGTACCTCTTCGCCGGTCAACGTTTGTTCGCCCCAGGCGGCCTCGAGCTGAGACAACTGTTTCAACAGAAACTGCGGGTCTATTGACGGTATGTGGCTGAACGCTAGCCATCTGATCACGGCCAACTGCAGTTCGGAGACTCCGCTCTGCACGGCGTGCTGGTGGAGTATGCTCGTGGCCTCGTGACACAGCTCGCCGTTCCATAGACTCTGCGATTCGCGCGTGAACGCGACGGTATAAAAGTCAAAAGAATTACGTTACTACGCGTCTCGCATACAACTTCGTCGTTGGAATAAAATATAATATCGATTAATGTCACCGTTATCGAAATCCAGTAGGTAAATAATTGAAATTCGTACGTTAATTTATTTGAAAATTCACTGCTAAAGGATCTTTCTAGCGAAGTTATCGGGGCGTATTTCATACATAAATAATTATCTAAATTGAAATCACTACTTGTTAAATACGTAAACCCCATTCGTATCGATAATACGTAAGCTGCGTATGAAATTATTATTAAATCGACTGAAAATTAAACACAAAAAAGGCAAAAAAAATCGTCTTAGAAATTAACCCTACACTGCATAAAGTATCACCCATGATACAACCATGAAAATTAAAAATAACTGCCGTTTCTATAACAACAAAGGTTTGGCGGTCTTTTTGTTAACATCTTCATATAATATTTACCCACACATTATTTATTTGATAAAACGTCTTTGACATCAGCTGTGTATTAGTAAAATCGCTATCAATAATTGTTATTAACAACAGAAAAACGTATTTTTTAATTCAATTTTAAAGTGGAAAATATTATCATAACTAACAAAAAAATAAATTTTTTTCTTACTCAGTTATGTGTTGAGATTGTTTTTAAATTGTTTAATCTCAAATTAATGGTAAGTAGTATACATTTTTATTCATTTTTCACATGTATCACATATGATACATTATGCATTAGTAACAAATATAATTGTATCACAGATGATACGCACTATGCAATGACGACTGTTACAAAAGTAAAATTAAATAATTACTTTGTTGAATAATTTTATTGTTCGCAATAATTCTTATATTGGAAGTCTAATTACCAATACTATAACTATTACTATTTGAATGTGACAATTTAATATAATATAGAAAAGATTTCTTATTGTTAGTTAGTTTGTTTTTGTTTTTTTTTTTTTTTTTACTTCAATGCATGATGTATCATGGACGATACAGGAACTCAAGTAGTCCTTAAAAAGTGAAATTTAAATAAAATTAACAAAAAGTATTTTTTAAATGATCATTAACCTTATTTACATCTAAAAATAATTTTTTCAACTGAAAGTTTCAACATAAAAATTAAGTCATGCAGTGTAGGGTTAAACGAAACACATATTTTTATTTGTATAAAAATTATTTTTTCTATTATGATTATTAAAAGAAAGGCTTTTGTCTTCAAATATCCGAACCCTTATAATAATATTATAGAAAACACTCGAATGACGAAATCATAATACGACGTGAACGTCATAAGACGAGTGCCTTAAAACGTGCAAGTATGCAAAATTATGCGCAAGAGAATTCGCAGTCTCGATTCCATCACAGTGGAATACATAATATTGCGAGTGCTTAGTCACACGAACAATATGCGTGCTCTGCTCGCGATCTCAAACGATTACGCGTGGCACGAGTCGGTATTTTACGTGATAAAATTATATAATATGCATTTGATATTTTAAGATTTCGAGTACTAGTCGTTGGCGATTCCCGATGCGTTTATTTGTACTAGTGGACACCGTATAATTTTTGTAACTTTTATCGAGAACATGACGTCTAGATTAAAACTTTTAGAATCGGCACGACTAAGAAATATCGACTCGAAATTCTATAGAGCTGACGGACTTTGTAGTCCAGGCATGTCAAACACGCGGCGGCTCATTTTTTTGTGGCCCACGGCTATCAATATTAATGTGCAAAAAAGAAAATATTAATGTCGTGTAATGACTATTTTAGATTCTTAGAGAATGGTTTATTTGGTATACATTATAATAATTATACTGTCTTATCTTCTGATAAACTATAATCGAATAGGGTCTGGATTAATGGAGTTGTAATCGCTGTATTCGTAAACATAAAGAATAAAATTGAAAAATGATACGAAATATTAATATTTTTCGCTAAATTTTTATGTGCGGCCCAAATAGTAAACTTTTCAATATATTTGGCCCACCTGATACTTTGAGTTTGACATGCCTGTTGTAGTCGAATACGACGAAAAGGACGGCGGACGATAAAGCATATCGAAGGGGATCGAAAGCCACATGAATTTTTCGTCAAAATGAACGCCTGTCCAAAAAAATCCCCGGTACTCGTAACGATCTTGCGGACATTTTTTGAAAACGGTTTTGGAAAGCTTAACTACTTTGCATCGGTCGGAGCACTTTTTTTTATGTATTTCGCATTTTTTTTTTTTTCACGAGAATAATAAGTTTGACAACATTTCCAATACGTTCAATATCAAATACGTGTCTAATTTGCCTTTTTTTCTATATGTGATCCGACCGATGCAAAGAAGTAAACACTTATTTCTAAATTATTCGAATATCGTTTCGTTTTGAAAAAATCAAACAGCTAGAAGTATTGAAATCGTCGCTAGGCGTATTTTTCGCGCATAAATTCTTTTACTCGTTTTATTCTCATTCGACTATAGTTTGTCGGGCGAAAATCCCGGGCATGCGAACGCGGACCGGCCGCGTTTCTAGGTGCAACTCACGGATTTCGTCAGTGACATCTCGTAGTCGGCGAATATCGTCAGCAGCCTCTCGTGGCGGCGCACGTCGGTCCAGTTGTCGAAATGGTTTTGCGTGCACGCCTGCCCGTGGTCCTCGCGCGTCGACAGCCACAGCTTCAGCCGTATGCTGCCCTGGATGTTGGACCTCTGCGACCTGGCCTCCAGCTGGTACCACTTGTCCAGGCCGGTGGAGGGCACGTCCTGCCCGGCAAAAGTCAACGTTACAACGTACCGTGTTTTTTTCGTCGGACCGGGAGATCGGGTCGCCCCGGGTTCTCACCTGGATCGGTATGTTTATGCATCCCAGAAAATCGTCCTGGCTGCCGGACCTGGCGCTCTGGGCGATCTGTTTGAAAAACCGTCCCAGCCCTTTCACGCCCCTCACCTCGTTCAGTTTGCTGACCGCGTCCAACACGGACGACTCGTCGTCGTGGTCCCTGCGCACCACGGAGCGTTCGAATGTTACAAAACGTTACGACGACCGACGTATGCGTGCGAAACGCCCGACCAGTCTAAACCGTACTTTTATAACGTTCGGCGTCCGGCCGAAAATGCCAATCGAAAAAACGAACGGAAAAGTCGCGAAAAAGAAAACGGTACGATTTTTTTACAAACTATTTTCACGCACGAGTCTCATTTTTCGATATACTCGTATATTATATTATTGTCATTTTTCTTTCGCGGAAATTCGTTAAGATAAACAATACAACATACTATAATAGTTATGATAACTTTTTAAACAATTTGACAGGAAAATATCAAGTTAGTATTGTTATGTAATTTGTCGGTGAAAAACACTACGAAACATCTTATTGTTTTTATTCGGTCGCATTTCCCAATGCGAGTATCGAAAAACTAACATCGAAGTCGGCGATGACGTGCACGTGCACATCATCACATCGTTGTGAAGATTAAACAATTGTGTTAAGCGGACATTGTCGGTCGAAATTTAAATTCATGATCGTGTGCGATATTTGAAAAATATAATAAAATACGATCGAAATAAGCGTCGATGCGAAAACGGATAGAAATGTCACGTTTCGTTTATATGATTATCGAGACTTTTCGGTGTCGTGATTTTGGTGACGTTTACATACAATAACTTGAAAACGCGCGGTGTTTTGTGAAGAATTACTTCCCGGAAATTCGACCGAGAACGTTATTCGATTCAACGAAACGCACGTGCGTACGCTAGATTTAGAAATAGAAGAAAAAAAAGACAGAAATTACTTTCGTTTGCGATTATGTTCCCGCGATTGATAACGTCGTGTTTTCCTCGTTTAAAACACACACACGTGGGGAGAAACACCTATTGTTTCGAAGGTTTCGAACATTTTTAACACGACAATCGTCTTACCATATGTCCAAATGTAAGATGTCGCTGGTCACGTCGTCGATGTCGCTGAAAAATGAAAAAAAAAAACCGGTGAGGTTCGTGCGCGAACCCGCGTCGGAATATTATTATTCCGTCGCGATGTACTCACAACATGAAATTTTCACCCCATTTCGGATTGAGCGTCTCTCTGCGCACGCTGGTCGCCTGGATGAACCGCGCGGGAACGGCCGAAATGCTGTCCCTGTGCTCCCGACACCCGTAGCCGCCGACGCCCGAGCCGCCGCCGCCTCTTTCTTTCCGCTTGAAACTCAACCGGAAACTGGAAAACAAACGACAGTGTGTTGGTCTCGCGAAGAAAAACATTCCGACGACGACGCGACGACGGGGGTCTCTAGTCTCGACGAGTAATCCGAACGTTTTTTCGGAAGGGAAATCATTTTTCGTACCGTACACCTCGCCGCCGATTCGAAACAACGTAATTTCATAATGAAAAAAACAATACAGTCGAGTCGCGATAACTCGAAGTTGAAGGGGGATAAAAATTCACCTCGAGATATGTATTATTCGAGACAGTGGCGTACTAACGGGGGGGGGGGGTTTGGGGATAAAACCCCCCCCGAAATTAATGGATGATTTAATTTATTATGACTTATGAGAAAACTAAAATATCTAGTACCTGTATATTAATTGTACTGAACTGTACTGTACTTAGGTATAACAAATTATCTGAATTTTCTCAAATTCTGAATTCTGAATTATAAATATTATTAATAGTACAGCTTGTCAGCTTACATTATCTAATGTGGGTACCTACGGGAATATGGGTATTTCCACGAAGATATTGTAGATATGGACGTGGACGATCGGTGTAATAAAAAGTAGTGAAGTGGTCGATATTTTTTCAGAAAAAAATAGAAAATTAATGTTCTAAAAAATATAAGTATCTAAATTATTATTTTTTTATTATTATTATTATATAATTTAACATTTTTTTTTTATATATATATGGTTAAGTAGTAATAACATATTTATTAATTATCACATGTCAATGAAAAATAATATCACGAATAAAAATTAGTAATCTATTAAAATGTACGATATGTTTTGTTTGTTCAGGTGTCACGTGATCTAATATGTTAATTAAAAAAATTAAAACCCCCCCCAAAGTTCAGGTCTAAGTACGCCACTGATTCGAGATACCTAACTCGAATTTATCAAAATAAAATCAAAACTTCGAGTTACCTATGTAATGAAATATTATTTTAAAATTTTACGATAAAAACGTCATGACAAAATATATAATACATTTATGTTTATACATAAATGCTATACAAAAACTAAATAAAATTAAAAAAATAAATACAATGAAATTATAAGTATGTACATAATATATGTATTATTTATGAGATACAGTAGAAAAATAATTTGTTATTCATTTTTGGTTTTTTGGCTGTTTATTGACAAAATCTTCTAATTTGCCTATGTATTCGAAAATAGAAGTATCCACGCCTTCGACAGATTCAACAAATTGTCTGACAGTTTGTAATGATGACATTGCTTGGTTCGCCGTAATCATATTTAAAGTTGTTTCAGGCTCATCATTTTCATTATTTTCGGAATCACTATTTGATATATTTATACCCATGATTTCGTTATCAGTTAACATTCCACTGACTACAACATTATCGTCGATTATAACATAAATATACTTCGACTGAGCTATTCATCACAATTTTATATTCGAGTTAACAAGACTTATAATACATTGAGTGTTATTATAATTTCTAAGGGAATTAAAAAAAAATCGAGTTGTCGAGTTCTTCGAGTTATCGCGACTCGACTGTATAACCGGTGAACGAAGCGAGAGAGGCGATAATAACAGTCTCGCAAGATTTTTCGGATTCTCAACACGACTATTCTTCTCAGATCGCCCCGGGATTTTTCAAAATATTTTACCGTATTTTTCGTTTTCCACTATCCAGTGTATCGGCGAATAAAGTGATATTATGAAATCCAAGAAATAATAAATCGTAGAAAACTATATAGTCCGTGACGATGGTAATTAGTAGGGCTAGGATTTTAATGACCCAAAAAACCTAAAAAAAATGACCTTAAAAATGCCCAAAAGATAAAAAATGATTTTAAAATGTTATAAAAATGCATTATAATTAATAATTATTATATTTTATTAATTAATATTTCGGTACAAAATTATTTAAATTATGATATGAAAAAAAAATATTTAATTTAACGATTAAGATAACTCGCGGTACCGGAGATTATCCTCTATAATATTCTATCTCTATAATTGAAATATTGAATATGATATTATTTCTGTTACAAATTCAAAACTTTTATCGAGAACATCTAGTGTAAATGAAAATGTATAAAAATATTACCTAGATTTCAAGAAAGTATAAGAAATGCCCATAAAAGTACAAAAAATGCAAAAAAAAAGCAAAATAAAAACTATATATTTGGACTCGTATATGACCAAATCACATTTTGTGCTTGAAAAGCTATGTCCTGTAAGTCCTAAAAAAAAAAAAATGCAAAATCCTATACTATCCTAGCCCTAGTAATTAGTATTCAGTCGTGTTCAAAGTCTAAATAAAAAAACAAAACGAATCCGGTCGGTGCTGTCACACAGCTCTTACTACCTTCGATGGAAACACATTATTACCTCTGAAAGCGGATAAATCTATCTCGTCTATCTTGTCGTTTTCGTATTTATGTAAAATTGTGCAACGCGTTCCAGTCGTTTATGTAATTTTTACCAAAAATAATGCACCTCACTATAATTAAAATCACATTTCGTTGTATTTCAAGCGTAGAATTGAAAAAAGTATAGTTTTATATTTTGAATTTTATTTCGTTTTTAAGAGTGTGTGTGTGTGTGTGTGGCCCCATTAAACACGGGGTAGGGCGCGGGAATGTTTAGGTCCGTTTTAGATTCTTTTTTCGTTTCTTTTTTTGTTTCCTTACGAAAATAGAAACTATTACATACAATTCGTTGGCACTTATCAAACAAAAACGTCGTATTGACACGAGTAATATGCTTCATTAGTTTTGTATTCCATTCGGTAAACATCCGCGCGCGCCAACGACGCTCCGGGGAGCCCGCGATCAATTTGCGCACCTTTAGTTATTGTTGTGCGTAGTTGTTGTTTTGCAGAGTGCTTTGCAGTTTATCGTCGAAAAAATCGCACATCCTTTTGAGTCTCTAAAGAAAATCGTGTTCGCGTGTTTCTTTTGCAGTGCAATAATAATACGACGACGGCTATATTAAACGGGCGATAAAAACACGTCGTTAACACGGCGACAGTCGCGGCGAGGAGAGAGAGAGAGAGAGAGGGATTATAACGTTTCGAAGGCTCATCAAAAGAAGGGGGAAAAAGCGCCGAATTAATCGCTAGACCCTTTTCGTTTTTTTTTTTACTTGTAAAAACGTGCGCGCCGAAAACGGTTTGCCGTTTAATAACGCGGCCAATAAAATCGTATTTATGAACAGGCAACGTGACGACGACGCGTACGAGCCACAGCAGCTGTAACGCGACTCATTACGACGCGTCGCGCGTCGTTATCATAAAATAATTATATTATTATTAATGACTCGTGCGTGTATACGTTTCAGCGCCGAGGCGCAGCGATTTTTTCCTTCTTTTCGATTCGAAAATATACGTAAGAAAATAAGAACGGTTTGTGTTTCGTTCTAATTGGATATTCATTTACTCTCGAAATATTCGCCTCTTTACATCGTAAACGTGATAAAACAATTCGCGATTGACTTTGTAAATTGCACAACTGTCATATTATTACGATTTGTCGTCCGAAAACTCGTAACTACTTGTGAAAATTTCAGAATTTTAGTAATACTCTCCAGTGGCAGGGCCGGATTATGGTCATAATTTAAAGGGGGCTATTACTTTTATTGAGGCCTTTTCACCTAAAACAATTTCATTTTTTTATTCTGATTTATTAATTTGTAATAAATATAAATTAAAATAAGTATAGCATTGTTTTTAAATAACATTTTATTACGACCGCTATACCTATAATTGGGTCTTGTGTGTCGGTAATGAAGTATCCAATAGTCCATAGTCCATTTTCATATGACATAAATTTAAAATTTATAAGTTATAATAATGTTTTGAAAAAAATGAGTTGACACACTGTGGCCCCTTTCAACTTGCGGCCCGGGGCTATAGCCCCCCCTAGCCCCCCCCCCCCCCTTGATCCAGCCCTGCCCAGTGGCGTATATAGGATTTAATTTCGGAGGGGGCCGATTATGCATTTAGAGTTTAGGGAGAAATGACGGAGGAGGCACAATGACAAATATTGCTTAAACGCTAAAAGACCTTTGGACTATTTGGACTATCATCATTACCTCATCAGAGAAAAAATAAACTCATTTTTTTATTTTTTATGAAATGTAATGTAAAAAATTTATAAAAACTCTTCATTGCAAGTAAACAATATTTTTACTACAGTCACTCAAAATTAATTACATATTTTCTTACAAGAATAAACGAATATTATACATTTTAAATACGAGGTATACGAGGTTCGTTCCCGACGATATGATAATAATCGGTGTCATAACAAATTTTCGGAATTACTCCTCAGCCATAAGTTATTATTCATGTCCAAAATAAAATGTTTTAATAATTTTGTTTTTCATTTCGGGGGGGGGGGGGGGCCCGGGCCCCATCGGCCCCGAGACGTAGACGGGACACGTAGACGGAGAAGACTTACGTTTTCGTATGTTTTAAGGACACTCGTACGAGATCGTGAGTCCTCGGTTCGCGCGGAAAACGTAGTAGCCTCGTACGCATTATTATTATGTAAATCGGGTGATTTTTCACTCGATAACGTGTCCGTGCGCCGCCGCGCCGTGCTTGTTTTTCCAAACACTCGTAAAAACGTATTACGACTTGGATTTTATCGAATAATCCACGTGCAATAGAAAATCGAGACGGATAATATAAAACCTGCAGCCGGGCGACTCTCTCGTGCGCGTCTTGCAGATGATAATAATATGATATAATATAATGCGACGACGACGGATTCAAGTAATTTGCTGCGCGTTATCGCCAGAAGAAATCCGAGACTCGGAAGTTTTTTTTTTTTAACGATTTTCTTCTTTTCTTTTCTTTTCGAGAAATTACTTTCTTTTCTTTTTTTTTGTCATGGCGTTGGGGAAAAAACGGAATATTAGTCGTCGAATGAAAATCCAACGAATCTCTGAGAGGGTCCGAATCAAAGGGACCCCTTGCGTAAATACGGGTGGTTCGCGTATCCGACCGTGGACCGTCTGCCCGATGTTAGACTTTCCTATTACGTAACGCGAACGTTTTCCGTTTCATGTCCGTCCGGTAACAAAATTAAAATCACCGTTTGCTATTTCGAGAAAATCTAAAGTCAACAGGTACCTACTGTGTTTTGCCAACTGCAATAACATCCACGGGACGGAAACATTTCGTAAAAAATATAGTACCGTTTATTAATATGTATATTATAGTCTTGTAAACCGTTCCCAACGAAAACAGAACGCGAATCGCTCGCGTTTTCCAATAGTCGTTCTCTACGAACTACACAATATATAGGCGTACAATTATATTATGACGCATTCGTCTAGATTTAGAAAAACGAATGTTTCTCTCTTTGTTTCGGTCGTAGTCGACCGGAGAAGGTTTCGAGCCAGACCGGTAGCTCATTAAATTTGCGTTACGAACATACGTGTGACGGACGTTTTTAATCGATACAAAAAAATTTATGTCACATTTATAGGCGTCACTTAGCAATCTAAACAGACACGTAAACATTCGTTTTCGCGGTCAAAGTCGAGTAATTCAGCTAGTAGTGTATATAATATATGGAAAATCCGCAACTACAGTCGAATAAAAAGCGTTCGTTTGCCGAAATAAATAAACATTAAAAGCCGTCGACTTGCCGATTGTTTCTTATATTTAAATTAAATCTCTCCCGATTTTGTTTCACGATCGTATAATCAATCATCCCCGTTCCCGATAAGCCGTTCCTACTGTATTGATATAATGAACATATCATAGTAATACTATGTGTGGAAATATTTAAATAGTATTGTAATATGTAGGTATTAAAACAATAGAGAAAGCAAAAGTAATGATTGCCATCCAAAATGCCGAAGTAACACTATAATACCAGGGCAAACATACCATGACTTAAAAACCCAGATTAATGAGATGGTCCAAATGGCTCCAGTTATGGAAGCAACAAACTACTAAACTGAATACTATTAAAAGTTCCACCAACCGATGGATCGACAGCTCTCTAAAAAGGAAAGAAGAAACGACTCTAAACCGCATGCGAATCGGACATACGAGACTTACCCATGGTTACCTAATGGCTAAGGAAGTAGCTCCGATATGCGATACCTGCGGTGTAAGAATTACCGTGAAACACTTATTAACCGAATGCCTCAAGTACGAACAGGACAGACAAAGGATTGGAATCGATGACACACTGGACACTGCACTTGGACCAGAACCTGATAACTAGGGCAGAGGACTTGTAGCATTTGCATATTTTTTTTGGACAGTCACAAAAATAGCAGAGTGTGAAACAAATACGTTTCATTCTTCCACAAAGCTAGTTTTGAAATTTTATTGTGCATATAAATGCATATTTTGCGTTTTTTTGGTTTTTAGGGCATATTTTACACTTTTATACGCTATTTTATACTTTTTGAGACATATATAACTTAAATCGATTTTTTCCTCAGTGACATTTTTATTTCAAACAATACAGTCAAAATGTTTGAATAAAAATGTATTTATTTTTAATTTTTGTCGTATAATATGGTTTTTTACTGTGCTCGGACACAAATTTTTTCTAGAAGCGATAACTATCTAACGTAAACTATACCTACGACATCACCACTACAGACGTGTACGCACCATGTGGGCTTTTATTCGATTAGGATTTATTTATAAAACGTTTCTAGACACGACAAGAATCAATATTTTAGTATTTAGTCTCAGTCAGTTCTGCGGAAAAATTTTAAGTGCATATTTTAAGTGCATATTATGGGGTTTTTTAGTGCATAAGTGCTTGCATATTTAGAGCTTTTTTAGAGCTACAAGTCCTCTGCCCTACTGATAACAATACCAAGATAATCGACTTCCTAAAATCTACCGACTTATATAACGAAATTTAAAAATGATGCATGCCTTTTCTTTTTCTTATATATTATTATTACTTTTTAATTATTAGAATACGCTAACATAATGTACACCTAATGTAAATCACTCTTGTTTTTCCATAACCGAAACTAATGGCCATAGATGCCGGGTTGTATAATGTTACTAGATCAATAAAAAAAAAAAAAAAAAGTAATGAAAAACAAATGAAATCGAACCGATCGAGTATATTATATAATAAGTCTGTGAAATCCGAGAAAGGCAAACGGAATTCGAAAAAAATGTACGTATAATATACGTCGTATATATATATTTTTTCTCTCAAAACGTCGCGTCGCGCAAAATATAACGTCCTGGCGGCCGTTTCCCATTTAAACGAGATATTCCGCTTTTCGTCTATCGACCAAAAGTTTTTAGGTGTTCTAAAACCGCGGCACGACGAATCGAGCGTATAGTTTTTACGACTATAAAGGCGCAAAATATAATAATATGTTTGTTTAAACTCGGTTCAAGGAGGAAACAATATACTCATCCCCGTAAAAACGTCACCGACTATAATGCACCGTATATAATATACGTATAGTAATAAATTAGTCGCCCGACGTTATTTAGTCACCGGCGCGGCGTGACGTAGGATAATTACTGTTCCTTTGAAAGCGGCAATACCTGCGCGGGGGAGGTTTATTTTTACGCGACCGGAAGTTGAAGAACTTTAAAGCTATTTCACGATAAGCGACGGGCGCGTTTATATTATAATACGACGTTGTTTAAGGCAGTGTTATACGGCGGCACACTCGTGTCCGTCGTAGGTATAGTGCAGTGTTTCCCAAACCCAAAAATCACTGAAAAAAGCACTCTCAAATTTCAAAATTGAACGTGTTGTAACGTGACATACACTTCTATAATAGCACTCTGCTACATTTCAAGTCAATCCATAAAAATAAGCAAATGCTTCGAGTCCCGAGCCCTGGTCCTGACTATTGCCGGCGTTTACGACTCAAAGTTTCTAAATCCTACGCGATGAAAATCCGACGAGGCCGCGGAACAGAATCTTCAACGTACGTACATTATGATCGCGACGCACATGATGTTTTTGTGATATCTCGCCAAGTCCGTGTAATTTGTTGTGACGACGACGTGACGACAATACGCGTACACTACAACACTGCGCCGCGGTTTTGATTTTCAAACGTTTTATTCATAGTGCGTGTACGGCGTTTCTGCGGGATGAAATCGCTCGACAAAACACTACTACTATTACTACTACTACTACTACCAGTGCCGTGCTTAGCATAATCAGCGCCCCCACCCCCTCTACCAAATATTTTTATACTTGTAAAAACATTAGGGAAGAGCCGGAGATGGAATCGTCAGATTTACCTTATTTTTCACATTAAACATTTTTGTCGACTTGTACATTGTACAAACGAATCTAAAGATGATATGTAAACAGGGAGAGAGCCTTTTTTGAATATGTTTTGTGAATAATATTGACAAATACAATAGTATTAATAATTATTATACATTTTATTTGAACTCGGAAATTCACCAAATCCGTATATATAATATTATAATAGTTATAACTTATAAATATGAAATAGTATAAACACTATAAACATGTTATTAAAATAGGTTGTAGTAAACAGTATTTAAGTTAAAATGTTAATCAAAATAAAAATCGCATCACTGAGTTAATTATTTTTATTAAGGTTACAAGTATTGAAAATGTATATTATCTTAATTATTAATTTAATATTACTAAACTTTTGAATGGATTTATAGTAAATAGTCTTAATAAAATACTATAATAATTAAGTTTTTAAAATATAATAAGTACTTGACTTGATTTTCATAAACTTATTTTTCGAGATTTGATCGATGCGAAGTTTTCAATTAATATTGAGTATTTTAGTAATATTTCTAAGATTATAAAAATGCATTTGGCGCCCGGCGCACGCGCACCTCTTGCACCCCCTCTTGACACGGCCCTGACTACTACTACTCGTGTTCGCGTTTTGAAATCACTGTTCGACGGAAAACAGCCGACCACGTTTTTTAACGTTATATTTTACACGCGATGAATTCACCTCTGAAAATAAACGATTTTCATCGATAGAAAACAAAAAAAAACGTACAAACATTCTCGCGCGGACGTAATATATTATTATTATTATTTAGTGGGGTATTTCGTACACACGCAGCGGAACTACACGTATTCGCCATTACAATAAAACGGTGAAAACTACGCGTTACGTAATTCTGTAGTAATCATATTATCGTATCCGTTCGTTTAATTCGCTCCACACACAAATATGTATTAATTTATTTGTTTATCGGCGAAGCTCGAAACGAACGGAATTCGAAATAATAATAATACGCGGTAATTAAAAGGCGCGTCCAGTAAAACATCCAATCGGAATCCATCGTTTAACATGCGAAAATAACGCGTGGTAAAACTGTTTTTTTTTTTTCATAATCGTGTCGACATCGATCGAGTGTTGATTTTCCAATCGTATAGTCCGGCGGCGGTGGCCGACAGCGGTAGTACAGGTCGATCGCGCGAGATGAATAATATTCGAGTCACTCTTTCGCGTTTTTTTTTTTTTGAATTTCTCAACGTGTGTATATATTATATAGAAAGAGGCAATAAATAACTACGAAAAACGAAACATTAATAATACAGGGTGGCGGAGCAAAAACGACCACATTTGAAATTAACGCCACACTTTTAATATTTGAGGTACTGAGGTGAAAGAAAAGACCAGTTTTAGCAAATTACAACAAATTATAACATAAATTGTAACATTTCGATATCTCTATGTCAGGTACGGTTTACATCTCGTATATTTAATAATTTTTTAAGGATAAAGTTTTAAAGTCTCTTGGGTACGAAACAATTATTGTTTTTTTTTTCCTGAATAAATGAATCTTCGGTCATCATAAGGATTAGGATAACTGATTGTGGCCTCGAATCCGGCACTGGCCCCGGTATAGTCCGTCGCGAAACGATTTCGAGTATGAAAATATGATTTTTACAATTCACACGGAAAACGGAAGATCGCAGATTAGTCACGGTGAAATTTCGTCGTGTGTAAATTAAATTACCGGCGGCGCGGCGGCGTGAAGGTGTAACAATAGAAATTATTCCAACGATGATTGTCGTCACTCGATTATGTTTGAAATGAGAACGGGGTGGTGAAAAAACCGTCAGGCTTCAATAGCTTGTGATTATTGTTGTTGTTGGTCTGAGAAAATTCAATTGTCGCACGTAATAATAACATCGGCGAGATCGATAAAAGTAAATTTTTTTAAAAAGATATCAAACGAATTATTGTAAAAAAAAAACTGATATCGTGCACGTCGTCCCGTCGTCGTCGTCGTGAACATGTGAACGCGACCGATAATAAACTTGGCGAAACGTAGCGAACTTTATTACGAACGATATACGTATATATAATATACTAGCTGAATAACCCGGCTTCGCCCGTGTGCAGTATAACTTTTTATTTTCAGTTTTTTTAATTTTCACCCCTTTTAACCCCCTTAGGGGTCGAATTTTGAAAATCGGGCGTCGTGACGACACTCAGAAAGGTATTTGGAACAACTCTCTGAAAAAAAATTGGAAAAAAGGTAAATAGCGTATATTCAGTCGTTTTAGTCGTGGCATTTTTTACACCAAAATCCATATAATTGAAATTGAATAAAAAACAAACTCATTTAATCTCAAACTAATTAATAGAAAATGTCATAGACGCACGTGCCACGGAAACAAATAATAAAACATAACCACATAGAGTTTATACACGTATCTCCATGGCAAAACAATAACAATGTGTGATTAATATTTTGCACTTGAGAGGCCATAACGCCGGAACCACTTATCGCACAGCGTACAGACTTCACAGAAACCATCTACATATCAATCCTAATATGCCCTGAAATTTTTATCGAAATCGGTTCGGCGGATCTTGAGTTATAAAATATTTATTCAAATGTACATCGATTTTTATATATATATAGATTTAGGTCGACGTCTTTTCTGTGTTTTTTTCTTCTTCTAAAACTACTATTTATCAAACTAATAACACAAAAGTGTATGAATCAATTCGACTCGCACGCTCTCGGGGTATAATGTAGAAAAATAGGTACCGCGTGCTTTTCGAAAAACTCTTGGAAAAATGGTAGGTTTTCGTCGTTTCGACGGAACTATTTCCAAGCGAATCGTCGTACGTCCCGTCGTCGTCGATACTACCCCTCTCGACGATCTGGTCCGCAGTACTACACACGTACGTACTCATACATTATTGGCGGTCGTTTTTTTTTTTTGTTATCATATCGCACTGCTAGAACAAGACTGCCACAACTCAAAATTTATAGTTTTGAGAAAAATCGATTTCAAGTTTGGACCTAGGATATTTTCATGAGTTTTTTACTTATGCGTTTGAAATTTAACACTTAAATACTTACAATCATACTTTACAATATTATGTTTTCAAATATTATGAAATTCACTCTTAAACCCAAAAATTTATACTTGTGGCCGTTTACAATTGTTCAAGTAAATGCAATACTGCCACAACTCTAAATATTGCTGTTTTGCACTCAACATATCACACGATAATTAGTGCAAGAACGCCACAAGTCGAAATAAGGCAGTCTTGAATTTTGACTTGAGTGATAATTTGAATAAATTAAAATAAGTATACAGCCATAAAGTAAATATGGCTCTCTTGCATTGAAAATTAACTAACATTTAAATAATTCAATACTGACACATCTCTATAGTGGCTAAATGAAAAATGATATTGAATGTGGCGTTATTGCATTATATAGAGCTTATTTTTCTCTATTCAACAGTAGTCATAACTCAAAATTGATGAATTATTTTGAGTTGTGGCAGTTTTGTTCTAGGAGTGCGATATTAGTTCGTCCGAATACGCTCGTCGTCCAGTAGACATTCCGGATTTTTGTAATCGTTCGACCGGTTTTTCGGCAGTATTACGCAGATTTTTCTTTCGAGCCACCGATACGACTAATAATATGCTCTTTGAAAATATTACTCTCGTTTGATCGGCCTATCCGATCACAAACACACTAATCGATATGACGCGTGTGGATAGTTGTAAAACGGAAATACTATAGAAATCTACGTTATTCGTAACGAATTATAATTATCGTCGTAAATCATTTCTAGAAATAGAAAGCCTACCGTTGTAAACGTTTACGATGATCTATCTCGTTTTTGCGCGAAAATACGAAATCATTCGACGCGAATCCGAAATCGTTTCATACGTTTCATACTTATTCGTTATATTTAGAGATACGTATTATAGGGTTACACGTGGGGACGTTTATATTCGAACGACAACTTCAGACGAAAAACCGAGATGGGGGGATGGGGGTGAGGGGGGGGGACACTCGATTATCGTTCGCTCGCATTCGTTTCGAATTGATTATTCGAGCGCACGCACAGGCCCCCGGTGTACGACACGTTCGGACGGGACGTGCAATAATAATAATAATAATAAAAAAAAAAAAAAAAATTATGAAAAATCCGTCTGAAACGAAATGGAATACGCGCGGTCGTTCGTTCGGATACAACAACAATACGTACGCGTGGCCTTAGTTTAAACAAAACGTTCACAAACAGATTCGCTCGGTATCCACGGTAACGGCCGGTTGTCCATTGATTCGATATTGAATTCGATTCGTCGGAACACTCGCATTTCGAGTTTTCGAATTATTTAACTTTTCAAGTCAAAAATTACCCATACGATTTCAACCTTCTACGGAAAATCGAGTCGAATTTACGACGCCGAACGCCGTTTTTTGAACGATAAGGTTCGGCGGCCGAAGACGAGAACTCTCACGATACGGGGCAGGGGGGGATTTATTTTGGGAGAGGTGTGAAAAACTGAAACTGTCCGTTTCCTCGGAAAAAATTTGAATGTTTTTCCTTTTTTTTGAACATAAAAAAATGATTTTCATTTCAATTTTTATAAATCAGGCCTTTCACGTGGACACGGGTGTTTTCGACCAAATCGAATTTTTATTTTCATCTCGAAAAATATCGATCGCGGGGACTTTTCACCGAATACTTACACGGCTATTTTCCAGCGACGACGGTGTAAATTTAAAACGTTTTTGGACTTTTACTGTTTGTCGACGTTTTCGAGACGGTTTAGTTTTTTTCTCTCGTAAAATATCGACGAAATTGTTTTTTGGAAAATTATCAGAGCTTGAAAACAATGTTGTTGCTCGTACATTGTTCTTATACTGGTGTGAAAAAAACCTCGAAAATCCTTACGTTTGAAATGTCGATAAAATACGAGAAAATCCTAAAAATCGTTCAAAAGTCCATAATGTTTTCTTTGAAAACGACCGTCGCGTCGGTCGCAACTTTGGACTCTGGGACGTTAAAAAACAAAGATTCGACGACGTACCTGTGGTGTTTGCGCAGCTTGTCGTGATGGTCGTGTCGGCCGTCCGGAAACTCGATGCCGCCCTCGGACAACGTGCGTGCGTTCGTGTGCGCGGGCCGCGGCGACAGCGGCGGCTGGTACGGCGACGGGCTGTTGGCCGGCGACGGCGGCAGCCCCGAGCCGGGTTGCGGGGACACGGTGCCTGGCTGGATTCCGAGCATGCAGTACGGGTCGCTGAACCCTGTAGACGGGAAAAGGACGAATGGCAAAATTAAAAAAAATTTCATCGAAATCAAAATATGTGAAAACGGACAACGGTAATGGTAACGACGTGTAAATAAGATATAGGATTAGTAAATAGAAAATAAATAAATAAATAAATAAATAAATAAAAATAGTCCTCGCCGCAGCAATACGGGGTGATTGCCGCTTTGTGTCGGAGCACACTCGTCGTTTCGAAAAGCGCGTCGTATGTTTTCACATTTCTTTTTGCAAATTTCGAAATTCCGTCGTGTCCGCGCGATCGATCGTACCGCGCGTCTAGTTGGATTTTAATTCTGAAACACTGAGGGAAACGCGCGGAATTTGTTTAGATTTCATTCGCTATCCGATTTCGTACAGTAACAATAGGGGCGAGACGATAAGGGTAGTAGTTTAAAACAGAGGTTCCCAGACGGTCGTTTTTAAAAGCTTTTGTTTACGTGTTTTTTTTTATTTTCGTCGCGAACAACTGATCGACGAGCGAAAAGAAAAAAAGGACCATCGATTATTGTGGGCCGCTAGAAAAAAAATGTCTAAAATTGGGGGGGGGGGGGTCGTACCGTAAAAAGTTTGGGAACCTCTGGTTCGGACAGTCCGAAATTTTCCAAAAAATCAACACTTTTCGAAATAGCGAGTGCTCTTCGACGAGAGAATAACAATAATTGCGGGTTGCAGAGAGACACCATCATGCCCGGCCGGATTCCTAGCATGCAAGTACGGGCGACTGGACCCTGAAGACGGAAAACGGACAAATAGAAAAAATCAAATAAAAACCAAAAGAAAACGACGAAACAGGTGTACGCAATACGTAAAATACACTATATTAGTAAATAGAATAATAATAATATTATGTCTTCGTCATCTCTGTGTATATATTACAAGGTTTAATTATTATTTTATATCTATAAGTACAGGCTCGCTCGTTATTAATTCTTCTCGACGCATTAGGCACTTTTATCGATTTGCTAATCTTTTTAGAAAGAAAAACACGTTTTGTACTTTAAAAATCAGTATTTCATTTCGATTAGCTTTAACATCGACACCGGTTTTCTCGTGGAGATATTTTTCTCGCGAGTTTTAGTATTTCAAATATTTTCGTTCTCGTTCGGGAAATAAACCGACCGTTTGAATTATCTAAAAGTCCCGCTTTGGTCGAGTCTTCACACTTGTCCGTACCGTTATTGCCCCGTCGGCAAATTTAACATCGTAAAAATGAAATGACAATCGAATTACTATCAATTTATAACCCGATTGCTTATCAAATATTATTATGATCCAGCGTCGCGTCGTCGCCGTTTAGGCTCGTTTAGCCGACGAGAATTCGCGTAACTACTCACGGTGACTAAACATTGATAAGCTAACACTCGCAAACGTGTGGTTTGCCTCGCAATAAACGGGAGCAGTATGAGAAACACGTACGCGAATTGTCCAGAAAGAAAATCAAATCGATGACTTTCAAAATTACGATCGTACGTTTAAGGGAATCGAAAGCCACATCCTAATTTTTCGTCAAAATGACCTGAACGCACGACAAAAACAAAAACCGGCACTTGATTGTCACAATCATTAATTACATATCAATACGTATAAAACAGTTTCGGAAAGTTTAACGTTTCTACTTTCATGCGTCGTCGGTCGGAGCACTTTTCTATAATATACTTGCAATTTTTTGTGAAATAGAATCGCTTGGTGTGAAGACGAAACACGACAAGTATACGCGTAGTACGATATACATACTCGTATATATATAGCCGATTTACGAGATTCAATTAGAAGTGAAATTGCATCGATTTCAGCGGGAAAATTGGAGAAAGTGATGACTAGGGACAGGAATTATATTCTTTTGCATATTTTTTTTTGAGGCTATGCAGTCAGACGGGGGTTCGAAATCTTAACAAATCATGAAACCGGTTAATTAATGGCAAAAGTTTTTTTAGCATATTTGAGAATATTTCAAGATAAAAGAATATTTCGTACAATAAAGAATATTTGAGAATATATCGATTAATTTCTATAGACATTCGATATTTTTTGTTGCAGTGGCGTAAAATATAATAATAGTGGTATGAAATCGATACATTATATACGTATTGATTATAAAAATTGATCAACTTCAACAAAAAAATTTTCGTAATTACAAATACACTTATTGTTATTAATATAATTTAATCAATTTTTTTAACATGTATTATTTTGGTTATTTTTTGCATATTATTTTTTATCATATACTTATTTATATCAGTTTTTTGTTGTATTATTTTGCATATAAATGAATATTTTTATTTCAAGAGAATATATTAATAAAAAAGCATATTTTCGCATATTTTATTATGATTTAGAATATTGCAAGAATATTTTCAAATTTTTTAGAGAATATTAGCATTTTATTTTGGCTATTTTAAAAGTATATAATTCCGGCCCCTAGTGATGACTAACTTTAGTGAGCGCCTCCAAGAATGCATCGCCGTGCGCGGACGCCATTTGTCGGACATTTTGTAATTTACTAAAACCGTTTTTTTTTTTCCCACCTCAGTACCTCAAATATTAAAAGTGTGGCGTTAATTTCAAATGTGGTCGTTTTTGCTCCGCCACCCTGTATTAAGAAAGAAAAAAACAAACGATTTCGACGAAATTGTCGCGACGGGTTAGCCGCTTTGCCGCGGGTCAGGTGCGAGACGGCGATAGGTGTACGTATTTTATACGATTCCTCGGCGCGGCGTGACAAAGTGTCGCATAAATAACATCGTTATTAAAATAAATATAAAATAATTTATGCGACGTAGTAGTGCTAAATCGTATTAAGCCGCCGCCGCCGCAGGAGTAATATATGCGGTGGACGTGGCGGTTATTGTGGTCGTGGCGTTGTTGTTGTTGTTGTTGTTGTTGATGTAATTGAATATAGTCGCGTCCCGCGTGTATAGAAAGGTTTCAAAAAGGTATAAATATATGTATTATGACGCACATGATTATACGCGTTCGGGTTTAGAGTCGTTTTGCGCGCGATTCGGCCGGTCCCCGTTTTCGAGTCGGGGGAAAAAAAAAACGAGACGTAAAAAACATAGCCGGTAATCGTTATCGCGACCCCGCGTTTTGTCTCGACGATCGTCTGAACAAAACAATAATTATTTCATTATTATTTTTATCGCGTCACATATTATTAAGCTGCCGTCCACACCTAACAGACGTTTGGGGGAAACATTGTTTGTCGAACGTTTTATTAATTACGACAAACGTTTGTTCATATAGTTTAGTTGTTCGCTATACGTTCGCCAACAGTCGTGGCCATGTCGGATTTATAAATTAAAAACATTATCGATAGTAAAATAATATCGTTTAAATTGTCTGTCACGCATTGATACTCGGTGATAATACGTATCATAATATTCAAATATATTTTTTTATGAATATTATATCATTTAAAACTGTTTTGATTACACTCGTAACTAAATTTAAAATTATTTAAACAGAGGTATACAAGTATAATAATAATTCGCTTGGTGAGCGAACATTGTTGTTTGGATTATTGACAGACAAATTCAGGGCCGTATTAGGGCATAGGCACTGTGCCTAGGGCCTACGAACATATTTTTAGGGCCTACAAAAATAAAATGTGAGGCTACGATTTTTTTGTATACGGGGAAGAAATATTATGCAAAATTGAAAATTGTATACAAAAAAAGTTGCTGAAATTAAATACTTAAAATATTGATAATAATTATTAAATATATTTAGAGTAAAATTAAATGTTTTTAGGATAATAATATGTTATCTGCAAATATAAAATAAATAATAAAAGTTAAGATTTTTATGTTGTAAATATTTTTGATTTAAATGCTCGACACTGAGATTCAACACTACCTCTGAACCTCTCCCAAACATAAGGTTTTTTTTTATCATTTTAATACTGTACACCAGGACCGCAGCACAATGGGAAATAAATAGGCACTGTGCCTAGGGCCTACGATAGTGTTAATCCGGCCCTAACATACTAACATTTTATATATTTAATTACTTGTTATTAATAATTAGTTGATTAGTTACCCTAAGTATTATATTTATTTATTTATTTGTTTTGATTTTACTAACTTTATCTATAACATTTCTTACGTTATCTAAAGTCGAATATATGACATATTATGCAAATAATAATAATAATCCGGGCCTGGACATATTGGTTTGGAAACACGTCTATATCGAACGTTCGACAAACGTTTTTTTTACTGTTTTTTAGGCGTGGACGCTGATTTATATAATAAATCGACAAGACGCATTATTTTTATCGTTGCTAAACGTATTGCCTCGTCGAAAACGCGACGTCATTCGTTACGCGTCGTCGTCGACGAACTCGAAGAAATCCGCGCGTTATACTTATACGTCCCCCTCTACTCGTAAACTCGTATACTATTGTGCCGTTTATTGTTTGGCCGCTGAGCGGTGTAAACAGCGGTCTTAAGTATAAATGTAAAAAAGAAAGAAATGGAAAAAAAAATGAAAAATAAAAGTGCGGTGTGCTCGCGTGATTTCGTCCCGTTCGGCGTAATACCTACCCATATTCCGAATAAGCCGTTATTGTTGGTCGGCGAAACTTTAAAGGTTTCCGTAAGCCGTAAGAAATTGTTCGGAAAACCTGTCGAGCGAGAAATCTTTTTCTCGTGTCGGCGGCGCGGTGAAGTTTGCGTTTCCCCTCGCCACGAAAACGTTATTAATTTTATATCCAAAACCACACGGTTATTCCCTAAAACTTTAATAACTTTACTATAACCGCGCGAAACTGTTTCAAAAAACCGTCTTAATAAATACCGACGGATATATTATTATTCGAGGTATGACATTAAAAAGAGTTTCCCCTCTCCCTCGCCGGCGGTTTATTTTTCTTCTTTTTTTTTTTTTTTTAATAATTATAGCGTTAAAAATAAAGTACAACTCCGTACTCTTATATTATATTCCCCGCGCGTTTTAAACGTCTGGACGACGATGTGAAAAAAAAAGTCGTATGATTTATAATAATACGTAATATCATCTGCGTATTCTCTCCGGTGCGACGACCGACGGAGTACAGTGTACAATGCGCCGCGCCGCAGAGCAATTAATATTTTAGTAGACTACTGTATAAATCTCGAATAAATGTCGTTACGACTACGGGACCGGAATTATTCTTTTCGTCGTGACAATCGTTTTGTTTATCGCGCATAAATAATAATAAAAATGCGAAAAATATCGCATCCACGTGGACCGTAATATTATCGCGACCGGCTACGGGGGAAAACGAGAGTGTCCACGGATCCGCGCGGCGTACGAGCTCGGCGGTTTTGTCGCACAAAACATCGGAGACCGCGCGCAGACCATTCGGATAGAATTATTATCATAAGCCCGGGATAACCGTGATTTCGGGTTCGTTTCGATTGAACGGGAGCGCGACCGGATAAATCTACTCTTAGTGCCGATAATTAGATAAAAATTTCACTTATAAATTCATAATAAAACCGAGCTCATAACGTTGACACAAACTACGTTTTTCGTTTTTTTTTTTTATTTCATATTATTTAATGTATAAAAATCGTTACTTATTAGGAGAACTTTGGGGGCGATTCAGCGATGGGGGGGGACCCCCTTTGAACCCCGAAGACTCGAAGTTTGGCATCGCACCGGTCGTCGCGCCGCCGCACGGTAAATAAAATATACTTCGGTCAGATTGAAAACGACGACGACGTCGGTAAATGTTTTTTGTGTGTGTGTCTCTTGTACGACAATTTTTCGTGGCATACGACGGTTGATTTTTCAATCGAAATAACGTTCTCGGGGGGGTTTTTTTTTCGTGTGGTTAAAACCGTCGACTTAACGAGAGTCGCGGGGCCCTCTGGCAAACGCTCGATAATCATGGTTTTGGTAATGTTTTCACGCGATACATTATTGAATATTATCATTTATATTGTAATTATTAGGGCTGTGAAGTTGATGACCTAAAAAACATTAAAAAATGCGAATATGACGTAAAAATGACAAAAAATGTCCTAAAAAAATGACCTAAAAAATTACAAATATTTGTTTTAAATTAACAAAAATACATTTTTTTAAAATATTTCACTATAAAATTCTTTATTAATTTATCAAAGCTTACCAATATATCAAAATATGACAAAGAAATGAAAAAAAATGCCCTAAAACAGAAATTAAATATATTAAATAGGTACTAATCTTAGTCCGTGGTAATTTCCAAGTTTTAAGTTATCGGCATAATGGTCGACAAGAAACGATAAGAAGTGAACTAGTGTGAAATCAGTAAAAAATGACTTGAAATGTGGGAAAATGACCTAAAAATGTCAAAAAAATGCAAATTAAAATTAGTTATTCAGATCCACATGGTAATGAAACACATTTGTGGCCAGAAGAGCATCGTCTAAAACGTTCCAAAAAAAAAAAATGCAAAATGCATCAACTTCCGAGCCCTAGTAATTATATTATCATCGACGGCGGCATAAATCTCGACCACCGCGACATCGCACGTGCGTGGACTTTTGGAAAACGGTGTCGAAAAGACAACACCTCGAGCGTGGTCGCGCGGACGTGATTTTGTTTCTCAGCCGAAACGATTCGAATTTTCGACATAAATAATTACCACTGCGCCGTTCTTGATTGTGAAAATGTACACGACGACGACGACGCCCCGTTACATAGTTGTTATTGTTGTTATCCTTACCGGGTGAAAATGTCCTTTCGTTATTTATTGCTGTGCTTACACACATATTATACTCGTATGTGTGTGTGTGTGTGTGTGTGCGTAGAGAACGCGAAGACTTTCGACGCAGAAATCGCCAACGAATAATAAAAGTCTACGCGAACTTGGCAAGGAGAAGAGTTCTGTTTAAATGATAATCCTGCACAGCGGAGATTCGAGTGCCCGCGGGGTAGGAGCGGTGTTTTAATAATCACGTGTGTTTTGTAGCGCGCTGTAAGTCTCCACCGATAACGTTTTCCCCAAAGTAATATATTCTTATTTGGAATGCGATTTTTATGTTTTTTTTTTTCAACGCGTATAATATATTCTATCACTAATAATTAGTGGGAGGTATCGTGATATTTCATAATCACTGCACGTTAGCTCTGGCCTGTATTTGTTCGTTTTGCTTTTAATAAATCGTAAGTTTGTCGATCGAATTCCGATGCCGATAATATCATTTGTACGTATCATCTTCAACAAAATGACGAATGTCGTGAAAACAATCGATTAAAATCCAGCGTTATACATAACGAGCGGGGAGACAAACAAAGCTAATCGATCGATTTCGCTTCGACGTAATAATTATTCGCGTCTCGAACGAGGAGAAATAGTATCAAACCACCGGCGCGCGCCGTCCACGTATTAGGTTTAGTTTAAGCGATCGCGTATCTTATCTAACTGTTGTAAAATCATTAGACGTTCCCAGAGGATTCGCCGCGATCGGAAGGTGTGATGATTCGCAACGTCGTCGTCGTCGTCACATAATAATAATTTAAAATAATATAACGTTTACGTTTTAGTTGCAAGTATAGTTTAATTTTCCCAAACGCGTTATCGAAAATCCTACAGGATATATCGTTTGTAACGACGCGTTTAAACAGTGATATAATGACCCGCCGGATATAATGACCCGGAAAAATGCCATGTGCTAATTTATATCGGTTGTTACGACGTTCTTGGATCGCGGCGGCGGGTGTGACGCAGAGCGTGTGGACAAAGGGCGTTCTTGGCGAGCGGAGAAAAAAATTTTACTCGACAAAACACAACGACCGGTCACAATAGACCGGTCGTAATTTCATCGAAGGTGATGGTACAAAAGGCGAACGATAAAGTTTCCGAGACGGGACAAAAACATATCATAATATCGGACAATGTATAATTTATTTAAGCCAGTAAAGTTTGCGTAAAAGTTTCGTAAATACGCGCGAGTGTCGTATTATTTGTTTTTCGAAAACGTCGGCGAAATTCGTCAAGATATAATTTCACACGACGCGGACGAATTGTAACGTAAATTTTATGACGTCGTACGAGGACGTGTCTCGAGATCAGAGTATATAGAAAAAGAGTTTTGAAAACGAGAAACGATCGTTACATAAGCGATTTCAAACCGTTCGATCGAATCGCGTCGTACAGATAAAATCGATTAAACGAAACCGGCCGCGTTTCGTTTCTGATATTTTGGCCAAATAGACAATACGATTTACACAGAACTGCACTTGGACAACAGTGTCACAATATATTGCTGGTTTTCATTTCGTCCGATAAAGCCGGTAAGTCACGATCGGCAAATCAAATTGCTTTTGTTTAGCGAAAGTTTTCAGACGCCATATTTGCGTGCCGCCCGTTTGTAAGTATACGACGTAAACGCGTTCGAGTCCTACGCACGTCATAATATTGCGCGCGAGGCCAACGTTTTATTACGACGACGCGTCCTCGTGAATTACCAAAACATCACAGCTATAGACGACGACGACGCTCTATTCGTTTTTATTACGCGTCCTCGGTATTTGGCACCGTCTAATAACAATGGCGTATTCGGTGTCGACAATTATTATTATCAAGACCGGTGTTTAGCGGAATTAGCATATTTTAAGATAATTAAGTACGCGGGATGTACGCGTAGACGCGAGAGAGAGAGAGAGAGAGAGAGGGAAAAACCGATAAAAAGGATTGCATAAAGTTGCGCATAAAAAATACAAAGAAGAAAAAAAAAGTTCAAATAGTCGTTAACCCCGCGTGGAACTCGAACGTTCGAATTTATCCGGCGGCGCGAGAAAGACAAAAACGCTTCTAAACCCGACAGTTAACAATGTAAATTAATTACGTCGAAACGGTAAACGTGAAAAGCAAGAAGAGAAAAATTATCGCGACCGCGAAATCCGTGTACGTTACCGCGAGAATAATATTATAGCTAGCGAAAAATACATTTTCAACGTTTCCGAAAATGTAAAATTAATCTAAACGAACGGGGCGGAAAAAAAAACCAACCGCCGCCGTTGAATAATTTTCACACAACAAGTTCGCGCGTTTCGAGTGCAGAGAAGACGAACCGCGTACGTTTTGGGTTTAATTGAATCATCGCTTATTGCAGAAATCCCACGAGTGACACTTTCGAGAGAAATTAATGAAAACTTATGTCATATTTTTCCTAAAAGCTTTTTTTTTCATTCCTGGAAGCAGAGGAAGGTTCTATACACCACACCGAATAATATTCGGTTTACTACAACCTATTTTAATAACATGTTTATACTATTTCATACTTGTAAGTAGAGGTCGGATTTTTATGATTTTACATATTATTTGTTTCTAGTCTATGCAGTTAAATGGGAGTGAGAAATCTTTACGATTCATGAAACACAGAATTCACAAGAAAAAATTTATTTTGCATAAAAAAGCATATTTTAGGGGTTAGAGAATATTTAACACGTTAGAGAATATTTGAGAATATTTTTCTAACATCGGCATATAATGAACATATTTTACGTATATCAGCACTTTGATAAAATACACAATGTTCACTAAATGATTTATTTCTGGGTTTTAATAAAAATTAATCTCCTGGTATTCCTTATCGATTGCGATAGCACAAAATAATATATAGTTATTAATTGTTATTGTAAAATTAATTAAATTAAATATATTTAAAACCAAATTAATAAAAAATAAATTTAAACTGAATTTTTTTTTTAACATTAAAAGAATATTTTGCATATTGAAGGACATAAAACATCATATATCTGGTATTTTAAAAGAATATTAAGAGAATATATTGCCTATTTTATGTGACATAAAAACATCATATTTTAAGGATTCTAAGAGAATATAAATCCGACCTCTACTTATAAGTCATAACTATTATATTATTATATATAGGTACAGATTTGGTGAATTTCTGAGTTCAAATAAAATGTATAATAATTATTAATACTATTGTATTTGTCAATATTATTCACAAAATATATTCAAAAAAGGCTCTCTCCCTGTTTACATATTATCATCTTTAGATTCGTTTGTACAATGTAAATGTCGACAAAAATGTTTAATGTGAAAAATAAGGTAAATCTGACGATTCCATCTCCGGCTCTTCCCTAATGTTTTTACAAGTATAAAAATATTTGGTAGAGGGGGTGGGGGCGCTAGAAATGATTCTTCGCACCGGGCGCTGATTATGCTAGGCACGGCACTGCCGAATGTACTCAATACTCGTATACTCACCGAGGTCGAAGGAAAGGGGTATAGAATATAAGAAAATAAAAGTCGTTTTACAAAATTTCCGTCACTTATGGGGTTTCTGCAATAAGCGATTCAATTAAAAACTGTATCGATCACTATGGTTTATCGAAATAAAAAAAAACGATCGCACCGGCTCGACGTTTTATGTACAGAGGAACCTCGATAAGTCGAACCTCGATAAGTCGAAAACCTTGATAAGTCGAAAAAAATTCTGTTCCCTTGCGAAAACCTCGATTACTCGAAAAAAAAACTATAGATAACTCGAACATATTGTGATATTGTGCTCCGAATATAGACGGATAATGACGGGTATTTTTCATTTGTATCGGTATTGCCAGTTGCGATCGATCGATTACGCGTGTGCGGTAATTTTATCTAATCGCGTTTATTGTGTTTATTATCTAACTAACCTCGGCACACAAATTGATTTTTTTAAATTTAAATAACCTACATAATCACATTTGTTTACATTGTATTAAATACTACTTAAAAACTTTAATAAATAAAACTTTAATACATACATACATTTTAAAAACTCTTTAAGTCGAATTTTTTTTCTAAAACCTTGATAGCTCGAAAACCTTAGTAAGTCGAAACCTCGATAAGTCGAAAAAAATTGCATTTCCCTTGAATTTCGACTTATCGAGGTTCCACTGTATTTCGTACCTACACTATACTTGTCAACGCGATTTCCTAGTTTTTCCCGCGTCCGCATTAAAATATTGTAAAAACAACCGCGTCGTCATTGTTATTTTCACGATTTCGTCCCATAACTTTAATCGAACGTTGGACAAACAAAGGATATTATTTGCACTGGCCGCCGCCGCCGCCGCCGCCGCGTCAGATTCGATCGACCGCGCAGGGACGATTATAATAATAATATTTGTTTTGGTAACGACTGACCTCGTGCTGCCCGCGGCGCGGTGGTCCGTTCGATGCCGCCGCACTTTGTGAAAAATCCGATTAAGCAATGACGTTTTCCGTTTTTAACCCCCTGCCCCTCAATTATTATATATGCCGGATTTCAGCCCGACGTGTTATTTTATATCGGAGGCGGACAATTTCAAAGTCGATCGTGTTAGAATTTATTGGCCACGCGCACGAAAATTAACCGAGGTTGTAGCGAACAAATCGTATAATTTTTATCTTTTATTCCTGTTTCGTATGTCAGATTAATGTTTATCGTTCACGCACGTCCACCGTGTTCATTCGGTGTCTGTTGTGTTAAATTTATATAATAAAGTATCGAAATCCTTTGAAATTTATATAAGTATGAGTGAGAATGGGAGATAGATTTTTTTATTTTACACCGAAAAAAGGTATAATCTAGAAAGACATTTTAGCATTCAAAGTTCGATATAGATTTCCCTCCTAAAACTGTGAAGTACGTGAAAACATTTTTTCATGGAAGCCCAAGTATATTTTTGTACTGATGTGTACTGTTCGGAGGTCTCGCGTCGACCGAATCACAGCGTATAATAATGCACGCGAACGCCTACATAAAAAAAAAAAAAAAAAACGAAAAAACGTTCGTGTACGACGTTTAAAATTTGCCGCCGACGACGACGTTCGTGTACCTAAATATATTAATCCTTTCCTCGGTCATTATTATTATAACGTAATAGCGTATAATATATTTTTATGGGTCGGCGTGCGTGCAGTCGTAGGGACGGACGTCTGTTAAGTTTTTCTGGAAAACGCCGAGGTCGTTGCGGCTACTCGAAACGCATTAATTATTCGCCGCCACGTTTACCTGTACAAACGTTATTACAAAGAACGGAACGACGATTATTATCATTGTGGAGCACGTATAGCAGGGGTCACCAAATGGCGGCCCGCGAATGCATTTTAACCGGCCCGCAGACTGAGAGGAAAATCCAATGATTTAATACGTATTCATATTATGATGAATTTTGGTTGAAATATGTATCTGAAAAGAAATACCCGACGTTGAAATTATTGACAGTGAAAATGTGTACAATGTTTGGCTCCACATACGTCTGTGAGTCTGCTTTTTCAAAAATGAATTATATCAAAAACAAATTCCGATCCCGACTCACCAACGAACACCATGAAACGATGATGAAGATAGCTACCACAAACCATAACCCCGACTTAAAGCAGCTAGTCGAAAGCAAGATCTGCCATTTTTCTCATTAAAAATATTAATTTATAATTGTTTCGTATATTTATTAAATTTAATTATATTTTCATTAGTTTTAGTTACATAATAATTAATAAGTGTACATCTTTTTTTTTTTAGAAATAAAGTATTTTTGACCGACCGGCATATTATTATAATAATTATTATGAACTTTGAATTTTTATGGCCCGCGAGAATTTTCCGAATTCTTAATGTGGCCCGCGGAAAATATTAATTGGTGACCCCTGACGTATAGTCTCGGACGGTGCGCAGAGCGACACGCTCGAGTCAAGCGCACACGCCGTATGTGTTTTTGCAGTCAATTCGAAAAACCTCGACAAATAGCTGATATTGAGAAATAACAATATGTAATCAGTAGAGCTAGGATTTTAATGACCTAAAAAATACACAAAAATGCACTAAAAAAAAATGCAAAAATTACCTGAAAACTCTAAAAAATGAACTTAAAAAATGACCAAAAAAATGTACTTAGATGAGTGAAAAAAATTAGTTAAAATACACAAAATGAACGTAATATTACGTAAAAATGGAATAAAATGCATTTAACACAAAAAATGCAAAATAAAAATTACATATTCTACATTGTTATATCACGAAACAAATTTAGTTTTTGGTTAGAATAATTGTATAGCACTTGAAGAAAAAAAATGCAAAAGTCACCAAAATCCTAGCTCTAGTAATCAGAGTCGCGTTTAGAATTCAAATGTTCCGAGGCTTCGCAAAATGGATTCGGAGCTAACTCGTTTTGCGGTCAGTTTTTTTCATTTCACTCGATCGGACTCGAGTTTCGAGGGGTACTAAATATATAATATATAATAGTACTAATCAATTAGATTTAGAACGCGCGCGTCAAAAGTAATAGAAATCATTGAACGTTTATCGGCTTGGCGATATTACCCGCCGGCGTGGCGGCGGCGGAACGACTGCGGACTAAAATGAGAAACACTGCGAAACGGTAACGAAATAATCCGCGCGGACAAGCGCAAATATCGCTCGCGTTTCGTCGACCACGTTTACACTAATCAGCTTAGACAACGTGCCGTCACACCCCCGTTTGTACACGCCTCCCCCCGCCCCGAGTCCGAGCAATTATACGTTTATTTACTTATTTATTACTCACGAACATGTCCCAAAACCCACCGTACCAATTATGGCCATAATAAAACCCACTCGATGGGATTTTGAGGCTGGGTAATGGAATCTGATATTGAATTCTTTTATTAAAAATATTTTCACCTTATATTATTAATCCTGTTATACTCGTAATCCTGTTAAAGTTTTTACCGTATTTATCTATTATTATTATTATTGTTATAAATTCGATATTGTTATTATTTGTAATCTTCTTACCATATCCGTACTGTACTTGAGCCAACCTTGCCGTTTATATCAATAAATAAATATATATTAACTTAATGTTTATTATGATTGCGAATGATAACGTGAAATATAGTTTTTTTCCCCCCGAAAATCTACTTGTATTTTTACCCTTGTATTCGGTTTTTCATTAGCCATCGTCTGACGGGCTGCATCCGAGTCGGGTCCGAAAACAATACTAGTTTTAAATTTTGTACGAATCGGGTCCGTGAGAATAAAATGTTTTGTCTGAATTGGGTCCGGGCGTATCAAATGATGCGTTTGAGTTGGGTCCACGTATTTATACAATTATTTATCATTTCGTAGTAAATAGTAAATATTATAAAGTACGAATATGAATATTAAAGACGTACTTTCACGCAACGAAATGAAATCTTATCGTAGTTTTAGTAATATACAGTACGAAAATAATATTTTAGATTAGGTATTTTCTGAAGTCCAGAGGGAAAAAGAAGAAACTGTATAATATCTAAGGAAGATTTCGTGAAAGAAAAAATGACAGAAAAAATATTTAAAAAAAAAACTAATTGCTACGAATTCGTAAAATCTATGTCTTATAAATGTCAACCCTTAAATTAAAATATTATTAAATCATTAAAAATCAGACGAATGACGAACGATTGTAAATCAGGAAAAAATTAGAAAAAAAAAAAAATAACCTGTAGTGTAACTATAAACGTTATTACAGACAGTCCTAAGTATGTAAAAATGGGAAGGAAATGTTTTTTATGGGACCCAACTCGTACAGTAGACTGGTTTACACGGGACCCAATTGGTGAACAATCTGAATCATGGGACCCAACTAGTATGCGCCGGTTTGACGCGGGGCGCACGAAACGTCAGTCGGATACGTTTCCTGCGGATGTCGCGGATGTAGGCCGGTCAGTCAGTAACGAGAGACGCGGCGATTATTTTTGTTTTTCGCGCCCTAACTTTGTTTTTTTTCCGGAGTAATCGTGCGTATCGGCTCGGCCGACGACGAACCCGAACTGTCGATCCGATTTCGATCTCAGAACGGCGCAAAAAACGCGCGCGTATTCGACGAAAACATTACCAATAACCTTTTTTTTTCGAGTAAACATAATATTATTTACAAACACGCAAATACGTATAATACAATATCGTGGTTTTTTTTTCTTCTTCATGCTCGATACCAATGCCAAATAATATACGTTTATCAAATCACCATTACGCGTGTCACGTTTTAAAACATTCAAAAACTTTAAAATATATTAATTATACAATATAATATAACGTATAAACGCAAACTTATGATTAAAGACCGGATTTAATTGATATTGCAACTTTTTTTGTAGTTAAGATAAATCAAATCTGATCAAATATGTACACGATTTGTATTAATTACTGTCTTTCTGTTTAATTTTATGTTGCAATTTATTGCAATTTTTAATGTTTTTGCAATTTTTTTCAATTTTGTATATTTCACGTAATCAAATGTACAAATCAATATTTCTTAACTAATTTTATAATATAAAAATAATAACATTATAGTGGATTTTTATTATTGGTTTGATTAATATGATCTTAGAAGTATAAAGGAGTATTATCTATGTTATTTATCGCTCGTCTGGAATTTTCTATCTCAAATTACTAGAAGGG
The DNA here is from genome assembly GCA_948098885.1 of Drepanosiphum platanoidis. Lineage (NCBI taxonomy): Eukaryota > Metazoa > Arthropoda > Insecta > Hemiptera > Aphididae > Drepanosiphum > Drepanosiphum platanoidis. The sequence continues at coordinate 1,530,524 of OX402529.1, read as the reverse complement.
GAAAAAATTAAGGAAAAATGTATGTATGTAATTGAAAAAAATGAAGGGTATAAAACTTTAAAGTGTTACTATGAAGTCATGTCAGGTAAAGCAAATGTTAATTTAGATATAACGCCTACTTTATTAAATTGTTTTAAATATGCACCAATAACGAGTGTTGACGTAGAACGTAGTTTCTCGTTGTACAAACATATTTTATGAAATAGAAGATTTAATTTTAATGAAAATAATTTAGAAATGTATTTAATCATCAATTTTAATTCAAAAATGTAAAATTAATATTAAATGTAATTAATGTAATATTAATGAATAATATTAATGAATATATAAATACGACTTGCATTTTTATAGTGCAATTTATTTTGCAATTTTTATGGGATTTTTGGTGCAATTATACAATTTTATTATGCAATTTTTGAGTGTTTTTAATGCAATTAAATCCGGTCTTTACTTATGATAAATAAATAATAAAAAAAAACCATCGGTATGCTGCGAAAAATATAATATTATGTCGGACGAAGAACGGACATTTTTTTTTTTTTTATCGAACCCGTGTTCTCCCGACACAGTCTATCCGGGGGCCACCTGTCATTTCGAGGGTTACCGGGAGGCTTATCGTCAAATTATCGCGAAAATCCTTTAACCCCTTTGCCGCGTCCTCTAACGTGGGAATTTTGCTATCAACGTTTGCAACCTCCTGTAAATGTTATATTTTCTATGTCATATTATTGTGAAACGATAAGACTGATGGATGGCATTTCAATAGATAATAATAATAGTATAACAGTGATAGGTGTGACGTTTTATCGAAAAGGAGGATAACGACACTATGGTGAAGGCGTCGCTGATCTGTGGGTGCCGGTAAGTGTGATTCGAGAGAAAACAAACAATGTACGGAGAGTATAAAAGAGCTGAAACACATAGGTCGACGCGAGAGAAAATGAAAAACGAAAACAGCGCAGAAGGAGACAGTTATTGTGTCGTTCAACAATGTTTGTCTGAAGCCAATAATAATAATAATAATTATTGTTTGAAGAAGTATAGACGACGAATTATTTCTAGCGCGAACGACGACGTGAGCGTCCGATGAGACCGCACGATAACGTCCGTCCGAGCACGTCGTCGTCGCTCGGATAAAAGGAAACGATCGGTTTTTTTTTTGTTTTTTTTCTTTTACTTAGGTAATTCCGACGATACGTTGACAGTGCGATGTGATTATTTACGAAGGTGAAAAAACAAAACCCGAGTTCACCGCCGACGATCGGAAAATAACTCGAGGAATATTAATTATCCGTCGACGTAATAATAATATTTGCTCTCGTCGTCGCGGGAATCGACGTAATCGACGTAATCGAATAATATCTATAGATAGTAATAATTATTACATGTCTTCTAGTGTTTCGTTTCGGGGGGGGAGAAAATGTAATTACTGATTAATTAAAGCGCGAAAAACAATGGTCGCGTTTTTTTTCTTCTTTCTTTCGCGAATGCTAAAACAACTTAATTCGATTTACCTTTTTAAAGTGCGACGGCGGCGAATAAAAGTAAAATAATGAGATTATACACGCGACGAAAGAAATTACACGAGTGCAACGACGACGGTTGCATTGAATTAGTATATTATGCTAATTAGTCGGGCCAACTTTAAGTAAATCTTCTCTTTCCTGTCACCGTTAGGTACCGTGTAAGGTCGATTTTTGAAAATTAATCACCGCGGAAACGGAAAAAGAAATTAAAAAAAAAAAACAAACAAACTCATTTATCATAAAAAAAAATTAAAAAAAAAAAAACAAGTTAATAACCAGTCAGTTTTTCGAGCGCTTGACGTTTAAATTGATGTCGGTATGGGGAACTCGATGAAAAAAAACACACGGGAAAAAAGCCTTATCCACACGCACGTCAAAACAAAATATTAAACTCCAGTCCATCTATATATTATGACGTATATATTATATACTTTTGGGTTCTTTTTATTTTTATGAGCGAGTGCTACAAAGCGAGATTGTTTTATATATTATGTTAATGATTATAGTATAGAATAGAAATATAGAAAGAGAAACGCACACACACACACATAATATTATATACGTATAGGCTCTACGCATGGTAAATAAATAAAACGAAGAAAATGTACAAACAAGTTTCCACCAACAGTAAAAAAAAGATAACAATAATATTATAATAAGAATATAGTAGTAAAAAAAAAAAAAATGAAAATAATATATTTATATATGTATGTATAAAGATTAGAGAAAAACCACAAAAACAAGTGTAAAGAAGTAAATCTGAAGAAGAAACTTTTTTCTTACAAAGGTATAATATGTATTATAAAAAAATATAGTTGAAAGTGCTGTGAAAATAGTTTACATATATATATATACATAATATATTATATTTATATATATATATATATGCATACCTATGTAAATAAGATAAAAACAACAATGACGATTAAGAAGAAAATGGTACAACGACAAATAACAATGTGTAAGAAAAAGTGAGAGAAAGAAATAGAAAATATAAAATTATAGGTAGAGAAGTTGCAACAGTCCACAACATTACACCACGGGATGCATTCATTTTTTTTTTTTTTTTATATTTTGCTTACCTCCGTCCGAAACCGCTCTTCTTGCTTACGATATTATTATAATATTGGCGAGCCGTCGACGCGTCGTCGCGGCGCTCGTCAACGTTAAAAGTTATATATAAATATTATATTGTTTTCAATTAATAAAAAACGTCAAAATGTCAAATGTATCTCGAGGGGGATGGGTGGGGGGGGGAGGCAGCGGGTTCGCGTAGGGGCGGTGATTGTTAGTTTGCCACACGAAAAATAGCCGAAAACATCTAAATACATAATATTATTATTCTATTGGCCGTGACGTTTGTTGAAAACAATAACGCAACGTAATTTGAATAAAATTGTCACTCGTAACGGTGTCGATTTGCGATTGTTTTTTTTTTTTTTCGTGACGATTCGTCTACTCGCTTTTCATAACAAACACACACACTAGCCGTATTTTTTGAATAATAGATACACACCGAGCTCGGTAACGCGGTGAAAAGAGCAACGTCGTCGCGTCGGACATAAATCAGAGATCACTGTGGACTTTTGCGAAAATTCGTGTCGCGATCATGTTTTAAACGAGTGTGCAGCGTTCACGAAAGTTTGCCGGATATCCGATTGGCCCGGTTTTCGCGTCCAAAACGCAGTGACGATCGTCCGAGGACGATCTCGGAAAACCGATTTTTACATCAACGCGTCGTCGCGCGTCGGCTCGTACGGGCTCGCCCCACTATGAAATAATGGCAAATAATCGTCGTCGTCGTCGTCGACTCTCTCGGGTCGTTTAAACGTCGGAGTATTACGTCCGTTTCGTCGGGGTTTCTTTTTTCGCACCGATAAATCGCGTTTTTCTCGTCGTCGTGCGAATCAACACTCCGGGATAGAACCAATGCGCGTCCGAGAGCAACAATAATGCGATATGATTGTCGCGTCCCGTCAAAATACTGCGGCGGTGCCGTGGGGGCGCGGGGAGGAGGGTCGCGATATGACACACGCGTAGAGCGTTTGGATGGTTTTTCGAACAATGTTAGACGTTTCGGAAAGTTAGACTTTCAATTTGGTCGGCGGCGGCGGCGGGCTCGCGCGCGAATACTGGGAAATCGCGTAGCGTTCGCTCATTTGCGAGTGTCTTTTGTGTTATGCACAAAGTTTCCAATGTTATGATTCTATGTAAACGACGATGTACTCACCCCCTCCCCCCACCCCCTGGCGCGCGGCAAAGTTTACACGCAAAACTGCAGCGGCAGGTATATACGATATTATATCACGCGAGCGGAATGTAATATGCGAATAATCTGCGCGCGCGCTTGAAATAATTTTGGTTTTTTCGAAGAAATAACGACGACGTAAATAGACTCGTTTTCGAAATCGGTTAGGTGGGCGCGCGGGATAAGAAAAACACTTACACATAATATATTATACCTAAGCTTATGTATATAACCTATATAATATACCAGACATCTAGCTGTGTGTCCAGGACGAGAGTTTTATTTCTTCGTAAAAGTATTATATAATAACTAGCTGAATAACCCGGCTTGGCCCGTGTGCAACTTATTATTATTATAATTTTTACCCCCTTTTTACCCTCCTTAGGGGTGGAATTTTGAAAATCGGGCGACGCGACGACACTCAGAAAGGTATTTGGAACAACTCTGCGTAAAAAAATTGGGAAAAAGTTAAATAGCGTCGTCACAAAACGGGAACATAAAAAAGGCCTGTTCTTTTATATATACGAGTATAACTAGCTGACGTGGCAAACGTTGTTTTGCCATATATTTCTAGTGAAGTATACGAGAAGTATATGGAAACACGTAAATATTTTTTAATTGAAAATGATTCGCAAAAAAATTTATAAACAATGATAACGGTCACTGTGGTTACAGTATAGGTATACGTGCATATAAATGGGCTGAATTTTTCCTATAACCAATAGCAACCGTTTATAAACAAAAATTTCAAACGTACATCACAAAATCCCCGTTTGAGCACCTCCCTCAATTGTGTTTTTCCAAAATTTTTGTGAATCTAAATCATCCAGGGAGCCATCCAAATGCATACAAAAAAATTCATTCAAATCGGTCTAATATTCGAATTCGAATAAATTTTTTCTTGTGATTTTTAAGTTCGAAATAAATCTATCGGAGCGGATTTGTAAAGGACACGCGTGAGAGTACTGAGCAGGACCGCTGAAACCTCGCGCTGCGTCTCTGAAAATCGAGTCTGCCAGCGTCTACGAGTACCTAATTATCGCCGAGATAAAACGAAAAGCCGCGTGGATCGGAATAACGGTCTACCCGGTTATAAAAAAAAAAAAAATCCCAAATCGCGTTGCGTTTTACCGTATCCGTTTTACAGGTAAAATAGATTTATCGCGTCCCTCACCCTACGGTTTTTTTTTTTTTTTTGTTGTTTTCCACGACGATAAATAACCGATAAACTCTATAGATATACACGTTTGACAGTTCCGTCGTCCGCCCGAATCGCGGAGCGAGATATTATTACCGTTAATTCGACCCTATATTATATAGGTGCCGGACGGATCATTTATTCTACGATTGTTTTTTTTTTTTTTTCCCCCCGAATCCTTCGCCCCCGCCGGCGATCCTCGTCAGTCGAAATCCGTTTCGGCGGCACGCCACGCTGCGGCGGCGTCTGAGTGCTCGTTAACGTACAATTCTATTGAAAACCCATTCGAACTTGCCACGTCCGATACATAATCTGCACCGACCGCCCGAAATCATTCATTAAGCTCTCCGGCCCTCTCTCCTCGCCTAACCTAACCGCACTCTGATTTGTGGCGCGTCGTAAATAAATCGCGTCTCTTTCGGCCCGTCCCCGGGAATAACGACCCTCGAACAGCGCGCCCTTGTGCGGCAATTATCTCAAGACCCCCTGCCTCGTCCGGTGCCCTACCCTCCCCCCCCCCCATCACTCCGCGACCGGATCTTCCGGCGCGAGTCGTTGGTTTTCACGCGAATGTCTTTACCGCCGATTTATGATAATATACTGTATTACAGTCGACTCTCGATAATTCAAGTTGAAAAACTTCGAATTACAGAGAGTCGAGAAAAAATTTTTGTTTTTTTATAATTATTATTATAATATAAAAGATTATTATTTTTCGAAGAAAATATCTCTAATCGTTTTCTGCTCGGTCGAATTTAGTTTCATTTTTTTTCAATAGTAAATAAAGCATCGAAAACCTCAACAGTGAATTTCTGACTGGAGCGAAAAGTTTCGTAATTTTTCCGATAATAAGCTAATAATTTCTACACGATTGTACGGTAAATCATTAACAAAAAGATTTAATAAGAATACAGATAAAATACGTACATTTGGTGAATGTACTTCGAATTGCTGAGCGTAAAACGGATGAAACTTCAAATTGTCACGTGTTAGTGGCCAGTTTTCCTAAAATATTTCATTTCCAATTACCGAGTGTACTCGAACGGATAGTTTTTATTCGAATTACCGAACGTTTCGAATTGTCGAGAGTCGACTGTATATTATGTTATCGGTTTTTCCTTTTTTTTTTTATTACAATTATTTTCTCTGCCCGTCTCGGTGTTTTATTATTTTTCACTCGAGCGATACGAGGAGCTAAAATATTATTTGCATCGACGCGCGACGTATCGAAGATGCAATCGGAACCTATTGTAATTACTAAACAGGTTTAGACAATATTTCGTCGGAACCGTTCGTTTTGAATAATTTTAAAGTCGAAACGAAACTCGAACTCCTAAAAAAGAAAGGATTTTCGTATTTGATAAAACGATTAGAATCATATCGCGCAATAAATACGCAACAAGCGTAAATAATAAAAATTAAAAACGTCGAGTACAGATCGAATTAATTGCATTTGAAATTTGAAAACCCTTCGAAATTTATAGAAAATTCTGTCCGAGGGCCTTCGCGAACGTTTTTTACGCGGGCCTCCGAGAATCCGTACAAAATAATGTCGTGCTGCGATTCGCGATTATTAATTATACCTGCGCATTCGTTTATTATGATAAGCCGATGCGTTTCGTTTAAAGCCGCAACAATTATTGTCATTATTATAATATTAATGTGGTGTTTTCCTCTCGGAATATAATAATTCGCCGGCGATATACTCGGAATGTTTAACGCGAGAAGAACGTAATGTGATCGCAAACGTATCGAGAACGCAGATTTATCATTGTTTTTGTTTACGCGCCCCGGGTAGAGAACATTATAAGCGCTCTATATTATATTCATAAAACGGGCGTTGTATAATATGCCTGTTATCGGATTAATTGGGCACGGTACGAGTATTTTTAGCGAAATCAAAGCGTCGTCGTCGTGGGCATATACTATTATATTATAATGTATAACCCCGTCGGGATTGATAAAATTATATCTCGAGTCGCGTAATCATTCCGAGCCATCGATACAAGGAACGGCGGCGGCGGCGTCTTTTGATTACATTAACTTGAAAACTAATTAAAAATTAAACTCCCTCGAGAGGATAAAATCCAAAGTGAAATTATATTTCCCTAGTAAAGAATTTAAAAAATTAATTAAACTCATTGGAGAAAAAAATCGTTTTGAATTTTCTCATTAGATATATTTTATTTTATTTATTTTTTTTTTTTTGGTTTTTTAAAACAAACTTTCGCGACCAAAAGTAAACGAACACGGTATGCAAAACGTTATAAATACGTACGCCGCGCCGCCGCGCCGTGGAAGGTCGATCGATATTTTCTCAGCTTTATTCGCGTGTTTCGGCGGCGCGCGAGATCTTTTGAATATTTTTTCGGTTTTTTCCCCCGTTCAATCCCGAAACGTTTTTGAAAATCGATTCTAACCGAAACGCGTGGATGCAGGACGCCGGGGGGAGAGAAGGATTCGAAAATACCCTCGGGATTATCCACCCGTTCGGGATTTAAAATCTATCAAACTCGTTTTTTTTTTTATAACATCGCGCGTTTTTAATTTTTTTTTTTTTCTTTATAATTTCTACTATTTTTTATTACTATCAATTTTTTTTTTTTTTTTTGTTCAATTTCCGTTACGTTAAGAATACGTTTTATTCATAATCGATTCGCATTTTCGTTCGGTTTTTTTTTTTTTTTTTTTTAATAATGCTCGTTAAAATCATTTCCATGTCCGAGCGAATTTGCGAGCGTAGGTATAGTACCCGCGCGCGCGCTACTCGGAAATTCGTCCAAGTATAATTTTCCATACAGCCTCATTAAACTCGACCTTATGCAAACTTTCTGAAATCAACCCGGACCAACACAGACGCGAGTTTCGCTTAATATTGTTCCGAAACATAACAATAATTTTATATAGACTACCTACGCGTTTTTATACGAGCCGTATAGTTTTTACGAACGGCCGAGTTAATTATGCCTTTTTTTTTTTTTCTACTACCACAATCGCCGAGCACATTAGACAAGCGCATACAGTATATGTTCGACATTCGAAAATATTCGAAAAATTTAAAAAAAAAAAAAACAGCCGATTATTATTATTATCTGTCTGGACGCGCATTGGTTCCGCGCGACGATGGACGGGCGAGTGGGGACGAGGGGACGGGGGGGTGGGTTATCCTATTTTCATTTCTTTTCGCTTTATTTTCCTGAGGGAGGAGACGTCGTCGGAGCGGTGGCGGACGGCGGTGCGCGACACTTTGAAAAATCGTACGTCACCGATAATGCCAGCCATGAGAGCGACCGGCGATAGTACGGTGGAACATTCTTCAGCCGACCCCTCGGCCAGCCGGGTCGCGGTCTCGTCGGTCCTCCTCATCAGTCCAAGTAGACAATACGGATCGCTATAACCTGACGACAACAACCAACGGGTCACAACCATCATCACTTGGCCCACATCACAATGTTATAAAATCGTAAACTGTGGTAAAAATTCGTGCGCGTGTGTGTGTGTCTGTGTGTGCTCAGAACCGGTCGTTAGGTCGAATTTCATATCGGGTGTAATTACAGCGTTTCCCAAAGTGTGTTCCGCCAGATGTATGTGATTATTTAGAAAATTATTTTATATTATACTTGGATTGTTTATATTATAAAAAGTTCACCTGAATAATAGTCACTAGTATAATATCGTTATAATGTAGTATTGGTTGTAATGGGTTTTTCAATAAGAGCGGGCCGATGTTGAAATGAAATAAAACAAGCTGTGTGTGAGGTATTAACGAAATTATTTTTTTATTTTAAAGTTTAAAGTATGCCAATTACGTTTTAAATATAATATCATTCAAATGTCCACCACAGCTTCTCACAGTGGCACGAATCCGAGTGGTCCAATTTTCAATGACCCTGCCGCATAGATCTGGTTGAATTTGAGCAATGGCCTGTGTTATGTTTAATTTAAGGTCATCTGTCGATTGTGGCTTATTAGCGTAGACCTGCGACTTCAAGAAACCCCACAAGAAAAAATCTAACGGGGTCAAATCACACGATCTCGGGGGCCAATTCACGTCACCTTGGCGAGAGATAACCATACCCTCAAATTTGTCTCTCAGAATGGCTATCGTGGGGTTCGATGTATGGTACGTAGCGCCACTTTGTTGAAACCACATATCGTCCACGTCCATATCGTTCTTTTTCCCCAAAAAATTTTTGACGACAGATGACCTTAAATTAAAGGCTATCGCTCAAATTCAACCAGATCTATGCGGCAGGGTCATTGAAAATTGGACCACTCGGATTCGTGCCACTGTGAGAAGCTGTGGTGGACATTTGAATGATATTATATTTAAAACGTAATTGGCATACTTTAAACTTTAAAATAAAAAAATAATTTCGTTAATACCTCACACACAGCTTGTTTTATTTCATTTCAACATCGGCCCGCTCTTATTGAAAAACCCTTTACTTGAAATCGAACAAAATAAAAAATTACAACACTCATAATATTATAGTACCTATAGACGTTGTCATTGCGTTAAAGACGACGTAAAAATGAACTGATTTTAATAAAATAATAATCGTCAAGACAAAATCGGGGTCAAGTCGGAATTGAAGACATTGGGGCTCCGCCGAAACACAAACTATTTCTCAAGGGTTCCGTGGTCGTAAACATGGGCGCCCATAGGTAACATTTTAGAGAGAACGTTCGACGGCCACACTATTGGACTTGAAACCCGCGCGAGATTCGACGTTTCCGCGAGTCGTCTGTCGTTCCAGTGGGTCAGGTTACTTACGTATAAAAAAAAAAAACCATAGCTGAAAAACAATAATTACGACACGTCTAGAACAAAAACGAAAAATCGAAGCTACTATACGTTTTTCCTAAAAATAAAATCGTCTTTTATCCTCGAGTCTTCTCGAGCCCCGGAGTGTGTGTGTGTGTGTGTGTGTGTTTGTCGCGAGACTGAGCTCGAAGTGTGTGATCACACGCGAATAACGAAATAAGTAATGTTTTTTTGATTTTTATTCCTCTCGCTCCGAAGACATTACACCGACCGTATAATGGAAAATCAAATAGTTTTTTGCATTGGCCCGTAACGGATGTTTCGCGGAATGTTTTAAACATGGTTTGGTCTCTAAAGGCGACTGTGCGTACGATATATTATATACGTGTGTAGTATTGATCGGCCCGGCGGCGGACCGACCGATAGCGGCGGATTTTTCGGCTACGGGCAAAAACAAACCGTCTCGTTTGATTTGTTTGATTGTCAACTACGAGTGAAAACGCGGTGGTATGCTCGGCATTTGCCCCGCCGCGTTCGGAAGAACGTATTCACGAAACAACATCGGCGTCGGAAAATCTCAGTCGAAAATCTAAGTATTTTGAAAAAGGAATAATAACAAAACGTTTTATTATTACTAGAGCTAGGATTTTAATAATATTTGTAATATTACGTAAAAATGACCTTAAAAATGCAATAAAATGCATTTAACACAAAAAATGCAAAAAAATGCACTAAAAAAAAGCTTAAAATAAACAAAAATTAGTTAAAATACACAAAATGAACGTAATATTTGTAATATTTGTAATATTACGTAAAAATGACCTGAAAAATGCAAAAAAATGCAAAATAAAAATTACATATTCTACATTGTTATATCACGAAACAAATTTAGTTTTTGGTTAGAATAATTGTATAGCACTTAAAGAAAAAAAAATGCAAAAGTCACCAAAATCCTAGCTCTAATTATTACGTATACACGCGTCGGAAACACAACAATATTGTCCGGCCGAGTTAATCGTTGTATATGTTTTATTTGTTTTTCATATTTTTTCTCGGGGGTATTATTATAGTAGTTTTTATTTTTAAATATGTCGTTTTTTTTTTTTTTTCACGTTACACACGCCGCTCTCCCTCTATATTTTACAAACATAAATTGTTATCAAAGTTTCAAAGCACGGTTTGGTTTTTTTTTCAAACCGACTTTCGTGGGAATTTTCGAACGGAACACGCGTAACGATGATGATAATATTTCATAATATCATATGAAATGAAAACGATAAACGACGATAAATCAAATAGTGTATTCGTTACGATCGTGAAAATATTATTTCAATACATAAATAAACATAATATTATTCCGAAACAATTAAAAACACGTCACTCGACAACGCAGCGCAAAATCGATAGGAATCCATGAATAATAAAGACTAATGACGCGCAACGGTTTTTCAATAAATAATAATTGGCTTTTTGACAGTTATATCGTCGTCGCGCATCGCGGGGACTCTGGACGCGATTGGTTTATTACGAAAAGCGAATATTGTTTACATTTCGCTTTAATGACGGTCGGTGAATCGCGTATTTATTAACGTGTTGCCGATTTCAACGGCAAATCGGCAGGACGCAACAACGAGCACGGCAAAGGAAATACGCGAAAACGTTTGGAAATATTAGGAAATTACCATGTGCGAGAATCGAAATATTGTATGTTGTGCATAATTTTATTGATGCGATGTCCGTTAAACCGTTTGGAGAAATGATATTTTATAGACGACGACGACCGTATCGTTTTAAATGTCATCGTAAAACAAAAACGTACTTATACGTAACTCACGACCATATTATTATTGTTATTACCGGAGCTCCGTCACGAGCGATCGAAAAAAACTAAAATAATTAGTGCTTTGACCGAATTATGCGATATCGTTTTTTTATAATTTATTTCCCAAGTTTTTTACCGACCCGATTTTCGAAAATTCTTTTTTTCGGGTGGGATTATAATATATCGGCTGCAATCATTCGGCACCACAGAATAGTAAATAATTTCCTTTGTTACCTTTTCGTAACAGAGGCGTTGCTCGTTAGAGGTGTTTTACACGTCGTCGAAACGCCCTTTTCGGCCGTACTTTTGCCAAAAAAAAACATGCAACATTAACTATTAACGATTCGGATTTATAATAATATGCTCGATGTTATTATTGTGAAAATCGAAGAGAGATATTTTGTTTTACCGTTTTACGATTAGAACGCGCGCGTCAATACGTGTACCGTATAAATGTATAAATATACATCGTAATTAATCCATTTTATTGGATCACTATTGTTTTATTTATTTGCGAGCCTGAAATAAAGAGATGGAAAGTTGAAAATCGAAAATTTTCATTTGAACGGTTCCGATTGTTTTTATCGATACTAAAAATGAAACACGATCGTTCGAAAATTTAGCTTGTCGGAATATTTATCTGAAACAAAAATGTAGATGACTTGTAAAAATGTATCTTAGGATAAGATGAAAGATAAGTAAATCATTTATCTAGACGAGTCGTAACAATGTTCACGACTACGGCCGAGAACGCGTAAAGGTCTTTGTGCACAAATCATATTTAAGAGTGAAACCGAAGAGCGTCTCTCTCGAAAAATAAAATCACACGCGGGCGCCGCCAAAGGCGAAGGCTGCGATCGGACGGCGATTCTCTTTGCACGAGGACTGCGACGACGACGTCAGACGTGAGTGCCTACAATGGTCCCGACTCCCGACGACGTGATCCGTAATCCGTATTCTTATCTAATCTAATCGTTCTACGGCAGTCTGCTGTAGAACCGATTGCGGCAAACACGCGAAATGAGTGATTCGGAAGACGATTTTTTGTGCTGGTTTTTACTGGATAACAGACGTCCACTTAAAAAGACGTAAAACTAAAAAATGGGTCGACGAGTTTAATTTAGATAGGTCTGCTGGATGATTTTTCACTACTTGTTTACCTATTGTTCCGGCCAGGCGAATTTTTCTAGTTTCACCCTTTTTACCCGTTTCAACACCTTTAGGGGTGGAATTTTGAAAAATTCCTTTCTCAACGGGACTCCGCTATAAAAGACGAAACTACTGACCAAATTTCACACCCAGCACTTAGCTTCAGCGGTTCCGGCTAGGTGATTTTTTTTTTTCATTTTTACCCGTTTCACCCCTTTTAACCCCGACAGGGGTCGAATTTCGGAAAATCCTTTCTCCAGGAACTTTCCGTTATATAAAACGAAACCGCCGCGCCGAGTTTCATAGTTTCATATGATGATAAAATTGCACGGGCACAACTACTCGTCGGATTGGAAAATCGGAATGGAAACAAACAACAAACATCGGCCGTCGTCGAATCGGATAGTGTCGGGAGTCGTCGGGAGTCGAGAAATCGGGAGCTCCGTTTCCAATGTAGGCACTAACATTAAGATAAGGATGTTTGTTTTTCTTCCGACGTCGTCCGGGATCGGGAGAAATACGGATCCAATGTAGGTGCAGCCTAAGGCGTGATACGCGTCAAAAGACGGTAGGCTTTTGCGCCGAAACATCTCGTTTTCTCGGGAATTTCATTTATCCGGTTCCTATTTACGGTGAAACGTACTTGACCGTTCCGTCGGAGCGTGATTGATTGACCCCGTCAAGTCCGCCGACGACGTCTCGTAGACGTATAAACCGCTCACGACCAATTATCGTGTTTGGCGTCGGCCCAACCGGCGGCGGCGGCGGCGGTTCCGAGACACTTTTATCTCGATGCATTTTCGTTTCGATTACGCAATAATTACACCCCAGGCACACGCGCCGATTTCGCCGTAGCGTTTCACTTGGCTCCGTAGCGTCGGCGCCAAACGCGTCACGATTTCGGCGATAAAAAATCCACCGCATTACGCCGGGCAGTAATCGTGTTTGTAATCGTTTGCGACCGAATCCTCGGAATAATCCCCACGACACGATCTTATTTTGTAATCTTATGCGTGTGTGTAGTTGTAAAACATACGAATGGAAAAATACGAATCGCAAAATATTAGGGTGAAAAGTTCGTCGCGGACGGCCGGATTATTATCATGGGTGACTTCCAAAACGGTTTTCCGGTCGAATATTACGGTTACCTTTATTACGGTTACGCGTCACCTCGATGTTTTATAATATCGTAAATACGCGTAAACTTATGACGTGTTTACTCGGATTGTTCTAAATAATTATAAGTAGGGTTCGGGACTTGTTGCAATCAAATTGTAGGAAATATTATGCATGCACATAATATGCACTTAAAATAACCAAAATATGCAACTAAAAATTTGATTTATTCATTTAAATTTTTTTTTGTAATCAGTTATTTTTTGATAACAATAACACCATCAACATTATATTACTGAAGTGTATGTTCGATTTCATTTTCTTCGTTTTCTCGTACAATGAAAAATCGTTAATATTGGTTCAGGTGGCAGCTATTTTTTAAAGATTTTTTTTACGTTAGCAATAATTTTATCAACTTTAGGATTTAGAATACGGATTGTTTCAGCCACTCAGTGTAGACCGAGCTATACGGAGAAACTGATTATTAAAAACTGATTAGGTATATTGAACAACGCATGAAAGTAGAAAAAATAAAAATAAAGTTATAAAATAAAATATAGTTAAAATATTTAAAATAAATGTACTTAATAGAAAACAAAAACTGTGTAAATATGCTATAAATAACAATTAAACTGGCAAAATTGGCAAATATGCCTTTTGCTCAGAAAACGGCCTGCAAATATGCGAAAATATGCAATTAAAATTTTTCTATTTCAATCCGTTATGACTTAAAACAAATTTAAATCTCACTTAGACTATTCTGCAGTCATTATTAAGCAATATGCAAATGCAACAAGTCTCGCGAACCCTAATTATAAGATTTCCGTCGATACACGTCTCTCGTGATTATCGGTCGAGTTTCCGACGAACGCGAGACATCGCTCTACGCCAGCGGTTCCCAACCGGTGGTACGCGTACCCCTAGGGGTACTCGCGATGATCTCAAGGGGTACGCGAAAAAAAATTGAGTAATGGCGGATTTTAATTTAAAACTATTCGTTTCGGAAATATGCAATATACGTTATTACTAGGGCAGAGGACTTGTAGCATTTGCATATTTTTTTTGCAGTCACAAAAATAGCAGAGTGCGAAACAAATACGTTTCATGCATCCACAAAGCTAGTTTTGAAATTTTATTGTACTTATAAATGCATATTTTTTTTTTTTTGGTTTTTAGGGCATATTTTACACTTTTAAACGCTATTTTATACTTTTTGAGACATATTTAACCTAAATCGATTTTTTCCACAGTGACATTTTTATTTCAAACAATACAGTCAAAATGTATTTATTTTTAATTTTTGTCGTATAATATGGTTTTTTACTGTGCTCGGGCACAAATTTTTTCTAGAAGCGATAACTATCTAACGTAAACTATACCTACGACATCACCACTACAGACGTGTACGCACCATGCGGGCTTTTATTCGATTAGGATTTATTTATAAAACGTTTCTAGACACGACAAGAATCAATATTTTAGTATTTAGTCTCAGTCAGTTCTGCGGAAAAATTTTAAGAGCATATTTTAAGTGCATATTATGGGGTTTTTTAGTGCATAAGTGCTTGCATATTTAGAGCTTTTTAAGAGCTACAAGTCCTCTGCCCTAGTTATTACAAATGAAAACTTGTGTCACACAAATAACAATTTTTTCTTATCTTACTGAGTATAGAATACTATCTTATTATAGAATATAGATTATATAATATTATTTTGTGGTAGGTTGCGGTGTTGGTGTGTATTGAACTTCGGCCGGTTTATATTGTTATCGCACATTCGTACACACGGGTAAAACTTAATTTTAAAATGGAAAAAAATGTATATCTCACTAATTATTTTTATTTCAATTTTTTGTTTATTAAATAAGTAAAATAAGTAATTTTTTTATGTGTCTTATTACTCAATATAAAAATATATACAATTATTACATTTTATTATATTATTGTTATTTTTAATTAAATGTTTTAAGAGTGGTTATGTGAAAAGTTTATAAAAATATAAAGAGGGGTACAATTTAGAAAAATATTAAGCTTAGGGGTACAGAAGGAAAAAAAGGTTGGGAACCGCTGCTCTACGCGACAGGCCTTATAGGTGTACGGTTTTACAATAGCGTTGACGTCACTGTTATTATTGGGCGTTGTGTTACGAGATTTCAATTCCGGCGTTCCAACGGGTGCACATTCACGCCGTCGAAAGTTTTCCCGACACGACGACCGTCGTCGTAAAGTACGCGCCGGCTTTTTTCGGTCTCCGGAACACAACAGAGCGACGCACAATGATCGCCACACGTTTTCTCCGACGACGGTTTTCAATCGGATCAAACGTCACCGCGTCGCGTCTCTCGCCGGAGGTTCGTTCGCGAGGTTTTCCTCCGCGGCGGCGTGTTCTCGCAGGGTATGTGACGTCGGAAAACGGTCGTCGTCTCGTCACGCGCGCGAAATGCAGACGGGACGACGAACAGAGAGATGATAAACCGGCCCTCGTAATTGGGTGAATTTAATCAGGTAAAGAGCTCGTTCCGGAATCGCGTTGCCATCGAGATTATACCGGAAACGGGACGGTGTCCATTAATCACACGCTCCGAGAAACGCAGGAAATTAAACTTTACCCCGTTGGGAAAAAAAAAAAATAAAAAATATTCTATGTTTATACTTGTAGGTGTGCGCGCCCGCGGAATCCGATATGATTTTTCGTTCGACGAGCACACCTATCGCGTTTCGTAGCGGATTTCTTCTTTTTTTTTCTATCGGTTTTTTTCCCCTTTCTCGTTATTATAATATATATATTATATTATTTCGTTTCGCGTCGACGACGACGCGCTCTTACGCCCGGCCAAACTTTCCCGGCAAGTCCCGTCCGCGCCTAACAAGGGCATCGTCTGCGCGCGCGCGCGCGCGCTCGTGTTTTTTTTTTTCGTATCGCCTAAAAATGTTAATCAACAAATCGGAAACGTTGGCTTCCGGGTCGTTTTTAGAGCGAGTGTTTCGTAACGAAACGTACTATTATAATACTCGTAGAGAAACGACTTTGGTTATCTTTGAAATATTACCACTTCGGGGGGGGAAAAAAAAAGGAAAAACCAGGCGAACTGACGTAACGATCGAATCGACAAACGAACGAAATAATAATAATAATTACTAGGGCTGAGGACTTCTAGTTTTTTCAAATTTTTTAATTTATAAAATAAGATCGTGGAAAAATTCTAGTGAATAACAAATGTGTTTCATAACACCAGGAGATCAAATTAAAAATTTTATTTTGCATATTTTGTCATTATTGCATATAAATGCATATTTGAGTATATTAGAAAAATTAAGATCATATTTGGCAATTTTCGTGGTAAATTTTCGAAAAAAGGAGATGAAAAATAAATATTTTAATAACTTATAAGATAAAATAATAAAATAGAATAATTTTTAGAGCATATTTTAAGTGCATATTTCTTGATTTTTAAGTGCATAAATGCATGCATATTATTAGATTTTTAAGTACTAGAAGTCCTCAGCCCTAATAATTACTATATTCGAATCTGGTGTATGATTGAGTGTTGTGTGTTCCTAACGTTTTTGACACTACGGACCACGTCTTTTTGACCTTCGCGACACCCCAATTCTTGTCTTCAACGAAACCACATAACGAATTGTAAAGAAACAACAAAATCCCACTCGTCTACTACTTCCCGGAATGGTTGATGCCTATGTTGTTTTTTTTCTCATAGTTTTTATACGATCTTTAGATCGTTTTTAAAAAATCTAATAATTCGCAAAACAATATTTGACTAGAACTAATGGTATCACATTGATCGGGAAACACTTGAGTAGACAAACATTTATACAGCCGTTTAGATATCCGTTACAAAAAAAAAACCGTCCAAATTTTATGATATAGAAACGGGAAATTTGAGAATTTTAGAAAAACTACAAAACGCAATGAATGTACAAAATACATTTTTCGTTTCTAATCTATTTGAATCGAATGCGCAAAAAAATATGACACTAACACACAACGTATCAGTAAACATACGAGTATATGTATCGAAATTAATAGAATTATAACAAAATATTATTTAAATGTATATAAAATAATTTATTAAAATGATCGAATATCTTTAATAATGTAATAAAATAAAATAGGTCTGGCCTGGAGTATTATGTAAAAGAATAATATAAAAGTGCACGACCGGTTTCGAATAAAATTCTTCGTCGGGTAGAAAAAGCGCACTCTCAGATTTAATTGTGGAAGTTTATTGGCACGTGCGATTTCCAGACACGAATATTCGTACACATCGATCTCTTTCAAACGACCGCGCACAATATTTGATATTGACGTGTAGTTTTGCGTGCGCAAAGTACATTTTCAAAGAGCGCATTTGTCGTGCGATCAAGTGCGCAATATATAAAACGAGAGTGCGATTTAATAACTCGTGATAATTCAGACGTAATATTCCGTCCGAGAAACGGATATATTATATTATAATACAACAAACAATACGGTCGTGTTGCACGTAGATGACGTTTCGTTTTGTTCGTTTTCTGTTTGAACTGTTTAATATTTCGACATTTTCGTTTATTTATTCGCATGTGACTTGAGTGTGTGTGTGTGTATTATATAATAAAACGCACATGTTAAACCGTTTAAATGAATTTAAAATTATATGCGAAAAAACAAGAGGAAAAAAATTAAGTCTACGGCCGCCCACGTTTAACTTTGTACATTTTTGTGCGCCCTTTACGGAGAAAAAAAAAAAACGAAAACGAAAAAAAGTCAAAGTTTTTCGAATGTCTGCTTTAGGTTTTTTTTTTCCTTCCCCCCCTCCCCCCCTCCCCCCCCCCCCGTACAGAAGATCCAAAACGTAATTTTACCGACGACGACGTTAACGGTGTAATGTAAATAAGTAGAATACTTAATATTTCATTTGAAATATTTTTGTATTTAATAATAATAATAATAATAATAATAATATGCGAGCTCCGCTTTCCAAGAGAGAAAGTTACGGTTTCCCGGTAATCCGTTCCTTTGAAAGTTTGATAACAATTTGGTTGTCTGGTAGTGTATTAAGTATTTAAATGAAATCATTTCGAACGCGACCTAATGTCAATTTTATTTTAAATATTTATCCTTCAAACCTCAAACGACGAGATGACGGCGGGATATTTCATAGTTTTTCCTCGACGGCGACGTAATGATATTGGCAAACACGACACGGCACGGCGTAATTTCAGAGCCGAGCAAAGCCGAGGAGGAGGAGGAGGAGGAGGAGACGCGCGGCGTCAAACATTATGCAAAATCGCGAATACGTTCGTGTATAACATTATTACAATTATTACGTATTATTATTATGATTTTGAAAATACCTTAAACATAGATTCGTATCTCAGACGAGACCCTTTGAGCTTATTATGATTTAAATTTCAATGGTATTTATTTTTATTTTTTATTTTTTTTTTTTCGTATCTCGTACAAATACGAATAAATTATTTTCTCGGCGAATGAACGTCGTCGTTTTCTTTGCACACGATATCCCTCGAGCACGTTTATAGTTAATACCAGCTGAATAATCCGGCTTCGTCCGTGTGCAACTTTTTATTTTTTTCATTTTTACCTCTTTTACCACCCCCCTTAGGGGTGGAATTTTGAAAATCGAGCCACGTGACGACACTCAGAAAGGTACGGAAGGAACAACTCTGTGAAGAAAAATTGGAAAAAACTTAAACAGCGTCGTCACAAAATGGGAACATAAAAAGAGGCCTGTTCTTTTATAAATATGTATATAATAGAAATAGCTGATAATAGAATAGATAACATTGTGAGGTGCTGTAAAACTATAGTTGTTTTACGGTTACGTTTTCTAATCGTATAAATAGACAATGAAATCGTCGTGTTCTCACAGTTTCTTACGGGCCAAAACACTGTTTACATATTTTATTATTACTTGAAATCGCAAATTTTCCACTGGTCAAGTCGATTATGATCGTCGTGAAATCGGATTCGCGTCCGAGAGAAAAAAAAACACGCGAACGTACTCGTAGCTGTCGACGATGACGACGACGACGACGGTATGATAATAATGTTGTTATTAAAAATATACTACGACGCGACTTTTTTTGCTCCCGACGACGGGAGGAGAAAAAGAACCCTAGCTCCGACTGGGCAGGAACGAATTCGGCGGAAAGAAATTTTCCGACAACGATATTCCTTGTTCCGTCTGGATTTTCTCGTTTTGTTTTCCGTGTCTTTTCCCTCTCTCGTTGCACGAGATACAAACAAAACAAAGTAGTAGCGACTCGCGCGACGACATCAAACGCACGCGCGCGCGCGCCATCGACACGCTTCCGGATCTCGGTCGTGAAAGCACGTCTCGAGGAGAACTGTTTTACAACGCGAGTTTTTATTTCCTCACTTACCGTTAGCGTCTTTCGCCTCCAGGCCTTCCGCTTCGACCACCGTCACGTGAAGTACCACGATGGGAGGCTAGAAAAAAAAAAAAAAAACGAAAGATAAATAATTTACACAATACGTATACAAAATAATGTCACATCGCGGCGCCGCTGCACACACACACAATAGCGTCCTTTACGCGCACTTATGACGTAATATAATAACGACGGAAAGGATTTCTGGCCGCGGTGGTGGCGCGTACGAGTAGCCGATAACGAGACGCGTTTTAATAGATATAATAAACGAGCGCGTGCGTTCCGATTTAGAGTCCAGACGGTCTCGTTAAATTCGCGAAAAAGCACGGCCCCGAGGCACCGCGCCGGGTCGCGTCGTCGGAGAGAAAGATTCGTTTGATGTCGACGCGAATAAAAACGCGCGCACATTTTAAACCGTTACGTCGGACGGAGCGAATTCTCTCGGAAACGAGATGAATTCTCTAATCGAAATCAAAAAGGTGATTTTTTTTCTTTTTGCGTTCGTCATTTCATATGGAGGTACCGGTGGCGTAACTAAGAGGGATCAGAGGGTGCGGTCGCACCCGGGCCCGTTCGTATAGGGGCCCAAAGAAATAAAAAATTTTTTCTATTAATTATTAATAAAAACTAGCTGAATAACCGAGATTCATATAAATTAGATAAATTAGATATCGGTCCGATCAAGCATTCTCGTCGGAAAAAAAAGAGTATACGAGCGCAGTGTTCGACGAACGAAATGGATTAAATTTCACCGCGTCGATAATTGTTATTAATATCGTCGGATTGGTCGTGGTGTAAAAAACACGCGCGAAACATTATTAATTTGTAATTTTTTCCGTCCGACTCGAAACGCGGCGTGCATTCGTTCGGAAATATGATTTTGGGCTTACGACGCACGGGTATTATATAGAACGGATTAAAAATAATAATCGAACGTCCGACGAGTAAAAAAAAAAAACGTCGACGAGAGCGTACACGAGTATATGAAAACGACGAATCGCGAATTTGTACGCGAAAGAAGAAGAAGAAGAAGAAGTGGCGGAGAGTACTTTTCTCGCGAAAGTGTCAATAACTGTAGGAAAATAAAAATAAATTATCTCTCGAGCACGCTATGATATAGCCTAGGTGTCGGCGCGATATCGCGAACGTATTCGGAGCACGTACGCGCCGCGTTTTCGGGAATTTATCACTCGTTTCGCACTCCAATTAAAACGCCTTAATTTACACGCGGCCCTTCTAACCTATCCTTTTTCGCAGTCGTCCTCGGCCGAAATCGTCGAATACACAATACAAACGACGGCGGCGGCGAAAAACCACTTACTTTTTCCTCGTGAACTATGGCCATGTAACGTCTGTGCTGCTCGGGCGTCACGTCGAACGCTTTCTGCGCGTAAACGTACAGTTGATCCCGGTGCGCGCTGAGTTCCGTGTCCGCGCCGACTTTGTACTTGATCGTGTACAAGACGTCCATGTACAAGTGTTCCATCTGAAAAAGGTTTTCGGGGAAAAAAAAAATGAAATACCATTAGTTTTCTCTCTGGATTGTTTTATAAACGACGACGTGAAATCGACGATTGATTTTGATACGCGAAACGTCAGACCAACTACTATATTACCGTTGCGGCGGTAATTAGGTTTTTCGCTTTCGGACTACATAAACGATATAATTCTACCGGTTTCGGGAAGGAACCATTTTTTTTTTCTTTTAAACTCGTAGTAAAAATGTAAATTCGAGGCTCAAAGTCAAGACTACCGCCGCCGATCCGACTCTGTTTTAACCCTACACTGCATAAAGTGCATCACCCATGATACAACCATGAAAATTGAAAATAACTGCCGTTTCTATAACAACAAAGGTTTGGCGGTCTTTTTGTTGACATCTTCATGTATATTTACCCACACATTGTTTATTTGATAAAACGTCTTTGACATCAGCTGTTAATTAGTAAAATCGCTTTCAATAATAATTGTTATCGACAACAGAAAAACGTCTTTTTTATAGTTCAATTAAAGTGGAAAATATTATCGTAACTAACAAAAAAAATAAATATTTTCTTACTCAGTTATGTGTTGAGATTGTTTTTAAAATGTTTTATCTCAAATTAATGGTTAGTAGTATACATTTTTATTCATTTTTCACTTGTAGCACATATGATACATTATGCATTAGTAACAAATATAATTGTATCACAGATGATACACTATATGCAATGACGACTATTACAAAAGTAAAATTAAATAATTACTTTGTTATTTTATTATTAATTATTCATTCATTTGATAAGTATATTGTTTTACCTTTATTCATTTTATATAATTCCTAAGTTTTATTTAGTTTTTTATAACTACTAAAAGTCTGATAATCTATTATAAAAGTGATCATTTGTTTTTATATTTATATATATATATATATATTTTAATCATACAGTGATATAAGAATGATAGTATCTTTTTCATTATTATAATTCATAAATATATTTTTTTGAATTTGTTTGGTATATTATATTGGAAGTCTAATTACCAATACTATAACTATTACTATTTGTGACAATTTAATATAATAAAGAAAAGATTTCTTATTGTTAGTTAGTTTGTTTTTGTTTTTTTTTTTTTACTTCAATGTATCATGGATGATACAGGAACTTAAGTAGTCCTTAAAAAGTGAAATTTAAATAAAATTCAAAAAAAGTATTTTTTTAGATGATCATTAACCTTATTTACATCTAAAAATAATTTTTTCAACTGAAAGTTTCAACATGAAAATTAAGTTATGCAGTGTAGGGTTTTAAACATAACGCGTGATTTGCACTCTTACTAATCGGCGGCGGCGAATTTAGCCGATTTGTCACTGTATAAAACCATAATATGTGAAATTTAGAAGAAAAAAAATAACGGCTAAAACTTAGTCCGTGACGATGATAATATATAAATAAACAAACAAAACTAATCCGGCTGTCATTATCAGACTTCTGCCTCGATTTTTTTTTTTTTTTTGTTTATCGTAAAATTGATCGATTCGGTACACGAGGTCATAACTAGGTAATGGTAAAATTCATCGATTGAAATACAAATCGGATTTACACAATATATTATTTACTCCGACCGTTTACAAGCGCGCGATTTGTTTCGTTTGAGTTTAAACGAATTGAAATATTTTATTTCGTATTGTTTTTGTTTTAAAGAACGTGGTTTTTTTTTTTTAATGCGTTTCAATCCACTCCCTGCGTGTGATGTTTTCACGACGAAATCAAACTACTCCGGAAAAAGTATAAAAACAATCGCATTCGTTTTTCGACGATATTCATTTGCTCCTCGACATTTGCTACTCGAGTAAACCGAGGGGGTGACACACATCATCACCCCTAAATTTTCATAGGAGGGCGATCTACCTTCCTACCCCGGCATACGCCTGCGGTAGGATTTATACGACTGTCAGTCGCGCGTTGTTACTCGAGAAAAACCCGTATTACCCGTAATATATGGTAATAAATTACCTATAAATCCCGTTCTACGTTATACGCGAACTTTCTATTTTGCCGTTTGATTTAGGGATGGGCTCGAGGATCGAAAACAAAAGCACGTGATTTAACATAATATCATCCGTATTCGATATCGATTCCAATGCGATTTTTCAATAATAATTACGCTCTCGCTTTCGATATCCGAAACAACGTGATGACGTCCGATTTAAAAACATTGAAAAAAAAAAAAACCGCTCTCGCCTCTCAGCAGCGGCCGGTGCGCGGTGCTTCGGTCGTCACTCGAAACGGTCGTAGACCCCTAGTTAAACTAGTTATTGTTGCGTTTACGTTTCGATGAAATATTTCTATGTCCGACGACGGACGAGCGGACTAAACGACGTGGCACGAACTTCCCGGTTTCGACGACGACGTCCGAATTCGATCATAGCAAACGCCCGATCGTTATTATTAGGGCTGGGATTTATAATATGTAAATACATATTTTTACTAAAACATGATAAATTAATTATTGCAAATGATAATGTTCAATGACAAAATATATTTACGAATAGCTGAATAACCCGGCTTCGCCCGTGTGCAGTATAACTTTTTATTTTATCAGTTTTTTTCATTTTTACCCCTTTTGCCCCTTTTAACTCCGGTAGGTGTCGAATTTAGGAAAATCCTTTCCCATGGGGTGTCTCCACTATATAAAACAAAACTGCTGACCAAATTTCATACTCAAAGCTCCAGCAGTTCCGGCCAGGCGAATTTTTCTAAATTCACCTTTTTTACCCCTTTTAACCCCCTTAGGGTTAGTTTTCTTAATAATTCTCTCCGTAAAAACCATTCCCGTACTTCAAGGAATATTATAAAAAAAGAATTAGCGAAATCGGTTCAGGGGTTGTTGAGTTATGCGCTTACAACACATTTTGCGATTCATTTTTATATATAAGATTTACAACGGTGTCGGTAATTTTGAAAATTTAAAACAGCACATGGTTTGTCATTTTTTCACTTTAAATCGATCGAACATCAATAATTGTATTTTAGTTTAACAACAAATATTTGTTTATTGCATGTTTTACTTTTTTACCACAAATTATTATATTTTTCAAAATAAATTGATCGGACATTAAAAACAATAGATCGTATTATTCAAAAATTATTTAGAATTGTATTTTAATTTAAAACTTAAATATATTTTTTAATTTTTCTTAGTACATATTTTTTATTTTACACTACATATTTTGGCAAATTTAATTACATATACGTGTGTACATATTTTTTGGTTTTTTATTACATATGAATCCCAGCCCTGGTTATTATCATCTCGCAGGTGAAACGCGTGTCATTTCCTCGGCTCAAGCGCGCGCGAAAAATGTCCTGCGCGAAGAGATTTCCTAGTGGCGTATGGCTTTTTTGTTTTTCACACGTTTCCGTCGTCGTGAAATAAGACGTCGTCGTCTGTCGTAATTGTTATCTCGCGCATTTACTCGCAATTATTCTACTCGCCGAGGGGCTTTATAAATAAATAAAAAAATTATAACGTTATAAGCGTGTTAGATATTCGAAATAGTTTGTTGGCATTTTAAATACCGAAAAGTTTCCGAATCAGCCGAACGGTGGGGGCGTTTGAGTACGCTCGACCAAAGCGGACGAAAACCGTCGAACGCCGAGGCACCCCCGATTTCGAAGCGCGGAAAAACGAGCGCAACAATATTTTTCGCCGAACGAAAAAAAAAGTAAATTAGCATTCCGGTTTTACAAAAGCGTCGCGATAAATAATATTTTGTAGTTTATTTACAGACGTCATCTTGCCAGTTTTAAAAATCCGTTAATAAATGCGGCGGCGGTGACGTAGTTTCATATTGTCACGTCGTTAAAAATTCAAACACTATTTCAGCTTCCCACCGAGCAGTATAAATAATAAACGCCGTCGATGTTTGGAATTTAACGCGCCAAGACGTTTCCCCTATTCATACTTTATATATAATTCGCCCGGCAACGGTCTCGGTCGGATGTATTTTCTTTCGGAACATTTTTGTAATTGGAAATTTTAAATTAGTCATCATGTAAAATGTTTACACTTAAGCTCTGTAGCCACTATAGTAGTGCTGCTGCCGCCGGGAGTAAATTGTTTTTCTCGCGAAACACTGAAATTACTAATTTTCCGCCGCCTTGAATCCCGAGTTGTAAAACAAAAACCGCCGGCACCACATCGAACCATAACTTAATGATTTATTATTTTATGTTGAACCTCGAACGTCGGTCTCTCGGAGTTGGCCCCGCGTCTGAATGTTATTTGCACGCGCAAATGTACGCGTTTATCGTTTTTAATTATTATTCGCTCGCGTCCCGGGCATTTATATCGTTTAGAAAGTTTTGTGCTTTTCGCGCAGTTTACGTGTTTGGTTCTTGGCAATACCGGTCGAGTCGAATCGGATGTCAAAGGTCCGGAGAGCGAAAGGATTCGCATTCCCCGAAGTCGATCGCGCGCCGATGCGATTTGAAGTTTTCGAATTAACGAGTTGCCGCGCGTCGTCCGGGTTAGAGAATACGTATATTATCGTACAGTTGGCCGTAAAAGAGTTTGAATCGACGAAATGATAAATAATTCCGCGATCGGGGCGGCGGCGGCGCGGCGTGTAAATACTTAATGGCGAAACGACGGACAAGAAAAAAATCTAAACGCTAGGACGTTTGAATTATACAGGCTAATCGAATTATGCGCTTTGCGAGGCGTTCGCGCGATGTGGCGATTACGGTCTCGATGACGTGAACGAACAAACCGCTCTGTCGACGAATCTCTGGATTTTCACGTCATAAACGTATAATGACAAAATATTATCTTATATAATATATTATATAATTCTAATGAACGTGTGTATGACAGTGAACTCTTCCTAAACGGCTGGACCGATTTGAATGAATTTTTTTTTGTATGCGTTTGGGTGACGCCCTGGATGGTTTAGATTCGGAAAAATTTTGGAAAACCCAATTAAGGGAGGTGCTCAAACGGAGATTTTGTGATGTACTTTTGAAATTTTTGTTTATAAATGGTTGCTATTGGTTATAGGAAAAATTCAGCCCATTTATATGAACGTATACCTATACTGTAACCACAGTGACCGTTATCATTGTTTATAAATTTTTTTGCGAATCATTTTCAATTAAAATATATAGAAGTGTTTCATATACTTTTCACATATACATACTTACAATAAGTTAGTAATTTTTCATAATTCAAAATTTTAAATGGCAAAACAACGTTTGCGAGGACTTCTTCTTCTTCTTCTTCTCTACTAAAGGCCTTGCCTTGTCGTTGCAAATCTGGTTCTCCATTCTTCTCTATTAGAAGCCAATCTTTTCATTTCTATATATTGACTACAGCCAGCTTGTTTTATCATTTCTTTTATGTATGCTTTCCTCGGTCTGCCTCTTCCTTTGTAACCATTTATTCGTCCCTCAAATATATTCGTCATAAACAGATTATGCCTAAGTAGATGACCGAACATTTTTCCACTTCTTCATTCATTTTTCACTTGGTTTAATACATCTACGTTACTTTTCCTTTCTGTCCAGCTTATTTTCAACAGTCTTCTCCATATCCACATTTCCATGGCTTCCAATTTCTTTTTGTCTTGCCCATTGATAGTCCATGTTTCACAGCCATACAGTAATACACTCCACACATAACATTTGGCAAAGTTTTTCCTCATGAAATGTCCTTTGCGAGGACAGCTAGTGATATATAATTCTACTGTACGTGTGTATGACAGTGAACTCTTCCTAAACGGCTGGACCGATTTGAATGAATTTTTTTTCTGTATGCGTTTGGGTGACGCCTGGTTTAGATTCGGAAAAATTTTGGAAAACCCAATTAGGGGAGGTGCTCAAACGGAGATTTTGTTTTTGAAATTTTTGTTTATAAATGGTTGTATGCTATTGGTTATAGGAAAAATTCAGCCCATTTATATGTACGTATACCTATACTGTAACCACCGGTGACCATTATCATTGTTTATACATTTTTTTGCGAATAATTTTCAATTAAAACAGGCCTTTTTTATGTTCCCATTTTGTGACGACGCTGTTTAACTTTTTTCCAATTTTTTTTCACAGAGTCGTTCCAAATACCGCTGGAGGGAGTCCCCTTGAAAAAGGATTTTCCGAAATTCCCACCCTAAGGGGGGAGTAAAAAGGGTAAAAATAAAAAGTTGCACGCGGGCGAAGCCGGGTTTTTCAGCTAATATAACTATGACTATTTTGTTTATTTATTTCCATGTCACAATATTATCAATAACGGACTGCCAGCGCCTCGGTCCGATCGATCGGGAAATATTATGTTCACGTCGCGTAATTCATTGGATCCCGTATTGTAATATATTATTGTACGTGAATAATTATCGCGTTGTGCTGGAATTCCAGCGGGACGATTCTGATGACTGATATAACGACTGTTTAATTCCAGCGGAACAGTGATTCGCGCGTAATTGATTAATATGCGTATAGTAAAATATAGTACGATATGTACGTACGATCGAATGAATCGCGTAACGTGAAAGTATTTCTCAATGCGATTATAATCGAAACACTACTATCCGCGCAGTACTCCATAGTGACTATAAGCCCGTGGAAATAATGTTGCGTCGAGTGCAATCGCGCGCATCGTGTGGTGGTGGTTCGGGCGGGGATTATAATAATAATAATAATAATTGTGTTCGAGCGGGTTCGGCGATGCGCGCGCCATATCGTAATCTAGAATGCATTTGCACGCGGAATACCGTACGATATTTTGTTCGCGAGACGAAATTGTACGCTGAAAAAAAAAGAAGAAGCCAGTTCTGGTGACCGAAATATTATGTTGATCGCCATCGGCCAGTGGCGTGTATAGGATTTAATTTCGGAGGGGGCCGATTATGTATTTAGAGTTTAGGGAGAAATGACTGAGGAGGCACAATGACAAATATTGCTTAAACGCTAAAAGACCTTTGGACTATTTGGACCATCTACCTACCTATCTACCGACTACACAGACTACAGGCTATACAATTTTTATTATCTTATCGCATAAGCGACGGTTTCGTTCCCGACGATATGATAATAATCGGTGTCGTAACAAATTTTCGGAATTACTCCTCAGCCATAAGTTATTATTCATGTCCAAAATAAAATGTTTTAATAATTTTGTTTTTCATTTCGGAGGGGGGGCCGGGCCCCATCGGCCCCCCCCCATATATACGCCCCTGCCATCGGCGGAAAGGTAGTGGCTGTGGTTCAGCAGTGATTTCGGTGGTTGAAAATGGCGCGTCTAGAGGAGCGTCTAATGTCGTCGGACGGTGAAAATATCGGACGCGAAAATCGTTATTTTCGAACGCGGTATCTCTGGGTTTCAGGATTTCCAGGTGGTATGTTTTCACGGGACGAGCTATCATCGAACGCCAATATTGTTTTCCGCGGTTCAAAGTAACAACTCGCGATAATGTCATCGGAAAAAACACGTATCGAATTGAAAACTCGTTTGTAAAGAAAATACGATCGACTTACGAGTTTTGTACTCGTACTTACTCGACGAGATGAGCGTGTCGTAATGCAGTGCTTCTCAACCTGGGGGCCGTGACTATATGACTGGGGGCAGGGGGGGCCTTGAAATATGTATTGGATTTAAAATATTTCCGATTATTTATAGTTATTAATAATAACTAGTCATTTTTTCAACATTTTTTCCACATTCATTCTAAAAAAAATTATAATACCTAAATATGACGTATTATGATACGAAATTACGAAATTATTGTTGACACGTGTAGACATAAAATATATAGGTAAAGATAAGATACGATAAACTATTTATCTAAATTGTAATTTTGTATTGCACTGCAGTTGAATTGAGTCATTACTTCATCGTTTAGTATCGCGTATAGCCTCGTCGTTAACGTTTTCGAGTGATTTTCGTACATGTATTTAGTTTAGTTTTGTTTATTCCACCAAGTTTTTGAAAATGCCTAAGGTTAGTTAATAATTTTTTATTAGATTTTTTATAATAATGTGTTTTTTTATAAGTTTTAAATTAAAAATTTTGTTTTTTATTGAATATAAACCCATTTTTTAAGTTTTTAAGGGCATTTTTTTTAGTGCATTTTTTGATGTTAAAGCATTTTTTTAAGGCATTTTTCTTGTTTTTCAGAGCATTTAAATCCGTTCCCTAGTTATTATATAAATATAACATGTGAAAAATAATAGTGCATGTAAATTTAGTATATTATTAAGAAAAAATAATTAATGATTCTGATTGAGGGGGCCTTGACAGTTTTACATTAAATGTAGGGGGGCCGTATAACAAAAAAGGTTGAGAAGCACTGTCGCAATGCGTAATGTGTTAGTAGCGTTTTACGAAACGAAAATCGAGCGGACGTCGTATTTAAAAATCGATCGTAAAAACATTGATTGATATTTTCATAATTCAGACCGAAATCGTCATTGGGTTTCGGATTACGATTTTTAAATAACTCTAACTATCACACGTCGTTTTTTTTTTAGTTAAATCTAAGAGTTTTTTTTCTCACTTTATCGTATAAAAGTATCCAAAACGCGTTTATCGTTTCATATTATTTTGGAAACTGCGCGCGGCGGCGTGTGTACTTAAAATTACTATCGCGTGGTAGTTTTACCAGCTCGTCCGTGTGTTTTCGCTTTTACTCGCGTCGAAACGGGATGACGCCCAAAGTGCTTTTCCTTGTGAAATCCGCGCGACGGATGGCCGACGGATCGGTTATAGCGGCGAAAACTTTTTAACCCCCGGTATATTATTAAAAGTCGAAACGCGCGCCTACAAACACGGATTCGACGGTGCAATTAATTTCTTTTTGGCGATCGATTGTTTTCGCACACGACACCGTGAAAATCCGTTTCCTCCCCCCCCCCCCCACTCTAATCGATGCGATACGACGAGATGTAACGTCGATATTCTTGATTTTTGTTTGTCAATTCGTACAAAGTCGAATAATTTATTAAGTGACCGACGAATAGAGAAAAAACAAAACAAGGGGGTTAGGCGGTGGCTTTAACGACTTTTAGAGACATATTTTTATGAGTATATATACACACAATATAGTATTAAAATAAAAAGAACAATCGGTCGATAGAAAATCGTTTTCGGCTTCGTTACAGTTTGAAACAAGCTCACAAACGTGTATGTAGGATGGAACAAATCATTATAATAATCTGAGCCCGTGCTCTTTTGATGTGACGTTAGTTATAAATTATAGTAGGTTTTATAAAGCCATTGCAAACACTAGACCAGGGGTCTTCAACCTTTTTATGCAGCGGGCCATGTATTATTTTTTAATAATCTTGCGGGCCGCATTCGTAGTAAAATCATGTATTTTATACAAAAATTCAGTTTTATTATTGCTATTATATAACTAGCTTTGACACTGGCTTCTGAGTCTTTATGATATTTTTTTAAACTTGAAGACTGACCTTGTATATTTTTCATTAACAATGCAAGTTTGTCAATTCCAAGTTGTCCTTGTATCATATCATATTTTGCTGCATGTTTGGTACCATAATGTCGTTTTAAATTGTACTCTTTCATCACTGTCATCGATTCTTGACAAATCAAACATATTGCCTTTTCTTTAATTTGAATAAAAAAATAGTTATTGGACCATTTTTCTTGAAAAACACGACTTTCATCCGAGATTTTACGTTTTTTACTGACCGACATATTATACAAATATTACAAAGAAAATTTATGACTTTTACACAAGTATTATATTATTATTATTTCACACGAGTATTATGCTCGTTTCACAATCGATTACGAACTAACAGGCAACAGCCAACATTTATCTCTAGGTAGGTAATTTAATTTATCTTATCGCATATTTCCGATAGCGATGGCTTAGCCGTTATAATTTTATCGAAATAGAAAATATACATGCTTAATTTCAAATGTGATCGCGGGCCGCATATTATGACAGAGCGGGTTGAAGACCCCTGCACTAGACTTTCGCGTCCAAGCAGAATCGCTAAAATATTTTATATTTTTCTCCACGTCCAAACGATTAAATATTTCGTTCGTAATAAATAATAGCTTTCGGACTGTTCGCAGACGCGTCTGCGTCGCGCATAATTTGTGAGTGCCGATCGGAAAAGGAGAGGGGGAAAAAATCATCGCGAGTCCCTCGTCCGTAGTATTGTCCTTTGAAGTAGAGTTTTGCGTAATTCGAGACTAGGCTTCTCGGGTTTTCGAGTTTTTGCTGCGAGGAGATGGGCGGTTTCCATGGAATGGGCGATTCGAAGGAAAAATTTCATGCCGCCGCCGCCGCCGTAAATTTATAAAACAAAACGTACAGTTAATTAACTTGTTGGGCGCTGACGAGAGTGGATTTTACTCGTAGAGATCAAACGAAACGCGGCTCAACGCGATGGTGAAATGTACATTGTGTAGAGATAAAAATTATAGAAAAAACTCCCGCGCGCGTATCATATTAAAATGTATTGCGATAAAATCGAAATTAACACTAGTTAATAGAGAAGTATTTCGTTTTAAATATCTCCGAAGTGAGTATAATAATTCTTTGGTGTATGGTATAATTAATGTCTTAAGTCAAAAATTGACATTTTTGGATTATGGTATTATTAGAATCAAAAAATTGTATATTTTTATATCTCGTTGATACAGCTAACGTAAGTCAAAACTATAACCCACTATCAGTGAAATTTGTTTTGGTTTAAACATTTTAAGTCACTTTATATTAGGTACAAAACACGCATGTCTAGTTAAGAGTTTTGGATCAGATAAAATCAAAAATTGAAAATGGTCTTATAATCTTAAGTCAAGTCAAATATATTTTATTTTGTGAAACAGCATCATATGTTGTTATATTATTAATTAAAAATATTATTTTTTGTTGTTTTATTTTATTGAACAGGTTAATAAAAATTAATAAAGTTATCATTTTAAATGCATACCTTGTTGAAACTTAATGATACATAATATAGCGTAAGTCATAATAAATAAAAATCCAAATATCTTAAGTCACTTAAAAACAATGAAAAATCGATTTTTAATAAAATATATTATATAATTTCTATATTAAACTAATTATCAGCCCAGACATTATTGTCGATGATTTTGAATGATTTTCCAATGTTTTTTGTTATCTTCCCGAAAAATAGTTGTTTTTGACTTAAGACATGTATACCATTCACCAAAGAATTATTCTTGATATGCCAAGTATATTCTTCTTCCACTCATCGATGGACCAACATTTTGAATAATATTTTTTCTCGTTCGTATTTTCCACTCGACCGTAAAGTGTATTCGCGGGACTTATAATTATAAGCGATTTATAATTTCGGGAAAACTTGGTCAGTCGTCTATGGCGATGAAACGATTGCAGCCACATTCAAAACTCAAATATCAACCGACAATTAATTAATCCGATTGTTGTTTTCACACCGTCTACCTGGCAAGACAATAAGAGTTCAAACTCGAGTCGAAACTAGCAAACGAAACGAATTCAGCTGTTGTCGACGCGTATCTTTCTGCCCGGCAAGACAACAACAATTACAGCTGGGGCGAAACAAAATCGATTCAGACGAAAACCGTTGGATTTTTCTAATCAGTTTTTATCGTTCCGGTCTCTCGTTCGAATAGTAGTCGGACGTGTTTTTTTTTCTCATTTTTTCGTCACGCGTGCGCAGAAATTCGTTTTTAAGCTCAGATATTTCCATTTAATAACGACAAGCATCCAAATTGAAATATATTCTCATTACTCGTTATATGAATTCAGTTGTCGTGGACGCTACAGACGACGCATCGACGACGTCGAGAGTTGGGCGCGAGAAACGAATCGTCTCTTAAAGTGGATTTCTAAAGCTCGTTTCCATATCATTGTATTATTATGTTGATATTTTGACGATTATTCCAACCGAACGTCGTCGGGAACGTCCGTTGTTCACGTCCATTTTTTCAGTTTTTTAAACTTTCGACGCGTATAATAATATAAGCGCCTCGAACCGTCTGCACTGAATATAAATATTACCGAATAGTTTGATTTGACTAGTTGCAGTATAGACGTCGTGTTTTTTTCTTTCGATCGCAAAACAATCGACGTGAAACACATCGCATCGAAAGAAAAAATAAAAATCTATTTTGAATTATCGTCTTGTTTATATTATATTTTTAAACGTATCGAAAAATATTATAATCGCCTCTTCTCGTCCGATTCGATATGAAATCGATTTGTTTTTCTAAATTTACAAAAAAGAAAGCCCTGCCCGCTCCCACCCAGTTTACGCTTTCGGTCGTTTGCTATCGGTTTCGATGGGCAACGGGTCGCGATTCAACGAATCGTCGCGAACAATACTGGTTATAAATTTATAATAAACGGTTTGCCCGCTCCGAATCGTCACGATAACTTGGTCCGTTACATCGTATCCGTTTAAACGGATACAGAGAAATTCTCTCTCTTTGCCTCGCGCGTGCACCTGAATTCCGCATTTTATACCGTCATAAGGAATGCGCGTCCTGTCGCTTACGACGACGACGTCCCACGCGCAACGTTTCGCGCGACATCCGCCCGCGTATTTTATCACGTCCTTTATTGCCCCTACTCCCAAGACCTTAGGCCGAAGGACCCGAACTGGCGGGAAAGTGGTGTTTTTTTTGTTATTTTTTTATGCGTGCCGCCGCCAATCCGAAATCAACGTTCTCGAAAACGCGCGGCGGCAGCCGTAGAGTCGCGTCCGACGTCGTTCGTACAAATATTGACCCGCGCGTCCGCGACGGGCGGCGACCGTTTATTATTATTATCATAAAATAAAATAATAAAAAACCGTTCGGAGAGGAGAAAACGTCCGCGCGAGTTTGCGTACGACGTGTTTTTTACCGCGCTAAAAAAAAAAAAAAAAACCGCGCCGCGTCCTTTATTTATGTTAATACAATAACGGTTCGACCCGAAGACGCGCGGTTCTGCGCGATTTAACGTTTGAGCAAATAAAATTATC
Organism: Drepanosiphum platanoidis; assembly: GCA_948098885.1. NCBI lineage: Eukaryota > Metazoa > Arthropoda > Insecta > Hemiptera > Aphididae > Drepanosiphum > Drepanosiphum platanoidis. The sequence continues at coordinate 1,495,801 of OX402529.1, read as the reverse complement.
GCGCGGAAAATGGAAAAACAAAAAAAAAAAAAAAACGACCGCCTCGCCGCTCGAACACGCTTCCTCACCTCTTTGGGTTGTATGTTGGACACGGGCGGCGGTTTCACCCCGACGCTGTGCTCGGGCGGCGGGCACTCGTCCTGCCGGCTGTCTTTGATCATCTGCAATCTCCTCTGATCCAATTTCCACTGCAGGCTGCTGTATTTCTCGAAAAACGAACCGTCCGTCTCGTGCACCCTGTCGACACACATTAAACGCACATTGTAATATTGTTTGCGACCGTAATCCGATATCGGTCGTGTGCGCGCGAATCGAAAAAAAAAAACCCCCCTTTGCCGCCGCCGTTTCGGACGGACCGCGTTCGACAAACGTGACGACGACGAGTTAAATTTTTTCATCGTCTTAGAGCAGGGGCGGCGAACCTTTTTTGGGTCAAGCGTCAAAATTTAAAATCAAGTTTTTTTAAAAAAATGAATTTTACTAGGTAAGATGAAAATAAAAAGCATGCAATAATTAGACACGTTTTATTAGGTACGCGTTTATTTGTAAACTTTTATTTCGTTTATTAACACGTGATTTCTGTTGTCGTTTTTTAGAAGATAACATTTTAATATCTGGACTATTATAGTTGGTAGTTTTATACATCATTATACAAACTTATAGATTTGATTCTTAAAATTTCTCACACTAAAGTTTTAAAATATAATTTTTTTTTAAGAAAAATAATATTTTATTAAGTTTTAAAATTTGGCGTGCCACTGAAATTCGGTCAACGTGCCACTTCTGGTACGCGTGCCATAGGTTCGCCACCCCTGTCTTCGTCGTCGTCAATCGCAAATCCATTTCGTATCGTTTTATCACTGTTATTTTACGGTTATTTTGGACGGCGACGACGATCGCTAACAATATTTATAGTGTTTGCGCAAGCCATACAGTTTATACGATATTTCGGGTTTTTACTTTTCTGGACGAATATATTATACGATTTAACAAAATAACATCGCTATAAAAGTCCTCGTAGTCGAAAACTCTATCTCTCTTTTTTTTAACTCGGCACACATCTTTATTTTAAGTCATTTATTTACAAACAGGCCATTTATTTGTTTGTTTGTTTGTTTTTTTTTTTTTATATGGTCACGACGACAATATTATTGAGATCGTCGAGTTTTATATTCGTTTATATTATAAATTAAATAGTAAAAAAAAAAGAAAAAGAAAAGAAAAACCAATTCGTTTCTATTGCGTTCTAGAAAACAAGTAACGCCAAATCGCATTGGATGTTTGTAATAATCGCCAAATAAGAAATCGACAGTGGAGGTCAACTCGTAGAGTTTTTTTTTTCATCGGATGGCAAAAAAAGCGTGTACGAAAACAATTGTTTTATAAAATACGATAGACGACATTCGTTAATTGAATTTTAGTCGTACAACAATTTAAAATCAAATCATGTGGGGTTTTTTTTTCGCTAGGTGAAGCTAGAAAGCGATACGCAAATTGGATAAATTAGCAGCCGCGTATTATTCGATTTGTTCGGGTGACGTTTTCTTTTTTTTTTTTACGTATAGGCGACGAATCTTAAAACTTGTCAATAAATAATAATATAATTCATGATAATAACCAGGGCTCGGGACTTAAAGCACTTAAAAACATCATTATAGGCACTCGAATAAGCATTTAAAAAACTTAAATTTAAGCAAAACTATTTATTAAAAAAAAAAAACAATAAAATAAAAAATAAATCTTTATCTTTATATTATTATAAAAAAATTAAACTTAATTTTCAAGACTGAAGATTTGACGGACTACGCGACAACGTAGATAAGATAAGAATTATTTTTAATTTTAATTCAATCAAAAACAACTTTGCAGGAGAAAATCAGAGAAAAAAGTATAAAAACCGGTCAAAAAAGCCATAATTATCAGAAAATGACTGGAAATAAGCATGTTTTTGAAAAATCACTAAAAAGAGCAAAAAAAAGCACTCTCAAATTTCAAAATCAAACGTGCTGTAACATAACATACACTTCTATAGCACTCTGCTACATTTTAAGTCAATCCATAAAAATAAGCAAATGCTCTAAGTCCCGAGCCCTGATAATAACAATATAATAATTTCGATGATATGCATAATATTATATTCCCGGAATAGTCGCGTGATTTTGAGATAATATGACAATTATTTATATTTTATACCTTTGTGCTGTACGTCTGCACGGCAGATGTTTGATTTCCACCGGCAACAGTATTTAAAACGAAACGCGTTTAGAATACGATAAAAAATCGACACGTGTTTGCACTCAACGCCGCGACGGTCGGATGATGGTCGAAAATATGCCGTCGGATTTATAATATTACTCGCCCCATTTCGTCGGGTTCCCTCTTCGATATCAGACCCGACGACATTTCGTATATCCAGTGTCAACATCAGTGTCGTATTATGTAATTTATTGATTATAAGTATGCTCAACGTTCGGAGGCGAAAGAGGAGAAGGAGAAAGAAGGACGGGGGAAAAAAAAAAAAAGGTCACGCTCTTATCCGACAAAATGCTCCCGTCACTATATCTCCCCGAGGGCGCGCGTCCTAAAAAAAAAAAAAAATATAGAAAACCGACGACTAACCGAAAGGCCCAAATTTATCGAGTTATAATATTATATTATGTATTGAAAGAAAAAAAAAAAAGAAAAAGCGACGACGGCTTAACTTAAACCGAATATTCCTATCAGAAAATATGTTACGCGGTTGAATGGGGAAAATATCGCATTATTATATTTACATTCCATCTAGTTTGGGCGACGAGTCCATAATATACGAGATATTCGGGTCCGATCCGACGGCGGGGAACGTACACGAATATACTCGCACAACAACGTCCAAAACGGAAACGCCGCCGCGTTTATTCCACGTCGAAACGGTAAACTAGGAACCAGTGCCGCAATTATGAATTCTGAGGCCCGTGTGCAAGGATTTATTTAGAGGCCCCAAATTAATAATATATTTATTACTCGATCTTTGTATTGCTACAGAAATTTTTTAGTATTTTTTAGTACTATAACTTAAATATTTGACGGATTCGCGGAACCGATCAGAAGAATAAATTATGTAAATTTATAAAAATTTGAGCTATAACGAATAATCAAAAAAATAACGAACAACTTAATTCAGTGATCCAAGTCACTAGTATCCATACAATAATTATTTGAGAAATATTTCGCAATAACAGAGAGAGGGGCCCCTGCGATAATGACTATTATTCTACAAATTATGTCATACTTTATAATATCATTTTCGTAATTTTAAATCCTATACAATAATTTGTACGTTTTACTATAAAACCGAATTATTTACAGATCCAATGAAGCACCTTGTATGATATTAATTATCATCTACTTATGCTAATAATAAATTCATTGAAAACAATTACAAAAAAATCGAAAAACTTTCGAGGTACGAGCCACGAGGAAGTAAAGAATACCAATATAGGCTAAATTCATTTTGAAACGGACAATCTTCAATTTTTAGCTTATTTATTGGCCCGTGTGCATCGCACACCTTGCGGCTTGCACACCCAATTGTTGCGGCACTGCTAGGGACAATGTAATGTTTTCAATCTTGTAATAATTGGACGCGCGCTGCGGCGGCGGCGGCGGCGACGACGTTTTCGCGGGTTCTCAGCGGAAAATATGATTTTCAATTTGAAATCGAAACGGTGTTGATTAAACAACGTTTTTAGAGAGCGGTGCGTATATAAATAACGAGCAGAAGGTTCGCGCGGCTGTCGGTGGCGAATCGATATTGGCCAGTCGAAAACGATCGATCGCTTGATGGCCTCGATCGAAAGCGTTTATGTCGAAAGACGAAATTCGTCGCGAACGAAGATCGCTCGTGAAATCGATAGAAATTATTTATTTTATCCGTTTATATTAGGGTGACGACCATACGTCCTGTTTTATACAGGATTGTCCTTTATTTCGGCTTCGTGTCCTGTTGTCCTGACAAACGTCACTCTGGACGCTTTTTATCCCGTAATTTCAAGTCTGGTCCCTTATCAATCCTTTATTTGTCCGACTTACTGTTAATTCATAAAATTTTGAAATTGATTTTATTGTGAATATTTTTGTATGACATTATCGAATAGAATAATATAATAATCTATACTTGTCAGTTGTATTTTTGTTTTTAACATAATTATTGTTACATCACATTGTTGTTGGTGGCGTATATATTAATAGTATATTTATAATTTTGTATAGTTATATCTCATCAAAAACACTCCGTGTAAAAACGGAGTTTTTCGGGGAAATTTCGGGCGGCCAGATAGTTCGACGCAGCGCCGCCGCCGCCGTGACGTTTCAAAATAAAGTTTTATGTATTTTAATTTTCGAGTCGGCGGCGGGAAGAAAACAACTCGCAGTCGATGCTCTCGACCCAATCGATGTCACGGACGAGTGTGTGCGTTATGAATTGAAACGACCAGTGTAGTGTTTTTCTAATATTCGTTCACTGCAGCAGTGGTGTCCAACTTTTATTTACTGAGGGCCAAAGTTGAGATAAGCTTTGCCGAGAGATTGTTCGAGAGAAAAATGGATAATTCGAAGACGGATATTATTATTTTATTACTATAATCTATAAAAATTATTTGACTATAAATTTACCGCGGTAAATAATGCCGCGGCGACAGCGAAACGCTCTATACATCGAACGTTAATATAGACAAATTAGTGATCAATGAGAGGTTTTCGCTGTTTTTCACGATATCTCACGTGGATCGCGAAATATACCCGTTTTTCGACGTATTTCGCGAAACAGAACGGCGCGGCATTACGTATATTATAACTTTGCGTTTGTTTGAACGTTAAACGCGCGCGCGGTGCTCGAACCACACTCGTTCTCGTCGCCGCGCCGGCCCGCGAAAGCGCACGTCATCGGATTATTATTACGCGTACGAAACGTCAAAAGGCGAACATTTACACTGCGAATACGAGAATGTGTCGCCAAGTGAAATACAAAAAAAAATCACTTATAAAACATAATATTACAATATATTCGTATTTATGTGTCGCGCGTATTTATCATATATAATGTATATAAATGTCTGCCGTTACTTGCGACACTCGAGCAAATGCGAACGCCAAACAATTACTACGTCCGCTTTATACCGATTACGAATTCAGTTTGTGTACCGCCTATAAGTTTATTACCGTCGCGCCGAGGAGTAGGTATTATATATGTAAATATACGCGGCGCGGCAAAATTGCCGTACGTACGTCCTTCGTCCTTCGTCCCGAATCGAATTTCGCAGGAAAAAATAGACTCTGCCACGAAACGTCGGCGCGGCACGATGTCACGGCGACGGACTGCTGCCGCCGTTCGATTTCCGGACGTTTTTATCGATCGAACACGCGCGGCGCGGTGTTTGTGGGTCTCGTACGACAGTGTTTCCAGCGGCAAAAAACGCGTCCCTCTCGCGTCACCCCTCGATCCCGTCGACAAGTTGATCGCGCATCGATCGATTGACAACTGAAGGACATCCGCAATCCGGCGAAATCCATTCGTTTTTGTTGAAAACATAAGAACAACACGGACGACGCGTTTTCGGTTTTGTTCGTTCTCTCGCCCCGTATCCTCAAACGCGTCGTGTATTATCGACGCGTCGCACTGTGATGCGAATAAATTAATTACACAAATTAATGTTTGAATTGTTAACCATGTCCACGGTATACGGAATCAACCACGATTTCGTCAACTGCGGTATGATCGCGATTTAAGGATATAATAATCCGGATTGCTCGTGAATGTAATGAGATGGTAAATATTGATTTGTTTTATAACATTATTATATACATATTATGTATAATTTTTGTTTAATTTTTTACCTATTTTTAAGACACTATTATACCTAAAATAATTTTATTATACCTAAACAGTACTCTTACCCTCCGGGGCGTTATTAATAAATTTAATTAAATTAAATGTAAAATTCTAGAATTCCGGTACGTTTTCAACGCTCGGGGGTTGTTTTTTTATTTTATCGAGACGTTTAATTACTGTAGGTCGTCGAGCTTTTCGAATCGGCTCGCCGCCGCCGAGTTGACCGATGTCGCGGAAACGTATTTTAATTTTCGATTTATGAATTTTCCGCGTAAAATAAACGATCAACTAAAAAAAAGACGTATTCTCACTGGTATTTCGTCTGAAGTCGGCGATCTTTCGAATTCGAAAATTTAAAAATGCACCTTATCATTAATTAGATAATTAGATAAATATTAATTTTTTTATTACATTTCATTCTATTATCTTAACTATTATCATAATTTATTTATTTTTATTAAATTACAATTTATCATTTTTTTTTTCTTAATGATTCGGATTTCATTAACAAACTCCCAGTCATATTATACACATACGCGTATATTATACGTAATCATGCGTTATTATACGGTTCTTATTAACAATAATTTATTGCGATGGAAAGTTTGTGGATTAGAATTAAAAGCATAATAACGACGGGGTCGCCCAATTATGAAACTTCGGAAAGGAAAGACTTAACGGATTGGCCGTCCGCCTCTCGCCAGGACTTGGAAATCCGGATGACGTCAAACGATGACGATAGTAGTAATAATAACTCTTGTAGCACTAGACCGCGAGAAAAAAAATCGAAAAGCGATCGCTCGTCCGACTAAAACGGTTACATCTCTCGTCGTCGTCATTATAGTCAATATAAAATATAATATAACATAATCGTACAGACCAGCGGTTCCCAAACTTTTAGGATCACGGAACCCTTAGGAAATAGTTTGTGTTTTGCGGAACCCTAATGTCTTTACTTCCAACTCAACCCCATTTTTTTCTAAAAAAAAACAGTAGGTACTACAAAAAATATTTTAATGATATTGTTATTGATTATTGTTTATTACAATTGCAAGTTAAAAAACAATTTTCAATGAAAATTTTATTTATTTAAATAACAAACATTTATTTTTAAAAAATTATAATTTATTAGATTTTAAAATAATATACATACTATTAATATTTTTAGTGCGAAGAACGGAACTGTTTCATTGTTTGATTTACGATATTTTTAAAATTAAGTTTTATATCTGAAACTTGAATTCGTAGATCTGGAGCGGCATTCAATCTATGTGTACGTGTCTAATCAACACGAGTGTTATAATTTTATTCTGTTCAATTTCAAGTACATACAACAAATATTCAATAACGATATTATACTATAATAACTAGGGTTAGGATATTTATGCACTAAAAAATGTATGAATATGTATGCACTTATGCACTAAAAATCAGTTAAATATGCATGAAAAATTTGAAAAATATGCATTAAAAAATAAAGAAATTTTTGGACAAAAAATGCAATAAAAATTTATTATTATAGACAAATTGAAAAAACTGAAAAAAATTAAATAAAATATAAAAAAAGTAAAAAAGAGTTGCATTGAATAATTAAAGTTTGTTTTAAATGTTCCGCTGTAAATCTTCGTCTGACGAAAAATCGACGAGGCTTATCGAAAATTCTATTTAAGTAGGTACCTATAGGTATAACCATATTGAATTCTCAACAGTAAATAAGTGATAAATGATAATAATATGTGAAATACAGATAATCAAACTTATATAAGATTCAGTAAAATATAAAATTACAGTGTTTTTCAGCATTTTGCATCGAAAACCGTCAAATATGCGCTTAAAAACAGAAAAAAACACAAATTATGCACTTTTTTAAAAAAAAAATGGTAAAATATGCAATTATATGCAAAATAAAATTTTGATATTTTGAATATAGATATCATGAAACATATTTCTGTATAAGAATGGATGCTATTGGACAACCTAAAAAAAATATGCAAAATCATAAACATCCTAACCCTAATAATAACTATTATTTAGATATTTTTAGGTGAACTTTTTTTAAATAATATATAAAATAATATTTTTTATACAAATAATCCAAATATATAATATGAAATAATTTTCTCGACATCACATACATCTGACGGAACCCTAGGGTTCCGCGGAACACACTTTGGGAAACGCTGGACGACCTGATTATTGTGTCGACCATCTCGTGTCGGTAATTCGAACGTCTTCGAAAAAAATAAATTACCGGCCGATGCGCTTTTGAATTTTTTGTTTTATTTATTTTTCAAGCGCGCGCGCAGAAACTTCTCCCGGGAGACCGATTGAAAATACGCCATTACCGTTTTTTTTTTTTTTTTTAAATATATTATTATATTAAATAAATTAATATAACGACGCGTCGTCGTCGTTGCGAGAAACTACGTATTATCCGTTTCCGGCTTTATTCTTCTCGCGGCGCACTACAAAAGTAATAAAAAACACGTATAGCTCCGAAATATATATTATATTAATATCTGCTTCGCGGAAAATACGAAAACCTAGTCCCCTAAACGATTTCGAGAAAATTATTACCGCGCGAGATTCCCAGTGACGAGTGTGAACGAAATGAAATTTACTAGAACGCCATTTATGTAATAATAATATATTTTACGGTAGACGTTATTAGTATTATACATCGTAGCGGAATCTCGACAGCCCCGAGGTGCCGGGGGGAGAAAGAATTATAATTCTCGGTTTGCCGACGCGCGCGATTTCAAAGGGATTTCCCTCCTTTCGAATTGCCGAATTCTATTTATTTTCGAGTTTTTCACCGTCGCGCGTCGTGAAACGTTCTGCAGCACCGGGGCGCGAAAAGACCTGCACGACGAGTGATCGATATTAGTATATTATTTGTTCTTTTCAACTCGGAAACCGATTCCGCTTTGGTCTTTAGCTCGCGGAATGAAAATTCGTCGAAATTTCATTTTTTAACGCTCGTAAAAAACGCTCGCGGTCGACATTTTACCGTCGAATATAAAGAACGATCGGTCATGTCAATCTCGTGTTCAGTTTCAGTATTCACATTTTAAACATTGAAAAGGTTTTTCGAATTTTCAACTATAAAACGTTTGTAGGTTTTTATCATTTCGTCGAGTTTAGTGAAAATTTGAGCACCTTCACAAAAATAAATCGTGACAATGTATTTTCGTTGTCCATTTTTTTTTTTTTATCACTGCAGATTAGAGTGGAATAATATTCGCGTAAACATAGTTTGTCGCTCGGAATGTTCAAAGTTCAATTGAACAAACAATACGAAATCGGAAATTTTTATTTCGTGATGAAATCGATTCGGACGATACTCGTTGGCTTTCGCTTTCATCGATTCAGTCTTATTGTCCGACTCGTTGTCTGAGTTTCAAAAAAAAAATAAAGTTCCACCTTTTCCTACCCCCGTTAGGGGTTGAATTTTGGAACACGAGGTTATACAGAGTGTGTATGGGCCAATTTCAACAAATTCCGACCGAGAAATAACGTTTTCCGTTTTTAACACGTTTTACCCCTTTCGACCGCCCCCTAGGGTTGAATTTTCAAAAATCCTTTCTCGCTGCACGCCTATATAGAGCATTAGATAAATCGCCGTTCCGAGTACGCGCGTCGCGTGGTTTTCGCGACGCGACGGGTCAGCGAGTGAGCGAGCGATATCATATTTTGGATTTTATCTATTTACGCATTATTATTATGTCATCGAAAAAACCGACGATCTTTAACAAAAGGAATTGATTATACAATGTCATATTGTTAAGCGGCCCATAGACGTGCAATATTATTGCGCAATATCGGGGTTTGTACAATATAATTGATCGCGTGTAGTTAATATTGAAGAGTTGTGCAATATATTGTACGAAATCAAAAAAGTTTGAAATTTATTGTGCAATTCGAAAAATATTGTGCCGTATATTGGTAATATTGTGCAGTATTCAGTAACGTAGTCGTCGTAATAGATTGTACGACCATCAATATTAGCTCTACACGACTCAATTTAATTGCACAAACTCGATGGTTGTACAATAATATTGTACATCTATGGGCAGCCCATAATATATTGTACAATCCATATTGCACAATAATATTGCGCGTCTATAGACCGCTTTACATTATTATGTCATCGAAAAAACCGACGATCTTTAACAAAAGGAATTGATTATGCAATGTCATATTGTTACATAACTTTTATCGAAATCGCGTGCGTGCGACGAACAATAGAACGATTACAATAGAATATTTTTTCTCATTGGACCGTCGAATGCGATCGCCGTCATTGGTCGGAAAGCTCGACGTGACGTATACTGGGAAGGGGAAAGTTTAGAGTCGTTATGCACTCGGAATCAGTGATTTCGTATCGTCGCCTCGGCGATGTTCATTCTCTCGACTCGGTGTTTCGTCTCCTCTTCGTGATCTCGTAATATTATCGTTCTCGCGTTTTAATTCCTTCAATCTCGTATGATAATAGTACGAACGCTCGAGACGACAATAATCGTCGTCGACGAAAACACGCGTGATCGTAGTGATTTCGTGCCCCGTCGACGACGTCAAATGAAGCGCGGAAGAAGACGAGAAAATAAAAACGAATTTCGAACGTGCCGACGACGACGCAATTGAAATCCGAGATAATTAACGGTAAGTGCCGACCACATTTTACTATACTCGCGTATCGATATTTTCGCACAGATCGGTCAGGGCATATTTTGTTTTGTTTCGTTTTACTAAGGACGTGAGTTGCGATTTTTTTTTTTTTCCAATATCCTTTCTCCGGGGCTCTCTACTATATAAAACGAAAACACTGACCAATTATTATTATATTCAAAGCGGTTCCGGCTAGGCGATTTTTTCCACTTTTACCCCTTTCAAACCGCTCAGGGGTTGGATTTTCGAGACTTTCTATAAACCTTCCCCGAGACTTGACCGTCAGTAAAAATCTACCGAGTACTTTTCGAGTCGTGCGTGCGTACATACACGAAAAAAGGGCTTCTGTTTTAATATAAAAGAACTTTATAATAATATAAATAGATATCAAAAAAAAAAAAAAAAACTTTTTTCTTTATTTTCGTATGGTTTTTTAAGTTTAAAGTGGATGTTTTATTTATTTATTTATTTTTTTAACTCGTTAAAATCCACGTCCTCGTCATATTTTTCCCAATACAATTGAATTATTTCAAACAAAATATCATTGATACGACCAGTAAATTTACGTAATCGAAGGAACACTGCCATTTTGAATTCGCTTAGGCAGTCGACTACTTCTATAGGGTCCTCTTGTTAACTTCCTTTTTGTCCACGGCCAGAACGCTGAACGGGAATCCGCTTTAAAATCGATAAATCATCGTCCTCGTTCGCATTGTTCTCTAACCTACGTATAAACGACTGTAGCGCGTCCGCGACGTAACACACGCACCACTGTCGGCTGTTTCGTGACCGTCGCAACAGGTACCTCGACAACGAAACGTGCGTATAGTTTTTAAGTACAATATGCTCTACACACATCGTGCGTTGCGACACTCGAACGCGCACACGACGGCCTTCCCAAAGGGAAGGGAAGGGGGGGGGGCGAGTGCATTTTTTAGCTTTTTTAGCGACACTCGTAAATAATAATATTATCGCGGACGCCTCGAAAAGTATTCTCGTCCCCGGCGAATCCTATGCGCGCGCGTTGTTACCAGATTGTCGTTAATATTTTTTTGTCCAACCTAGACGAAAAGAAAAAACAATCTTTTCACTCTTTCACACTATCTCGCGCTCTGTAAGGCGGATTAGTTAAATAATTTGTTTTTACGATAAAATATTCGCTCGTCGATTTGTTTTTTTTTTTTTAAATCGATTGAAAATTCTACGTAAACGCCTAGGCGGCGCTAGGCAACGCGTTGAACGTGGTTGTTATAAATCTATCGAGAGACTCTCGGAGAATCACAACAAAAACGTCCGAGTATTATTCTAACGGTATTTTCCGACATCACTTTACATCACGTGACCACGTGGCAGCGTCTCGGAAAATCTGAGATCTAATAATAATATAGCACAACAACTCGAGTACAAATCCACACGCACGCGCGTGTACTGCGCGTTTATACTTTCGAGACGTTTACGCGTTAGCAAAAGAGTTTTCACCACGACGAGCTGCCCCAGGAGTCGTTTGAAACGGCCCTCCCGATCGCTTATACGCACTCGAAAACTTTATCGTCTCGAAAGAATATTATTATATCCCGTAGCGCATCGTCATTTGCCCCGCAACTTATTGTTTGTCGCGCGGATCGTTAAAATATATCATTTATATTATAATATAATAATGTGGGTCAGTTTAAAATTCACGCGGCGGCGAGGCCAAACCGTTTGGTAAAATAATATGCGATTTACTTTGTTTATCGTTTTAATACGAAGGTTAATAATTTTCCCCGCAATTCGTTATTGTTGACGAACGAACGGAAAAATTGCCATAACAATTGCCGCGCGAACAATTATTATTTATTACCCGCGTCGATCATAAATCCTAACTAAACCTGACCGAATGAAAATCGTAAGTCCGATTTAAAAAAGGATTGAAATATTATCTTCTGGACCCGGGGTTCTTGACCGGTGGTCCGTGGACTGATTTGCGTTTTTTGTTATTTTTAAATTTATGCAAGAGTAATTCAAATTAATAGATAAATCGAAACTGGTCGGTCCGAGTAGTAATTATTTCATTTATTTTATAAATTTAAAATTGTAATTCTAAACTACCGTGTTGAATATTATTTCCGTGATTGCGAGCGATCACGTTCATGTTATTTCGGTAAAACGTCTGAAAACGTGATTAAGAAAACAATAACAATTTCTCGCGTTCCGCCTCTTGCAAGACAATTACCGGGTAAACCGGTCGTTATTTCGCGTTTATTATCAAACTTGGATGACACATATGTATTTATATTTTATATTTACCGTGTCAGTGCAATTGTTTAACAACTAAAAAACTAAAAGCCTTTTAATGTTATCATTAAAAATTATAAAAAATCGAATTGTTTTCCATGGGGAGGGGGGTCCGTGGTTATACCTTTTACTTGAAACGGGTCCACGACCCAGAAAAGGTTAAGAACCTATGTCGGCAACCCGCGGCCGGCTAAACAATTTTTTATGGCCCGCACAAACGTGGTTAATTTTTGTCTTTTAAATTTACGTTCAATAATATTTCTCATATGATTTTCAATATTATTTAATTCTTTTTTTCTTTACGAATAAAATCTAATCTAATCGTTAATAGTTTATACCATATAGAGTTATATGTTCTGTAAAATTATTACTATTATCTGGTCGGAGTCGAAAAATTAACTAATAAACTGCAGGCTCTTCGCATTAATTTACAAATTTACAATTGTTTTTCATTCCAATTTGATTTGTATTTTTTATACTCACATTTCCATGTAAATGTAATAATCTTATATTATATAAAAATGAATCGCAAAATGTGTTGTAAGTGCATAACTCAACAACCCCTGAACCGATTTCGCTAATTCTTTTTTTATAATATTCCTTCAAGTACGAGGATGGTTTTTACGGAGAGAATTATTAAGAAAATTAACCCTAAGGGGGTTAAAAGAGGTAAAAATGGAAAAAATCCTGAGTCACTGGAGCTTTGTGGTTTTAAATTTTGTCAATAGTTTCATTTAATATAGCAGAGGCCCCTAAAGAAAGGATTTTTCGAAATTCGACCCCTAAGGGGGTTAAAAGGGGTAAAAAAGGTGAAACTAGAAAAATTCGCCTGGCCGGAACTGCTGGAGCTTTGAGTATGAAATCTGGTCAACAGTTTCGTTTTATATAGTGGAGACCCCATGGGAAAGGATTTTCCTAAATTCGACACCTACCGGAGTTAAAAGGGGTAAAAGGGGTAAAAATGAAAAAAAAACTGATAAAATAAAAAGTTATACTGCACACGGGCGAAGCCGGGTTATTCAGCTAGTCAAATATAATATTAGCAATACAATTATCAGTATTACCTATATCATATGTGTACAATTTTTTTTTGCGTGGCCCTTGATGAACAATTGGAAAAAAAAAAAAAACGGCCCGCACGGTTAAAAAGGTTTCCGACCCCCGTTCTACGTAGACTATCGCGCGCATATTATATTATCGGGATTTATATTTTAATAATAACGTTTACGAGAATTATTTTTCTACGCGCGACGGGGGGAACGGGGGGGGGGGGCAGATTTCGTCGAGAGAAAAACCTGCGGGTCGTCGGGCTTTACCGCAGCTCTCCGGCCGCGCGCGTAATACGCCGACACTGGCGGTGTACGTTGCAAAAACAATTAATAATTATAATACGCGCGTGTGCGACGACGGTAATATTATAATTATATCGCGTTCGTTGCGGTTGTCATGGCCTATTAAAACTCCGCGTCCTCCGGCGTGCAACTCGTAACATTTACATAATACAACTCTGAATTTAATACGTACGTATAATTTATATATTTCGCGAGCGCGCGCGCGCGCGCGCGTGTGTGGGTCTAAACGGAACGGCGGTCGCGGCGACCGGCTCTGGTGGTATTCGCTGGTCAAATGCCAAAAACCGAGTGAAATACAACAATGTCGTGTGCGCTACAATATAATATCATATAATATATAACGCGTGTGCGGAGTGAAACGAATATTTTATTGGCGCCCGACACGGCATTACGACGACGGAGAGAGACGTATTTATTTGTATTTTTCTAGTTTATTTTCTTTTCTTTTTACTCGGGTAATAACGATATCGTTTTATACGTAACGTGTAGCGGCAATGCGGCGGCGGCGGCGGCCACGTCGTATAACTCGCAGGACGACGGTAATAATAATTATTGTTTTATGTACGCGGGTAGCTCGGGCGAGATGATATAGGTCAGGTCATATATGCGGCCCTCGGAGCCTCTTTTTTTGCCCCCCCCCCCGCCCCAGTTTAATTATTTTTTTATCAATTAAAAATTAAAGTAATATTATATTATAACAAAATCGTAATATTATGATCGTAATATAAATTTGACGTTTTATTAATATTATACTAGCTGTTGTTTTGCCTTTATATTTCACTTCAAATCACCTGTTGAAATATAACAAATCGCAGTACTTGATAATGAAAAACAGGACACTGATAATATTGTTTTATTATTTTTCCCACATTTCACAATAATATTATGAAACACGTGTAAATTTTTTAATTGAAAACGATTCGCAAAAAAAAAAAAAAACGTATAAACAATGATAACGGTTACTATGGTTACGGAATAGGTATATAATAATATATAAAACGTTAAATTTATAAAAATATTTGTGTTGGGCCACCCTTAGCACCTAGGGGTTTGGGAAATAGTTTATGTCCTATTCTCAGATTTCATCGAAAAATCGGTCAAGCCGTTTCGGAGGAGTTCGATAATAAACAACGACCGCGCTCTTAAAAAGTTTTCTAGACGGGCAATTTTTTCAATTTTTCTCTCCGTAAGAACCGTCCTCGTACTACGAGGAATATTATAGAGAAAAAAATCAGCGAAATCGGTTCAGCTGCTCTCGAGATTTACGCTCATAGCAACACATTCGGCGATTTATTTTTATAGATAGATAATATTATATTATATTAATTGATTAATTAATTCTAAATACGAGTAATTTATAATATGCAATGTAATAACGCGTGCATTATATAAAATAAAATATGAACAGGTAGTAAGTAATATGATTGGTTTTCTTCTGGTGGCGGCTCCCGGTGTGTTTGAGAAAGTGTAAACTGGCCCGCGAACCACAAAAGGTTGTGGACCACCCTAAACTTTCTCGGCGTCGTCGGAGCCTTTTTTTTTTTTTAAGTAGAAGTTTCTCGCGCAGCCCCCGAGAAATATTTAACGTAAATTTCCATCTGTCTTCTATACTTTGGTATATTATAATAAACACGAATCGTGCATGTATACACGCGGGAGTGAAAATAAAACGATATTTACGTATGAACGTAACGGTGTATGAACAATATAGTACTAATAAGAACCGGGGGGGGGGGGGAAACCTATTTATTATTTAAATCTACAAAAAACGTGAGCGACGGGCCTGCTTTTTACCACTACCCAGTCGTTTGGTATTATTTAAAATTCTAAACTATTAGATAATCGTATACAATAATAATCGTGGCATTCGAGTGAAATAATAATATCATATTCGTTTGAAATGACGAACGATTTTTAAGCCGTCGCGGTGCACCAAGGGCTCCCCGGAGCACGTTTCGGGAACCGCTGCGAATTACAGTCACTTTTAAACGCGTTGTACTTACAGGTATCGCGCGTGCATAATACATACGGAGCGGGCGCCGTTAAAACCGGTCGCACGTGGGAAACGTAACGGCTCGTTATAATATAATAATGTGTCTATTTCTAAAATAAAGCCATAAACGCGAGACGTTCGTTAATATTCATCGCGCCGAAGATGACGCTTTTAGTGCGCGCGTGCGAGGGCTATCCGCCATACATATTATATTATATAACCGCGAGCGTTGCGAACTGCAAAGTGTTCGCAATGGAATACCGTCTCGTCGTAATACACTCGAGCGTAACGATAATCGATTGCGTCTGCTCTGCCGTCGTCGTTCTCTCGCCATAACGAGATTCGCCGTTTGCGAATTAATTTCGCACAACGTTTTACGAGAACGTTATATTATATTGTTGCAATAGGTACGTAATTATTATGTTATGTACTCGCGAAATGACCGTTAATATTGATAAATATACATTGCCATTTCGCGACGATATGAGTTGTCCCGCGACAATGCGATCTCGTATCGTTGAAACATAATATCATGAACTCTGCGGGTGCGAGTGACATTTTAGTTATGAATCGAGTGAACGAGAGAGGAATTATCCTTAAAGGAAATATTGTTATCGTCGTCGTCGTTTGGTTTTCATTTGTCTGCTCGCGTTTTTTTTTTTTAACATCAGTCGATCCGCGTTGTTCGAGTAAACGTTCGTACGTATGCGACGCCGTAGGTTTAAACATCATCGTGACTCCGAACTAATAGAAGCGCACGCGCGCGCGAAACACTTTGAACGTATAAATCAGAACGGTAATAATAATAGTGCGATCAAAGCGACCCACGCCGATGTGTGTATGTGCACGCAGTGTCTGATATTTCACCGGGTTAATGGCAATATAATTACGTTCGAATAATAGTAATAATAACAGCAGACGACGCGTCTGGTAAGTATACGAACGAGATGGAAACAAAACGCGGACGTCGCACAGTGGGAGGAATCACACTTCTAGCCGGACAAAAGTATAAAATAATGATATTTAGCCTATATTTTAATTTATATTTTTTTAAAATACACTAAAATACATTATTTTCATTTAATATAATACTAATATTCTTAAAAAAAAAATTTATAACATATTTAACTATAGTAAGTAATAACTAATGAACATTAAAATTAAGACTAATCACTACTAGTCGTATTTATTAGACTTACGTTACCTTCAGAGTTTTCAATATCCAATAAATGTTTAGCATCTGGAGGTAATTCAGTTCGTAATACTTTACTCTGAGGTCTTAATCCTATTATTATTGGATCATAATAATATGTTATCAAAAGAAAGTTAAACTAATCTGTGTTTGTGTTAACGCGTGATGATTTTCTTGAATGTTATCGGAATCGTATATAGTCATTGTTCAGTGACTCTTGCGCTTCCTCGGATAACTGTCCAATATAGGATCTGTCATGGGACCTCACGAGAACTCGTATGTAAAGCAGATTCTGAATTTTTAATATTTTATAATGTTTATAATGTTTAAATATTTAATTTTAAAAATAAACAACGATTTTAAGTATTTTTTTCAATGTCATTTTTTTCCATAATCAACAATAAAAAATGATTGTAATTTAAATGTAACTCAAAAAGGGGCAAGTTAGGGCAAACTTTCTATACATTTTTAAAAAGAAAATAAGATTATGAACCGAAAAAAAAATAAGGGTCACCTCTTAGAGCCCCTTTAAGATTGTTCTATTCCATTGTATGAAAAATGAGTAGAATTTCTTTAATTTCATGATATCCAAGCGTATTTATATATTTTAATTAATAGTCTAAATACAAATTAACAAACTTATTTATGTCCATAATATGTTGATCCATTTTTAAGTTTTAAAAAAAAAAATTGTACTTTTTAACATTAAATAACGACAAACTAAAATGAATAGTATACGTTATTTTCATGTTTTTCGTTCAAATCACTATTTTTTAATTAACCAAACTTACACATATCGGCTCAATAGATAATGAATATCGCATATTGTGATATATTTGTCTTCGACAGATAAGCGGCAATAAATATTTCAGTTTATATTCGCTGATTACGACATTAAAATTTTATATTTATGTCCGGCTAGAAGTTTGATTCCTCCCACTGCATGTGCGTCGTCGTCCCGTGTACATTGGATTCTTCTATAGGTACGAGAGCCACTGCGTTCCGCGATGAAATAAAAAACTCCCGTCAAATGCGTCGAGAAATTACAATTTTTTTTCCGTTATATTCAAATAGCGCGAGTCTCGGAGCGTCCGCGGGGGGGGGGGAGGTAAAGCTTTATGCGTAGGTCACGGGGAGGACGAGGAAGAGAACGCAGACGAGACGGGACGAGAGACAGAGAGAGGAGAGACGTTCGCTTTCGATTAGTTGGTCTTTAACAGCCGTGTCGGACGTGGCGACGGACCCGCTCGAGTGGTTAGTAATTACATTTGTACTGATAATTGTTTCGAACGTGCGTCGTTCTCTATTGATCGACGACCGGATCGTAGTGCCGAGTTTGCGGTGATAAACGCTACGAAATGCCGTTTAGACTCGTATACGAGCGTGTGCGCACGGGAAAAGCAAATAATATGACACGTCACGGCGGACTCGCGTTAATACGTACGTGATAATGTGCGCGCCGCGTCACTCGTTTCGGTCGATTGTGAGACAAAATAATTGTTGTACGTCGCGCGCCAGTTTCGCGACCATACGCCGCCGTAGTCGAGTGGAACGCGAAGAAAGTAAAACGAAATAAAAGGACAAAGGATAAACTCGGCGGCGGCGGTACGATGTCCTGATTCGACATCGATCGTCCATCGCAATACACACGTCTTGTTCCGAAAACAAAGTGCGAACGAATCGTAGACATAACTGGGGAGAGTTGTCCCTCCCGCGGTTTTCTATCTTCATTTTCATAGATTACATTTAATATTACAAATTTTTATTACGATTACGATAAGAGTGTAATTATTCAGGATTTTTTTTCGTTTTCTTTGCTTTATATAAATATAGTTTTTAAATTTCTTAATATCACGTTTATTTTCTTGTCGGCCAGGGCCGATATCGATAGGGTCAATAAAAGTAACGATTTATTTGAAAAATATGAAATATTATCTTTTATAATATAAAAATGAATCGCCGAATGTGTTGCTAAGCGCAAATCTCGAGAGCAGCTGAACCGATTTCGCTAATTTTTTTTTTTTTTTTAATATTTTTTGAAGTACGAGGACGGTTCTTACGGAGAGAAAAATTGAAAAAATTGCCCGTCTAAACAACTTTTTAAGAGCGTGGTCTTTATCGAACAAGTGTTTGAAATCGAACTCCTCCGAAACGGTTTGACCGATTATTCGATGAAATTTTTTCCACACATTTGGTAGCTCTGAGAATAGGACATAAACTATTTTCCAAACCCCTAGGTGTTAAGGGTGGCCCAACACAAATATTTTAAAAAATTTAACGTTTTATATATTATATACCAGCTGTAACCATAGTAACCGTTATTATTGTTTATAACATATTTTTTGCGAATCGTTTTCAATTAAAAAATATACACGTGTTTCATAATATTATTGTGAAATGTGGGTAAAATAATAAAAAAAATATTATCAGTGTCCTGTTTTTCATTATCAAGTACTTTGATTTGTTATATTAACAGGTGATTTGAAGTGAAATTTAAAAGCAAAACAACGATTGCGGGGACAGCTAGTTATTTACGTATTTGGTTTTTATTACTAACATATTTGCATACTATAAGTTATATTATTTAAAAGCCTCGCCTTTACTTATTTAAATACTTTTCACGTGTTTTAGAGTTGAAAATTCGTGTGGGCAAAAACGCTACGAGACGAGATTAAATTTCCAACGTCTAGATTTTTCCGTGGTAATAGTTGCCCCGGAATTTTTACCTCGGCCCGCGGAACGGACGATACTGATCGAGAGAGGGATAATCTCGATCGCTGTCGTCGGACCGTTTTTTTGGTGAGTAGTAACGGAGATTTTTTTTGTAATCGATCGGTCGTACACGACAAAAAGCGTCAAGAACAAGCGGAACAGGCGTACGCGTCATAGATAGACGTACGCGCACCGTGGCGGACGAGACGAGCGCGAATTGAAATTCCGCGAGCGAATAATATGATTTATTATTATTATTATTTCGTCGTAAACGTTTTGTTTCGAACGGTGGGAATTTCGGGAAACGATCGTCGGAATCGATTTGGAAACGAAACGGAATTCATTGCGACTTTATTTATTTTACATTATTATTATTTTGTTTTTCGCGGCGGCGAAATTACAAAATATTATTCCACAGTGTAATAATAATATTCGTCGTCGACCGTAGTAAAGCGTATTACGTTTAATTTCATTCGGTTTCGGTCGTAAAAGCTCCGTTTCACTGATATTTCCAAAAACATCGCAACAGCGCAACTAATTAAACATTCCAATAACATTATTATTATTATTATTATTATTTACCGTTTCCAAAACTTTCGGTTCGCCTCTACGAAGACACCGACTACCACCCGTATATTTCTAATATAATTTTAATTACTGCACTCGGCCCGACAGCCTCGCCGCCCTCGTCGACGACGTTTTTTTCTCACGCTATCGAGATTAATTTATTATGTATATAGTTTTTTTCTCCTCAAACGCGTAAATTCGCGCGTTTCCCGTTTTCGAAATTAAATTCAAAACAAAACTCACCGTGTAAATCGCGTGGTGTCGTCGTTTTCATCGGTTTAGTCACATACACACAATGATATTACGAACTTGTTTATTTATTTATTTATTTATTTATTTGGTGTAAACGCCCAGGTGGGCTCAAGTACGATGACAATAAAATATATAATAATCACATTGGTAGAATAAAGATACGAATACAATAGTAGCATGAATTAAGTACATAAAAAAAAAATTTACAAAATAATAGAGATAATTTTAGTGATATAACGGGCTGCTAAAAACAGTGTTTTAAAGAATACAAATTATTCATAATAAACGGATCAAGTTTTAAATTATTGCACTCTCTCTGGCTATTCGATCAATAGTAAAAAATAAAAATAAATATGTTTAAAGGTCATAGTACTCATATAGTAGTAATAACAAAATATTATTGAATATATAAAATAATTTATTGAAATTATAAAATATCTTTAATAATGAAAAGAAAAGAAAAGTGCGCTTTTTCCACCTGACGATGATGAATTTTATTTATCGGTCGTAAATATCTAAGCACTTTTCTATTACTTTACATAAAATACTCCAGGCTTATTTTTTATTACATTAGATATTTTATAATTTTAATAAATTGTTTTTGTTTATTAGTGTTTTGAACAAATCCAATGGTTCTGAAACGGTTCTATTAACGTAAATATATTGACAAAAAAAAAAAAACGAGACAATTACTACCCTCTCCCCCCCCCCGCCACCCCTCAAAAATTGTATACTTACGAGTGATTATAATAAATATAATACATTTTTTTTTTCTAAACAATTAGAAGACTTTTTACCGAAAATAAAATAATTAACTTTTTATCATTAAACCAGAGGTACATTGTTACACATCAATGCCGATACACTTTTTGTGTAAAAGTGTTTTATAATATTTTTTTCGTAGATTTATTTTATTTTTCTCTTTTAGAAATATAAAAATGTAACTTGACGGAATGAAACGGGACTGTTTTCTAAAAACGGGATGAAAAGCGTCCCGTTTGTATTTGCTGCAGGGGACAACGCGGGACGCGCGGTCGTCGAAAAAGGGACGATATTCGACCCGCGTGAAATACATAATATTATACGTCTGAATCTTATGGGCTCGAACGATGGTTTTTCGTCGCGTTTTCGATTCCACGTGCGATTTCCACGATTATTTCATTTAATGCCCCGTGCACACATGCGAACGATGTGCTTTTTGTTTTCGAGTGTCGGTCGACGCGCTGTAATAATTTTAATTTAAAACACTCGCACGGTGTTTTCCGTGTGGAAAACCCCGCGGCGATTGTTATTTTTCGAATCAAAAGCAATCAACAAAACGAATTCAATTTACATCGCCGCGGCGGAGATATAAATTTAATTACGTTAAACCAATCGTATTCGCCGTGACGTGTTTCGAGCACACAGGTAGGTGTTTAAAATCAAATATTTAACACGCGATTTTTATTTACCATAAAATAGCATATTTTCTAAACGCGCCTATTCGACACTATTATTCAAAATTAAGTGCGTCGCGTGAACACAAATCGTCATTCGATCGCATAATAAACACGACGACGGACGCGCTATTTGCACGAGACGCTTTGATAAATCGAAAATAGTATTCCATCAGACACGTGACGATTTGGTTTTTTTTAATTCGTTTTCTAATATTGGCAGTCGTCGTGTGTGTGTTTTCATCAGCGCGATTTGTCTCGTCGAACGCGGTCGGTAATATTATAAAAGAAGATGTTATATTCTTGGTTTTCTTGGTTTTCACAACGATTATAATAACTGTTGTTATTAATTTTCGGATCTGGAAACGTGTTCGAGCATTGTTGAAATGGCGTAAAACCGCGCGGTCGACCGAGCGGAAATCGCATGCAGAATCGTGTTCTTTGTACGCGAATATATTATACGTAGATTGTCGACGACACGCGTGTCGAGAAAAGTCTTAAAATTGCAATTAACGAGGTTTTTACTTTTATTTTATTTCTTAGTTACTATAGTTACTACTTAATCATTTATTTTATGCGTATAATATTCATAAACAGAAAACTAAAATATGTTTCCATGACATCGTCGTTTAGATGTTTCGGCGGGCCGTAGGCAAGGAGACGATCCTTGACGAACACTCGACGAACAAGTCTGAAAATACAGTAGAACAGCACCGCCGACGACGCGACGTGCACAAACGAACTCGACAATTCGTCGAAATCGAGCGTGAAAAATCGGAACAGTCGGTAAAGTTTCTACTACACTTTGTAATCTAATCATACGTAATTATAGTTGAATCGATTGATTTTTAACGTTTCAGTCGAATCTTTCGGGAGGGAAAAGCTACAAGTTTCGAAAAAAAAAAACAAAAACAAACGCGAAACATTAGCGCGGGTACGTCGTTTTTATTTTTATATAGTTTTTCTTTTTGTAAACGGTTTCCCGAACGTTTTTACGACGAACGGAAATAAAACGGTCGCTAATCGTATTTTTTTCACCAATTATCGGTGCCTATAATTATATAGCTTTGGTTTCCTCTAGTCGTATAATTTTTTTCTAAATTTAATTGAATTCAAAACATACGCTCGTTGTAAATAACTCGAATGCAATCCCGGCGACTCGGCCAGTCTTATCTGAAATGCGATAGATCAAGGGAACGTTGTCACGAACAAACACGCCTGTTTGAATAACAACAATCCTTTGGTCCGTAATTGTGTCTACGGCTTGATTACGAGGACAATTGTAAGCGAAATTAAAAAAAAAAAATACTGCTTTTTCAAGACACGGCGACGACGACGGTGACTACTACTAACGGCATCGAACGTTTGATTTTCTCAAACGTATTAATAAGTAATAATATCGTTGCTGACGAAGCGAATTCGATGAAAAATCTGAATTTCAATCATTTATAACGCTATTTATCAAGTTTCTTTTGTGTGTCGCGACGTCGCGTTTGTTTTTAAATATCTGAAAACATAAACTCGATAAATATCCCAAAAAGAACCTTAATTCCGCTCGTATATCGGTCACTCTGAAATTCGGCCGAGGTTTTTTTTTTTTTTTTTTGAGAAATAAAATAAAATCTCAAACGAGCTGCTACCTCTTTATGACGAGACACGTCAAAATCACGTTTGAAGTGATAATAATAATAATTGTTTGTCGTCGCGACGATAAAACATAATGCGACATCGTCGTCGTCGACGTGACGAGTTCGGTTCGTAGCCGACGACGTAAACAACGCGCGCGCCACGTAAAACCGTCGTCGTCGTTACGAAGGTTTATCTAAACGTTAAACTCGTATACGCCCACGTCATTTCGCGTCGACGACGCAACAAGTCCGTTGATCGCAGCAAACGTCTAGGACAGAATATTATTATTGTCTTACAACGCGGCTCGTTTCTGTCTGAAAATCGGCGAGAAAGAAAAAAACCGCGTGTCCTGGCTTATTTTCAATATGACGTCATGATCAGGGTTCGGATTTTATAGCGTTTGCTATTTTTTTTTTGATAGGAGTGAGCAATACACGATTTGTTTTATGCACCAGGGACTAGTAATAATATTATGAAATTTAATTTTGCCATATTTTTTGCATATTATTCGAAGAATTTTAGGTTTGTAGTGCTATTTTCGAAGTTTTAGTGCTATTTTTTGCTAATGTGCATAACGCTTTATTTTGTATTTTTCATAGATCTAGTCTATTTTTTAACCAATCACATTGGTAGAGCGGTCGTTTGCGACACATACAAGTCGTTGTTGACCGACAACAGCTGGAACTTAAAATTTAGCAAAACACTAGTGTACTCGCTCGAGTAAAATAATTTAGCATATTATTTAATTAATAAATAATAATTACTTGAATTCTATTCTTATTTTCAGATAATTTTGAATAATCGCATACAAAACACGTGTTCACATAGGTACAATGTACGTATGATTTAATTTTAATTGTTAACAGACGAAGGTAATTTAAGGTTTTCTCTATAAGCGTATTAGTATTCATATTAGATAATATAATTTTGATTTTTTTTTCTGCTATTTTTGATGTTTTTAGGGCATATTATAGCGCATATTTCAGTACTTTTCAGTGCTATAAAATCCGAACGTTGGTTATAATTATTGATCTGTAGGTACCGTATTATCGCTATTTTCGCGAGAGCGATACGATCGTCATTTAGAAACGAATCGCACCGAGAACTATTCCAAGTACCTACAACAACTTACCGGCGACTACTACTACAACAAGAATAATTACACTGTTTTGTAATAATTGGAATTTGAAATATTCATAAAAACAGACGGAGGGTAAATATTTTTGGAATTCGTTCGACTCGGCCAGAACCATGAGACACGGACGCGCGCGGCACGATGCTTCGTTGTCGGAAATTCCGAGCGTTTTAACATTTTTATCAAAGTAAATAACAAAATAACGTCGTCGGGGCGAATTAATTATTCGGTTCCGTCGCAATAACGTATTTAACCGTTTGTAGTTTTCTTCTTTTTCTTTTTTTTTTCCAGTCCTAGTTAGGGAACCGCGCCTAAGTATACGGCGGCGTTAAATCGTTCGTTTTTGTTGTATCGATTTTCTCATAATAATATATTATTGTATTCTGAACAGATTGTAAATATCGCGTACTGTGCTCTGAAAATGTACAAACCAGTAGTAATACAATAATAAAAAAAATCGCGTTAACGCGTCCGGTAAAATTGGCGACGAAGCGAATGAAAAATCTCAATCATAATAATTTATAGCGCTGTTTACGTCATTTGTAAATATCGCGTCACGCGTTATTGGTTACGAACTGACCTATCTTTTTTCGCATAATACGTTCGAAACACTGTCTAGAGACTTCGGTTCGTGACTTTTCCAACACTCACCGGCGATTCGCCTTTTCTTCGCCGTTCTATTCGTATTCGCCACAGGCGCTTGTCGGCGCACTGCGACCCTGCAGGGGCAATTGGCCGTCGTCACCTCCGCCACACCACGGGTATCTTCAGATCGTTGGCCGAGCCGAAAAAGTAGTCGTTGGCTTTTGGGTCGTGAAACCTGATGGCCGTGCTTATGATCGAATACTCTCTCCTTCAGTGACGGACAGCAGCACAATATGACGTGGTGTGGTCATCACCGTGGAATGCACAAACTCTTGTACACCGAAGTGTCCCGCCACCATTTTCCCATAACGCCACCGCGTACAATTTGTTCTGCTTGGCCCGTACGGTATAGGTCGACTCGACGACAAAGACGAAGAATCGATCGTCAGTTCTTATCGCCGCGCCGCGACGAGTTTGTCGAACGGTTTGGGTCCGGCGGGAAATTTTCCTTTGTAAAATTGTTTCGTTCCACGTGCCCAGCAGCGCTTTGAAAAATTTCGCCGTAAAATCTTGGCCGATGCGATTGATATCCTCGTTCCTCAGGGTGAATTTGTGGCTTCTGCGTTGATTCTTATAATTGTTGTTCCGTTTCGAATTAATTATCGTATAATTAGATAATATTATTATTATTTTTAAGAGGACTGGTAAAATAATTATATCAACTCTCGCGGATTTTTTGATCACTGACAAGAATACAAGCGAGAGTTATAACCTAAAATAATACCGCACGTTGATAATGACTATCTCTTAATTAATTAGTTAATTATAATTTTGTTTTTTCGCACGTCCGACAGAGAGAAGAAAACACTGCAGATCGCGGGCGACGGCGATGGAAACGGCTATGATATTATTACCGATGTAAAAATGCGAAAAACGAAAATACGCGTGCCGAGGACTCGAAAAGGAAAAACGTGGGGCGAGTAAGACTTAAACATATTCTCGTCTCGTATAGTGGAAACAGCGCGGTCTCGCCTAATTGTAAAATACACTTTGATGTCGTCGCGTCTTGAATATAATATATACCGTCCCTTCGGTTTTCATTATGCTTGTAACCCCTTCGTCGTCGCTAAGAACGCGCAACACCCGTCGAGCTAAAAAGTTCTCGTTTCGCGGTCAATTTAATAACGACACCGCGCCGTCATAATATTATAATAATTAGGGCCCAGACGCCGCCGCCGATGATCTAAAAAACACGAAATAAAAAACTCTCTCTCGCGTATAATATTATACATACATACATACGAATGCTCTTAGAAATAATATTAAAAAACATAAAAAAAAACATGTCCTTAAGACTGTTTATACGTAGATTGATGAAGTTTTTCCTTTTTCCTTTTTTTTTATCCTTTAATAACGAATACCTAGTTACAATCAATAAACGCGCGCAAGCGTACACACGTGTACTAAACCACGAGCATAAAATATATAGGGAGAGAGTCGAGAGAGAGTTATTTAAATGAAACTTTAAAACGCTCATGACTGATATAATAATAATACGTCTTGTAATATAGTTTTTATAAGTTTCTGGTTTTTCTTTCGATCGCTCGGGAAAAAAAAAGTTGTTTTTTCGTTCTCGAACGCCGTAGAAAATAAAATAAGTTATTAAAATACTTTACGAGTGGGTGCAATCGAATAAATAAATAATAGCGTATGAAATCAAATCGCGGGGGGTGCTTTGTCGACGGCGACGTGTACGGAGTGCAAAGAAAAACACCCGCGAGCAGGTGAACAGAGAAAACGAGTTTCCGCCGAAAAACACATCCGCCTAATGACAATACATAAGAGTATCATAAGTATATCGACCAGGGTGCCGGTATTTAAAAAGGATAAAACACAGGACGAAAATATCATCCATAATGTTTTTAAATTAATAAGTATTTATTTTCGTACGGTTTTTAGTACGGTAAAAACGAAAATACAACTGAAAAGCATAGATTATTATACTTATTCTATTCGACAGTGACAAAAATATGGTAAAAAAAAACGATTTTTCAATAGAATAAATTTCAAAAAATACAAATCAACCGTTAGGTAAGGCGAAAAACGGGACACAAAGCCGAAATAAAGGACAATCCCGTTTGAAACGGGACGTATAATAATATGGTCACCCCGATGTACGTACGTAGACTACGTCGAAATCCGTCGACGCTGTCTCCTACTTCGTATTTTCGCGCCCACGCGCGCATTGTTTCCAAAGATTATACGTATAATAATGTAACGGTAATAATATACAAAAGAGCATGTCCGTAAGTGCCGTTTCGAATTATCAAGTTCGTTTGTTCGCCCAGAAACTCATTTTACAAGATAATTCCGCGCGCAATCGGTATTATAAAAGGTCTCTGAGTGTCGTACTTGGTCTCGCGAGGAAATTAAACCGCGGGAAGCAATATTAGAATTACTTCGGCGGCGGCGGCGCGGCGGTAGAAACGCGCGTGTTAATATCGATTTCTGTACTCCCGCGTGGATATTACCACTTGTGTGTAATGCGCGACGATGGCGTACGCGTTTTTTTTTTTTTTTTTAATTTCCCAACTTTCGTTTGTCAGAATATTACGCGCCGCCGCCGCGGTAACATTATAATAATACCAGCCGTCCGCCCGCAGACGTTGTTTCCAGTGCCGCAATTATGAATTCTGAGGCCCGTGTGCAAGGATTTATTTAGAGGCCCCAAATCAATAATATATTTATTACTTGATCTTTGTATTGCTACAGAAATTATTTAGTATTTTTTAGTACTATAACTTAAATATTTGACGGATTCGCGGAATAAATTATGTAAATTTATAAAAATTTGAGCTTCTAAATACCTCCTCTATAAATTAGTATAACGAATAATCAAAAAAATAACGAACAACTTAATTCAGTGATCCAAGTCACTAGTATCCATACAATAATTATTTGAAATATTTCGCAATAACAGAGAGGGGCCCCTGCGATAATGACTATTATT
Organism: Drepanosiphum platanoidis; assembly: GCA_948098885.1. Lineage (NCBI taxonomy): Eukaryota > Metazoa > Arthropoda > Insecta > Hemiptera > Aphididae > Drepanosiphum > Drepanosiphum platanoidis. The sequence goes on along the minus strand of OX402529.1, from coordinate 1,467,127 downwards.
CTACAAATTACGTCATACTTTATAATATAATTTTCGTAATTTTATTCCTATACAATAATTTGTACGTTTTACTATAAAACCGAATTATTTACAGATCCAATGAAGCTCACATGATATTAATTATCATCTACTTATGCTAATAATAAATTCATTGAAAACAATTACAAAAAATCGAAAAACTTTCGAGGTACGAGCCACGCGGGAAGTAAAGAATACCAATATAGGCTAAATTCATTTTGAAACGGACAATCTTCGATTTTTAGCTTATGGTTTGGGAGGCCCCTAAGAACCGGAGGCCCGTGTGCATCGCACACCTTGCACACCCAATTGTTGCGGCACTGGTTGTTTCGCCATATTATATAACTTTGTATTATAAAAAATAACGTAACTCATTGTAAGTATAATATGAGGATGGTGATTGAATGAGAGGAATGGGGAGCGCCGTGGACGATAACTGCCTGATAAATCGGATAACCGTCGACATATTTTGTGATCGTGTCGTCAATGAAACACGGGATACTGGTAATATATATTCTTTTATTATAAAACTATTTGTTGTGGCAGGCCACCCTTGACACCTACAGGGGCGTAGCTAGGATTTTTTTTTTGGGTAGGCCCACTATAAAACTTTTACTCACCGACGGTAATTGGGACTTTTTCTGATTTTTTTTATTTGCCTACCGTAATTTCAAAGTTTTCAATGGTTATTCTTATCAATAAATGAATAATTAATTACTTAAAAATTAAAACAAATTGAACCAAAAAAGAAGCATAGGCACATATAGTTTCAAAAGATGCAATTTTTATTTAAGTACCTAAATACTGATATTTTTACAAAATACAACTATAAATATTAATTTATGTAATCTAAATCTCTAACTCACAAGAGTTAGGTCCATAATTTATGCTATAAACCCGCTCCCCGACATTCTCTATCATTTAAAAAAAATTTGAGCCAAATCGGCCCAGCCGTTCTCAACTGGTGCAATTTCGAATTTTTTGTCTCCATTTTTATATATATAGATTATACTGTTGTAAAAACGTGTATAAGTGTCTGATATATTATTTTTAATATTATTGGTATTTTTTTAAATGAGAAAATCTGGGTAGGCCCGGGCCTACCAGGCCTACCTACTGGCTACGCCCCTGGACACCTAGGGGTTTGAAAAACCGTTTACGTCCTGTTCTCAGAGCTACCGAATATATAGGAAAAATTTCATGAAAATCGGTCGAGCCGTTTCGGAGGAAACTCACTGTGACAGGAGAATTTCATATAATATACCAGCTGAATCTACCCGTCTTTGTCGGGTTTAAGTATGAAAAATGTGTGTGGCCCGAATAATAATAATAATAATTGACATTTTCCCGCTATCGACTGACTGCTATTATTATTTAATAGTTTATTATACAAACACACAATATGAATATTATAGATACACCACAATTTAACCATACAAATTAATTATTTTTACCGACCGACCGACGTCGGTGTGTGTGTGTAAACACGTAAAAACGGGAACCGAGATATACTGCTGGCCTAATTTGATACTCAAAGCTTATCGGCCAGGCGAATTTTTCTAGTTTCACCATTTTTACCCCATTTAACCCACTTGGCAGTTGAATTTCTCAAAATAAAGTTTATTTGTGTTATAGAGTATGTAGTATACTTAATTTCAAAAAAATCGGAACAAAAAAAAAAACGTTTTCAATTTGTACCCTTTTTACTTTTATTAGCGGCGGCGGCGGACGCTTTTGAAATCGGCCGTGTGAAACACACAAACAACGTAACGCGTGCCAGCGATTTCGCGTTTTAATTTTCCAACGGCGCGCGGGGCAATTGGTGAAAAACCGTTTGGCGGAGACGATGACCACGAGTAAGTAGAGTTTTTCGTGAGGTAGTTTTGTTAAAACACTTTGATCGTGAGTATATACAGTACGGCCACGCCGAGAGACGCTAACCACAAAATAAAGTTTATAGACAATGTTTTTTTGTGTTATAGAGTATACTTAATTTCAGAACAATCGGAACAAAAAATTGTTTACCCTTTTTTAACCCCCTTATGGGTGGAATTTTCAAAAATCCCTTCTTAGCGCGCGTCTACGTCATAATAGCTATGTTCATGCCAAATTTCAACCCGTTCCGTCCAACGGTTTGAGCTGTGGGAGGATTTCAAGAAAAAGCTCGTTACAGTTATATATAAGAGAAGATAATATACTAGCCGACCTCGCAAACGTTGTTTTGCCATATTTTCAAGTGAATTTTTTAGCGTAAAAAAATAACTAACTTATTGTGGGGATGGTGTCTACGATTAAAAGAGGAATGGGGAGCGCTGTGGACGACGACGGCCCATAAAAATAACAAAACGCCAGCCATTCGTTGATATAAAATTTATAATTCAAATATATTTTATCATCCAAATTACCTACCACGCACTCGCTGATGGTCGCATCTCAGAATCTAGCCCGTGAATGAAGTTGCGCATGAGTTGTGTAAGTTGAAAAGTATACGAGGGAGAAATAACGTTCTTCATTTTTAACCCCTTTTACCCCCCCCCCTTAGGGGTTGAATTTTGAGAAACAAGTCGATAGATTTTTTCATTAATACGAAACACGTACGTTATGTATTTTTTAATTGAAAATGATTGGCAAAAAAATTGTTATAAACAATGAAGACGGTTACTATACATATTATGGTTACGGAATAGGTATAAAAATATTTGTTGTGGGCCACCTATATAATGGTTTAAAAAATAGTTTACGTCCTATTCTCAGAGAATTTTATATGTGTATAAGATACGCGGGCGGAGCCGAGCCGGGGGTGGGGGGACGCGTGTTTTTCGACGCTGATGATTTTTTTTTACAATCGAGACGACGAGAATTCGATTTCCAATACATTATCCGAGATACGGGCGCGCGCGCGGATCAAAGGTCCCCCGCGGCTTATCCCCCGTACACGCGAACGGTTTTTCCTTTCTCATTTTCTTGCCTCCTCTCCGACGGAAAACCCTAATCACGGTCCAAAGTCTTGCGCACAGTTAAACCGTTTTTTTTCTTTTTCTTTTCCTATTTTCACGTGAAATCACAACGCGCATCGTACCTATACGTATCCCGGGTCCATCAGTTAATCAAATTATTATGAAAATAGAAATTCATATTCTGTATTGATAAAGTTTAGTATTATTATTATTATACCTAGTACGTGAAATTAATTTTCTTTTAAAATATAATAATATTTTTTTTCTCGGCATCGAGAAGAAGAGGGCGGAAAAAAAATCCTTATACCGTCAGCGTAATACGTATATCCCAACAACAATATTATTATAACACACAACGATATCATTATTATTATTATTACTTTTTTGCCTTTTTTTTTTTTCTACGGCACAAATTGATAGACTACGTTTTCTTCTGACATTATACGTTATTACTAGGGCCCGGATTTAAATGCACTTAAAACCATACAGATATGCTCTAGAAAATAGCCAAAAATGCCTTTAAAAAATACAATTTACCACAAATATGACTTTAAAAATGCCATATATTTTTTTTTTATACAAATTATAATATTTATAAATGAGACATAATGATTAAATGGGTGACGATCTACAGTCAATAATAAATTAAGATAAGATAAAAACTATATCGAAAAAAAAAATTGACAATGTGAATGGAAAAACCCGATAAACCTTCTTAAATATTAAGAAAATAATTTATCTTAAGATAATTTTTTGAATAGTCCATGTTTTATATCTATATTGAACAAATATGCATTAAAAACCAACAAAATGACCCAATAATGCTAAAAATGCCCTAAAAATGTAAAAACGTCGAAATATGCAAAAAAATGCAAAATAAAATTTGTAGTTTTCAAACCCTCGTTACATGAAACGAATTATGTATTTAGAAAGCATTGTGTATGATCAACCAAAAAAATATGCACTTTGCATTGAAATCCGGGCCCTAGTTATTACGTATTGTATAATATTATTATTCTACGGCGCCGGTCGTCCCACAACGTTTCCGAGTCGAACGCGCGATACCATCGCGTCGATTACTACCTGTTGTATTTTATTGTCTTGGAAATGTCAACGACGCGAAATCCTATCGATTTCGACGACATAATAATTATTATATTGTTTCTAACGGTGACGAAAAATGGTTTTCGCATTTTTCATATTTTACGGCGCCGGTCGTCCCGCGACGTTTCCGAGTCGAACGCGCGATCCCATCGCGTCGATTACTACTACCCAGTGGCGTAGCCAGGGGGGGGGGCTGAGAGGGCTGCAGCCCCCCCCCCCCCCGAAATGTTAAGGAAATTTAAAAATTATTTTAATGGTCTATGAAAGTCGCTACAAAAGTCTTAATTTGTATATTACTAATCTTAAATTGTCATCTTTTGATTTTGTTCGTTTTCTATAGCTTCGGCCGTGTTAGTAGGTATTTATTTAATTAATGCATATATTATTGTATAACCACATGAAATTTTCATATAATCTGTGGTATAACATTGTGCATAGGTCGATCATAAATATTTGTAAGCGATTGGCGACAGACAGTATTATTAAATCAATATAATATAGAAACCAAAGTCTAAAACAAAATTTCGGTATTTGCGTGTTCAAATTATGGAAGAACCTAGGTTAAACCACCACTGAGTAAAAAATTGATCAGCCCCCCCCCGAAGAAAAATCCTGGCTACGCCACTGCTACTACCCCTGTTGTATTTTATTGTCTTGGAAATGTTAACAACGCGAAATGCCGTCGATTTCGACGGCATAACAATTATTATTATTATTTAAATAGTGACGAAAATTCATGGGAAAACGATAGCGCACAAAACGTTTTCTACGAATCGAAATCGATTATCGTACGACACAATACGCCCCGCGCGCGGCGTATGCACGGCGTATGCACGGCATGCCACTGAAGCGTTCGAGGAACAACGCGATGAAAACAAAAACGTTTTTAATTAAACGTAAGCTTTTTAAAGCCGAACGAAAAACGAAAAAAAAATGTTCGCTATTATACGAAAAAATGCGGTTTTCGAATTTTTCAAATTTCCATGCGGTTTACATACGGTAAGTATGTGAATACAATATTGTTAAACAATAATTGTTTTTTCTTTTTCAATTTTATTTCGTTCGGAAAAAAACCGCTTGTATTTTAGAAAACATTGGATATATTATATCGTTTTAACTCGAATTTCGTACCCGAAACATTTCTAAAGCCGAAGAGGTCCTCTAGAGCAGAGGGTCGCCAACCTTTTGGACCTCGCGGACCTGTAGTGAGCCCGTCACACAGAATGTATGCGGATATACTCGATAATTAAGACCACTAATAATTCCATAACTCTAAATTCTACGGACCACTTATACTCACGTCTTGAATAACCCACCGTCGTCGTTGGAAATTAGGTCTATATTTTATTTTATAACACGCGATAATAAATAAATAAACAATATTATTATACGTTTATTCTTATTTGTTGTAAACTGAATCTACAGACGGCGATATTATACACTACTTTCGTAAATTACGATTATAAACTCATAACTAGGGCCCGGATTTAAATGCACTTAAAACCATACAGATATGCTCTAGAAAATAGCCAAAAATGCTTTTAAAAAATGCATTTTACCACAAAAATGACCTTAAAAATGCCCTTAAAAAATACAATTTACCACAAATATGACTTTAAAAATGCCATATATTTTTTTTTTATACAAATTATAATTTATAAATGAGACATAATAATTAAATGGGTGACGATCTACAGTCAATAATAAATTAAGATAAGATAAAAACTAAATCGAAAAAAAAAATTGACAATGTGTATGGAAAAACCCGATAAACCTTCTTAAATATTAAGAAAATAATTTATCTTAGATAATTTTTTGAATAGTCCAAGTTTTATATCTATATTGAACAAATATGCATTAAAAACCAACAAAATGACCCAATAATGCTAAAAATGCCCGAAAAATGTAAAAACGTCGAAATATGCAAAAAAATGCAAAATAAAATTTGTAGTTTTCAAACCCTCGTTACATGAAACGAATTATGTATTTAGAAAGCATTGTGTATGATCAACCAAAAAAATATGCACTTTGCATTGAAATCCGGGCCCTACTCATAACATTACAAATAATGTTCAAATTTTTCCGCGGACCACCAGTTGGGCGACCACTGCTCTAGAGCTACGGGCATCGCTGGCGTAACACGTGAGTACGACTCTATAAAATCACTGTTTTTTCCATTCATTCATCTCCGTCGCATGACGGCGATCGACACCGAGAGCTGCTTCTCCCTTTTTTTCCAACCTCTCTTTGAATTCGCATCGCATAATACGTTTATTATAATATCGCGTCGTTTATAAAGAATACAATAATAATAAAGACTGCGGTGGATTTTGTATTTCGTCTCGTTCGATTTCGGCGAATCGCTATTGCCTCGGTCTACTCTAATTGAGCGCTGTTAAATACGTACCCGTCGAAATTCCCGAGCGCGTGCCGTGTATTATATAATAGTACGTACTATCTCGATCGCGCGGTCGGAAGCGCGGCGCTGCCAAAGCGGTGTTAACGACGACGACGACGGGAAGAAATAAAAATATTTCGTGAAAAATGGCCACGCGTCGTTTGACCTTTTGTCCGTCGAGCAATATCCCGAGGATTTGCGCCGTCGTCGTCGTCGGATTCGGGCGCGCCGGAAAAAAAAAAAAAAAACGTCCGAAACAGCATCATGAATAAAATATCGTATCGCACACCTCTCTCAGTTCCGCCGGTATTTTCTATTCTCGAATTATCATTATCTCGACGGCGAAAACGATTTTATACAGAACGCGCGTTTAACGCGCTCTAAAATCTTAATTTTTAATTTCGGGTACCGTCCGGAACACCCGAAAGACTCGCACTATTATTGTACGTGATCATCGACGATTTTTTTTTTTTTTCGACTAATCGAAAGCGAAACTCATTCGAACGACTCTTTTCGTTTGTTTTTTATCTCAAACGTTTCAACACGTCGCGGTCGTGGCGTGTGGTATTTTACAAGTCTGATCGTTTCTAATACTCGCATATTATATTTTTATACGTGTCATTCGTATTCACGAGAATAGAGACGTTCCAATCAGAGCCGTACCGAGCCATTTTTTATCCTGAGGCAGAACTTTAGCGATGCGCCCCCCTGGGTGGGGGTGGGGGGGGGGGGTGATACACTCGCAGTTTTTAATATTTTTCAATAAAATAATAAGATCAGGAAAATCAGTAAATTTTTAATTAGGTTTTGAGTTAAACAAGAAATAATATTTTTAGCCACAAGTTTATAATTCTCAACCTTATATTATAGGAAACAAATCAATTCGAATTTTACAAATTTATAAGCTATTTCAAAATAATAATTAATAATAATAAAAATAAAATAGTCGTTAGTAATTTTTTTTTTTTGTAATTTATCGTCAATGCATTGAGAGTTTTTCAACCTATTTTCAAGAGATTTCCATTGTAAGAAATGATTTCTCTATGATCAGCCGATTTCTCGTGATCTAAAATACGATTAATATTTTTCCAATCCGAAAAACCCTCGTTTGTACATGCGATACTTGCTGTTTTAAAGGTATTTGATTTAAATAAACAGCATGGAAAACAGAACACGGGGCCTTACTATTTTTAGAATAAATCAACCAATTTCTGTCTATAACTTGATTGTTCGGTAAAGTTTTTTTAAACCAATAAGGGGAAAATCGACGACCATCGTCTGACATAGATTAGTGTGTAGTAACGAAAAATATTATTTTGACAATAATATTTTTTCATAAGTTGATCATTTAATATTTTTGCGCCCCCCAGCATCAGGCGCCCAAGGCAAACGCCTCGCTCGCCTCACCCTAGTTACGGCTCTGGTTCCAATACTGTCCTACGCTTTGACGACCAGTGTTCGGACTCGTCTAGATAATTATTTATTCATCTTTCATCTTGTCTAAGATACATTTTTACGAGTTGTCTAAATTATTATTTCAGATAAATATTCTTGGCTTAATACACTTATAGCTAGATAGATTTTAAATAAATTTTCGAACGATCGTTTAATTTTTAGTATTGATAAAAATAATCATAACCGTTCAAACAAAAAATTTCAATTCTCCATCTCTTTGTTTAATTATAAATTAATAGTAAATCTTAAAATGGATACTATAATATTATTATGTACATAAAAGTACATTTTTTTTGTATTTTTTTTTTTATCCGTTGACTAGATAAAAGATGAATTAATTTAGTTTATCTTCTATCTCTAGCTTTGATAAATTGTACAGTTGTTGTCTTTATCATCTTTATATAGATGATTTTTTTTTGTTATTTGGTCAGACGTTCCAATACCGTTCTAACGACGCACACGACGCGATCACAAATAATTATCGTAACGCGCGCGCCTTTCCGACTTCCAAGAGTTCGCGCTGCTCGTTAAAAACACGCCGTTATTTCACGGCGCGGCGCCTAAAATTATCGCAATCTGCCGGAATCGATGGCGCACGAAACCGTTCGGACGGAGCCAATCACTGTAATATTACATTATTTTAACGTCCGTTGTAACGCTTCGTTTGATTAATCATTTCTATAGTTTCAATTACTACATAAAAGAACAGTACGATTTCAACACGGTGGCGTGTGCGTTAGCTACATGCGAGAATAACGTCGAGAAAACGGTTCGAAAACGAGGGCTGTTCAAATATCCGACGTCAGACAAACTATAATAATAATTATTGTTATTACGCCACCGCCGTGTGTATTATATTACGTTTGATCAAGAGGGGAACGAGACGAAATTCCGTATTGTTAATTTTGAAAAACCGAAGACTTCAACACGGCGCGGCGCGGTGGGGAGTAAGTACAAACATGTAATGAGTTATCGATTACATAATATTTAATTAAACTGAGATTTCGGTCAGAGTAATTTATTTCGTTTTGTTTTCTTGTAACGCGATTCTTCGGTGTATGTGTATCGTACTGCAGCTAATTAGGTCGATTTCCAAAGCGAACAAATAGCCTACTCCACGGTATCCCAATATTATTTTGTTTTATCGTCATAATAATAATTTTACATGATATTATGCTTATTTCGGAATCGTTTTCACGAATAATAATCGTGAATGACGCGACCTCGGCCGATATGTTTGCCGAAGATTTCCGTCATCGAATCCGTCTATATTATCACATTACATTAATCGTAAACGAGACGTGGAATATAATATTATTTATCATCGCCGCCGAACGAAACCGAAACCGCCGCTGCAAAGACGGTGCTATATTATTATAATGAAGATTAAGTAATGTCGTGCCAGAATGTAGAAAACTCGAGTTATATCGATTGCCGCCGCCGCGCCGCGGTCTCGGGTACGACGTAAACGAGATTTTTCATTCTAACGATCTTATATTATTACCTCGCGGCGTATATAATCTACTAGCTGAATTTAACCGTCCTTGCCGGGTTTAAGTATGAAAAATGACGTGTATTGCCCATATAATAATAATAATTGACATTTTATTAAAAATACCACAACATAAAAAAAGATTTTTTAGTTACCAAATGACTTTTAAGTATGCATCTTGGTATAATATGGTACACATTTGTGCATTTTGAAGTTTTTTTGAAGTTTTTCAAGTGATGTCAACTTACTATAGTTGACATGGGTTTTTTCAAACATCTATGTAATGGTCAGATTTAAAAACCAAATACGCCAATCGATACGTAGAGAATTGTTTAAAAAAACCATAATATTATCATAATATTTATTAGAATAAACCCGGGTCAAATAAATCCGTATACAAATCAATGGACCCCGTGTCAACTATACTTGACATGGGTTTATATAAAGAGAACCCCGTGTCAACTATAGTTGACACGTGACCGTGAACGTGTTAAACCACCTCAGGGGTCGAATTTCGGAAAATCCTTTCTCAAGAAGCTTCCACTATGCAAAACGAAATTGCTGACCAAATTTCATACTCTAAGACTGTGTAATATATAACACATAACATAAATTAGTCTTTTAAAAACAAGACATATCATAAATAACATTAAGTATCATTGTATTATATAATTAAGAACTACACAATATCATATAAACATTATAAACAATCAATATCATAATCAATACCATTAACTACATTATACTCGTATCAATAAAAACATAATGATGGATACGTACAACAACAACAACAACAACAAATGAGCACATAAAAAGGCTAGGGAAACGCTCTACGCCAGGCACTTCTCACACAGTCTCCAACGAGGACTTCTCCTACAGTCTCCAACCAGTGTCGTGTCGTGTTGTACGTCTCCATCAAACATATTTTATAAAAGTATTAATCAAGTTATATTTATTTCGTCAAAATTCATCCTTTTCGTGTGAGTCTGTTTGCATCGGTATACGTAAGGTAAGAGAATATTTTATACACAAATACAATTCAACGTTTCTTCCTCTCATAGGAAAAGGTATAATATAAGGTATTTAGCCCATTATATATTATATTTACATACCAAATTAACCAATAGGCTAAATTCTTCTTATTACAATTGCATGCATATAATAATATTATTCATATTAAAATTATCATTTTTTTTTTCTTTTTCAAAGCAAATAATCATCTACGATGAATTCGCCCGATACGATTTATGAAATATTTGCGATTTTTCTGGACAAAACGTCGTCGTCGTGTACACAATGCCGCAAAACACGTGTGATCGACTGTGTGTGTGTGTGTGTGCGAACTGATAATAACACGGAAGCGTGTGACAAGTAAACCGACTTTTTGAACATGACGTCACGACGGTTTTATGACAAGTTCGCCCTTGGCAGGAATCCCGCTACACCCCCGCGCGCGCCGGGTGTACGAGCGACGAGCGTAATGATAATTTATGTCAGGGGTGGTAAAAACGACGTTGCTCGGTGCGCCGCCGCCGCCGGTAATGTGTATAACGAGTGGAAACTGCGCGCGACAACGTATTTCGCGTATAAATACGTACGATGATAATAATAGTATGTGTTCCGCGGTCGACTTGAGAAAACGCCGCTGTTGACTTACGCCTGTCTCGCCGTAAATACGTACGGACGCGCGCGCGCGATACGCTATCTACGCTAAATAAACCTTTGTTTCGCGAAACGCAGCAAACGCGCGACGTCAAATAAAATATCAACGGGAAAATAAATAAAAACAAGAAACGTTTCGTGCGCGCATTACGTTTACCGTGGTCATGAAAATCCCATAAAGTCGGTGAATATTCGGATTAACCCTTTCAGTGCTTATTTCAACGGCGTAATAATAATAAACTAAACGCGTCGTCGTCGTTATGAAATCGAATTCGTATCGTTTCGCTATGCAATTTTATTAAACAATATTTTACCAAACAAATTTCTTCCATTACATTATAAAATACAATTTTTAAGTATTACAATAAATTATAATAATAAAATAATGAAATAATAGAAAAATTACCTACACCTTTAAGCGAGCTTGTGGCTGTGTGGGGAGTTATAGGATACACGATTAAGATTATATGATAAACTAGATAATTATAAATATAAATAAACAATTGTGTTTGAAAAAATAATTAACACTAATAATCGATTCACAAAATTTGTAAGAACAATTGAATTATTGAGCAAGAGAAACAATAATAAACTATCAGTATAATAGGTATACATAGTACAGTAGAACTCCGATTATCCGGACTAATTAATGTCAAGGGTGGTCCGGATAAGCAAATATCCGGATGATTGACGTATAATATATCAAAAGTTATATCATTGTATGAATAGACTCCTATGTATGTATCTGTGTATGTAATATAATTTAAAATTCGTAACCATAAACAAATAATTTTATTATAATATTTAACTGAAACAAAATAAGCTTTAATAATAAATTTAATAATAATATAACATGTGATATATTTTAAAACCAAAAAAAGCTGACTTGGCACATTATTTATTTTATTTTGAAAAATGATGATATTTTGTTTGCTTCATAGTTGACTTTCTCTTTAGAGCAGCTATGTCTCTCAATCTTCTTTATCGCAACAATTGAGTGGGGTTCGATTCTTCTTGCCTCTCAAACCATTTAAACGCCAAATCCAATGCATCAAAAGCTCCAGAATGACCCCATTTTCACCTTCAGTCAAATCGTCAGTTTCATTTTCCGCTTCTTCAGTATTACCTTCTTCAAATAAGCTACGAACTATTTCATCATCTGAAAGTATTTGATATCCAGGATCATTTGTATCCATAAACGACCACTCATTTGTATTCTCTTCATCACAATTCCCAAATAAGTGAACTTGGCTTATACACACTCTTGTATTTCAGCTATTTCAACATTTAATTTCACATTTTGGGTATCCTCGACTTTTTTTCTCGTCCGGTTAATTGGACGTCCGGATGATTGGCGTTCGGATAATCGGAGTTCTACTGTATTTCTTATTAAAATAAACATTACATATTTTATTTATAAACATAAAAACATGAAAACATGAAACAGTTAAACTCATTATTACCTATTACAAAACTGAGAATAGCCAATTCAGAATTTCCTTTTTTATTTTTGTAGTTATACGATTTCCCTCAGTATAGTATATATTTTCTTTATCGCTATGCAATACATTGATTTATACGTAAAAACGTAAAACCATTAACGTGCGCCCACACCTAACAAACATTATTTGAAAAACGTTCGTCGAACGTTTGTTCGACGTAGACGTGTGTTCCAAACAAAAATGTTCGCTCACTGAGCGAATAATACGTATCAATACGTGACAGACTGTATTTAAACAATATACTATTTTTTTGTCACGACTGTTGGCAAACACATAGCGAACAACTAAATTATTAACAAACGTTTGTTGTAAAATGTTTGACGAACAATGTTTGCCCAAACGTTTGTTAGGTGTGGACGCGCCTTTACGGACGCATATAAAGCAAGGGAAAATTAGTTAATTCATGACAACGTTTTTTTTCATATCACTTTTTCTTCTATTCCCAAAATAATACAAACACGAAATGATTTCGCGACCACCGTTTATCGTTATCGTTTTATTGTGCCCCAAACACGTTATGCCATTAAAATGGCAATTGGGTCTTGAAATCATATGCATTTCTTATCAATCCACTAGGTGGATTTGTTTGTTAACCGTTCCTAACGGCAGCGTGTCGGTGTCTCGTTACCAAGTATATATTAGTAGTTTTAAATGTTAAAAGTTTTAAAAACATTTCATTTATTATTGTGTTTTATATCTGTTGTTGCCCAATTGCCAATTGCCAATAGCACGTCTCAAAAAACCCCTTATTTTGGTCACGAATATTATTTGTTATTTTTTTTTCCATCAGAACTTAATTCGGGACTGAAAGGGTCACTGCTACGGTTTCACGCGAAAGCGAAAAGTTAGAAAAACCGTCGTCGTCGTCGTTTCGAAAGAATCGTCCGACGGTTTTGCGGCGTCGGCATCCTTTACGACAAATAAATTAGATAAATAAAATAAAAATCAAGGACCAAGGGACCAACGTTTTAACGATAAATAACGTTTTTTTATCTTTTTTTTTCTATTTACACATCCCAAATAAATATAATATATTTTCTATACGCGCGCGCGCGTGTGTGTGTAATACGTGTACGTCGAAGTGTTCCGAAAAATGAAAGAATTTATTGAAAAGAAACGCGTCATTGAAAGTAGTATTCCGGTCCAAAGTAAAAAATACAGGTATATAATATACTATTCTTTTTTTATTATCGTGTACGCCAATTAGATACGCCGTCGGTTTTAATATTTAATAACAATTAGTGTAAAGAAACAAAAACATAAATAAGAGTATATTTTTTTCTGGCATCTCGTTTAACGATTGTTTGATGTTTTAACGAATATTATTATATATTTCATATTTTCTCATAGGTTTTTGTTTTTTTTTTAATATTGTGTCGTCGAATTGTAGACGTGTGTAATACGCGAATACTAAAAATATAATATTCTATACGGTCGGTTTTCCAAACGTTCGTGATTTTACCGAATTCTTATCGAAAATATTTATTTCCGATACGTTTTTTACGATCCGTGTTTTCACGAGACGGATAAAAATAAGTTCCAAGTATGATTTACATTTAATCTTTATTTAAAAGCATACTCCGTACGAGACTTTATTTACTATTATTATTGTTTATGTATATTCTAAAAGGGTTTTCTGACAAAAGGATAAAAACCAAGTCGATATCATAAAACGGCATATTCGCTCTCCTCGGAATCTAAAACGGAAAAAAATATAAATAATTTCTTTTAAAACAGTTTCAACTCGTCGAATACAATAATTGAACGTGAATTAAACGTGTTTTATATTCAGTGTCGTAGAACGATACAACGGCGAGCTGTTCAATAGTACTCAATCGAATCGTTATAACTTTATAAGTATATAATAGTCTCGACGTTAAATTCTGCTTTAAAAATAGAGAATTTATTTTATCGATCAAAGTTACCGTTTAAATCGAGAGCCGGGCGTTCGTCGCGAGTCGAGCCGGTGTAAAGTTAAAAAAATTTAAAAAAATAGTCTCGACTCTTTGTGTTAACGGTTTTTTGACTCGATCGATTCTCGCCTTATATGCTCGCGCAATATTTTGATTTTTCATCGATCGACGAGGAATTGCGTATTTCGACCGTCATAGAAATGTTCTTTTTTTTTATTCGTCGCGAGCTATCGATATAAAATAATATATTGATTTTATTTATAGTGTCCGCCGAGCTTAACAAAATATATCTGCCAGTTCTTGTCGTTGTTCTTGCCTTTCTCACATTTGCGTACGGACTGAAACTTATTCGTAGGCGAAACGGCGAAGACAATAATATAATATTATTGTCATCGATAAACTAACTGCCGAGTTTTATACGAAACTTTGTTATTTATCCATACGAGTAAACCCTATTGGACTCGTAACAGTGGAGTGCTGTGTATTTTTCGCTTAAATGAATTAGGCGCGATCGTCGGCGAAAGTAACCGAAATAACAATAATGCCGGCCATACACGTTACGGTATACCGGAGAGGTCTTCAGTTTTTTTCAACGATGGCATCGAATGATGACGCACTAGGTTTGTTAGCCCTCGCATTAATTATGAAAAAAGAAGAAACAAAACCAGTGAAAAGGAAACGAAGAAAGTGGTGTAAGGATTGGTTATTGAAAAGAGCAACTTATAGTCATGTAAACTTATTAAATGAATTGAAATTTGAACCTGAAGATTTTAAAAACTATCCCAGAATGGACGAGAAAACATACCTTGTTGGCATGCCTGCGCAGGTATACCTCTCCGTTAGACCGTAACGTGTATGGCCGGCATAAGTAACCGAATAATAATTATTATTGTTGAAATCGACCAGGTTATTCGTTCGAGTGGATTATGGATTCGAATAAATATCGAGTGCTCGTTATAATAATATGTAATTCGTCGCGCTTCGTTTCACGCCGAACACAAAAATCGAACAATACGTGTGAAACAACACTGTAATTAAATAATTGAAAAGCGAGTGTTTTGGATTAGGTAAATTATTATTGCCTCCGCGTTTATAATTCGGCGAGTACTATAGCATATTTACGAGTATTTTTTTTCAATCAAACAAAATCCACACTCGACGACGACGGGTCGAAATAAAAATAACAACCGCCGCCGTAAAATCAGTCGAGAGTTGTGTTTTATATGGTAAAAAAACGTTTCTATAAAAATGAAATGTCCTCGTCCGACTTTTCAGTAGTGCTCAATGCAAAACGGCATTCGACTTCATCGTAAAACTCAAAATCACTCGCCAAACCAAAAGGGGGGGGGGAGGACATTATAACGATTGTTCGACGGGATTTGAAATAATATAATTATTATTTCCTCTTATAAAATCTAACCGTATTTCGACGTTTGATTTTCGATCGAATCGACGACGCGCGGTAAATTTCACAGTAATTTTACAAATGTGAAAAAAAAGAACGTTAATGTGTCTTCATAAAATCAATACATAATGTGCATTTATAAATTTTTTTTTTTGAGTTCTCTCGAATTATCTGAAAATAACTTTCTCGTAGTTTCTATATACTTTAAAGAGCGCTACATCGGCGGCGGCAGTCGACTTCTCTCGCCACACGGTCGGTTTCATTTGAACTCGGACCGCTGACAACTGTAACGAAAAAGGATAAATCCCTTTTTCCTTTTCACATATTTCGTTTGATTTCGCGACGCCGCGCCGTTGCATCGCGCGTGAGAAGAAAAATACCCAAGATAAATAACATTGAAAACCAAAAAAAAACTCCAGTAAGAATATTGATGCATTTCGCGCCGCGATATCGATGTCTTGAAAAAGCAGCACTATTTTTCTTAAAAAAAAAAAAAAACAAACAATATTCGAAGCGGCGCCTCGTTGTGATATATACAATGTACGTCATACTCTGTTGACTCTTACTGTTGATTTCATTAGAATTTCTAACATTTTGTCAAAACATTGCAATTTCGAATGACGTATCGATTGCAGTCGTTACGGGTTTAGCGGTTGCAATTGCAGCAACAACGATTGCAATCAATAAACGACAAAAATGCATAAACCCACTCGTAAAGAACTTATAATAATTGTATATCAAGACGATATTATTATAGTGGTAATGATTTCGAGACGAAATCACGCGGAAACATTGAAAAACGCTTCTTTTTTTTTCGGTTTTTCTTTCGCATTTTTTACGCAGAAAGTGTCTCGGATTTCGAAAAAATCAACTCTGCGGATCAAGACCGTGCGGGACCGATCGGGAAAACAACGCATCGCTTTTTAACACTTTCAATGCCGACGTCGGATATACTCCGACAGTGTTGACGAACGCGCCTGGCCGACGTCGGATACGCTCCGACGTAGTTATAGTTATTTTCAAAGTGTTTTTAAATAATCAGCTGATGGTTTATGACTACAATATTTTGGTTGGCCACTCAGTATATATTTTAAAATTAATTGGTACAATTGGTTTTTAGTTTCCGCCATTTTTGTGATTTTGTATTTATAACGTTCGGTAATACTGTATAACGAATGCAAAACACATGTTATTTGTGTCGGATAAGTGCCGACGGTCGGCCATATGAAGCGTCGTCACATAGTATGGCCGACGTCGTCACGTATCCGACGGCGTCCACGTTTATCAAATATTAGCTTGGCGCGATACACCAAAATAACGTCGGCATTGAAAGTGTTAAACGGTACCATCTATACTCGCGTTTCCAACGCCGCCGTCCACAGAAAAATATATTATGGTCTCACTCGGCTCGTAATGTGAAAAAATAATAACAACGGCGCGGCGGCGTATTGTACGCTTCGTCATCTGGAAATGTGCCGCGCGTTAACGAATAAACAATAGAAACGAAATGAGATTTTCGGGAACCGCGCGGTAAAATACGGTTGTTTTTCAAGAGGTATAAAAAACGCGCGTACACATACATCACCGAGTCCGGTATTACGTGAAAAAAAAAAAAAAAAAACCGTACCGACGACCTTTCCACCGAATTAGCGGTATTACTGCAATGGATATATACGCGCGCGTTCGGTTTTATTATCATCGTTATTATTATCATCGTCATCGTCGCGTATATTTCCCCGAGAGCTTCGCATGCTACGACGTCGACGGGCGAATAAAAAAAAAAAAAATACAATAAAAAACGCGAATCGTATTAACGGCTATTACAGCGGGGGGGGGGGGAATGACCGCGTCCACGACGACGAAAAAAATAAACTTTAACATAGCGGTTAGGTTACGAGAATATTCGCTCGGATCTAGACGAGAGTCAGTCCCGGCCTAACAAAACGCACGCTCTCAAAGAGGCTTTGAGTTCTTAAAAACCGAAACAATATTTAATCCAATGCCGATGAGGGATGTGGCCAATCAGATGTCTCTGATTTCAAATAATATAATATATCTCACTGGGATAAGATGTGAATATGATAAGAATGAATAAACGTATAAAATATATTGAAAACCTGTCCAATGGGTAATTTGTGTGATTTTAATTATCGTTCAAAGTTTAAGTGTAAATTATATAAAAAAAATTGTAAACTCCTGGACGTCCACGCGAGTTTTCTCAGTGAGACCCAGCAATCTGACGATTCAAAACAAATTGATAAATAAATGTATAATATATCGAATAACGCTCGAGACAAAAGTTATTATGATTAGCTTTAAAGTTAATTTTACATAATAATATATTAAACTACCATAGAAGGAGAATTTCTAAATCGTTATTTATATACTCACCGCAATAATGTCGTACATTTGTGCGCGATTGCCGAATCGAAATTTGAAATTAAACGCCGCCGGAGTTTAGTACTCGCGGTCAACAAAGTCCGAGTCGAAAATCTCCCGGGCGATTAAAACCAACTCGAAACGTGCGGTTTTCGGGTGCGTTCGAATCGAGTGTGGTTTTTCGACTCTTTTTCCAAGTAGACCCGGGGAAAATGAAAAGTATAGACACCGACCGACGAATATTTCAGGGCAGACGACGACGACGACGACGTTGCCGTTGAAAATTTAGAAATTTCCAGAGCAGGCGAACGATTCGAAACGACGAACTGGCGACGATTGACAGACACGCGCGGCCGAAATTAAAACACCGGGCATGGTAATTTCGGGGGCGTGTCGGCGAGACGTTTTACGACGAGTCCGATATTGCGATGCCGCGGCGCGGTAAATGAATATTGTTGATTTCGGGCGTTTCTCTCCGCCAGTAATCCGCGAGGAAATCTCTAGCCGACACAGTAAGAGGAACAAATCCACTGCCGCCGTTTAAAATTCAAACAAATCGTCTTTTTTCATTCATTCGTTCTTTCTTTAAATCTTTTTATTCCAACGTTCGGAGGCGCGCCGTCATCACGAAGATTATTCGAGAGAAAACAAAATAAACCTTCCGAAATTTAAAATCCCCGCGAAACGCTATATACGAATCGGACGGATCCGATAGAAATTCGAACTAGCTCTGCGCGCGAATTAAAAATACGATATCGTCGAAAAAACCGCCCCGAACAGAGGTCTTTCGCGTGGCGATTTCACACCGAGCCGTGAGTTTCGCGGTTTTTGCAAACAACAACAAAAAAAACCCCTTACACGAACAACAATAATAATCAACGACGCTATTGTATTATAATTATTATTATTACCGTCGCACACTGGGAGGAATAAGAGTTCTAGCTGGCCAAAAGTCTTTGCATGTATCAAACCACACATAATTTTTTATTATACGAGTAGTTATGATAATAAGTTATTTATATAATTATTTCATTATAACGATATATGATTACAATATTTATAGATAGATTTTTAGATATTACATAATTATTATAACAATTATTATAATCTATCTTCTATCTATATTTATAAAAGAGACCGCTCCGATTCACTCATCAACGCCCAGCCCAAACCGTCGGGTCTAGAGACTTGAAAATTTCTACAGTGGTTCCTCGAGCGACGTAGGCGTGCTTTAAGAAGCTATTTTTCGAAATTCCACCCCTAAGGGGGTTAAAAGCGGTAAAAAGGGTGAAACTAGAAAAATTCGCCTGGCCGGAACCGCCGGAGCTATGGGTGTGAAATTTGGTCAGTAGTTTCGTTTTACATAGTAGAGTCCCCTTGAGAAAGGATTTTCCGAAATTCGACCCTTAAGGGGGTTAAAACGGGTAAAAGGGGTGAAACTAGAAAAATTCGAAAAATTCTTTATTTAGAAAAATATAAATATTTAAATTTCGGGTAAATTGGGGTAACTTCTCAATAAAATATTTTGAAGAATATAAGTTTCTGCTTATAAAAAAAAAATCATATAACCTCTAAGAGCCCCTAAGAAATATTGCCCCTCTAATACATGTACAAAACCCATTTTTTATGAATTTATTACACATATACACGTATTAGATAAGTATAAAAAAATAAATTTTAAATAAAACATATCTTGGAAATTCATTGTAGGAGTATCCATTTAATATTTTTAAAAATCAAGTTTTAATAATTTTATTTCAATGGATGGAAAAAAAATATTATTCAACTGGACTATCGAACGTGTTGTTTCTTACAATTCAGCATTAGAAATAACTTAAACGGTGATAATCTACCATATTGGCATAAATATTATTATCTTTATTGTTATATTCATTATCACCAAGTAGTATTAAACAGATATCTGTAAATTAATAACCATTATTCGATACTGAAATTTTCTATTTTTGGCCAGCTAGAAATCGTATTCCTCCCAGTGTGCGTCGTCACCGTTATGTCGTATCGCTCGACTAGTCGGTGCATTATTTATAATAATGCAACGCGGACGATACGGCGCATAATAATTCATTAGTCGCGGACCGCGGCGGCGGACCCGACGTAAATCCGTTTTGCAATTATAAATGCTAAACACACGCACGCGCCGCATATCATAGACGTCTCGGCGCGGCGGTCTGTCGGCGCAGACTTTAACGTCCGGCCGGGCACCGTATTACGACGATAAAATAAGGTGCGGATTTATACGTGTGTATTAAAAATTCAAAAATATGTACTCGTACATACATAATAATATGTATTTGTTTTCATCTAAATACGAGTATGTAATTAAAAATACAAGATACTAGCTGACCCGGCAAACGTTGTTTTGCCATATATTTCTAGTAAATTTTGAAGTATAAAAAAATAACAAACTTATTGTAAGTATGTGGCGATAGCGCACAGTATCGATTAACATTGATATTTCTAAAGATGTCTCTTAAACTAAATAAAACCAAACTATTTACCAAATTTGATACTCAAAGTCCCAGCGGTTCCGGCTAGGCGATTTTTTCTAACTTTACCCTTTTTACCACCTTAGGGATATATTTGCCATATATTTCTGGTAAATTTGTAGTATAAAAGTAAC
Organism: Drepanosiphum platanoidis; assembly: GCA_948098885.1. Classification (NCBI taxonomy): domain Eukaryota; kingdom Metazoa; phylum Arthropoda; class Insecta; order Hemiptera; family Aphididae; genus Drepanosiphum; species Drepanosiphum platanoidis. The sequence continues at coordinate 1,446,201 of OX402529.1, read as the reverse complement.
TAACTTTTTGTAAGTATACAAAAAGTGTACGAAACACGTATATTTTAATTGAAAATGATTCGCGAAAAAATGTATAAACAATGATAATGGTCACTATGGTTACAGTATAGGTATACGTACATATAAATGAGCTGAATTTTTCCTATATAACCAATAGCAACCATTTATAAACAAAAATTTCAAAAGTACATCACAAAATCCCCGTTTGAGCACCTCCTCTAATTGGGGTTTTCCTAAATTTTTTTTCGTAAAAACCTTCTCCTGGCAATTACGAACAATTCAAAAAAAAATTTGAGCCAAATCGGCCCAGCCGTTCTCAACTGATGCAATTTCGAATTTTTTGTCTCCATTTTTATATATATACGTAGATAATGTAATTTTCGGCATTTTTAACTAAACACAATGATATAATTAAAAAAAAACTAAAAATAGTCAACAACAAAATGATGAAATGCGCAATATACTTTCATCGAAACGCGTACAGCATTGCCAGCACACTGTCGACGAATAATTATTACAATAATATGAGATGACGCCGATGACGATCACTTAAAACGTATAAATATGTACAATATTAAGCTTTGCCGTGATTAAATATCAAAATATTTTTAGCCATAAATTATATGATCGCGTGGTGTTGAGAGTCGCAACTCGTGACTGTTATTAACAACACACGACTGGACTGGAGAATATAAGTAAATTATGTACAAAATATGTAATATCAACCATAGCTCGAAATAATCAGATAGTCCTGTAACATATTTCTATTCGAATGAATCATTCGCGACAAATATGTAAATACATAAAAATCCGCACTCTAATGATAAATAATGATGGGGCGACGACGCGCGTAGAGACTTGTTTTTCCGTCGATTTTTATAATAATATCTCGTCGTCGGTTGAACAGAACGGATTTGGACAGAAACTCGGTACAGTATCATCGGCCAACGATTATTAGGAACTTTGGCGAGGTCGCGAGGAATTATCTCGACCGAGTTTGTTGGCGAGTCTTCTGCGAAGGGTTGTTGGCGGGGGTGGGAGGTGACGGAAGAAAGACGGCGCCGCGGGTAAGCAGATGGCTTTTTAGTAGAGTTGAGAGTTTGTATTTTTCAGAACTCCTAATAGGGATTATTATTATTATTATTATTATAATAATGTTGTAGTGACGAACCCCGCGGGACAGAAACGGTTTTGCGGAGGCAGAGCGACCTGGTGGCCGGGCGATAGCTGTTATCGAATTGGACGCAAACTCGAGATTTGCAAACCGTACACGCCCGGGGGCGTGTACCCCCGTCGCAACGATGGCTTTATGAATTTCAGGTTTGCTTATTCCGATCGAATTAGTGGTCCGAGAAGACGGGGTCCGAGAATTCACCGTTAAGCGCGATTAACGTCGACCGGGCAGCAAACTTATCCGATTTACCCGAATAGTTTGTATGGCCATGCTCGCGACCGATTCCCAGAGATTCTTCTCGAATAATAGCTAGAAAACAAATATATAAATTGTTTCCCAACAGTTATATATCTGATATTGCGTTACACTTAAATACATAATATTTTATAACGAGCCCGTGGAAACGTATTCGATCGAAACGGTAAAAAAATTATGTTCCTCGTGTCGTTATCTTCGATAATTATAAAATAATAGCTGAATAACCCGGCTTCGCCCGTGTGCAGTTATTGCTTTCTCTAAATGAAATTCTTAAATCAGATGTTTATTATTTACCTTCTTTCTTTTTTCGGTCCCCTAGCAACATTCCTTAAATAAACGACTTAAATGGCACGTATATTAAGGTGGTCCTTACTTATAGGAGAAAAAAAAAAAATTTTTTTTTTTTACGCAGGACCCTCCCATTTTTTTAATTGTTATGAGAAAATAAATTGTAGTGAATTTGGTTATGATGACTTATCTCCTTCCCGTGCCGCAAGAGGGATGAAAAATGATCAAAGAGGGTAGTTTTATGGGTTTTCCGATTTAACTCAAAAAATATTGACCCTTTTGTAAAAATGAATAGAATATTTATTATAGAATTAATTACTGTCTATAAAAAAGTAAATTATAAAATTTCTTGTAAATCTATTATTTTCGCACAAAAATAGCAAAATATAATTTATTTTATTTATTAGGCAAAATTGATTTTATTACTGTTATTTTATTATATTTTTTAATTATTCAAGTATACAATTAAATGTCTTAAATAAATGTATGTAACATTTATTTTTTTTAAAAAAAGGTTATTTGTAAGTTTTTATTGGATCGACTACTTCAATGTTATACTTGGATTTATGTAATTTTGAACTAAAACGAAACAAAAAATTACCGCTGTTACAATCTCTTGTATTTGATATCGCTTTTCTTATGCCGTAAATTGTTATCTTAGTTCTAATTGATGTAATCTTTAAACGATCAATATTATAGTCGGGCTCACGAAAAGTGAGCGCTGACTATAGTGTGTTAGTTGTCAACAAACTTTTGGTGGACAATATTGTGTTAAATAATATAAAATGCGGCGACAAAATATTCATCTGATCGGTTCAACAAAAAATCAAATTCTTGGTAGCAAACTTCCTTCATTAAGAGACTGTTTACAAGTTTTATTTTATAATATGAGATTCGTAAATATGACTCTATCCGAAAGCTCTAATTTGGTAATCGATGAAAGTCTAATTTTCTGGAAAAAGGCCCGTATACCAAATTCACCACAATTTATTTTCTCATAACAATTAAAAAAATGGGAGGGTCCTGCACCAAAATTTTTAAATTTAAAAAATAAGGACCACCCTAACGTATATATAATATTCTTTGTTTGTCTGCACACGGGCGAAGTTTCTTAAAATATGGCGAAAAAACACCACACTGAAAACAAATTTTCACAAATTTTATTTCACTGTAAAGAAAAAAAAAAATTAAATTTTACATGTAATTTTACAAATAATAAAAAATAACCACGTATATATATCTCCATGGCAAAACAATAATTGTTGAATATTGTGCGTGCGTGCGTGATTAATATTGTACACTTAAGAGGCCATAACTCCGGAACCACATATCGCACAGCGTACAAACTTCACAGAAACCATCTACATATCAATCTTAATATGCCCTAAAATTTTTATCGAAATCGGTTCGGTGGATCTCGAGCTATAAAATTTATTAAAATTTTTATATATACGTATAGATAGCACGTATCGTCGGAAAGTAAAAATCGCCCGAAAGGTGAAAAATTCGCCTTCTATCGCGGGCCGTAGAGTTCGGCGAAGCGAAAATCGATAGAAGTCATTTCGAGCCCGTGCAAAACGCCTACGATTAACGCGTTTTATTTGTTTTCTAATCAATTTCTAATATCCCCAATATCAATAACCGACGACGCGCGACGGTCGGAATCTTATATAATAATACGCTCGGCGCGTCGAGTTTTATTGACTTTTGAACGCGCGTATTATCCGACATAATACGTGTGTGTCTGCACGCGATATAATATTATAGTCGTTTGAAAACCGTTTGAAACGTTCTGCGAAACGCAGCGTATGATGTTCGTTTCGTCGAAATGGGATTTTCGTTGCGATCGGAACACACGCGCGTGGGACGGACGTCAGTGGCAGTAGTTCGGATTCATTAGCGCTGGTCTATTATAGCGGTCGGAACGCCATCGTAGCATATTATCAAATGGCTCTTCCATATCGCGGTAACCCACCGTAATGATTACGCGCGTATTTTCTCGAAACGTAGAGACGAAATACCGTCCGAGACAGGTAAAACGTATACGTTTGACGTCTGCGTTTATTTATTTATTTATGCGTGCGCGCGCACGGATTGTCTTCGCGTATTTCGGCGCGTTTAAATATTCCGCCGATTTCCGTGTTTATAGCGGGTGTGACGCGCGTTCGCGTTTTAATTTATTTTCCGAGCAATTATAACTTGGCGCGCGTTCGTATAACGAAACTCGCGGTACCCACCGCCTTCGGTCGCCGCAGCGTAGTATTACATTAATTATACTGTCGTCGTACGACGCGTATAATATATTGTTCCGAATATTATTCAAAAACACATGACAATATCGTCGGCTCAACCGATGGGGGCTCAGTCCCCCCCTCCCCAACCCCCGAAGTCGGCTGAGATTTGTCGGGGGTAGGTGCCCCGAATTCGCATCGAATTCGATCAAATATTCCACACTACATTTACAGACTCGTCCGTTTGAAACGTTTCCGAATCGGAAAACAATTCGATCGTTTCGGATAAAAATTTATGTACGAGTAGTTCCATAAATCATAATAATATGGGACGCGATATCGTGATTTATGGAGCGTGTTCAACGCGTCTGTTGTTTAACGCGGACGTGTACAATGCACTTTCCATTGACAATATTATTATTGAAACGTCATAAATAGGGCAGTGAAGTTGTTGCATTTGCATGTTTTTTTTTGAATGGTTATACTCGTATTTATTGCTGAGTGAGCTTAAAATATGTTTCGTTAAACTCTTAATTTAAACAAAAAAAAAAAATTATATTGCAATAAATGCAATTTTGGCCATTTTTTTAATTTTACTGCAATTTAAACTATTTTTCATAATTTTCGTTTACATTTAAGATTATGTAACTAAACGTAACAGTGAACAAATTTCTATATTTGTTGTAATACCTACTTATTATTTCTATAGAGCGATTATCGCATTTTGGTCGTTAAGATCAAAACTTGTCCCTCAATAACAATATAATATACCATCGTCTATCAGCATTCAGTTATATTTAAAAATACCAAAATCCTAACAGTAGTGGTGTTGCAAGAATCATCCGCACGTTTTTTTGGCACGTACTGTAGTCGTTCGTTTAATTTTTATTATTATTATGTATTAATACATTTAATTTTATTGATTATAATTAAATTTTTTTAAATTTTTTCAATGCGATTTTTAATATATTTTAATGCAATAATGCAATCAATTTAGTGTGTTTTTTAATACAATAACTTCACTGCCCTAGTCATGAATAACAGCGCGTACGGTTTTTTTTTTTTTTTTTAATTTTTTAATATCGTTTATACGATTTGGGGAAATCAAACGGTAATTTCGATTGAACAATTCGACGTACAATATTGTGTCAAACAAATTTGGAAATAACGATAGAAATGTCGGTCTCGCGGTTGAATCAAATAAGTTTACTCGAATAATATAAAACGAAATAAATAACGTCTGACGGTTAACGATACTATGGAATAATACGTAATAACAAAGTATTATCAAACGAGTAAAATAATTCGTCAAAACTATTAAACGTCGTGTAAATAATATAAATAAAAATCATCAAATAAATAGGTCTTGTCGCGCGGGAGTATTATGATAAAGGGGCGCACATGTTGTTACGACCTCGCCTGGGGCAAGACATATTTATAATTATATTAGTTTTAATAAATCATTTTATATTTTCAATAATACTTTGTTACTTAAAAAACTCAAGTCAATAGCTAATAAACTTTTTTTAATTCGATTCACATGACGTGTCCGAAACTAATATTGTAATAAGGTTTCCCGACCACGTTACATCATCATGGGGATATCCCGAGTGCGTCCGCCGTCAAACAAATGCTTGTGAAAGCTGTCATTCCAAGTACAACTCGTTATTTTATACACATCACCCAGACATATTATACACATTTTTGGAAATATTAAAAAAAATTCAAATCGATACTAAAATAGCAATCCGATCGGCCACACAAACAACAAAAAAACCAAAACAAAGTACGTGGTGCAAGAAAATATTAAACATCGAAGACAATATAAAACAATTTAATAATAATGAAATATCAAGATTCGATTTTGTCAAGAGAATGGCATTTAAACACCAGCCTATATTATAAATATATAATAATAACAAAAAACGTTTTAATAAATTGTACGCTCACCTAAACGTCTTAACGGTGTAAGCTAGTCCTAATAATAATAATATAAATAATAATATTAATAATAAAAATAATATTTTTGGGGTGTAAGCCAGTTCACCTCCTCGTGGTGCACCCTGGGTAATTCTAAATGAACTGGACGCATTCGAGCTATGTAAAAAATATGACCTTTTTTTCTTGGGACGCACTCGGATGATACCTTATTATGGACGCACTAGAAACGCATTAAAAAAGGGTCATTTCGGGACGCACTCGGGAAACTCCCACCATCATTGGTCTACAATAATCTGTTACTTAAGCTTAAGATTTTCGAGGCCCGATTCGAACGGTTTTGCGAGACTTTGACGATACAATTTCTGTTCACAATAACATTCGTAATTATTTAACGAGCTTGTTTTTTTTTTTTACCGTTTATATCGATTTTTCAAAGAACTATACGAAAACAAACCATTCGCGTTCTGAAGTTTTGTTCGAGGTGGTTGGCTTAAACTGTACAGGCCATGTGTGTATTTCAACGTAAAACGTACTCGACGACGTGTACAAAAGTAGCGGAAACATCTTAAACGTTGTGAAAACAACCGGTTTTAAATTAACCCTTTCACTACCCTTGTTCATTACAATGGACATGACTTTATAATTTTTTTCCACACTTACTGTTTACCAATTTTGGTAATGTTTAATATTGATAGCAATTGATAAGTTCTGTAGAACATTATAAAAATATTTTCATTCCGTTAACTATTATCAATTGTTGTCAATAAATAATTAAAAAAAAAAAACATCGTGTATTACAGCATGTCAAAAATATCGAAATGTTTTCTCATTTTACAGCTAAAATATTAGTGTTGGCTATACTGCGTATTTTTTTCTAGATCATAAATATTATCAAGAACCTTATGCCGCCAATAGAATTCACCTTTAGCAATTATTTTGTTAGTTATACGTGATAATACGTATGTCCATTGTAATGGGCACTGGTAGTTCCTGCGCTACCCAACGACCGTTTTCGACGGCACAAACATTTCTTGCCTCTTGATATTAGAAATCAAAAACAATGATACAATAGACATATACTTATTGTTTCTTTTGTATATTAAGCGCCATTATGATAAATATATCCCTATGATTCCTATTTACAGTGGGAGGTTCAGGTACTTTTGATTGGGATTATTATTTTATTACATTATTCCGATCACAACGTATTTGTATTTTGACGATGTATGAGCGATTTTGAGCTGTTGTGTTGTGTTGTTTGTGTTTTGATTTTATTATGGCACCAAATTTTAAAACTTTTTGGGAGAGGGAGATATAAGGGATTTATGTAGTTCGTCCATAACATCCGAGGATGAACTAGAGTTTCTTCTACAAGAATTTGAGAACAACGATTATTCGGGGATAGTTGAAAATGAATATTTGGCATTGGAAGATGCAGATATTTACGACGAATCTGATAATCTAATCGAGCAAACCCAAGAGCCAGTGGCCGAAGTCCCTAAAAATCAAATATTAGGTCAATATTTAGTCATTTATTAAAAAAAAAGAAATCGAATGGATAAGAATATTTTTTCCTGAATTCCCAGTGTCCATTATTATGGACATATGTGTAAGTTTTTTAATAATGTTCCAAAAAAAAAAAAAAAAATTGGGTTATTATACTGTTAAATCACTGATTACGAATATGCAAAAAAATAATTTTTTTGACCAATATTTTTAATTCGGTAGTGAAAGGGTTAAACGGCGGCGGCGTTCGTCGGATCGATTGGAAATATATGAAAAAAAAAAATGCTAAAACGGGTGACTACTCACCCGGACGACGCGGTCTGGTCGATTTCGGGCCACGAGTTCCTGCGCCGGCAGAACGCCAACGGGTTCCTGGGCTGCGAGATCTGCCTGAACGAGCCGGTCCTCCTGGGCCCGGAGGACCTGGGCCCGCCGCCGCCGCCGCCGCTGCCCTGCGGCGTCACGATCCTGGGTATGCCGCTCACGCTGCCCGTGCTGGCCGACCGGCTGGACGTGGCCGTGGCCGCGGCCGCCAGCACGGCGGCCGTCTCGTCGCCGTCGGGTCCCGGTTCCTTGGACAGCGAGAACCGCTTGGGGCTCAGGTTCAGGTTGGCCACGCTGCTGGTGACGATCTGATGGAGGGACGAGAAGAAGCTCATTTTGCACGCGCGTCCGGTGTCCTATCACTTCATTCTGCAAACACACGGAAACGGAACACTTTTAGCGCTAAAATACTTGAAAATATTGAAAATCCGAACGAAAACGATGATAAACACAATAATTCGAAACGATCGTTCCGTGACCGATCATTTTTACGGAGAGAATTATTATTAAACCTAACCCTAAGGGGGTTAAAAGGGGTAAAAATGGAAAAAATCCCGAGTCACTGGAGCTTTGTGGTATTAAATTTTGTCAATAGTTTCATTTAATATAGCAGAGGCCCCTAAGGAAAGAATTTTCCAAAATTCGACCCCTAAGGGGGTTAAAAGGGGTAAAAGGGGTAAAAATGAAAAAAACTGATAAAATAAAAAGTTATACTGCACACGGGCGAAGCCGGGTTATTCAGCTAGTATACTATATTTTAGGAAGGTACCACGAGGCTAAACAGCGTAGCTAACTTGAAATATTATTTATTATCACTTTTATAGCAGTGGGGTGTTCCGAACACCCCTGGATACGTAATTAAAGGTTAAAACCATTGTGGACGCGTCCCGTTGTGGTAGGGCCGTCCGGCGTATTTGAAAAGTAGTAATAATAAAAAACCGCGATCCCGAGGGTCGTCGAAAACAAGGTTACGTTCAAACGACATCGCGTCAGTCACAATAACGTTACGCCGCCGTCGAACAAATCGCTCGCAAAACATATCGTCTGCGATACGTCATCTCTCTATATTATTATACTTAAGACGTCGATGTAATTCGAATTTCGACGTTTTAATGCCGAGCAATACGTTTTCGTGAGCGTTCGCATAAGTCTCGCAGTCGTTCGTACGACGCGTACACTCTCTCGGGGGAGGGGTGGGCAAGTCCAACAGAGGGTTAGGGGCGAACGGGACATTTTTTCAAATGTTATTAATCGAGTATACGTAATATCTGAACGGGGATGTTTTCGTTTCTAAAACGGTTGCGGAAAACATTACGTATGAAACGTTTCGTAAACGCCGCGCCCCATACCTACATCGGGGGTGACCTCCGAGTTTTTCTAGGTCGTCGCAAATAAAAATATTATATTTAATGTGTTGTTATTCTTTTATTTTCTAATTATAAAAGTATTATTAATGTTTCGTTTTACGTCGAATCTCGTGTTTCGTAGTTATTGCCTTTTTCTAAATGTAATTTTCATATTCGCGGGTTAAACAAACACACACACACACACACACACACACACACACACACACACACACAAATTTACAAGAAATATTTTATTTGTTTTCTGATAAAAAAAATTCAAGAAAACGCGGCGAAAAAGAGTCGCGGCGATCGACCACTGAGCTATATGACATAATAATAATATACTCAAATCATGAACTATTACTTTTTAGATAATATTCGTTTATAGCTGAATTTATGTTTGACACGTCTTACGTGATTTAAACACAAACATCTGATACTCGGATATTTACAAATCGTTGTGATTTGCCCTAAGGCGGCCGTTCGTCGTGTGGTTGTACGTAATATTATCTCAAACAAAGTACCGGCAAAGAAACATGTTATTAATAATATTATATTTAGCGATATCATACCGAGTTATTTAAATCTCCCTCTCTCGCGATAAAATCGTTCGACCGCCACTTTTCAATCATATTTCCACTACGTGTTTTGAATATTTTTCTATTCCTTACGATTTAATATTTACAAATCCTTCATATCGTTTAAACCAACTAGATAGGTATTGTAGAAAAATAGGAAATAATAGTTATATTAGTATTTAATTTTTTAATACTCATAAATAATAACAAAATATTATTAAATATAAAAAAAATATTTCAATACAAACTATTAAATACGTATATTTAAACAATAATTAAATAAAATAAAGGTCTCGCGTTGAGTATTATAATAATTAAGGCTGCGGTCGGCATTTGAAAATTCGAAATTCCGATTCCGGCACTCGCCAGATCATCATTATAATAATATCTATTTGCTTCTTATTTCTACCGGGTTTTGCGGCGATCCCGACGTAATTATTTGACTTCCGAAAATACCGTGTTTTTACCGGGTCACTGAATACATCCCGGCAGGGGCGGATTTAAGGCACTGTGAACTATGCGGCCGCATAGGGCGGCAAAATTATGTTGAATATTTATTTTAATTTTGTAAAATTAGGTATATAATTAAAAAAAAAATAATATAAATAAATTTTATCCATCACTTCAAAATTTTGAAATTGTGGATTTTGTATTCGTTTGTTTTTAGCAAAATAATATTTTCCCAGGAACTCGTCGACGACAACGACGATTGTATTTTATCAAAGCAAAGAGCTTATCTTATTGTTTATGAAATGTCTCGTAACATTATATAAATGTATAATAGAATATTTTTAATTAAAAATTTTTTTTAGTTATCTTAAATGAAAAAATTAATTGATAAATAGATTTTGATAGGGGCGGCAAATTGTTAAGTCCGCCCCTGCATCCCGGTATAGTGTCCCGGTTTCGAGTTTATAGTAATTCGCATTGCAGACTTTACCAGAACTACGGTATAAAACAATATTACGTATTTTAAACATTGTTTAATGCTACTTTAATACTTGACGAATATAAAACGTTAGTTTCGAATATATTGAAATCCTATAAAACGGACACAAGAATAATAATTTTAACAATGTTTCTAACGGTTTAACTCCGGACTAGACATTTTTTACCGAATAAAATAAAATTACTTATTATTTTGCACCACGCGAAAGTAATGAAAAAATCGAATTCAAGCCTTCGCGAATACTAACAATCGATTTGTGCGTCTTACATATTTAATATACTATTAAAACGTTACACGTTTTGTTGTAATTCGTTTTTTTCGAAATCACTCCGAACGACTACGAAATCGTGATGAAATTTGTGAATTTTTTTCTCTCTAGCCCCGCTCAATACGATTTCCATATAATAATATTATGATTCGGCGAATAATTCGTTTTCGATATTACGTTCGAAACGAATATTAGATTAGAACGTAAAATAATATTAATTAAAATATTATGTAAACCAAAGCCGTGTGTCGTTGACAACATGAAAGTCAGCCGTATCGCTACAGTGAATTTCGGAACATTGTTAAAATATCGATTGTGGCGACGACGACGACGTTAACGTTTATAATTTTCAATTTTTATTCGAACCGATAAAATTGTATATATATATACGAGTATATACTGCCGTTATTATAATACTGCGCGTATCAAAAGCATACTTCAGTTAAATACATTTCCATGTTTCGCGCGGAATAAAATACACCGCACGCGTTAGGTTTGACTGACAATTAATAAAAGGCGTTTTTTTGTTGTTGTTTGTTTTACACGTAAAAGTCGAATCGGATTTTATAGCGACGAAATGGTCGAAAAAGTGGAAAACAGAGAAATACTCGTAACAGTAATTGAAAGCCACGTCAATTTTTCGTCAAAAAGACCTTTACGACTTACCGAGAAAAAAAACGCTACTTGTAATATAATCTTAGAGAAATTTCGAAAACAGTTTTGGAAAGCTTACAACACTTCTACTGTGCAACGGTCGGAGCACTTTTTTTCAATTATTGAGAACGGCTGGGCCGATTTGGCTCAAATTTTTTTTGAATTGTTCGTAATTGCCAGGAGAAGGTTTTTACGAAGCGATAGCAATCAAACTGGTATGAACATTAAAACAGATTGAACAACACAATACCCATTAGGTTTTATATTATAGTCTGTTTTATTACACACAGTGTTATATTTTATTTTTCATGAAATCGTTTTTTCTTAAAAAATATTATGTATTTCAAATAATTTCGCGGAACCCTAAATAAAGTTCGCGGCACCCCGGTCAGGAATCCCTGGCATAACGGGTAGAAAAAATTACACGCCGATTGCTCGACGTATTTATATAATATACGTATTTTATAATACGTAAATTTACCGCGGCCGTATGAGAATTCGTTTTGTTTTTCGCGAAGCCTGTGTCGGTGTAGGTGTGTAGCTCGTTTGAGTTTTTTTTCCTCGAAAATCTAACATATTTTTACACTCGTCGCGTTCTACGTAAAATCGACGACTTTTAATAATAATATTATGATATTATTTCATTCGAAGCTTTGCCGCGTTTGCTCGATCAGTCTGTGCCGAGCTGCCATCGGGTGTGGACCATAACCGCAGACTTTTTATCGTTGCAATTGTTTTCGATTTTCTACACGATCGACTCAAAATCCCGTCAAGTCATTCCTTTGATTTTAGGTAACGTACGCGTTATTAACTATTTTATTATTACACTCGGCTCATCTTTATGTATATAATTTTACTGTACGTGTGTATGACAGTGAACCGGATGGCTTGGATTCACAGAAATTTTGGAAAAGCCCAGTTAGAGGAGGTGCTCAAACGGGGATTTTGTGATGTACTTTTGAAATTTTTGTTTATAAATGGTCGCTATTGGTTATAGGAAAAATTCAGCCCATTTATATTATGTACGTATACCTATACTGTAACCTATACTGTAACCACAGTGACCATCATTATCATTGTTTATAAATTTTTTTGCGAATCATTTTCAATTAAAATATAATATTATAAGTGTTTCATATACTTTTCACATACTTACAATAAGTTAGTAATTTTTCATAATGCAAAATTTAAAAGGCAAAACAACGTTTGAGCACCTCCCCAAAAGTTCAAATAATTTTTTTTCCAATTCATGATTTTTTTCATTTCTGTTACTTGATTGCTTGAATCGCACTGTCGATAAAAAATCTGATAAAATAAAAAGTTATACTGCACACGGGCGAAGCCGCGTGATATTCAGCTAGTATTTTATAAAATAATATAATATATTTTTGTGTTTTTCTCGAATCGAATAATTGCAGTAATAAATAATACTTTATCGAATTTCTCGGCCGGTTGATTCCCAGCAGTTTTTTACATTGTTTCGTTACGTTATAGATTATACATATTAATAAAAGCGGACGTTTCGTTTTTTTTTTTTCATATTTATTTTCTCTACGTTTCCGCGAATAATATTTCGACATAGGTACTCAAACGTTATCTGTCGGACGTTTTCTTTTGAACGTTGTCGTGTTTTTTTTTTATCCGTAATTTTCCATAAAAAAAAAAAAAAAAAAAAAAATTAATTTAAGTCGTAATAATCCTTCGCTTTGAAAGAAAACACAAAGATATAAAATATATTATATATTATATTATTATATATTTAACTTTTCTTTTCTTTTTTTTTTTTTTTTTTTGAAAGAAATTTCACTCCGACCGCGCCCAAGCGATGCCCTGTTTCTAGGGCAGATAAGGAAAGATATGTTTTCTCATTTTAAATCGTCCAATTTCGTTTTTCACTCGTTCTCTTTAAACCCAAAGGGGCCGTAATCCGTTTTATTAAACAATGTGCACAATGTGCGAATAATAGGTCTTATGAGCGTTTCATTATGTCGACACCGCCACGATGAGAAAGAAGAAGTAGACTTTTAAAGGTATTATAAACTTATTATTTCCTCCAAAACGAACGTTTCTCGCGAAACATAAATATATGTGATATTATAATGTTTGTTAAGACGTAAAGATAATAATTATAATTTAAACAAAACCTACGAGAACAAAAACGATGTAATTCAAAACGTTTTCATTTGGAATACTGCTAATGAAAAAATCGTATTTACCGCGTCTATCAACTGTTTCGATGTTAATAATTGACGATATTAAAACCGTTCTATCGATACTAAATTCCAGGCAACAATCTATATTTCACACGCTTTGATTTATCCTTTCGATTAAATCGATAATGAATAATAGATTAAAGGAATCAATTATTATAAAAGAATATAAATCGCGATACTGCCCAAAAACCCGCGGGCGCATTTGCTAAAGTCGACGATTGATATTTTGCAGTTTTTCATTCGGAGAGATACTTTAATAATACAACGCGTTGCTTAATCTCGCCCGACGGCCTACTAATTCCACCTGTGGAACGCGCGTCCAGGACTATAATGTCTTATGCGTTCGTCGACGAACGTTTTTCCGGGTGAAAAACCGCCGCCTGTTGGGCGAGCACTTGCGTTCTTTCCGCGTCGCCCTCGCCGGGCTCGATTGCGTAACGAATGCGGCTTCCGTGCGCTCGAAATCAATACGAATACGTACTCGTAAACATTTGGGCCGACCGAACTGGCGAGGAGGAAACGTTTACGGTTTATCCCGTATTGCGTAACGCGAAAACAATATAATCGCCGACCGATCTGTAGCGGTAATCGTTTCGAATCGACAATGTCTCAATAATAATAATAATAATAATAATAATGGCTTGAAAACTACTATTTTCTAATCGTCTGACAAATAATATAATATACTCGACGTAAACGCTAACCGAAACCGGGAGCTGTCCTAAACCAATTTAACGAAGAGGAAGGGGGGGGAGCAACGTACTCGTGATTAATAGTATTCACTACGTCGTCGTCGGACGTTTGTTCGATCGTTTATAAAGTATACAAGTATTTTCATTGGTATTATAATAATTGATTATAGAAACGGTTTATTAATATAATCAACGGGATTATTAAAGGTTTAGCTCGTCTACGTATATTATAATTAGTACGAATATCAAACTGCGTACATGAATGAAGAGCGTTCTTTTTCTCTTCGTAAAACTACTCGTCGACGATAATATCGTCGTTTTCATTACGATAATTATTATTAATGTTCCGAGCATGTCAACGCCGCGCCGGTTAGGACGAGTTGCCGAACAAGCGAGATAGAAGAATAAAATATCACGTTTTACGAGAAAATAAAATATCGTACGAGTTATGGAAAAACAACAACAATTATCGACAAAATAAAAAGCTCGTAATGTTTATTATAAATCGGCGTCAATGTTTTCCGAAATATTCACGACGATCTTACGCCGGTTTACGTTTTTTTCGTTTTTTTCGTCCGTAAATTCCTAAATAATTATTCGTACTCGTAAAAACAACACATCGCACAAGTGCGGCGTGATGATGAAAAACGTTATTTATTCCACGTCGCGATCATAATAAAATTATTACAACGCCGCCGTCGTTAGTATCATTGTTATTAAAAACGATCGATCCGTTCAAACTGAATTACAACGCGCGGCTTTAATATTGAGATACGATCGTTAATATATTAGTAAATTCTCAGAGAGACGTTGTCTAGGCGCGAGGAGTAAACGTGTTTTGAGCGCCTAAAGTGATTATTATATTGTTTATGAAAAAATGTCGAACGAGTGACACGCGACTGTATAATATAAAACCCGACGTTTTGAATCGATTATCTACTGCGAATCTATTACTTTGGATTTTCGTTGTTAATTAATCACAATAGTGCGTTTTCAAATCACACTCGCGGCAATAGCGATCAATAATAAATTGTTATTTTGACTTGCGAACAACAACGCACGTTCCATATCGTCTTTGATGCGCCGACGAATTCGCTCGTTCTCGCGTCAGCAGGACATTCGCAGTGTACGGACAGGGTGGTGTTCGCGAGATGGCTCGCCAACGCGTGGCAAAGTCCTCGGGAAATATTGCAAAAGTATTTCGTGTTTTCTTCCGTCCGAAAATCATTCGCTGTTGTGGTCCAAACGCGTACGCCGTCGTTGCCAACAGGTACGACCGGGGGGGGGGGGGGACACGCGCTCCTGCGCACGACGGGGTTTCACAAAACGTGAAAAAAAAAACACACACACACACGGCACAAAGCCCACAAGATATTGTTTTATTCGAGCGCCTGTTCGGGTCGCTGTCGGTTGTTTTGGACCGACGACGACGCATTGTCACTCGCGTTCGGTTAAACTTTGGGTTTCGCACAAATAATCGATTTACGCGTTGCGGACGACAGCGAAAACCGTTCGCACACGGCGCGGCGCGGCGGGTATAATCTTACGGTTTCGAAACAGATATTATACGTACGGTTCATTGGATTTCCAAAAATAAACCAGACCGCGAACAAACCGATCGCTGGTTCAATATTAACAAACGTTTTGCGAAACGATACGCGGTTCATATATTATTATTGACGAGCCGCGCGCGTTCGTTGTTTGTAAAACGCAAACGGTTTACGTGTAAGCAATAAGCATATTGCAATAATTTGTGTTTGGTTAATTAAATTTCAGGGGTCTCGAGTGCGCGCGCGTAACGGTGTATAAATTCTCCGAAAACAAAGGGCACGTAATATTGGAATTGTAGCACAACGCGCGTCGCGAAAGTTTCTCCGCGGCGCGGCGCACTGCTGTTATGTGTAATCGATCGTAAACCGAGTTGTCGGATGTTAAGTTTTAATTAGGGTAAAATCGAAAACGCAATATTAATAGATTTCAAGACGAAAGAACAACACGGATGATGACATCAAACACGCCGAACCCGAGCCGGTCAAATTAGAAAGGCGATAGAAAAAAAAAAAAGAAATCGACGAAAACCATAATATCGACGCCACGACGACGACGCCCACGACGACCCGCGGGCGATCTAACGCGGGTGTATTGTTTTCGAGTTTTTTGCCATCAGTACCGTGTCGTCCGCCGTCGCGCGCGCACGCGGTTCGAGAGCTCGTCGTCGGCGCCATCTCGTTAGATCGACTCTCGTATCGATTATTTTTACGCCAACTCAGGTTGACGCACACAAATATATCTTTGTCGGTGTCAGATACTCTAACCGTCAAACAAGTATGTAACGGAAGACCCGATAACAGGCCTACACGACTATTTCCTTAAGTGACCACGATGACGAGCACTGCTAGATAGAAAAGTCGAATAGGACTCTCCAGGGTTTATTTCCCTTACAACTCTAAGGTTACTTTACAACTCGAACAACTGACCACGAAGAATCGAGCACTGGATGTGGCTTTAAACACAATACCGTTTTATGATATAAATTTTAAGCAGCGAGCCTCTTAGTTACTTTAAAAGATTTACAAAGTAGTTCAAATTAAAACAGTTATATTTTAATAATCTTAAGAAACGAAAAAACCCCGTCCGAACGCGTTCTCGCCAGTTGTCTTTGTAGTTATCGCGCGACTCTTCGCGACTACTACCCGATGCGAACTGATATACCTCGCCGGGGTGAACGAAACACTTAGCCCCCCCCGGGGGGGGCACCTCGCACTTCGAAGGACCTCGCGTTTTGTATTGGCAAGAAAACAATGTGCGTAGGACTTATATGCAGCACAAGGATAAGTCGTATGCGAAATGCAGGTGACGGGTGATCGATATCGATGAATCTTTTGAGTTTGCGCTCATAAAAAAACGACTGAAAAATATTATCTAACGACGAATGAATGATATAATTTGTAACGCCTGCACGGGTTTCTATACATCCTGTCGACGTATTGTCTCGAAAGTTTTATGAATTCGAGGTGCTCGATCCGTCGTCCTGGGTTTCGCAATACCTAAAAGGACGACGCTGGTCGTACCGTCGTCGTGTGGTCAAAAACGTAAAAATAAAAATACGCCGCGGTGAGATCTCTTCATACGCGACCGAGAAAGGAGAAGAAGAAAAGATAGTCGACCCCGGGGCGGGTACTCGTACTCGGGACTCGGCTAAATAAGTGCGCGCGTCGTGTTTTGTGCTCCGCGGCCGGCGGCGGCGGTGGCGGCGGCGGCGGCCCAAGAAAAGCCGCCTAATAGGGTTGTCCCTCGCAGCGACAAGTGTCCTCGATATAGGAACGCGGCGCAATAACGACCGCGCGGGCCTTTTTTACCAGTGCGGTCGTGAAAACCGTGATTTCGCCGTCACGTCGTCGGGGGAAAATCGCGATATCTGCGATCGCCGGGGCAAAGGATTTCCAGGAGCCGTTCGCGTTTTCCTCGAACCGACGACGACGGCCGAGTACTACAATATAAGTTTGTTTCGTGACGCGAAGAATTAAAACACGACGACGTTTCGAATTATGCACAATATGTCTTCGCGTGTTTACGCCGCCGTCCGAGGTTTAAAAACGCATAATTTCGTATTTTAATTATATGTAAATATATGTTGTGTATTTACGGGTACCTCCTTTTTCACATTTATTTCATATTTTTATTTGAGCGTTTTATAACAATTATTTACAACACGATGTTCGTATCCGCCGTTTTTCGTCGAACGCGTTCCGCAAAGGTCGTTTATAATATAATTATACTGAAATTACATAATAATAATCGTAGTTTTGATTTTTATTTTTCCATCACTAGCAGCAGAACCGCAGTTTTAGAAATTCAATAACACTCGAAACAATCCGACGAAAACGTAGTCCACATGATGGTTATTCTTTTTTTACAATATTGTAAATAATAATAATTATAAATTTACAATCATTACTACACTCCTTTTTTTTTTTTTAAGTTTTTTTTTTAACACCGTTTCCGGTGGCAAGGTTAAATATTTTTCGAGTCGTAACAAAAAGTGTATGCGCGAGTAATCTCGCGCTTTAAAGTAAACAGTAAGTCCTTTGTAGAGAATTTTCCGTCATAGAGAGGACGCGTTCACCTCGTGATTCGAACCGAGACCGTCGTCGTCGCGTTATTTTTAAGGAGTGATAATTCCGTCTTAAAACGGGGTCCGTTATACAGAGGTCTCGCCGTATAACGCCTCGTCGTCGTTTGTTTACAGATATCGCCGTGTGATGTAATCGATTATTATTATAAAAACTCGCCGCGTAAGGCCGCGCTGAATACACAATGACGTCCGGGAAACTTTCGCGGCCGTTCACCTCTCGCCGGATAACGCAAGTCGATACGATCAATACGTTCGTCATTGGACTCGGACGCCGCACAACAGGCGCCACGACTGAATGTTTTCCGAATTATATAACGTTCGACATAATACAAAATTATCATTGCGGTAAAAACATCATGCCGCGCACACGACGAATCGAGACTTCAAAACGTTACGCGACGCGGTTTGATCGTCGCGTCGTTCCCCGGTATTCTATTTCGGCGTCGTCGTCGATTTTTATGCAAAGTAAGATCAAATGCATACATATTATTGTGTAATTATTAGTGTTGCACAACGATATGTTTTCAATTATCGATATCGAATCACATAATATATCTATATCGTATCACGATGTCGTATAACAAACGATATCGATATCAATATACGATATATCGATACGCGCGACAATGGATACTTGTTTTTTATTTAAAATTATACCATTGGTATCCACTTTAAAGCCTAAAATCGACATAGACGATCGACGGAAATAACGAGACTGAAATTGTATTGCGATATAATAATATGTTCATTATGAGGGCTTTATCGTTTTAGTATTGCTTATCGTATAATATTTATCGTTCTTTGATATTGATTTACTGTCAAAACTTAAATAAATAGAAAATAGAAAATAGAATGTATCGATTATCGATGTACTTTCAATAAATTAGTCACGTCGATATCGGTAAAATGGTTCGATACCGATATCGATATCGAAATACGATATCTGCAATGTGCATCACTAGTAATTATTGCGAACATGGATGTTTCACGTGGTTTTTTTCTCGTCGCGCACCTCACTCTGGACCCCGTCGACGACACGTCATTGTACTCGACTGTTTTATTTACCGTAATAGTGTCTGTATACATAATTGTTATAATAATGACTTGTCCTGAGCGATTCATCAGCGCGCAGCCTGGACCGCTGAAGCCATGAGTATGAAACTCGGACAGTAGTTTTGTTTCGCGGTGTAGACACCCGCTAAGAAAGGATTTTCTTCAAAATTCCACCCCAAAGGGGGTTACAAGGGGTAAAAAGGGTGAGACTAGAAAAATTCACATGGCCGGAACCGCCGGAGCTTTTAGTATGAGAAAGTTATATTACGTAGGTAACACAAAAAACTGCACACGACCGAAGCTGGGTTATTCGGCTAGTATTATACTATATATTATTATTATTAATAGAAAACGTATATTTCATTATTTCATTTATCAAACTCAGATTGTATAGTTGTATCGTCATAATTCATTGCAAATATTTTATCGGGGGGCAGGTAATAATCGGTTTTTGTTACGATAGGCTGTTCTCGCGAGTTCTCGATTTCAAAAAAACTACTGGCTAAAGAAAGGAAATGCAATTTTTCGCATTAAATTACTTGGTAAACTATTATTATTATTATTATTATTATTACGATTACGAAATCATTTTTATTTACCTATCAAATTGATTGTATAATAATGACTGGATAATTTATTTTTATTTTTATACTGCTATTTTTTTCAAATATAAAAATTTGACCAAGATTTTTCTCACAATAGAAATTATTACTCGCCGACCTACCTGCTCTACAAGTATGAAACGTGCGTTCAGATATATCGAATATAGGTGCGTGTTATTGTTTCCATTTTGTTGACATTAAAAAAAAAAAAAATTGTTGTCACACGATATTGCAGATTGTTCGGTATATTATATTATGTTCAGATGTACAGGGAAAACGTTACCTCGCGGGATTTATTTGAAAGCCGACAATAGTAAAGTCGTCGTCCTTTAGGTACAAATGAAATACACCCGAAAGAAAATAACGTCGAGAGGAAAATCCACGTCGGAGTCCGTCGGATAACAGTGTCTTCGAAACACCTATGCGCAGAAACGATCATCGTGTTGACGAGTTTTTCGTTTTTTTCATTTCACCGCGACCGAGGAAGCGGCGGCGGCCGGAAAACAACGCGCACACCGAGGCCCCTTGTCAGTCGAAAACTAGAAGCGCAAAATGTATACGTATTCGCGAGGGTCGCCGTCGAAAATAATACGTAATATTATGCCGCCGATATTGGTTTTTACCCGAACCGATAAAGCTCGGAGTGACAGATCCGTAACTGTCTGTCGGATAGAAACACGGACGCGGCGTGACAAAAAAGTAACGCCGTCTGACAAGAACTAAGCGACGACGGCGATAATATTATGACGGCCGGCAGTTCGGCTGTGCGCCGAGCACGCGGCGAGTTCCCCCGAACGGCGGCGGCGCGGCGGCGTATCGATCCACGACGAAAGATAATATTATCTCGGCGAATTATCTCTCCGGCTCGCGGTGAGATATTTTCATAAAAACCTAGCCGAAATATGAAAATATTAACGTACAAAATCTCGAATTTTTTTTATAAATTTGTTAGAATATTTTAAAAGTAGAATAATATTATTATACATACATAAATCGTAGCAATCGAGTTATCAGTTACGATTCTGTTGAATCTATTGACAAAGAGTCTTGGTTTTCACTACTAATATCCGATTCCATTTCTTTTGTTTCTATGGTTATAATATCCATTAGATATCGTTAGTAAAACTATTTCAAAACGAAATTTCAATATCTACTGCGCGGTGATAGACGATGACATTTCTGTATTTTCAAAAAATCGTCCACATTTAGGAATATATCATCCAGTAGTCCTAATTTAGTATAAATACCTCCTCCAAGTAATGAGTCAAATTTTGTTTTTAATATAAAAATAACTATACAACGTAAAATAAAATACTAGCGAAACTTCTATGTAATACCGACGATGTATCAATAATGCTTGCATACTTATTGCATTATTATTATTGCTTTATTATGTCTATTAGATAAACCAGTGGTGGCCAACTACGGCCCGCCATCATTTAATATCTGGCCCGCGAAAGAAATATAATATTTTACATTTACGTAAAAAAAAAATTTAAGTAATTTATTATAGAACTCCAATCTAATAATTCTTTAAGAACAACATTTAATAATTTGACAAGCTCTCAAAATCTTGTTCAGTTTTATTCAAATTTGTCTGAAGAAGATTTTCCAAATGTTCGGAAGTTTGCTGCTAAGATGTCTTGTATATTTGGTTCAACATATATTTGTGAGCAAGTATTTTCGACGATGAAAATTAACAAAAGTAAAACTCGATCTCGCATCACAAATGAACATCTACACGCCGTTCTCCGAGTAAATTCTACCAAATTAGAACCTAATATTAATTTCCTCTGTCAACAGAAACAAGCTCACAGTTCACATTAACAAATTAATACATTTTAAAATATGTTTTGTAAATATAAAACGATATTTTGTATAGTTTATATTTATTTTTATATGTGTTTTAATAATTTATTTAAAAATAATTTTTGAAATTGAAGCTGATTTAATTTTCTTTCATTTGTAGTAATTATTAAGTTAAGTATTAAACAAAGTCATTAAAATGATTAAGTATAATAAAAAAGTCGTTAAATATAAAATTATATGCCTATACCTAAAATTCTGATGACTTAAAAGTAAAAAAAAAATTTATGGCCCGCGGTAAAATTTTTTTTTTTTTATGGCCCGAGTTAAAAAAAGTTTGGCCACCACTGAGATAAACTATCAACTACAATAATAAATTATCAATCTAAATGCATTTTGAAATTTCTAATTTCAGGTCAGATTTGTGTGCAATTATCTCACTGTGCGGCATTATAAATCGTCGTCCTTATGAAATGTATAACTAAAGGTCGTAAGTACGGTTTTCGGTTGTTTTTCCTCTGTTTCGTTTCCTTTCGATCGGCGGCGGCGGCAGGGACGCGCGCGTATCGTGACAGACGATTATGTCGTTACGGCAGGACGGCGGTCGATTCTACGTATACAACACTGTGCGAGTCTCGGTGACAGAGGACGAGAGAGACGTCTGCCCACGACGACGTACCTGTAACGTGTTTATATTATTTTATTACACTCGTAGTGTTTGATCGAATTGTAATTAATGGAGGCGATATCGTCCGTAAAACCGAGGAAAGTAACGACCCGCATAAAACGCGCGCGTACAAACACACTATAAAATATGAAAATACGACCGGCGAATATATAAAAACATCGTAACAAATGACGAGTCGTTTAAAAAATATCGTAAATAACGTGCGAGTGTTGTTTTTGTTTTCCCCCCCCCCCCATCGAAATTGCAAAACGTGCACTGCAATAACTCACGAATGGAACGCACGAAAAAATAAACGCAAAATAACGAAACGTCGGACAAAAGCGGGAGAGACGACTGCAGCGATATCGTACGAAATTCGACGTCTTTATTTTTCGTTAACATTAATCGATAGAACTATATCTGGACAAAAGATTATTGTTTTGATAAAAAAATAAATACGATATCGCGCCGAGACGTCTGGAAAATGTTTGACGCGACGAAAAAATAACGTGCACGTAAAACCGTGAGACGACGCGATATGTTTTACAAATCGCGCGCGCTGTACAAAAAAAAATAAAATAATATATCATATTTGGCCGGAACGTGGTCGTAATTTTTCGTCACGCGAGAGAAATATGAAAATCAGATAAATTTATCGAGTCGATCGCGCGACTCTGTTTCGCGTTTTTGTTCAGAAAACAATATTAAATTATTCATTTTTTTTTTTTTTTTTCAATGTAAATTTGTGTATCTTTGTGAAATTATCAAATCAAACGCGAGCGCAAACATCTCATTGAATAAACATATAATAATAGTATAGTATTAATAAAATTAGTAGTGGTGTAATACTATTAAAAGTAATAATTGAAGGGCGATAATCGTGGTATTGCCAAAAATCAAAATGTTCACAAATTAAGAAAATCTATATCGCGTCTTATGACATGACGTATTTACACTTTGAATTGGCTTATTCAAAATAAATCTATTTAGAGTTTAAAACATAGTTTTAATACTTTTAAAAAGTATTAACAGGCCAAAATGTGGTATTGCCGGTAATACCGCGTTTTGAATTTATTATTTTTGGTATAAAAATAAAACATAATAGTGTTCTATGGTATAAAATAAACTATTTGAAATAATATTGATTGTTTTTAATCGTATTATTATTGTTCAATAAAAATAAGTTATGTACTTGTAAGTTTAAATAATGTAGAATGGCAATATCACGTTTTGTTATGACATGAAATGAAATGCCTATACCGATAACACGGGCGATACAGCGCGTTTTGGTTTGAACATGGCAATAGTACGTTTTGACTTGATATAAAAATAGGCAATAACACGTTTTGAATAATTGAATGGCAGTTTTTAAATCGATTTTTTCCATAGAAATAATCGATATAAATTGAATTTAAGGCCAGATTTTAATTCCTCGTGTTTTTTTTACATTAGAATCGATGTTTATCTCGATTTTTGAATTTTTGGCAATACCGCGTTTTGAATTATCGCCCTTCAATTCGTAAAATTAAACATTAATAAATTGTACTTGTTTATATTTGAAATAAAAGTAATAAAACAAGTGTAACACGTGTAACCTTTTTATCGATCACGACAACCTAGAAAAACTCAGAGGTCCATCGCGAGTCTATTAAAGTCGGCCACCCCCGTCGTAGGGGATGCGTTCGGGACGCACGTCGTCGTTCGTCTCAGAAACTCCGTCGAAATCATAAAATTACCCGTTTGAGTTATTCGATATTTCGATTATTTATTTTTTTCATCCCCGATTACGTTTCGTTTTCGTCGTTTGCGCTCTTCGCCTTTCACGTGTTCGTAATAATTACCACATTCGATTGACGCGAGAGACGTTGTCTTTGCGCTTTTTTTCCTTTCACACCGACGTTTTAAAATCTTCTTGGGTTACATCACTACTAGATTGCTTTCGAGTTTTCGATTTTTTCCCCCGCCATCATTGCTTACCGTGCTTACCTCCTGGTTGCTTACCTCGTTTTTTTAACCCCAAATGTGCCCGACCTGTTTTTTTAACATTTGTGTTCGGCGTGCGTATTTTAAACGTGATAGGGCCGACTTCGATAAAAATGTTTGTATTATTGTTCCCCGACATATCTATTTTGAATGTCATAACATCATAATGTTATACGAATGGAAAATAAACACACGATCCAGGACTCGAGAGAGAGAATACAGGATTATTTAATCCTTTTTATTGGATTATTTACCGTCCATTTAAATGGACATTCGGCGCCAGCAGGGTAATAGTAAAGATTGTAAATATTCTATTATTTTTCAGTAAAAACTCCTCGCAAATTATATAATACAATGTACACGGTATCGTTTTAAAAACGCGTAATTTTCAATTTTTTATTACGTGTAAATAACATCGGGTTGGGCGTGCAGCGAACGCGTCGCCGCGCCGATTGAATAATATTATTATGCGTCGTCGTGTAACCGCCGCCGTTCGTTTTTAGTGCCTCTTCGGAAACAGCTGTGCCTGTAAACGCAATCGTGTGGCTAACAACTCCAGGTGGCGTCGTCGTCGTGACGGTATTAAAAATCGGATTCTAAAATTTGAACGCGAGAGACGGCTTTGATCCGTCCGGGAAAAATACGTTTCCGGCGCGTGCGAAAAAAAAGAAAAAGAAACGAGAGAATATTCACGGCCGAGACGACGAGTAGTCGCGATTTAAAAAACTACGATACGATCGTGCGCGGCGAACAAACATTCCGAGAGGCTGTGCAAATATTGTACTCGTAGTTTTTTTTTTTTGAAATTCGAAATATATATAGCCGCGCGCTATTTACGACGACGCGTTTTCGACGAGACAAATAATCGAAAAAGAAAACTCAACGATACGCAGCACTCGCTGCAGGGGTCTCCACGTCTCTTATTCACTGCGGGCCGAAATTGTTTTGAGGAAAATTCAAGAGAAATCGAAGACGGACGTGATGTTATTTTATTACTATAATTTATAAAAAATATTCGAATTTACCGTGGCAAATAATGCCGTAAAAAAACGCTACGTCGAACGTTGGTGTAGACAAATTCGTGATGAGGTTTTTGCTGTTTTTAGTTGAACAGCACATAATTTTATTATAAACTATTAATAAAGAGTGCAAAAAAATAATATACTCAAGGCAAGACCTTTATTTTATTATTGTTTAAATATATATTTTAATAGTTTGTATTAAAACAATTTTATATGTTTAATAACATTTTGATATTATTTATGAGTTAAATATTGATGTAATTAATTTGTTTATTTATATTTTTTTAGTAACTATAGTTAATCGTTTATTTTATGCGTAAAATTCATAAACCGAAAAGTAAAATATTACTGTTGCCACGACATCGGTTCGGTCTCAGCTATAGCGAAATAAATCGATCGTAAAACAATAATATTATCGACACGACGACGGCAACGACAGGTGGACACCGCGCTAGTGTAATAATAACAACAGTTATTCAAGCGTAAGCCGACAACAGACACCACATTTTCTACATAGTTGATGTTTACCAAAAACACGTGTCAACAGGCAGTGTTGATGCGTGTTTGCATTTAATTGTGCACTGTGCACATTCACGAGTGTACACATAACGCGAAATAATACGTGACCGACGACGACACACGTCGTCGCCGTGAACGTGTACCGAATTACGTATATTTCAAGTATGTGCAATCCGTACTCTGTGCGCCTAGTTAATATTTGTGATACTCGGCCGACGACGTGCCGCGTTTGAAATCGTAATATTTTCATACGACTTTGTCGACGTTGCCGCGAGACGAGCAACTGATATATTAATATATCGTCGACGTATGAGAAAGAACTTCGCACGATCGATAAAACGAAAAACGTTCGATTTCAATCAGTGTGAAACGCTGTTTTTAGATTCAAATCAAACGAAACGGTTAGGAAAAAAGACCGGTCGAAAAATATTATACCGCTGGCTAGGTAAATTTAGATAGATCAAACGCTAACTTATTTAATATACGGGCCGGGCCGTTTTGAAATACAGTAATCAGATACACAGATAGTAACACAGATAATACAGATAGGTAACCCAGACCAGCGTTTCCCAACTTCTTTTACTTGCGGAACCCTTGCAGGAGCTTGAACATTTCGAGGAACCCCCATATTTTTTCTATAATAGTAATGCAGACATATTATGTTTTGTACACTGAAATGAGTGGGTTTTTGACACTTCCGGCATAAAAGTGTCATTAATAAAATTAAAAAAAACATAGTTAAGACGGTTTTAACATTTTATTTTGTTTATAACTATTACAGTATTATAAAATATAAATGATCATATCAAAGCTTATAAAATTTAATATTTGTCTCTTATTACTATAAAATAGATTTAATGAGAAGATTGGAATCTTTCCATAGTTTTCTTCATAATTGTTTTTAAATCTGGAGTTATTCCTGAAAGTTGGATTCGTAGGTCCGGAGCCGCGTTATAACAAATAATATATATTATATAAGATATTTTATCATAGGATAAGGAAACTAAAAATAATTTTTATATTTTCCCAAATTTCTCACGGAACCCTTGGCGCCGGCTCACGGAACCCTTAGGTTCCACGGAACACCAGTTGGGAAACGCTGACCTAGACAATCATGAACATACATTTGACAGTTTAATTTATATATTAGTATATTATTAATTTATTATTATTTATATATTAGTATTTATTATTAGGAGACCGTTGAAGGTGGGTTCTACGTTGGCA
This sequence comes from Drepanosiphum platanoidis, assembly GCA_948098885.1. Classification (NCBI taxonomy): domain Eukaryota; kingdom Metazoa; phylum Arthropoda; class Insecta; order Hemiptera; family Aphididae; genus Drepanosiphum; species Drepanosiphum platanoidis. Next base: position 1,418,765 of record OX402529.1, on the reverse strand, counting down.
TTAGACATTAGAGCAGCCATACTCAACCATTTTTTCATTTGGGACACATAAAATATTTTGAAATATTACGCGGGCCGCAAGTCTAAATGAACGGAACAGGAAAAAAAAACTAAAAAAACATTTTTATATTGTGTACAGCATTTGAAAATTTATTACAAAAAAATTAAATATTTATTTTAAACATAATTCATCATTCTTATCGCAATCGCGTAGGACACACTTAATTGTTCTGTTATACCTATTTTATACTTGTATTATTAGTTTTAAAATTTTTTTATTAATTCAATGAGTTCTGTTTGGGCGGCCACATATAAACCATTGGCGGGCCGCAGGTTGAGTATGGCTGCATTATTAGAGGTTCATTTGCTAACGTCGACATCGCGCCAAGTCTTTATTTACCGTCAGTTTTGAACTGAATTCGAAACCGAATCCAGTAGGCATTCGCAACGATAGTCACGGCCATTTGTAGTCCTCGGATCAATTAGATAAACAGTAGAGAGTACTCGGAGAAAAGACTCGGAAACGCGTGCGACCGACGACGACGACGCGGAGTGTCCATAATACACGAGTACGAACCGCGTAAAACATCAAGCGACCCGTATAACGCGAAACGAGCGAGTTTTTTTTTTATTTTTATCTCGATAAAACTTCCCTCGTGCATTTGTATTTATCGCGGTTCGTTTGGCCGGCGGAAATCATTGAATATTTCTATTTCGTTCTTTATGCTCTCGTCGTCGATCGAATATCTAACCGCGCGGTTCTGCGAATCGTCGGAGGTAATAAAACGTAATCGTTCGCATTAAAATTATGGCGCCGCCGCCGTATCGTCGAAATTGGTGATTTTTCTTTTCGATTTTAAAAGTCAATCCATTACGGCGCGCGCGCGCAGAGAAATCTCCAGAGAAAGCCGATCTGTTTCATTTTCCGCCGGGTAATGTTATACTGCTGAGGTTTACTCACGGACATTGAACAGGGCGAGAGGGGGGGGGGGAAATAAGGAGAAAAAATACAAAAGGTATATACGTGTACACAGACACGGGAGAAGAATTATTATTAAGCCAGTAGTCCATTAAAGCAACAAGAAATATAGCCCCGGGCCGACGACGCCGGCGCGGCGGTAGGTACTATAACGCGTGCGAGCGTTTACTTGTTTTTTTTTTTTCCGCTGCCATTTCTAACGGCTGCGATACGAAAACCGTCACGAAAACGCGCGTTATTCGTCTCGTCTTCGACGCGGATGTCGGCGGATAGGTGTATGCAGCGGCGGCGGCGGAAAAAAAAACAATCCCGCCGGCTCTTTTGTGTGAAAAAATCGCCGCGGACACAAAAGACGGCGGCGGTCGTCGCGTAGACAAGAACGAGACACTGTTTGTCTCAAACAATAATGCAAACGCCCCGTTTTATTGCCAGACTATACCTCTGGAACGCGGTGTAAAACGTGTAACGACAATATAGTGATAATAACATTACAGTGTTACATTACAAAAGAAGGTAAAGATCCTGATCCTGATGTGCTCCAAAGCCGGACTATCGAAGATGCCCTTAGTTCGGATGAAAAACTATATTGAAACAAAAACCGACCGACCACTTGTGAATTTCACCAGAGACGGTGTTGTAAGTTACAGTTTGACATCGATCGTAACGTATAATTTCATAAGCCGTAAAATAGAAATACAGTTATATCCACTTCAAAAGTATTTCGAATACATTTCGAATACTTTTGAAAAAAAATGTCGTAGTTTAAAGTACCTACGTCCTACATATTAAAGAGTATTTGAATTTTAAATACAGATACACGTGAAAAAAGTATTTTTAAATACAATTCAAATACATTACTTAAAAAGTATTTGAAAAGTATTCCAAATACTTTACGAATATTTAAATACTTCAACTAAAATTTTTTACAAGTCGTGATATTCACGACGGTTTTGATTGATCGCGCGTGTTACGCAGATTCTCGTGGTCACTCTCGCGCCCGAACGGACCCCGACGTCCACAGGATACTTTCGGTCCTTTCTCGGACGATAACTCATAGCCGCCGAGACTCGCGGTCGCGAGAAATCCTAACGGATTATACATTAGACACACACTAAACACTTTGCAACCACTACACAAAATATAGAAACATACTGAAATGACATACTATACAGTCAGTCGAGTAGATCGACACCTATACCGTCATAACGAACGGACTCGAATACCATCATTGACATCTCGACAATCAGTAACGCATTATTAAATAATAATAATAGATATGCGTATAATTATTAAACATTAGACGTACAAATCAAATTACTATTGATTATAAACCCTACGGAAATTGTATCCACGAGGACGAGAAACCCTTCCCCGGATAAACTAATATTGTTCCCCGACCACGTGACGAACACTATCCGTTTCAAGCCTGCAACTCTTCCCACCTAGAAACTATACGTGAAATCGACTTGTTATTACATTTTTTTTTTTTCCATACACATATCATCGACGTAAATATAATATTACGAAATGTCATGGGCGTAGCGAGTGTGGGGCAGGGGAGGGCAAGTGCCCTACAAACTAAATTGTATTTCTTATACCACACGTGTAAGTTTTTACAAATTGAAATATTAAATATGATATTATTATAAGTACATGAAGTCTAACAAATAGTTTAGTGGGACCGAGTGATATCTACATATTATATTATAAATAAATACTTTAAAAAAAAATTGAGTTTTAATGATGAAAGTTGGCTACATCACTGCCCCCTCCCCCTGATTGAAATCCTAGCTACGCCCATGCGAAACGTACTACTCGATGGTGATGTATAGAACGGTATTATAATAATATGTCCACTGCTCAGAGTATTCTGGTGCTATAATTATAGATATAAGACCGGCGCAAAACGAATTCTAACGTATACGCGTCGTTTGGCGTCACGTCGCGTCGTTTAGCGCATACTAAATACGTGTATTCGAACTTAATGATCGAATCAGCGAAATTAGTTTAGCGTACGGCGGCGCTGCAATATTTGAGAGGAATATTGAACTTTTCGACGCGAAAATAAGAACGGCCATTATGCAAAGTCGTCGCGGACTATACGTGTATTGTGTATCGCGTCGATAAAACCCGCTTGGGGCGAGACGGGATCGTTCGGCGAGAATTATTATTAAATCGTCGTTCGCACGATGGTTTTAACACCGTGAAAAATGTATTTCTACGAACGACCGCGATGTTATTTTGCACCCACTATATTGTCATACTGTTTTTTAAACCAACGACTCTTGGCGGCGCGGCGAACGCGAGGTTTTCAAAACGACCACAAAATCGAACTTCGAATCGGTAGATTTTCGCGGGACATCCTGTATATATTATTATAAGCGTCGATACGTTATGGCGAGGAGTCGATGTTTAAGCGCGTTCGAGATGATTCTAGTGAAAACACGTCCTGTCTTTGCACTCTGTCTGATAAGGATGTGGATAAAGTCTGGTCCAGACCGACGCGTGACGTAACCAAACGGTTTTAGTATGTGGTCACTACTACTTACTCATATCACATAATCATTTTGATTTCGTTCGTTTTTCGATATCAATAATATCAGAATATGTATGCCGAAATCGAATTGTCGAGGCGTTTAAATATAGGTTATCGTTTTCGCATCGCGTGATATCGATTTAAACGCGACGACGTATTATGTATTTATTTTACTAATTTGTTTTTTCTTTCACGTTCGCAGGGTTATTATCACTCTTCGATATCGAAACCCTCGACTGTCACATGTCTAATATCCCGTTGAAAATCCTAAAGCTTAATAGTATTTTTCGTTTTAGCATTTGAAATATTAATACAATTTGTTTTGCATATTATACGTACGTAATTAGATTTTATTTCACAGTAATTTAGGGCGGCCAATATGGAAACACGCCTCTGACTGCGAAGCCGCAGTGGGGGGGAAAAAAAAAAATCCAACGATATTATTGGGTGAAGACAATATTATTGAAAACTAAACACACTTTCGATTATGTAAGTATGCTATAATTCAAATAAAACACACCGAGTGCACGCGAGCATGAGCACGATGAATGGGCATTTTAATGGTGGTAAATATTATTATTTGTCGACCACTACGTCGCCAAACGTCGTCGCAAATAAACGCAATTCATTAACACAGAGGTTCTCAAACTCTTCAGGCCAGGACCCCCCTTTTAGTCAACCCCAGACCTGAGCCCCTCCCCCTCATAAAAATAATTTTAACAGTCATGTTTAGAGTAAAAAAAAGTTAAAAACAAACAACAAAATATATCGATATTAACATTAATATTACAAATTTATTTTAAAATAAAATGTATTTTTTATAAAATATTTTAAGGCCAATTTTTTCTGTCCTACCAATGCAATGTTGATTTTTAACAAGTTCACTGCCATGAGTACCATATTTGGTACACACGTTGTATGTATCCTAGGCTTTAATAGTTTTAACATATTCGTTCCACACGCTTTGAGTACCAATACTGGTGCTCACACTGTTTGACTCTCAGGCTTTGAGGGTCAATTTTGGTACTCATAATTTTTCGTGATTACGTCATTGAGTACCATTAATGGTACTCAATCAATTAATGGAATTGAAAGTACAGATAAAGGCGATTTTTTCCATGTAAATAGCATTGTAATATTATTATTTGTTCATATAAAAAAACATATTAGAATTTGTACATCTTTTTTTTAATATTTTTCGTAAATTAACTCACAAAATAATATAAAATAATGAAAAAAAAAAAAAATAATAAAAACAATACTTGCTTCGTATACTTCGTATTACTTAATAAAAACATACCAAAGTGTAGTCGGGGTCTGCATCCGAATCATCGCCAAATTCAGATAAATCGTCATCAAATGACATATTTAGAGCATCAATAATTTCATTGTTCTCCATTGTATATACATCAATTGTAGTGCGTCGTCAATGAGTCAAAATGAAATGAATTAGAAAATAATATGATAGTACCTACGGGCTATAATAGTATACTATAGGCATTGAGTACCATAACTGGTACTCACCCCGCAATCGGTTTATTTCTCTTTAAATAAACATACAATTATGTCAATAAGCTTATAATATAAGAAAATTATTAGAAATATGAATAAAAACCCAAGGCCTGTGGTGTAATCTGTCTAAAATTACAACGGCTACGTGACAAAACCAGTGAGTACCAGTATTGGTACTCATGGTGTGTGAGCACAACCCTATAAAAATACTACGGCAGTCAACTTGTTAAAATTGTCTTGCGCCCCACACTTTGAGAACCTCTGCATTAACACATAATATACGGTGGCGGCGTGCAAAAGCTGGAGAAAATCGGTGAATCAGAAATCGTATTTTTTCGAACGCTACGAATTGAAAACGACATATCCGACGACACGTCGTCGGGACGGCCGAAACGTTCAAATAGTGTCGCACGGGTCGGAGGAAACTATGCCGCCGCGCCGGGCGGTTTGAGCGCGTGCTGCGAGACTTTTTCCTCCGGTTATTATATTCGAGGTTTTCGAACGTAACCTCGGAAGGACGTAATCGCCGAAACGTGCCGGAAATCGTGCGCGTAAAACTTCACCGGTCGCCGACACGGCAAATAATGTATTACCATAATAACGGAGACGTGATTATTTTTCGAAACGTTTCGAAAACGGCATTTCGCTTACGGATCAAAAGAAAAATACAAACCGCTCTGTGCACATTTCCCGTTCGCGAACCCCTCGAACCTCGCCCGGTCTCCGGAAATATTACACGACATGTAAGCCACTCGGTCGTAGGTAAAGTTTTCCCTGAAAATTCGCACTCGCCCAACACACGATACGACGTGTAATACAATCGTACACGAACATCGGAAAAGCGCCAACAAAACGTCCACCACTAATATTATATTGTTTTCGATTCGTCCCGGAAGGTTTTTTAACGGAACTCAAACGTCGTGCTCGATGCGCTTTTATAACGACGACGATATAACGTCGCGCGGAAGAATCGTCGAGGAGGAAAAAAAAATCCGTCTTAATACGGCTCGTACGAAAATGTACGACCGTATCGCGGGAAAGCCGAAAACATGACGAAATCGGGTTTGGGAATAATAATAATATTAGGGAACGGATTTTATTGTAAATACATATTTTTATTGGAATGAGATATTTTTAATCTGATAAAAAATGTGCACGATCATTGTTATTAAAATAAGCCCAATTTTATTTTACATATTTTTACATATTTTACTACTTATTTTAGTGATTTTCAGTTTTCGACGACTTTAAACATTATCTGTTTCGTCTAAATTAACAAGATCAGTAATTTTTGACGACCACCAAATATTATCGTTATCTAAACGGCATTTACGTACTTGTTTCCGGCACGTGGCATGCCACTATATAGATTAGAACTAGTTCAGTACCTCTTGTTAATGCCTGACGATATAAATATAAAATAAGGAAGTGGTACCTACACTGTCGAGTATGTAGGTAATCGACAATCGTCTTTAGTAGCATTCGTAGTTTCTACGCATTTAAAACGTAATTTCGTGTACTAGCCGACGACGTCTAGTTTATAATTTTAAAATGCCAAAAGTTGTGAAATCGAAATCAAAAAAAAATCCGTACAAACTTCCGCGCGCGCGAGGATACGCGCCGAAATGACGATAATCCTTTATACATCGGTGTATTATCGCCGCGGTATTGTCGATCGGTTCGTTATCGCGGTTTATATGGCAAAATATAAAATCAAATTGACCTTAAAATAATATTGTCGTTTACGCGCGCGTGTTCTAATTTGAAGAACAGCCGCTTTACCGACCGGAATTGAAAACCGCGAACCTTGGGGAACGTGTGAAAGTACTTATTGATACTCGGGAAAAGATCGGAACGATACCGCGAATATACGTACGTAATATCGGTATTCGTGACCGCGCGGAAAAAAGCAATTTAAAAACTTTCACTCAAAGTTGTTTTCACCGGACGGGGCTAAACATTATCAAATAGGTACCTACTAAAATACGGGGCTTCCCCAGGGCTTACGATTCTGTCCTCGGACGGCCGAAACTCGGAAACTGCTGAACGCGATAAGGATTACGTCCATTAACGATACATACACATAACCGACGACGCGCGACGGTTAGAGCGGGGAAAATTTCGAGAGGGCACTATATTATTATATTCACTAAAAATTAATGACCGTTCCTGCTGTACTGGAAAAGCCTAAAACTAATCGAATTTTTATTATAGGAAGCCCAAAGGTTCCCGCAAACTCGAAACCTCCTTCATTTTTTTTTCATTTACACACACATTTGTCCGAAAAACAAATTTCCTTGCGAGAAAATTAATCTCATACATGTCATATATGCCTGCCGAGTAAAAATAAATCGCAATTACCTTGTGTGTAATGAAAGAAAAAAAAAATGTATTTGAATTTTAAAGTTTTCTTTTAATTTTAATCGATTCACCGACACGACAACAAACTCATAGGCACCGATAAAGGGTAGCGACCACGTTTTTTCACGAGGTAGCACAATCATATTTTGGCTACTCCGTAAAAAAAAACGTCGTTTTCGCACCAAAAACGCATAACAATCGAACGGATCTGTGGGTTTACCCGATTATAAATTATGTAAGATAGTTCGTTATGAATACATAATTATGTAACAATAGTAATAACAATAAGTGTGTTTACGTGAAATTTCGCGTCCTGCGCAGGTAGACTAGGGTGACCATTTCTAAAAAAATAAAATACAGTACAAAAATAATATCCATAATATTTTTAAAATAATAAGTATTTATTACTCGTACGTTTTTTTTTTTGATTTTTAATCGTAAAAAATACAATATTTAACTATTCAAGATTAAAATTAAAATACATAAAACTTTATTTTGAAACGTATAAACATACTATTAATATATACGCCACCAACAACAATGTGATGTAACAATAATTATGGTAAAAACAAAAATACAACTGATAAGTATAGATTATTATATTATTCTATTCGATAATGTCATACAGAAATATTCACAACAAAATCGATTTCAAAATTTTATGAATTAACAGTAAGTAGGACAATAAAAAGATTGATAAGGGACCAGACTTGAAATTACGTGATAAAAAGCGTCCTGAGTGACAACAGGACACGAAGCCGAAATAAAGGACAATCCTGTATAAAACAGGACGTATGGTCACCCTAGGGTAGACCAATAAAAGCCGAGCCGCTCGCGCCCAACGACAAACAAGCTGCGCGCGCGCGACCGATCGAGTGACGCCCCGAAGTACGGCAGCGTACCGCCGCACACTCCGCGCAGACGATCAGTCTAGCGTCGACAGCCGTTCGGAAAGTTCTTCTCCGTTTTAACATTTTCGATTTTCTCCGCAACAGTCGAGACGTAATATCGTCGATCGTTATTATTTATCTCGTCGACGACTAATCTCAAACTTAACGTTTTTTTTTTTTTCTTTCTTTTAAAAGTGTCGTTTTTATCCAGTGATTTTCGTATCCGTTACTACTCATTTCACAAGCCAACACGAACGCTGGACCCGAGCTAATCAACGAACAGCAATGAACACGTCGACCGTAAGTACCGATTATATTTATTTACATCCTATAGATAAGTAGTAGGTTCATAGGCCCCGAAAGGGGGTAGCTACCCTGCTTTTTTCCACGAGATAGCAAAAATTTGATTTTGCAATTATATAAATAAAATCGTGATTTTTGCACCAGAAACAATCTAATAACAGATCTGTTATTATAGTAGGTACCCGATTACAATGATAACCTCTGGCTGATCGTAATAGATCGTTAACGTCTCCGTCAAACTAATTTTTTTTTTTCAAAAATAACTGTTAATCGATCGAATAAAAAATACCCATTGATTTTTATCGTTTCGTTATTTTTTTAAAACTATAATATTTATACTTATTACCAGTTTAAACAAGCTATATTAGTGTTATTTCACAGTATTAAAATAAGACGTACACTTTTAATCTCTCATTCGATTAAAAACGTGTGAACGAGATTTATAATATTATATTCGTATAACAATCGAACAGATCTGTTATCAGTAGGTACCTAATTATATAATGATATAACACCTCTTTGTTTATTTCGCGTCGTAATAATTCGTATACGTCTCCATTATACTCGTTTTTTATTTTCAAAAATATCTGTTAATCGATTGAATTAAATCAAAAATACGAGTACCTGTTGATTTTTACCGTTTTATTGGTTTTTTTTTTGTTTAATTCCGTTAAATTATTAATAATTATTTATCTATAAAACTAGTGCCTATAATTACCGGTCAAAATAAGTTCTGACAAGTTATTTTACAGTTTTAAAAAACAGGTACACGCTGACAATCTCTTATTTTATTTAAAACGTGTTGACACGATTCATTTATTTCTGGAGGTGTTTTTTTCCCAGAACGCCACCGAACTTCTAGCCGAAATCAATAATTATAAAATATCGTTTAGATATTACGGTAATTTAAATTTTTTAAACACTTTTATAACGATAAAAATAACTTATCGACTTATATATTGTATTGTTACTTGTACAAAAGTACGCCACGGGTACTACGGCAAAAACAATAACTTACCTAGTAATATTATAATATTATTTATTAAATGTCCATCACGGTCATTCTCAATATCGCATTAATTTTAAAGTAGCCTCATATTACGTGTCTGGTCGTCGGGTAGGCTGTATGTTTACACGGACGGCCTATGAACGATGTGCGGTATACGCAAGGTTACCATAAGTCCCGTTTTTTTTTTTTGTATTTCTGTCCCGTTGCCCCTTGGGGAATCTTCGGGACACTAAAATGTCCCGTTTTCAAAAGGTAGACCGAAAAAATAACGAAAATCGATTTTTCATCGACGAAGCATAGTTTCCAAAAGTATTTATATTTAATTCTTACCCGCTCCTGTTGGTATATTATAATATATTATATTTATATTAATTTATATTATCGCAAATCGACTATATACATGAAAAAAAAATGTTGTTTATTATAAAAATAAGTTACTCGTTAATAGACGTAATAAATAAATAAAACTTGCTGGTCTTCTATACATAAAACACTGCGTAATTTTTCCAAATGATTAATAAAAAATAATAATATTTTGTTGTTTTTCTGTCCCGTTCTGAATATTCTGCCCGGAATCTATCTATCAGATACACCGTCTCAATTAAAATATTACGCCCGATGTACGTTTATCATAGTTTTTGTTCTCGGGAGTTTTATTTTTTCGTTTTCCGTTCATTCAAATCAATCAATGTCGAAATATTTCATATGATATTATACCGAAGTCTTTAAGCGTCCACCCCGGACTTTGGAGATTTAAATTAAAGAGGACGCTCACCTTAAATAAGTAGGGGTTGTCCGCACTCTCCCACTTTAACCGCCGCCGATTATAACGATTAATAATTATTATATTATAAGTGTGTTCGTTATATAATATCGCATTGCTAGAACAAGACTGCCACAACTCAAAATTTATAGTTTTGAGAAAAATCGATTTGAAGTTTGGACCTAGGATATTTTGATGAGTTTTTTACTTGTGCGTTTGAAATTTAACACTTAAATACTTACAATCATACTTTACGATATTATTTGTTCAAATATTATGAAATTCACTCTTAAACCCAAAAGTTTAGACTTGTGGCCATTTACAATTTTTCAAGTAAACGCAAGACTGCCATATTTTGAGATGTGACTCAGTATTGCATACAGAAATTGATTTTTAGACGGCCACTTTATAGTCATATTTCGTGTTGTGGCTGCACTATCACAAATTATAAAATGCAATACTGCCACAACTCTAAATATTGCTGTTTCGCACTCGACATATCACGCGATAAATAGTTTTTATTCAGTGCAAGAACACGCCACAAGTCGAAATAAGGCAGTCTTGAATTTTGACTTCAGTGATAATTTGGATAAATTAAAATAAGTATACAGCCATACAGTAAATATGGCTCTTTTGCATTGAAAATTAACTAACATTTTAAATAATTCAATATACTGACACATCTCTATAGTGGCTAAATGAAAAATGATATTGAATGTGGCGTTATTGCATTTTATAGAGCTTATTTTTCTCTATTCAACCAGTAGTCATTACTCAAAATTGATGAATTTTGAGTTGTGGCAGTTTTGTTCTAGGAGTGCGATATGTAGAACGAGCATCTTAGTTACCGATTTTTAAACTTCCGGCGAGACGTGAAATATTAAAAACAAAAACGTTTTTTACTATTCGCGTCGTATTTTTCGCGTATACAAAATATATTCCCTCGTTACAATAAAATATTATCATAGGTTCGCCGTGCATGACAAATGTGTTTGGCGACCGTTTTGGCATATCTCATCGGAAACAACGACGACAAGGCCTGAAAACCGAAAAAAAAAAAAAAGAAAAAGAAATATACAATATATGGAAAATAAAGTGTCTCGTCGTCGTCGTATTGTTTGTGCGACGACGGAAACGCATTTCTGTTATTTAAAAACCCGTAGTGAAAATAATAAAAAAATAAAAATCTTTAAGGCGAACGAACACACAATATAAAACGTCGTCGTCGCGGAGAGCGCGCGCGCGCGCGCGCAAAGAGTGTCGACAAGTCGACGACGTTTTAAACGAGCGGCGGAGTGGCGGAGGAACGTTTTTTTCCCGTCGAAATTATTCCGATCCCCCTCGGCGGCGGCGCGGTGGTCGGGGAGAAGCGTCTGTCGTACAATATCAAAGTGGAAATAATATTATATTATTACTAAATCGAGACGACCGGCGGCGCAGAGCCACGCGGAAAAAGGTCTGCGCGGCCGTTCGGCGCCTAAACAATAAATTTGCATACGTTTATGCGCCGAAACGTTTTGAAACAATAGCGTTTAAATGCGTATTACAATGTGTTGTGAGCTCGACAGGTTTCCAAACGATAACTGCAGGCGTGTTTGGGCAGCCGACATCAGTCGCGATTTACAAGAACGAAATTCGTCGTTTATGTAAACAACAGTATCGCGCGGGCGGTTGCGGTACGAAGTGCGAACGATCGAAATCGATCGGAAATTCGCGGGAAAAGTCGAGCAAATTTATAACGTGTCGTGTCGTTTTTCATAAAACCCTGAAACGCCGCGGCGTGAAATAAGTTCTCGAAACGTCAAAACGTCGGAATACTAATGTTGAGAAAACGTGCGGAAATACGTGTTGGGAAAAATCTATATTTTAAATCACATAATCGGTGAGATTTTAGAATGGCTCACTCGGCGTGCGTTATACGTATACGACATTCGTCGACGACTATAGAAACAATATTCCGAGCTGCAACGATGACGACGTGTTCGAAAAGAGTTTCCGGTCCGCGCGCGGTTTATATTCGTGTTGCCAAACCATACGAGACGGTTTCGTTTATCGGAAATTTGATGATATTATTTTTTTATTTTTCTATGCAAATAATACCTCTCGCTGGACGCTGACCGCCCGCGGCCATCGATCATCCCTAAACGTCGCGAAAACGATGACGTAAACGCAGCGTGATGTACACGCGATAACGTATTACCATCGGCACAGGTGGGATATTGACGAGACGGAAATAGAAAAAAGAAAGCGAAAACGCCCAAAGTTTCAAACAATTATAAAAACTACGAAAATAAGTGAAGAAATAAATGGATAAATAAAAACAGGTGATAAAAATAGATAATAAATAAAAAAGAAAGCGAAAACGCCGCCCTAATAATATTATAAACAATGTTATAAAAACTATATAAGTGAAGAACGAATCTATAGTTCGGTTGGCATTTACGAGCGGGGACGTCTGGTCAGTTTTTCCCATATTAAGGAAAAAACAATTTCATACACACACGCGCGCGTGTGTACGAATTAGTCCTTGAGGACATTTTCAATCGTTGCCAAGTCAAATAAGTCGAAATTTTTATACTTGTAGCAAAAAAAATTTAAATTTGAAACCGACGACTATTGCTTTTGAAAAACGAGTGGGCAAACGTATCGACATCTGTTTCTATTTGATTCGGAGTCGTAAATGAAAACGGTTTAAGAAAACACACACAAATACACGGATTATGGCGAGATCATTGACTTCTTCGATTCACTCAGAATCAAAGATCCGATAAAAAAATGTTTACAGTAAAAAACGCGAGTCTCGCGAGACGATACACTTCGCGCCGTCGTCAATCATCATCGCTCGCCTTTCTGACGACGAAACAATAATATTAAATTTTAAAATACGCGTTTGGGCGGACAAAGTCAACTGAAGTCCGCTGCCAGTAATTGTATAAAATTCGTTTTTGACATTTCTCCTTTGACGTCACCGTCATGCGTGAAATTCGAGTGCACGAATAAACTGGCGCATCGGTTTGAAATCGAATTTTTCGTCCGTGAAAAGTGTAAAACAAACTTTCACCCCGACACAATGGCTGCAACGTTGTAGTCTTCGAATCGGGTGCCGATAGAACAAAGTCATATTATAATTGCACAGCTCAGTGCGGATTTAATGATTTAGCGCCTTTTGAGTTTTTTACTGCGGCGCGGCGGCGTATAAAAATTATTTAAACTTTTGTTCGGTAAAACAAGCGACAACAGCAACATTATAATATTATAGTCAATATAGTGGAATCATATAAAATCAAGTGTTTGTGATCAATAGGCATACTCGTACGTGCAACTATGTGAAAATCTAAAGTGCATTGCCGCCATGCAATCGGTCACTCGCGTAAAGCAGTTTTTCGATTAACTATACTAATATACAACAATTTTAAAACAATCGCCACTTGTTATACCGCCAACAACGATTCCGTTTAGAAAGACGTGTATTTCTGTTCGAAAACAATACCGTTAGAAATTTTACTCACCTAATCTTTATCTAAAAAATAGAAAATAAATAAACAAATAATCTATTATATCGTTAAATAATATACTACCCGTTTTAGAAAACGTTCGAATTGTAAACTTTTTAACAGTAATATAACATAACAAAATTTATATAATATGATAATGAGTATTATAATTATTCAGGTGTTTGTAATCATTTGGTAAATTATATAATATGTGCAATTATATGAAAATCTAAAGTGCATTGCCGCCCTGCAATCGGTCCCTCGCGTAAAGCAGTTTTTCGATCAACTACTAATTATTACAATTATTTTAAAACAATCGCCATTTATTATACCGCCAACAACGATTCCGTTTAGAAAGACGTGTATTTCTGTTCGAAAACAATACCGTCATAATTTTACTCTCGTAATCTATATCGTTAAATATACTACCCGTTTTAGAAAACGTCCAAACTTATAATACATAATATAAACAGTATATATAATATTATATGACAGCAACATCAAGAACATAATATTTATATATAACGCATATAATAATTTGTTCCACGGGAAAATATGAAAAGTTCAAGACAGCCGAAATAACTATATCGTAATTTTTTTTTTTTCGTTCTCGTTGCGACTTTTTCGCTTTACAATCAAAAGTTTTTTTTTTTCCGTATATTATTATAATTTTTTTTTCGTCGCGTTATTTAACACGTTGACTGCCATGCCTATTCCAGTGTATTATCCTTTGGGGCCACCGTATTTTTTTACGACTTTTAACTTATTTCTTTTATGATTATTAGTCATAAATCTATCCTAAAACCATTATATTATGTGTTAATTCACCTGTAGAATGTGAGGGGTTATAATGTCCCTCAGTAGCGAAAAATATGTGAATCACATATTATTTCTTGCTTTTGAGGGGTGTTTTTTTGACCCCTCGACTAAATTAAAGATAATACAAATCATGAAAATCTGTGTTTCACTAGTAAAGTTAAAAATATTTAAATCCATTCATGAAAAAAAATGCTCGCACTAATTAGGTGTGGGGCGCAGTGCACAGCGGTCAAGAGGCCGTCGAAAAAACTTACGAGACGAGAGAGAAGTTATGCGCACCGAATTTTTATCGAATAATCGATATCACCGAAAAAACACCCGAGTATACTCGCCAGATCGCGATTTCCAATAATTTATACGTATTTTCTTAACGTTTTCTGACTTCCGCCCACATTCGTTCGGCCAACTCGACCGTCCGGTTAGGTTAGGTTAGTATAGAGCCTCGATATTCCGGACGAGTACGCGGACATCCGAGCATCGTCCGGATTGCCGGAGGTTTTACAACATTACCCGCTCAAACGACTACAAATTTTTTAATTTTTAATTCCACCACCTTTATAATATTATTATTTATCGCACTCTAAAATACAAAAATAATTACATAATAATATATTATGTAGAACTCGAGTATAGTGTTCGGTAATTTTTTCCAGGAATTTCCGGGAATTCCGAACAAACTACAAAATGCGTATTTACGCACACAAATGGACTTATTATCGGATTATCGGGAGTCCGGACTATCGAGGCTCTACTGTGATCAGGTATACGTATACCACCCGGCGGCGGCGTCACTGTTTCACCGGACGTATTTACGTGTTCTCGAATCTATTCAAATTGGGTAATTTCGATTTCAGCCTCGGAAGTAATTAGAAAAAAAAAAAAAAAAACAACGAATGAAAAAGCATCCGTTTGAATCGAAAACGAATATTCCATCGCGAGCATGAAAAAAAGAAACGTCGTCGTACTGCATTATATATTATAAATATGAGTTTGGAAAACGTTTTTCTTTTTTCAACCGGACTAAAGACGAGGGGGAAAAAGTAGAACGTTGTTGTTTCCAAAGACCGGGCAAACACTAAAAGGGGCGCGCGGGGCCGTGGAAATCTGGCGTGCACCGCGTGCGGTGAGTTTTTAAAAACGAAACGCATATATTCGATGTCGTTCGGTAATGCGGTGCTTTGTATGCGGCGGGCGGTGACAGTTTTCGTTTATACGTTTTTATCTATCGACGTCTACGCGTACTTTATTGGCATTTTTTGACCGACGACGACAACTCCGCAAACATATTTTATTTTTTCCCGTCTATATTTCCCAGCCTCCGAGTATATTTCCCTCTAAACGCCCGCGCGCGGACGGACGCGAATTCATCTCGCCGACGCGCGTTTCCCTCGGTCGGCAAATTAATTGTCTCGCCGCCGCCGCCGCGTTAATACCTCGCGCCAGTCCTAAGCCGGGTCGTAATTTCCGTCCCCGTGACGACATTACTATTATTGTTGTGTTATCATTATTATTATTATTATTATCATATATTTCAAGTTTGTATTACAGAAATACGGAACAAAACTATTGACTGTCTATAAAAATAATTAAATTAGTCCTTTAAAGAATACAGTTTTATAAATGTACGCGTGTACTTAATATTAATAAGACGTGTAAACGGTTGTGATGGTAAGTGTACAACTCACCCCCTCCCCCTTCGAGGAAATTATATGTTTGCCAACGTTTATCCTTCCCCCTCCCCCCTTGACAAAATACGCCACCGTATCGAAATATTATTATAGTTTCTCGCCGGAAGTTCAAACGCACCTGATACGAATCATATCGGTTTGAATATAATATCTAGGCCAGCGTTTCCCAAAGTGTGTTCCGCCAAATGTATGTGATTATTTGGAAAATTATTTTATATTATACTTGGATTACTCATATTATTTAAAAAAGTTCACCTAAATAATAGTCAGTCACTAGTATAATATCGTTATAATGTATTTGTTGTACTTGAAATTGAACAAGATAAAAAATCATAACACTCATATTATAGTACCTATATAGACGTTGTCATTGCGTTAATGACGTAAAAACGAACTAATTTTAGTAAATAATAATCGATATTATCGATATCGTCAAAACATTTTTCGGAGTATTGGTTTTTACCTTTTTTTTTTTAGAAAAACCGGGGTTCAGTTGGAATTAAAGACATCGGGGTTCCGCGAAACAAAAAAAATATTTCTTAAGGGTTCCGTGGTTGTAAAAAATTGGGAACCGCTGATCTAGGCGATTGTTAATAATCGTAGGAATGCTCTTTTGCCCCGATTTCGACTCGCGCCACACATCGCCGAGACGTGATCGACAAAGGATCGATAAGCGTGTCTAGGTACGCGTTAAAATTAACGAGTGCTCGTTGTTCGTCTTGTTCCGTTTCGATTTGAGAATCGAGTGAGCGCTGTTTTACGGTGATGAATCTAAAGATTTTATTCGGAAAACGGTAAGAAATCCGTTTCCCTTCAGCGTCGAAACGCGTTTCACAACGACCGTTGTGTTTGCCACGACCACTGCGGCGCAACTAGGATTTTTTCAAGGGGGGTGTCCGCCTGTAGCGTATACAGTATTTCCCCAATTCATTTCCAAATTTGTTAGTATACTATGTACAAGTGAGTCACTTGAAGTGACATTCGTCACGACTACTATTAAATATTTACCTATTATGTTATTTTATTCAAATGATTTGAATCAAACCACCACCATAATTATTTCTGAATACACTATACTGACGTCCAACGTTTTATTAACTAAACAATTTATATCACGTGAGTACGTGACACGTATGTTTAGATTAAAGTTACATATTATAATTTTAGTAATTGTCAAGAAGCTTAGAAAATTAATAATTATTATACATATAACAATATTATAAATTTTAAATTACAAAGTCTAATCGTCTTTTATTCTTTGCTAATTCTTTTATAACGGCATTTATATCAACTTTAATTTCTCGGTGAATATGCAGTGCTGCCAAACCATTATATTTAGTCATGATTATGTTCCGAATTTGTCGATAAACCATGGACAAAAGACTTGGTAACATTTATCAGTTATAAATTATAACACTAGATTTAGATTTTAAAAAATATTGAACATTTTTTTTTCCCAACGGTTATTGAATATAATTAAATATAAATTTTCTATTATACGGTTCAAGGGGGGTGTCCAGACACCCAAAACACCCCCCTTGGTTGCGCCACTGCACGACCGTACTACTGTTTAATACTCTGTTAGTACAGCTGGCAATGGGCGCGGCTTACTTTATTTTTTTACAAAATTAGATTATTATAAACGTATTAGAGCGTTTTGAAATGTACCGAGGAAATAATAATCATTGCGATAACTTAGTCTGTAACGATGAAATACAATATTATGTTCAAAGGTCAAATAATAAACAATAACGATTCCATTTGTTATTGTAACGTGCCGCTAATTACCCGACGAGACGTCGGCAGACCCGGAAATAGAGATAACGAGGTGAAATCGACTGAAATCGTCGTCGGCTGTTTCTAGTTCGTCTTTATCGTTTCAGTCGTGTTTCGGTCGTCGTCGTCGGACAAAGTCATCCGAAACGTGTTGTTGATTTGTTTTCCGTTGCACGCATTTTTTGGAGATCGACTAATAAGATTCATTCAGATCATTTCAGTTTATTAATTAAATTGTAGATTCGAGAGACAGATCAATTTTTATACAATAGATTTGAACATGAGAACGTTTCGAGACATGAGTATTCTAAAGATAGTGAATTTCAATGGATTTCTTCTTGGAAGCTCTGCGACAATGCGCGCTTTTCTATCGAAAACTTCGTTATGAATTATTGTAAAAAAGAAAAAAATTAAAAAAAACTACGATTTTATTGTTCTCGTTTTAAAGTTTGCATTTCTTTTTATATTAGTAATTTGTTAGTGAAACCGCACCTTATATAATAGTAGTTATGAAACAATATTTTTCTGAATAAAAATAAACCCGTCTAAAAATATTATACGAATAATTTACCTTTTTTAATTTGTTTCCTCGTTGTAAAAACAAAAAATTTGTCGAAACAATTAATTTCATAAATAATAACAAAAAAAAAAAAAATGAAGAAGAAATTTGTCGCTTATTATTACTAAAAATATAATATTGCGTTCTTAGATTTTAATTTTAAGTAAAAATAAAATAATGTTTTCAACGTACGACTTGCTTCAAAGACTAAAAAAATCCGCGTCAACACGGTATATTATTATATTTATATTATATTTTTAATTACAGGAAAACACACCTAACTAATAATACAGCGTTTCCCAACTGGTGTTCCGTGGAACCTAAGGGTTCCGTGAGCCGGCGCCAAGGGTTCCGTGAGAAATTTGGGAAAATATAAAAATTATTTTTAGTTTCCTTATCCTATGATAAAATATCTCATCTATATATATAAAAATGGAGACAAAAAATTGGAAATTGAATCAGTTGAGAACGGCTGGGCCGATTTGGCTCAAATTTTTTTTAAATGATAGAGAATGTCGGGGAGCGGGTTTATAGCATAAATTATGGAGAAAATTAACCCTAGGGGGGTTAAAAGGGGTAAAAATGGAAAAAATCCTGAGTCAATGGAGCTTTGTGGTATTAAATTTTGTCAATAGTTTCATTTAATATAGCAGAGGCCCCATGGGAAAGGATTTTTCGAAATTCGACCCCTAATGGGGTTAAAAGGGGTAAAAAGGGTGAAACTAGAAAAATTCGCCTGGCTGGAACTGCTGGAGCTTTGAGTATGAAATTTGGGCAGCAGTTTCGTTTTATATAGTGGAGACCCCATTGGAAAGGATTTTTCGAAATTCGACACCTACCGGAGTTAAAAGGGGTAAAAGGGGTAAAAATGAAAAAAAAAACTGATAAAATAAAAAGTTATACTGCACACGGGCGAAGCCGGGTTATTCAGCTAGTATAATATATATTATTTGTTATAAACTTATAAAGCCGGGTTTACATCACGCAACAATAAATGCTATAGCAATTTATCGTAACGATCGAATTGTTTCGATTTATCGTTGCGTATAAATAGGACCTACTATAGGTCATTCATTTATCTTATCTGTAATACTGTAATAGTTATAAACAAAATAAAATGTTAAAACCGTCTTGACTATGTTTTTTTTTAATTTTATTAATGACACTTTTATGCCGGAAGTGTCAAAAACCCACTCATTTCAGTGTACAAAACATAATATGTCTGCATTACTATTATAGAAAAAATATGGGGGTTCCTCGAAATGTTCAAGCTCCTGCAAGGGTTCCGCAAGTAAAAGAAGTTGGGAAACGCTGCTATAATATATATACTATCGAATCAAATCGGACGCCGCCGCCGCCGCCGATCGAAAGAAAGAAGAACGCGTCCCATCGGCCTTCTCAAATCCACCGCTGTTTCTGTTAAAGCGCACGGGCGGTGGATAAAACGCCGAGTAAACCACTGCGACGACGACGATTCAATTCGACGAGTGAACGGACCAAAAAAAAAAATAAAATACGAGAAAAAGGTCTCTGCGGGTTAATAATAATCGAAATCGCAAATGCCGCCTAGGAAAAACGTCGTCCTAGACCCATGCTGCCGCCTATGATTTTCCGCAAGCCCCTAAACCCGGATCCGGTCCGTGCCGGGGTTTGTCACGCGTTATGTCTCCGCGTTTTCTTTTGTTTTTTTTTTTTTTTTGTGTTTTTGTACATCTGACGGACGAGATCGCGCCGGAAAGACGTCGAGAAACACGTCGTCGGCGCGTAACTTTTCGGTCTGACCACAATCGACCCGGTGTCTCTCTCCGCCCCGCGGGCACAATGCGAGCGAACGGCGGATCCACCCTCCCGTCCGCTCCTTTGCTGCGAAATCCCGTTGCCGGGTTTTCGGATTATTGTGCGTTTTATCACGACGGACGCGCGCGCGCACATTTTATCATCCGATACGACGACGTCCGTCTCGGCAGGTGACGTCGTATCTCGTTCGCATAATATCCAACACGGCGGCGCGACGTTATATGTATATCGCTTTAATCTCTCCTCTCTCGCGCGCGCGCCCGAAATTTACATCGACCATCATCCCGTCAGTCGTTCTCTAATCTCGACTATTACGATATAATATTAATAACATGCGCTCGACGACGCCGACGACGATCTCCTTCCGGCGCGTTCTGTCGTAACAAATTTTTTAATTTTCACTTCGCCGCCGACGACAAATCCCCTCGGCTCGACGAACCGACGACGACGACGTTTGAAATATCACGTTGGCGCCTCTTCTATTACTGAACGTATTTATATGGGGGATAGATCCCCCCCTTGGCCTTTTTTCTTTTACCGATATGTATTTATTATTTTTTTTTTCGTGTCAGGCATCATATATTTAAAATAGAATAAAACATGTAATTCATACAACAAAACTAAACAAAATAATAACACACGAACATAATGATGGTAACGTGTATGGTAATGTACATTGCATATTAAATTATATATTTTCTTTCGTCCAAAATATAGCTGTATTGTCCGCCTTCTGGTTGCTTATCATACGATCCTCTCGTGTACACGGGCTTGGCCCTAGTGGGCAAACAACAGAGTTGGGCAAAATTTTATCTAGGTAATTATTCGAATAAATCTGTATTCGAATAAAAAACTATTCGAATAATTTTCATCTATGATTATTCGAATAAATTTTAAAGACGGTTATACGAATAATTCTTGGTTATTTTAATTCGAATAATTGTAAAAAAATCATTCGAATAATAATTTATTAGAATAAAATGTTATCTAAATAATCATTTAGATAAAATTTCATTCGAATAACGCTCAACTCTGGCAAACAAGTAGGTGTGACGTCTGCTCTTGTCCACATATGCCCCGATAGATATAATAATTTTACAGAAACACAGAAAAAAATCATTGAAAACGCTACGCTTTATTATTATATAAGTGTACACCTCCTCCCCTTCGAGGAAATCATATGTTTGCCGACGTATATCCTCCACCCCCCCCCCCCTCGTGACAAAATCCTAAAAACGCTTATATTATATATTTCCAATCACTTTTGAAATATTCAATTCGACGCGTCGCCGTTAGAATTTCACTTTATTTTCACGCTTTAAATTGACCGAAAAAAACACGCGCGCGCGCGCGTAGGAGATTGTGAAAACCATATTATAGATTTTATTTTTATTAATTATTATATAGCGATCGTTGAGAAAATAATAGACATTTCGATTTTAAATTCTCGCAAACGCTTACGTACACGAAATAATAATATCAATTTTAAATTATAATTTAACAGTCGACTTGAAATAAGCTCCTTACGCAAGGGTTTTTTGAAATTCCGTCCGAGTTATTTTATCAATGGAAATATTATTAATCCTTTAAGTAACGCATAAAATAGAGAAAAAAAAAAAAAAAACGAGAAAAAATGTTTCCGTTACATTTACTCGCCGAGTTTAAAATGGTTTTTATTATTGCCGCATTATTTTATTCGCCGTATAATAGAATCGTGAACAACGCCGACCGAGTCGACATTATGTGTTTTTTTTTTTTTTTTTTTCATTTTTCATTCCACCAGAGCACTAACGTATAGACGGAAGCGACCGTTTCTTAATTTTGTACTCCGTTCCGAGTACTCTAATTCGAATAATATAAAACGCGAATTACAATTATTTACAATCGAGGGACAACGTCGTCGTTCTCCTCCCCCGCGCGCTCGATTTCTCGACTGTTCGCTAGATTGATTATACAATCGAAAACTTTCGATGACCCGTGATTTCGTTCTCGGGCCATGGACGCCGGTTGATATGACCGACGTCATAATTAATAATATAGTCGCGTCTCCATAATATAATATTATAAAATACGAGTGTAAAAAAGGATCGATTTTTATGTAAAAATGTAATCGAATACGTTGCGTATTATTGTGCTCAAACGATAACTAAAAACAATTTGGGCACCCCTACAGCTTGATTAAATGATAAAACTAAATTTGTTTAACGTTTTGATCGCAATTTTCTAAATGTTATTTGCAGGGTTCGGATTTTATAGCACCGAAAATTCTAAAATGTGCGCCATAATATGACCAAAAAAAAACCGTAAAATATGCTCTATAAATACGCCCTAAAAACATCAAAAATAGCAACAAAAAAAAAATACAAATCAAAATAATTACAGTCGATGGTATATATTATAGAATCTACAAACATACGGAACAATAACAGATCGCCGGCAATTTAAAAAGAGATTATGACATGTTAAATGATAATATCATAATATTATTTATCAATTTTCAATATGAAAGGAAAATGTGGACATTAATCTTATGGATTCGCGTAAATTAATACTATTCGTCATTCGATTTGCAAACGAGATTTATGAACAATACAAAATAAAGCGTTGAATTAAGAATATAAGCAAAAAATAGCACCAAAAATTCAAAAATAGCACTGAAAATCTAAAATTCTTCAAATATGCAAAAAGTAACAAAATTGCGATTTCATATTTAGAGTCCCCGATGCACAAAACAAATTTATAGTCCACTCTGCTATTTTTATCCCTATCCTATAATACAGTGTTTCCCAAACTTTTTATCTTTACCGCCCACTTTCAAAAAAAAATCCGACAGACGCCCCCTTAAAAAAAATATCGTTACAAAAGTATGCAATGAAAAGCAAAAAAAAATAAAAAAATGTGCTAAAAGTTCGTTGATATTAGGTTCGATTTCCGCCCCCTTTTTGTAATGAAATGCCTCCCAATTAAGCTTGTAACTTCCATTGCCCCCCTGGATAGCTCTAGCGCCCCAAGGGGGCGATATCGCCCACTTTGGGAAACACTGCAGTATAATAAGTAGCAAAATGCTTTAAAATCCGAACCCCGATTATAATAATATGTATACGATATGATTCGATATAATTTATATTAATTTCGCGTAATCGTATTTATATATTATATTATTATGAAAACAGGACGGAGTTTCGGGACAAACGATACTTTCCTTTAGCGAGACGTCTGGCCGCGCTGCTCGCACGTTCAACTGCCAGACAAAACAACGGAATCGCCGTAAATCACCGATCTAGTGTGTGCATTATCTTCCGGGCCGTTTAAACGATTCGCTCAGACCGGACGGGGAGAAAAATAGTGTACGTTGCGACGTATAACGACTAAAAGGCGAAAATCCCGCCTCCCCCGGAGCCGTGCGATATTATTTCTATGTGTATGTATATGTATGTGAGTTTGGCGGGCGCGTCTGAGAGAGGCTCAGGCAGAAACCGTTTTCTTGGCAAACACACACACACACACACATACTGCGCAGTCGAGGGATTATTTATCGCCGGAGGAGTCACGTTTCTGGTTTATATAGTCGTCCTGCCCGCGCACGTCTCGCGGAAATCCGCACAAGGCACTTTTTTTATCCGGACACACACACACACACACATGCGCACGTTACGGTCTTGTGTGTACACGTGACACGCGCCCACGCTCGCACGTATCAAATCCGCGTTCGTTTCATACGCCCGGCACCCGTGGAAAACACTTTAAGCTCACGCGCGCCAGAATACGTATTGCAAAATTTAACGGGCCGAAAAGCGTTTCGAGACGCCCCGAAATTTAGTTGCGTTTTGCAATGTGATCAGGACACGTTTTCGAAGGAGTGGTCTCCGACGCGACTACGGTAACGGCTAGCCGGAACGGAAATCCGTCGCCCAGGATACCTACTCGGAAAAAGCGACTCGCGTGGACGACACGACAAAAGGATAAATAGATAAATACCACGGGATTCCGTTACGAGTGGGATTATCCTGCGCAGTGTTGGCGGCGGCGGCGGCGGCCGACGAGTACGAGTCGAGTGTGAGGAAACCGCGAGAATCCTGCGCGTAGCACGTGTGGTCGCGACGTAGACCGTATAGTCGTTCGCCACACGCGCGCTTGACGTTTTCCTTGTACTATGTTTTATACGAACGCGATGTATATAATTTACTACACGCACGACGCGAGTGGGATTAAGCCTTTCGCCCTTGATGGATTGGAATTTTTCAAAAAAATCTACTTTTATTTTAGCACTCCGTTCACGTGGTAGGTAAATGTTATTTTCGTCCTACGTTCGAGGACTGTTAAAGGATTTTTTTCCCCGCTAAAATTATTTTATCGATCGTTTAAGAAAGAAAAAAAAACTCGGAAAACCCGAAAATATCAACAACTACGCATGAAAAGCGCATAAAAAGGTCTTCGTTAAATAAATAATTAAAAAGTATTAAAAAAAAAATGACGTCTTCGTAGAACTGTAATACGAATTCCTGGGGGGAAAAGTTCTACAATACAATATTTTTCCAGGAAACAAAAGAAAAACGCCGAAGACCAGTATCTCGTAAATATCTCGTCGTTTTATTTATAATTTGTACTATTTTTCGGAAATCGTATCCACTCGTTACCGGGAACCGTCTGCGGTAACGTATGGTATACTAATCTTGCCGGTCGTTCGTCATTCGACGTCCCGAATAGATAGTTTCCCGAAACACACTTTGCTTGCCCACGAATAACTAACAGCAACATTTTCGGGAAAGGTCGTGTGTTTCGAGTTTGCAGAGCGATTCGCGTCGTTGAAATATTTTCAAAACGAAAACGGGGTGTTGAATTCAAAATACGTTTTCACCGTCGCTTATGTTATTGTCGTAGTACGACGTGGGTGGCGGACCGAGTGCGCGGCGGCGATAAAATTATATTTCAGGATAGGCGAACAGGAGCTGCCGGTCACTCGCGAGCGCCGCCGGGCCGCGGGAAAATGGTTTTACGCGAGGCGCGCGGCAAAGGACGCGAAACACGTACCCCCCGTCATTATGGCGGCGTTTCTCGCGTTCCGGAAGCGAAAGGAATCGCGTCAGAAACACGTCCGTGCACTTTTACCGCCGTCTCACGGTGCGGCGGGCGGGCGGGCGGTGCGTCCTGCTGCCCGACGAGAGTGGCTATTTCCGAACCGACGACGACGAGAGGTGTCCACTCGAGTCGATTTAAAATAATATTTTCGGACGTTTTCTGGAATAAAATGGTCGCGTTAGAATATTTTCACACTTTTCGGATCGATATTTTCGCTATTGATTCGTAAGCGATTGTTTCGTTTACACAACAAAACACACAACAGAACACTAACTACTTTATTCATAATATTTAGACTAATTTTTGATAATTTTTTGTTTTTTTTTTCTAAAAATAAACTATTGTCGACACATGGTGAGCGGAGACTTGAAATAGAATGTTTATTTCAAACCTGGTGATAACTGGACAAGTTTAAACATGCACGAGAGTTGTCGACGACGCGTCGACAGCCGCACCTGAGAAGGGGATATGCTTGTCGACGACGCGTCGACATCCGCAGTCAACGTGTTAATACTTGAAACGCCGCCGCCGCAGCGAAAGAAAAACACGAGATTTCGACAAGTTCATATTTGCCAATCTGAATGAAAGCTCTGAAAACAAAACGACGACGCGTAGTAATCGTATTGCGGTCGGATCGTTTTCAATCGGCCAACTCTCGAGTTCGAACGCCGCGTCCGTTTATTCGCGTGGGCGGCCGGCCAGACCGGCCGCCCCCGAGGATTACACTAGGCTTTTCTGTATCCGTCTCTTTTGGGTCGTTTGAATATTCAAGCTTATTATTACACCGCACGTATACTCTACAGCGTCGTAAAACTCGTTATTTCCACGCCGATATCATCGAGACCGCCGCCGGAGCGTTTTTTTTTTTCAAACGAAACGACCGTAATAAACGCAGATCGCGCGCGTTCGATCTCACGACTCTCGATGACGTTTCGTACGGAAATCATGAACGGCAAGAGTAGTAAGCACACGCGTGTAACAACGACGATTCGACAAGATTGACTCGTAGAATCTGAACTTTCAATAATTCCAAACGCCCCGACGACGTATTGCGAGAATTTGTGTTTACGAATTTCGCAAGACCACTCGTTCTATCAACAAATTAGACGGGGGATGGTGGCTAGTTTTACGCGAACCAACATTTATATACGTCACGGTACATAGGATTCAAATTGACTGATATCAGTGAATTTCTCCTCGATTTTACCGAGAAAAACGGCGGTACGTGCGGTCCGTATATCACTCGTGTTTGCCGCTAAAACGATATAAAATTGCGCAACCTACGGATATGATGTAACTTTGAAATTACGTACACCCAATTACAGAATCTCGCAAGTAAAATGTCTTTGGAGTTTGGTTTTAAAGGTTCTCGCGGCGATCACGTGATTTACGACACTTATCGTCGCGGCAATGTGACCACTGCAACGCAAAGCCGTCTGGTAATAATAGAGCGATAATTATACGACACGTTTCCTTTAATTCTATAAATCGTTGACGGCATTATAATATTACGCGCGACGCACGACGCGATTATATCATTATTAAGTATTTGTTATTTCAGTATATAAATAACCGATCAGCACACGAAATGTAAATCATCAACGTATCAGCGAGACCTGCTCTGTACATAATATACATTGTTAGTGCGCGCGCGCGCGCGCGCGTGCGTAATAATATGTTTGCTTTTCGCACACAAACGATCAATCTAAGTTTCAAAACATGTCCCTCGTTCGCGTGCGTCTGTTAATCACAATGGATATTTCACCATGACGTTATATATTTTAATGGTATTCAATTCTGTTTTTACTCCCTTTCCCCGGCGTACACGTTCACATACTCACATTTAAACATATATATTCGCATAACGTACTAATAACATAATATATTATACACTCGGTATATATACGAGTATATATTTGTATATATATATATAGAATACGCGTGTGAGTGATGTGTGTAATACAATTGCAAATTGCGAACGTTGTAGTATGATTAATCGCATTGGTCCGGATTCGGCGGCGCTCGCGTAGGACGTGCTAGGTAAATAATTATTATGATGATAATAATAGTAATACACCTAGTGTGCTTGATAATAAACGAAACGTTGTTTGCCGCCGATGGAACTCTGTCCGTATGATATTACAATAACTATTACAGACCGCGACATTGTTCCCGGTCGCGATCACACTAGATAACCTGGAAAATATCGACTTTTTCTCGTACAATATGTTCTCTGCGCACCCGATCGTCTGCGTCACATTCGTTTAAATACGATTCGCCGCCGATCATAAATAATAATAACCGTACGTTTTATTTCATTATCATTGTGCATTGTATATTATGCTAATTACACAAACGCGTCGTTGTTCGACATTGAATTTGACGAATGTTATACGCTAAAGTGACGAAAAAAACAAACGCCGTCGTCGTACATTTGTAACATAAAGGGTTTTTCAATAAGAGCGGGCCGATGTTGAAATGAAATAAAACAAGCTGTGTGTGAGGTATTAACGAAATTATTTTTTTTATTTTTAAGTTTAAAGTATGCCAATTACGTTTTAAATATAATATCATTCAAACGTCCACCACAGCTTCTCACAGTGGCACGAATCCGAGTGGTCCAGTTTTCAATGACCCTGCCGCATAGATCTGGTTGAATTCGAGCGATGGCCCGTGTTATGTTTAATTTCATTTTTATTTTTATTTTAAAATTCGTTTTGGGGAAAAAGAACGATATGGACGTGGACGATATGTGGTTTCAACAAGGTGGCGCTATTAATTTCGCTAATACCTCACACACAGCTTGTTTTATTTAATTTCAACATCGGCCCGCTCTTATTGAAAAACCCATTATTTGTCCGCGTTGTTTTCCGTTTCGCCGAATTGTATCGCGGCGACGACTATTGCGGCCCGGACGCGGACGCCCCCCCGAAAACCCTGCGGAAACGTCGCGGACAATATGTTTTTGCTGCGGACGCACACATTACGAACGCCCTACGGATTTGAAAAACACTTTTAAATCTAATATTACATTGTTTGTGTTTTTTTTTTTTTCGTTTTTTTTATTCATTCGGTGGCAATAATTTTAATTAAGAGATTAAAAATAATTTGATACGAGACCGGGCGGTTCGAAGAACTGTTTTAATTTAAAAAAATTAAAAAAAAAACGTCACTGCCAGCGCTCGCGACGTCGCGGGTCAAACGTTCCAGTAAACACGAGTGTTCTCTCAATCGTATCGTGTACGACGATGGAAAATTACCTCTAAATACGAAAAAAATAAAAAATAAAAATAACAACTACCAGACTATTATAGTCTCGAAAAAATTCACAGAAAACGAAAAACGTCACACAACGAATAACTAAATTCGTATTTTATTGAAATACGTTATTTACGTACGTCAATTGCGTACTAGCCGTCTATGGGCGGCTTTATTTACAGATCCTCGAGGACACTGCGTTTAACGCTGCCCGAACGAAATGGTTTTGTTGTCGGCTGTGGGCAGGGGCGGATTTAACAATTTGCCGCCCCTATGCCAAATTTAATTTGTCGCCCCTATCAAAATCTATTTATCAATTAATTTTTTCATTTAAGATAACTAAAAGAAATTCCGATTCAAATATTATAACATCTTCTATTTTTATTTTTTTTTTTAGTAACAACGTTTATAAGAAAAACATAATGTAATGAATATAACAAAACAAATTAAATAATATTTGATACATTTAATTTAATTTTAATATTTAAATTTAGAATTCATAGTTAATTTTTGTAGTTTACATAGCTTTTTTTCTAGATTTAATTCTTGAGAAGTCATCAATAATGTATTCATACTCTAATGATGATGTTAAATCACTTTCTATAGTTAGTATGGCCATTGATTATATAATAAACAGATAGCCCACGGTATGGGGTTCTTTTTAACACCGAAAACGAACGTTCGGCAGTACAATTAGTATAGCAGGTGTTGAGACAAATATTCGAAGGGCAATTTCAATATTTGGATATAGATCCTTCATATTACAATCATTAGTAAAAATGGTTTAATTTTCTTTTCATTAAAACTTGTAATTTGATGAGAACGAAAATGTACTAGTTCATTAATAAATTCATTTTTTTCTAAGTCTGATTTGTAAATGCAACAAATTAAAATAAATATTCAACATAATTTTGCCGCCCTTCAAAATTTGCCGCCCATAAATGCGGCCGCATAGTTCGCAGTGCCTTAAATCCGCCCCTGGCTGTGGGAATTTCTACGAGACTTGTACGAAAAAAGTGCAAAAGCAGCAAACCCTCGATGGGCGCGAGGTTAAATTTCCGCCGTCGGAAATAGCGCGCGAAAACACATAATATTATTAAGTATATTTATTTCGCGAGAAACGACTTTGAACCAAAGTTGTATAATAATAATGTCGAGAACGAGCGAAACGGACTTCCCGTCTGTCGGTCGATTGGCGAAACGGAGGGACAGTTCGTGATAATATTATCTTAAAATTCGTTTCTTTTTTTCCGTTTGATTTCCATTTTCGCATTCCATTGGAACGCGTTTGCGTACTTGTTTGCGCGCTCGCGTGAAAAACGACGTTTACCGTACGAAAACACACGCGGATTTTCAAAGTGGTAGGTCTAAATCCCCCTCACGCCAGCACCAGTGGATGTGCCGATAAACGTGCCGATAATGACCCTCGACGGCGGTGATAGATTCGTTGTGGGCCGAG
Organism: Drepanosiphum platanoidis; assembly: GCA_948098885.1. Classification (NCBI taxonomy): domain Eukaryota; kingdom Metazoa; phylum Arthropoda; class Insecta; order Hemiptera; family Aphididae; genus Drepanosiphum; species Drepanosiphum platanoidis. Next base: position 1,388,484 of record OX402529.1, on the reverse strand, counting down.
TCGATTTGTGAACAACGACAGGTCTAATAAAGTTACGCGAGATCGACGGGTCCGCTTCTGTTATTCGTCAATAAACATTTGAAACGTAAGAAAGAAAGAAAAAAAAAGCAATCCGACGCATATTATAGTAATCGATGTTGAAATAATAATATCGGCCGACGATGTAACGCCGTGTTTCCGGAAGACGAGACGTAGGTATGCAAATACTCAATCGGCCGAGCGTGTTTTTTTTTTTTTTTTTTTGGAATTTTACACCGACAATACAGACGGGCGGCAGGGTGTCGCCGCCGAGGATCCTGGGCGGCAGTATCCGTTTAAAGGCTCTCCGACACAAGACGTTTAATAATAAGTGGCCGTGTAATCCGCGGCGTCGTCGTCTGCTGCTGCCTGCTCATAACTGGCGTCTTTTAATTACGCGTAATTCGACACGGCTTAGGAGGCACTCGTTTAAGATTCAAAACGGTAAATGAACATTTCGAGTGGTTCGTCGCCGGAGCTACGCGACTGCTCTCAAAGTGAAAACGAACGCGAAACACAATCTCTCACTCGATTATTACGTATGCCGTCGAGAGGTGCCGATGTGAAATCGATTCAAAGGACGCGTGCGGCGCGGCGCGGCGCTAAGACGCGCGAATCGAATTAATCGCGTCGCAAAGACCAAACGACACGATCGACAACGTCAGTATTTATAAGTTAAAACATATACAGGATGGGGCGAAACAGGCAGTGCAGTTTTGAAAGGCAATTAAAAAAAAACTACGCAACTTACAGAAATTATATTTATTTCATTTTCTTCAGTATATTATGCCATTTTATGTATCACGTTTAAAAATGACATGAGAAAGATGATGGCCGCCAGCAGCGATACACTGATGAAGGTGATTTCTGAAATTTTCTGCCACATTTCGACTGGTATAGCGCCAATTTCCTCCCTAATTCGGTCTTTGAGTTCTTTCAAGGTGCGAGGCCGATGTTTAAAAACCTTTTATTCCTTCAGGTAGCCCCACAAGATAAAAATCACAAATGCTCAAGTCCGGCGAGCGCGCGGTCCACCTCACATCACGCCTCAGAGAGACGAGGTGCGTAGGAAACATCTGTCGCAGCTTAGTCATTGAAACTCGAGCAGTATGCACCGTAGCCCCGTCCTGTTGGAACAAGATGTGCCCCATATATCTGTTTCTTCCATTAGCTCTTCCAATTGAGGTTCAAAAAAATAAGGCCCAATCACCCAAAATTTGGAAATCGCACACCACAAGGTCACCACTTTTGGGGAGTGAAGAGGTCTCTTGTGAATTTGCCGTGGATTATTTTCTGCCCGAAAGCGAAAATTTTGTTTATTCACTGAGATGAAAGTGAGCCTCGTCACTGCTGAAAAATGTTGACCTCACATGGATCCGATTTCAGAAATCGCCTTCATCAATGTATCGCTGCCGGAGGCCATCGTCTTTCTGATGTCATTTTTAAAACGTATAAAACGGCATGATGTACTGAAGAAAATTAAATAAATATAATTTCTGTGAGTTGCGTAGTTTTTTTTTTAATAGCCTTTCAAAACTGCACTGTTTGTTTCGCCCCGCCCTGTATTTGAATACACTTCGATTGGAATAGACGACGCGTCGTCGACGGGAAACTACAAAATATTTTCCGATCGAATAGTACGCAAACGACTTTATTCGAAAAACGCCACGTGGCGATCGGACCGATTTATTTCTCCGTGTGTAATATTTGCGTTAAAAATAATTCGAACGAGACTGTATCCGAGTGCGTTTGGCGAAAACGAATTTTAACTCGCGGGCGTAATATCATACGAATCAAACAATATCGACCAAAAAGCGTATCGCAAATGAAGTAATACGTTTGAAACGTCAACACTACGCGTAGTAGGCAGACTACCTACGCGCGCGGTGTTTGCATAATGAGTCGATATTTCACGAGTGCGTAACGGGTGAGGAGAAGAAAAAAAAAAACAAACTTTTCGGTCGTAAAAAAATATTATGTGACCCGGAGTAGTGCGTGCGTGCGTGCGTGCGTGCGTGTGTTTTCAGTACTCTAAATGACTTGTAAAAGACATTTTTCAACTCGCAACGTATAATTATTAGTTCGGTATGATTTAGCCAAAGGTAAAAACAATTTTTTTCGCGTAACCTCGGGCCGACGAAAAATGAAAAAAAAAAAAAAAAATCTCGCGTCGTTATAAAAATAACAAAAACAACAATAAAAAAAAAAAAAATGAAAAAACACATTATGATTGAAAAACTCGAGATACATAAAAATAAAAAGTGTAGGTACACGCCCACGTCGTCGTCGTATGAGCACATAGAGAGAGAGAGAGAAAAAACACGAAAGAGCCCGATAGTTTTGTCACGCACTCGAGTGGTACAGCCGAAAACGAGTCGTGTGAAAAATAAAACCATTTAATATTTCAACAATTCAAACTACAAAAATAATAATTGTAAATCCCTATTTTTATTTTATGCATTATATGACAACGGCTATATAGAATACAAAACGATAATAACAATAATACAATTAAATAAAATAGAAATTAAATTAAAACAAAACAAAATACATATTAATAGGATAATTTTAGAGTCGAATGTTGAGTTCCTCTAGCCATTTCATCGCAGTTGGTCCACAATCACGGAGTGTTGCTACGCCTCCTTCAAATCTTGTGTAATGGCATTTCCCAAACGGCCGTATGATAGTAATAATATTCATCAAAAAGTAAAATATCAGCAGACATAATATACGTATATTATTTGAAACGAATTATTGTAAATTTAGTTTTCTATCATTTGTCGTTCGACAAATTTTTTAAAATTAATGAATTTGCCTGAAACTTTTTCCGTATGGTTTTAATCGAACCTATTCAGGGGAGGTAAACTGAAAAAAATCACAAACGAACAACAAGGACCACCCTGATGAATATACCGGGGGAACGCGAGCGCGTGTCTGCTAAAGGATTCGGGCGAGTCGCGGGTGTTTTCGGCGCAGGGAAATATTTTCGATTTCCCAAGTATATTTACGACGCGACGTAGGCGGTGCGATCGTGTTATTAAGTCTCTCGAAAATCGCAACGTAATAATACATAATATTCGTGCGAACGTGCACTCGAGACGACTAAAATACGCTCTCGATAAGTGCGCGCACTCGAATATAAACAAAATAAATCTCACGATCGTATTTAATTTCGTAAACGAACGCGCAATCAAATAGAAATATATCGAACGCGCGGGTACTCTCCGTTTTGTCTCCTCGATCTGTTATTATTTCTAAAAACTATACGTTTGGTTTTTTCCTCTGAGATAATAATATCCGAGTACAATAATTATTCGTATTTATTTCTCGGCCGTCCGCGACTAACGAACGACGTAAAGGCGCGTTCTCATGAGTCAAGTTTAGTCGACCGATTATATGGTTGATCGACAAAAATCGAATATAAGTCGAATCAGTTTTTCTTCACACATTGCAGCAGAACATGACGTTTCAATTTTATTTTCAACTCGGTTTAACACGTAGTCGACGCCACTGTCGAGCGAAATTGCGTCGAAAGCAGTTGTATTTATCTAGTCGATGGTTCCAGAGACAATCATGCTTATGATAAAGTTCTAAGAATTTTTGCATCACACTTTTAGACCACTTGAGGCTCATTTTATAAAATTAAAAATATTAAGTACGTTAAAAATTCAACAAAAAAAAACCACAAAATAAAACACAAAATGCACGCGTGACTGCCCCCACTGGTTGAAAACAAACTGAAGTTCAACTTGAATCGACTGTAGTGTAGGTTCATGTCAGCACGTGTCGAGACGGGTTTCAACTACTCGAAAGGAATTATTGGAAAACAACTCATTACTTGAACGATAAAGTTTGACTGGGTCAAACTTTTTTCGATCAACTAATTATAATTATTAGTTGTTCGAGTTTATTGAAACAAAGGTTTTCACTACAGATTTTATTCAATTTTTGTCGATCAACAACCGTAAACGGCCGACTAAACTTGACTCATGAGAACGCGCCTTAACATCACGGTCGAATTGAAATCGAATCGCCTAATCGAAGTAAGAGGAGATTTTGCAAAAAAAAAAAAAAAACGACTGTATAAACACTATAAACGGGTAGCTAATGAATAATATCGAACACGTTACGTTATTGAATAAAAACGCCAAAATTATGTGGGGGGAAAAAAAGGAATATTAAATTTCGCGTTCGACGCGATATTACAATATTCTCGGTGCTAAACCGAATTTATATAAGCTCAGGCGAACGTATGCACGACGATCCATCACGAATAACGCGAGACCAACGTTATTACAATACTCGAGTTACACGCGCGGACGTGACGAAATATCGTTAATTTTTTTTTATTATTATTAATCGCTCCGGAGGAGCTCAGACGGTATACGAGTATATAGACTTTTATCGACATTTATTAAATTACTATATTATCATCGTTGGATTTTTTTGTCCTCCCCTTTCTCGCGGTCGTAATTTAATATTATGCTTTCACGTTCCCCCGCACGTCTACGCGCATTATTTGTATTATTTTATATTAACTCGCGCGAATAGAAAAAAGAAACCAACGCGCGATACATATCATATTATGTTTCCGTAGGAACTCGACCGGAAAAACGACAAATAATACCAAATAATTGACGATTTTCGAGAATGAAAAAAAACAAACACTCCGGCCGCGAATAAATATTAATAATCGTTCGGATCGTTTCGAAATTAAACGTCGTCGTCGAACAGTACCTTTTATCGACTCGACACGGATAAGATGACATATTACTAGAGTTCGGGACTATTGTACACATATTATATTATACATTGGACATATTGCACACAAATTGTAGGAAATATGCATGCACATAATATGCACTTAAAATAACCGAAATATGCAACTAAAAATTTGATTTATTCATTTAAATTTAGACAATTTTTTGTAATTACTAATTATTAGTTATTTTTTGACAACAATAACACAATAAGGAATATTTGCGGAGAGCAAGGTATCACACAAATCATGGTTAAAAGAACTTTTTTACAAGTCATAACAGTACCAACAACTAGTTGTTGTGATTTATTTTTCATTTGATCTTGCTTACGTTTTTCGGCAGATTTATGCTTTTCTGTCTTCAAATGTTGAGTAACCAAATATCGCCTGTCTGTATTTGAATTTTCGTTTCACAAAATTTACAAAATAAAATGATTCCATCACTTGAGGGAACTTTTTCTCAAACAAAAACTGTGTAGATATGCTATAAATAACAATTAAACTGCCAAAATTGGCAAATATGCATTTTGCTCAGAAAACGGCAAAATATGCGAAAATATACAATTAAAATTTTTGTATTTCAATCCGTTATGACTTAAAACAAATTTAAATCTCACTTAGACTATTCTGCAGTCATTATTAAGCGATATGCAAATGCAACAAGTCCCGAACCCTACATATTACTATATTTCTTACACTTTAAAACTGACAAAACGATTAATATATAAAAAATAGAAAATAAATAAACAAAGTAATTATTATGGTTAATACTCATAAATAATAACAAAATATTATTAAATATATATGAAATTATTTTAAACTATTAAATAATATATTTAAACGATAATAAAATAAAATAAAGGTCTTGCCTTGAGTATTATAATTTAAAGTGCAAAAAAGTCACGACCGGTTTCGATTCGACTTTTTCTTTTTTCGATTTGACTTTACTGCACAACATATTATCGATTTATATTATGAAATGATAATTAAACATAGTTTTTTTCTCAATTTAATATTGTTCAAAAATGTGCAAACCGTTCTCGCACTATACCTAATGCACGACGATAAACGTGAAAACCTCGTACACTTTTGTACGATTATTTTAAACGTATCGTGCAATCCCGGCGGTAACCAGTCGGACAACTTTGTTTCACACGTCATTATATTTCTACGCTATATTATTATCTCGTACGAGATAATAAAATTGCCATATGAAGCGTGAAATGAAAAAGCGTATACGAGACAGCGAAATCTTTTGGAAGTACTGCACACAACGTGTTGAACTAAAATAATGACACTATAGTAATAACAGTAGACGACGACGACGACGACGACGCGGTTGATGAATTATACAGATATCCGGTGTTTTTCTTTGTAAATAACGGCGTTCAAGTGAAGTTTGTGAATTATTCATACGCACATGTCTCGAAAAAATAAAATATAATACGATTTGATTCGTACAGCAATAAACGGAACATTTTTCACAAAACTATACGACGACGCGAAATCCGACGAGTGCGCGTTTAATGATTCTGTATTCTGGTTTTAAATTAGATCACAAAACGAAATGTTTATTTTTATTATTTTTTTTCGATCTTCTGTACCGGTACAACAAATCGAATCACGTGCGGGCGAGAGACAATTTAAAGCTTTTGATATTTCACAGTTTTTCGCTCGTATTATACTTTTAAAATATTTCTCTAGATACGAACGCATTTAATATAATATTATTATTATAATTTCGATCCACGTTTCCCGAGTCACAATCATCATCATTAGTCATTAGTAGGGCTGGGATTTCGATGCACTTTGCATTGTTTTCCAAAGCTTACTGTGCAATGCTCGTCTTGTCACAAATTCGTTTTATGTACATTTGAATGAGAATAAGAAAGTTTATTTTGCATTTTTTAGTTTTTAGGTCATTTTCTTAATTTTTTAGGGCATTTTAGAGTTTTTGGAGCATTTTTTGAGTTTTTTTAAACCAAGTGTATGAATTTGAAATTTTATTTTAAGATTTTCACACCAACATGGTTTTTAAATAAATATAACAGATTATAAGTAGGTATTCGTAATTCGTATTATATAATTTATATTATATATAATAGATTTTTATAATGCATTTTTAAAACTTTTTATTGTAATTTATACTAAAATTATTAAAAAAAAAAAATTTTTAGATAATAAAAGCATTTTTTTAGGGCATTATTTAGAGTTTTAAGGTCATAAAAGCATTTTTTTTAGGACATTTTTCGGGGTTTTTTAGGGCATTAAATTCCCAGCCCTAGTCATTAGCATGATTAGACAAACATTCTGTGTACAATAATAATAATTATTATTGTAATATCCGGAAATGAGTTACGATTAACCTTTTTTTTTTTTTCAAAAACAAAAACAGTACAGTGACTGGTCCACTAAAATGTTACATTTATAAAAGGTATATGATAATATACGGAAACTACTCTCGACTATTGTTTTTACATTTATATTCAAATTATATGTATAAAAGAAGAAGGCCAGGAGAAACAGACAGAGAAAATTGCAAATGAAATAAAGAATACGAGAAAAACCGGGTTTGTTTTCGTACAAAAACCGAGCGTTTTTTTGTAATTATCGACCGTGTGTGATTAGACATATTATTTTATTTGATAATTTCGCGGCTCTGGTGGATTAGAAAATTCGTGAATTCGTTTGTAATATCGAAAGCGCTAATATTTACCGACGAATTTGCTGCTCAAACGTCTTATTCTTTTATTTTAGTTATGGACTTTGTCTGTGTCTGACTCGTTCTCGGTAACATAATAAAATATTATATTGAAAATACCCTTTCCGCGTGTTCGCTGTGGCGCCCGACACCTGGGTGTCAATAATGATAATGTAAAAATATTTTTATTTTATTTTTTTTACGCGTAGATAAAAAACCGTGGCCAAACTGCCGACCGCCCCATTTGCTAATTGAAGACGGTAGACTAATAGAATTTTCAATTCAAGCACACGTCGTAACGGTATCAACCCCCCGCGTGCGAACACCCTGTGTAATATATTATTTTTTCGATAGAAAAAAAAAAAGAAAAGAAAAAGAAATACATAAAGAGAGAAAAATCGATACTCAACGGAAATGCTGCGAGTTCTAAATACGCCGCTGCAGGGTTTATTTATTCTCTTCTCGTCCCGCCCCTCTCACGCATGGTCAAGTATGCATTTTAAAAACGCGACGTTTTCACCCAAAACCCGAAGGTAAATAAAAACGATTACGAGAACTTATTGCGACGGCGGCGCGGCGGCCGCGAAGAAATCAATTTCGAGTGGCTTCTATATAACACCATACGAGTATATAATAATATGTTTCAGATTTAAAAGCGCCGAGATTTCTTACTTATGACTTTTTAAACAATATGGCCCTCGAGTTCGACTCGGCCAAATCCCTATAAAATGATGTATATAAAAAAAAAAAACGAGATTTAATTTAACGTTTCGAATGTGTTTTCCACGTCGCGGTCGTCGGAACGTACGGCGAGTCCGTAACAATATAATATGTTCTTGCGTACTGTGTTTATTGTAAAACACATATTATTATTATAAACAAATATACGCCGCCGCGAGCGTGCTCGCTACCTGAAACGGTATTGCGTTTGACCCGGTTTAGAGCTCGTAGAGCAAACGCTAATAATATTCGAGTTACGATCGGATTAAAATAATCTCGTCCGTCTCGCAAATACTTATCGGGATTTATTCGTTTCGCCACTGTCTCGCGATGGCCGAGGACCAAAGGCGATATTTCCATAGTGGCTTCGCCGGAAACGTCCGACCTGGGTCTTCTCTGAGCCTACCCGGATGCCGCATCGTCGTGGTATTTTCCTCGTCCTGTCGAATATGGAACATTTTACGCGCGTGCCGTGTCCGAGTACCGAGTAGCGATCGAAATAACTTTCGTGGCAGTCCGATTGGTCGTTATATTAAAGTGTATTTATTAAAATGGAAATTCGCAAATTTTTCCCTCGTTTGAAACAAGTACTTACCATAGTGGATTAGAAAACTGTCGTTCTCGAATAGTTTCGTGTAAAACACCCTAAAAATTAATTTATTCGGATAAATTGGTTTGGATAACACTGTCATTCGTCTGAGATGATTAGAGCGCGGATTTCTATGCAATTGCATATTTGTTTCCTTTTAATATTTTTGGATTTTTGTCTGTATTCTCTACGAATCATCATAATTTGAAGCAAATGGTGAAATTTTTTTTTGCATATTTCTGCATATTTCAATGTTATTGCATAATTTTGCATATTAAGGCAAAATTTAAAATGTATTGCATATTTATTGCATATTGAAGTCAAAATATGACTTTACATGAAAGCTTTTAATAATTGACGAAATCAAAGAAAAAATTAATTCTATTCCTGGGCCAAAAGGTGCAACACTTACTGCAAAATTAAATGAGCTTTCCAATAAAAATAAAGGTCTAGAAATTCTACGAAAAATAAATGCAGTACTATCAGGCGAAAACGTTCAGCTCGAAGATGTTTATCAAGACCCGAAAATAATAAATTGCTTCAAATATGCCCCAACAACTTCGGTTGACGTCGAACGTTCGTTTTCAGTATTTAAAAATATGTTAACTGATAAACGTCATAGCTTCACTCAAGAAAAACTTGAAATGCATATGATCATTCATTTTAATAGTAAATAAAATTAAAAAAATTTAAAGAGAAATTTATATAAGTATTTAATATTTTAGTATTTAAGTAATTAATTGTTATAAGAAGTTTAATTTGTAAAATTTTAAATAAATAAAAAAAATGAATTTCATGATTTTTACTGCATATTTTTGCATATTTTCATGATTTTTACTGCATATTTTTTGCATATTTTCATGATTTTTACTGCATATTATATGGCATATTTTGATACTTTTTAGTGCATAAAAATCCGCGCTCTAGAGATGATATATGACAGATAATTATTGTTTCTTCGACTAGGTATCTATGAAGACGATTAATTATTTATCTAGATAAAGCTCCTCGACACCGCCGAAAATGTTTACGCCCAGAGGCGCCGACAGGAGGTAGCGAAGGGTCGTCGTGCCAACTTTTTTCACGAGGTAGCAAAATCGTCATTTTCGCACCAGAAACGTATAACAATCGAACGGATCCGGTAGGTTTACCCGATTATAATGACATGAGATAGTTCGTTGTGAAGGTGTAAAAACAAATTTTAAAGCTTTTTAGTTTTAACGGATTCACCAGCAACCAACTCATAGGTACCGATAAAGGGTAGCGGAGGGTATAGCGACCACCTGTTTTCACGAGGTGGCAAAATCATATTTTAATCCGTAAAAAAAATCGTCGTTTTTGCACCAGAAACAATCCGACAGATCTGCGGGTTTACCCGATTATAATATTATATCAGATGGTTCGTTATGAATACAATATAATTGTTATGGTAACAATATAGTAATAACAATAAGTGTGTTTACGTGAAATTTCGCGTTCGACGTGGGTAGACCAATAAAAGCCGAGCCGCTCGCGCCCAACGACAAACAAGCTGCGCGCGCGCGCGACCGACCGAGTGACGCCCCGAAGTACGGCAGTGTACCGACGACGCACACTCCGCGCAGACGATCAGTCTAGCGTCGACAGCCGTTCGGAAAGTTCTTCTCCGTTTTAACATTTTCGATTTTCTCCGCAACAGTCGAGACGCAATATCGTCGATCGTTATTATTTATCTCGTCGACGACTAATCTCAAACTCAACGGTTTTTCCTTTCTTTTAAAAGTGTCGTTTTTATCCAGTGATTTTCGTATCCGTTACTACTCGTTTCACAAGCCAATACGAACGCCGGACCCGACCTGATCAACGAACAGCAATGAACACGTCGACCGTAAGTACCGATTATATTTATTTACATCCTATAGATAAGTAGTAGGTTCGTAGGCCCGGAAAGGGGGTAGCTACCCCGATTTTTTTCGCGAGATAGCAAAAATATGATTTCGGAATTCTATAAAAAAAAATCGTGATTTTCGCACCAGAAATAATCTTATAACAGATCAGTTATTATAGTAGGTACTATTGTAATAGATCCGTTAACATCTCGATGAAACTAATTTTTATTTTCGAAAATAAATTCTGTTAATCGATCAAATCAAAAATACCCATTGATTTTTATCGTTTCGTTATTTTTTTATAAAACTATTATTTATATACTACTTATTACCAGTTTAAACAAGCTATATTAGTGTTATTTCACGGTATTAAAATGAGTACACTGTTTAATCTCTTATTCGATTAAAACCGTGTTGACGAGATTTATATTTTTTTTCCGGAACGATTTGCCATCCCGGTAGTTTTTCCCAAAATGTCGTCCACCGTTTACACCGTTATCGGATTCGATTTACACCGCTCGCCGACGACGGGGTCCGCGAAACGTCATTAAACGCCGCGCCGCAAACCTATATTGAATCGATAACGATTTGGCGTTCCGTCGTCGCGAGAGAGTGACATTCATCGTTTAATCCGCGTCGTCGTCGAGAATTTGTCAACGTATTGTTTAACCGTCGAAATCGGTTCGGTCGAAAGACGACTGCGCGTCAAACGATGACAATCGTATGGCAAACACACCTCAGTCGAATACGTCATAATATACTTATTACGTACTCGGCGTTACGTTGAATATTAATGGAGTGACGGAGGTTTAGGGGTTGTAATCTCATATCCTAAATTATGACGCTTTTTTTCGCGATCCACATCGTCGACGTGGTCGCATATTTTATACACTGCGTTTCAGACGGTGCGCGTAATTTTTCAATTGAAATATTCACACGATTCGACCGAGTCTCGGCAGGAGTCTCGAGCGGAGTGTGCGCGGATGATTTTTTTATCACGCGGTCAGGGCCTGATTAACCAATAGACTAAGTAGTAATTTTTTTTACGAATGTAGAATTTTTGCATAATATTATATAGGATAAAATGAAGGCCCTTGCACTTTTGTTTATTGAAAGTGAATTCATGAACAATATTTCTTTCGATGAAATAGTAGAGTCTTTCGCAGCGTTAAAATCACGGGAAAAAACTTTTTAAAATGAATTATATTTTGTTCAATCGTAAATTAAAAATTTTTAAACGCTTTTGTATATAATTTTATTAAATATAAAACACGTTTTAATTTTAAACAAAAAAAGTCTGTCGTTTTTACGTTTTCTTAATCCTCGTTTTACCCTCCAACCACTCCGATCATTCATAGGGGCGCCAAATCAACCCTAGCCTACTGCAGGTGACCAACTCCTTAATCAGGCCCTGCGCGCGGTACATATTATAAAATAGCTGTTGTCAGACGTTGGACTGTTCCGCGGTGGCGAAACGTAATCGGCGCGTATTATAAATACCGTAAACACATATTATTATTACTATTTACATATTGTGTAGAGAGGCAGCAGAGAGTGATTCTACGGATCATACCGAATTTCATGTATTTTATATTTTCCAATTCGCTTCGATAAGATATTTTATAAAAAAAAAAAGAGAGAATATTATATTAAAACGTGTATCGTTTAAAGACTATTTCGTTCATCGACCAAACGGCGTTTTTGTCGAATCCTGGTCGAGCTTCGTGCAATAACGACTGACGCGGCAGCGTCGTAAATCAACCGAAATTCCGTGTCGACGTCATAATATCCGGTTGGAAATAAAAAAATCTCGCGCTCGTCCGGTTTCGGGGCGAATGATGCGCATTCTCACACGTCAAAACAAAATACAGGGTGTTTCGAAACGATATTGTTCCTGTAATTTGAGGCAAACGAAGCGCCGACCATCTGAAAGGTGACGTTATCGAGTTTTCATCGATTGCTGATAAGTCGCGATAATGTGCAGTTTAGTCATGTGGCTAAGTTGTTATCGAAATGTTGACCGAGTCGCTGTAGTGCTACCTAACGGTACATTTCGTCCATCGCCGGATCTTACAATCTGTGATTTTTTTTTCTCTAGGGTTACATAAAAAGCATTGTTTATGCACCTCCCCTTCCTATAAAGATCTCGATGAATTGAAAAATCGCATTACAGACGCCATCCATCGACTTGGTTACAGTCGACATGCTTCAACAGGTTTATGAGGAATTTGAATATCGCTTAAATGTGTGACTTGCAAGTACGGGGCGTCATTTTGAACATTTATATGTATTGTACCTAGGGTTGCCACCTCTCCGGGTTTACATATAAATCTACGGGCTACGGGTTCAGTGAATTATTCTCCGGGTCGTCATAACATTACGACGTATTTTTATATAATTATAAAATATAGTTTGTCAATAAGTAACAAGTATTTTCATCGATGGGAAATTTATGGTCCGATGAAAGAAATCGTCTGTCAGTGTGGAAATGGTTAAATCAGAACTCTGCGTCAAATTATGAAAATATAAAGATTATAGTTTATACTATATACTGGTGTATACTGGCTGATGACCCTTTTTTTTTTTTCATTTGCTTATCGGCCTGTCTCCGGGGCAAAATTTATTTTAACACGATTGATCAAATTTTGCAATAAATATGATTTTTTGAAATCGGATCAATCGTTTTGGAACACCCTGTTAAATCCGAACGCGCGTTTCAAAACAACAAGCACACGACGACGACGGCGACGTTCGTCTCGGCCCGTAGGAAACGAAAGTCTACACGCTAACAGTTGGAAATATTTTGCGCGCGAAAACTTTGGACGGAAATTTCCGCAGTCCACTTCTCTCCGCTCAACAGGTTCTCGGCTCCGCTAAAATCTACCCGCCCGCCCGCCCGGTCGATTCGAAATGGGTCGTCCTCACGACCGACTAAATTAAGCAACCCGCGTTAGCCCATCCAATGGAATATTATTGATATTATCATTATTATTATAATAATAATCATCATCGTAGTATTATTGTTGTCGTGATTACCATTTCGTACGAACGTGTACTATAATCATTATTTATACAACGTACATAATAATATATTATGCGAGTACATGAATATGTATGACAATAACCGATGGGGATACCCGTGTACATTGTTGTTGTGTCTAGATACAACTACGGGCCATGTACGTGTTATTGTTCCAGGATTCGGATTTTATAGGGTTTGCTAATAATTTTTATAGGATACAGATGAAAATAGCAGAGTGATCGATCGAATATGAAATTTAGTTTTGCTATTTTTCGCATATTATTTGAAGAATTTTAGATCTGTAGTGCTATTTTGGAAGTTTTAGCGCTTTTTTTTCAATACTGAGATGCATAACATTATAATATGCTTTGTTTTGTATTTTTCATAAATCTAGTCTATTTTTCAAGTATTCACCAGTGACATCGGTAAGACGTAGAGCGGTCTCATTCGCGACACGTACGAGTCGTTGTCGACTGATGACCGCCGCGCCGCCGCGCCGGCACTTTTCAAATTTGAAAATTTAGCAAAACATTTGATCATACAGTATAAATAGTGCTCGAGTAAAATAATTTAGAATATTATTTAATTATAATATAAATAATAATTACTTGAAATGTATTCTTATTTTCAGATAATTTCGAATAGTCGCGTACAAAACACGTGTTCACATTTTATTTTATTTCAAATGTTGACAGACGAAGGTAATTTAATTTTTTGTTCTATATAAACGCGTATTAATTCATATTAGATAATACAATTTTGATTTTCTGCCATTTTCGATGTTTTTAGGGCATATTATGGCGCATATTTTAAGGTTTTTTTGGCCATATTTATAACGCATATTTCAGTGCTATAAAATCCGAACTCTGGTTATTACTAATTATTTATTTTTCCTTGTTGTCGTGGGAAAAAAAAACGCCAAGACCGAAAAATCGTAAATATATTAATAATTATTAGGGCTCGGATTTTGTAGCAAATGCTTCTTTTGAGAGGTGTGTGGTAGAAAGATAATTCTCATAGATAAATACGTTTTGAATCGTTCTGATTTCAATGAAGTAAACTTTTTTTTGCTTTTTTTTGCTTTTTTCCACAAAACTTGCTTTTTATTGCTTTTTCCCCTATTTTTTCTTAATTTTTACATATTTTTCTTGAAAATTTAACTTTTTTTTATGTATATTAATAAATCATTATTGCCAGAAATTTTAAAACCAGTGAAAAAACCAGTAATAAACGTATGAATGATAAAATAACTATCGTTATTGTGCCGAAATTGTAATGAATAATCATAACAGTACAATTTAAATGATTTAGTTTATATGAAATATGCATGGATTACATCGGTTGATGTGGAAAGGTCTTTTTCTACGTATAAATATAATATAATATTAGCAGCACCCAATAGAATGAGTTTTAATGAAAGTATCTTGACCAAATATGTGGTCGTAAATTCCTTTTTCAATATTTAATTTTATGTGTAATTGAAATTTGTTCTTTTTTCGGCTACTTCAAATGCTTTTTTAAGGATTTATTTTTGCTACAAAATCCGAGCCCTAATAATTATATAGATTTAATAGATAAAAAATATAAAATAAATAATCAAAGTAATAATTATATTATTAAAATTAATATTTAATGGTAAATACTCGTAAATATTTTTTTGCTCTCTTAATATTATAATATTCGAGGCAAGACCTTATTATTTTATTAGATTTAATAGATTAAAAAAAAAAAAAAAAAAAGGAAAAAATTAAAATAACGTTGAAATCGAATGATATTTGTTCGAATCCGTTTCTACAACTACGTCTAGTCGTAGTATCGGATTATATTTTCGCTTGTGAATCGACTAACCTAACTTTACAGACTTTGAAAACGACGATATTTTAGGTACCGAGACTGAATATTACGTCATCCGGTCCATCGATTAATGGCGAGCGATTAACATCTTCAGCAGTTCGTGATTCATACGTATAGTTTTGTCCGTACAAAAATATAATTATATAATAATATGTCGAGCAATTAAAACGATACCCCGGAAAACGAAAATGTATTGTTCGTCTTCGGTGTTCGTATAAAACGAATCGCGCACGATTTGCTTTTAATAATAATTGCATAATAAATTTTATACCGTTTTGATATCGATACGATTTTCGGGATAGATTTTTATTTATTTTAAATAAAAAAGTAAAAAAATAACAACAACAATAATAACGACGACGACGATGGAAACCAATTACATTCGCCGCGCCGCGCCGGGTAAAGCGTGTTAAAAGTTTAAAAATATATTTATTTTCAGAGAGAGAGAGAGAGAGAATCCTTCGTGTGTTATAAAATTGAAAAAATTCCGGAAAAACGTCTCCGAATATAAGTATAGAGTAGTTAAACATTTCGCGGAAGTGAAACGCTCTCGAGGAACCGTTTTCATTTTAACGTCTAGTTAAAAATAGTTTTTAAAGAGCTGAAAACGTCGCACAATAGATAATAATAATTTATCGTCGTTTATTATTTGTGTTTCGCATTTCGTATGCGAAAAACGAGACGATATTATTCGAAATGTTTGTGACGTTCGTTTGTGTGCGGAGTCAGTATTATTCAAGATCAGCCGTATAGAAAAATAAATGTGTACATTAAAACGACGACGATTCGCACGAGTCGGGGGGGGGGGGGGGGAAACGGATCCGCAAAAAACCATTCCGTCGTATTATTCGCTCGCGCAACAATAACATTTGAAACTATGAACGGTAACCGAATACTAAGATTATTATAATCTTATAATAATAATTATTAATTAATAATAATTGTTCTCGAGATTATTGACTTGCGAATAACAATGGATTCGAAATAATTTCTGGTCGTCGCTTTGTAATGTTCAATGGCGATTCGAGATCAATCGGAATCGATTCGAAACCAGAACAATAACCGACGATCGAAAACTTGCAGACGGCCTAAGTAAAAATGTTCTAATAAAACAGATGAATACGAATCGAAAAGGTTCTGGTATAAAGACGGTTATTAATTTACATTATGCAAACACTCTGCGGACGATTTATGTTTTTGCTTTTTACGAATCTGCTTTTATGTACAAGAGAGAGAGAGAGAGAGAGACGTGAAAAGATATTGGAAAATGTGACTTTATAGTTACGCCCGAAACGTTCGTTGTTCTTTTATTAAATTTTCGATAAAAACAATATCATTTCGAATAATAATAACTTTCGATTTGACCGATTCGTCGTATTGTGATATTTATAGCCGTCTCGGCTATAAAAATGTTTCGTTTTTTTTTTTTTTAAATAATTACTCGTCCCGATTTTTTACGAACAATATAAATGGAAATCGGTTGCTATGGTATCCGCGCGGTACTACGTATATCAAATGGCTTTAAGAATTGTTGAAATTTCCTCAACAAACTGGCCGTCATTCGAGCAAGACAACATGTCATAAATATAAATGTAAAAATAAATATATAATGAAATGTTGCAAAAATACTCACAATCTTCCATAAAAACGTACTTAGGTCTAACCGACTGGCTGATTGAATTATATATTTGAGTTGTTTTCGACTTGACGACTCGCCGCGGAGACGACGACGTAGTGATACATTTGAACGCGTGATACAAATAGCGGAAAGCGTTACAGATGTTCGTGAAAAATAAATAAATACGTTTTCTAAATTGAGTTAAAAAAAGTATTATTTTATTGGACTCGTCCGATAAAGATAGAAAAAATAAAACGTACTACATATATTCGATTCCAGAGTCATCGATTATTATATTATTGCAGAGGTCGCGGTGGACATTTAATTGAATTTTGTGAAATTTAAAACCGATTTCGGAGTGAAAACTTGGCGTGAAGCCAAGTAAAATCGATGGACACGACGACGTAGGTATCGCGATGGAATTCGTGAAATTTAATCCTTAAAACTTAAATGAAGAGAAAAAAAAAGAAAAAAAAACATTTTTTCGAGAGAAAAATAACCCGCGGCGGCGCTACTAGAACACGTTTGGCTGTCACGAAAATAATATTGACGGGAGGAAATTGTGGGTTTATTGTGGAAAAAAATAAGTGGTTCGAGAAAATGATGAAATATCGTCGGCAGTCTGTCGTACTCGTAACTTCGGTTATTACCACTTACGCGGAAGTACTCGCCATCGGTACTGACCGAATCGCCCGATATTTTATATACGACGCTATTTCAAATCGCGTCCATTACCGCATATTATAATAATTATCGACGTCGGGCCGAACGACTTGCGATTAGGTCGTGGAGACGCGGGGATAATGCTGATTCGAGTCAGCGGCGGCGGCGGCGGTTTCAGTATCGATAAGCGCGCACACACCTCTATTATAAACGAAACCGCCTCGATATTCAAACGTTGGGAGAAATTTCGCTCGCCGCGGTTCACGGCCCGCCCCGGGGCGCGTATAACGCGCATATACAGAGCGTTGTTCCGGAAAATAGCCTATTTCCGCCGCGTTGTAAACGCTATAGCTCGTACTACGAGCACGCCGTCGTCCGTATTAATCGAAATTCCTCGAAATTCCTCGCGACAGTGTTGTTTCGACCAAACATCGGGTCGGGTGTAGCGGGTCGAACGAGGAGAAACGAGGATAAGTGATAACTACATATAGATACGGCAAACAAAGGATCCGTCTGGTAATTAGAGCGACCTTTGGCGCAAGGTCGCGCACGCCCGCCGGCGGGTATACTACCACTACTACTACACGTAATATATCGGACGCGAAACCGCACCAGTTTGCGGCGAGGGCCCCGAAAAGCTCTCGCGTAACCGCGCCTAATTCGCCGCCACTATCGAATTCGAATTATTCATTATCGCCCGTGCGCGCGTGTTCACGTTACAACACTGCATAATATATACGTAATATACGTACGTATAAATTATACGACGATGACGTACGCGCGAGAGTTCACCCGCGAGAAGAAAGATTTTGTTTTGTGTCCGAACGGAACGAGGAGCGGAAGTTCGGAACGCGAGAGAATCACACACGAGAATACTCGAAAACGATATATCGAATTAGCAGATATATTTAAAAAAAAAAAAAAAGGTTTTCCTTTAGTCCTTCTGATGAAGAAATCTATGATAGGCGAAAGAAACTCTAAACATATTGCATACAAGTTTGCAATGAAGTAACACATTTTATGTCTTTTAGGACAGACATAGACACGGACACAAACAAATTGACACATGTTTAGAGTTTGGAGTTTTCGAAACGCTCGACGACCTTTGGCGTCAATATCAAATAAACGATAAGGAACATTACTTGAACGTACTTCGCGCCGGAATTAATCGACCTCGTATACTTGTTACTTTCGAAAGAGGTACACGATGACTTATTTGTTCAAAAGGTACACACCACGGTGCGTTGCTAGTTGTCGGATGGGTGACCGCGTGTTTTTTTGCCGTCGATGCATCGTTTTTCTAAATTTCGATAAATTTCTGTAACGCTTCTTGGGTAGCGCTTTTCGATTCTATGTGCCAAAGAAAAGACATAAAGTGTCAAAAACAATTTGGAATAGTCGTTTGTCGACCGTTCTGGCAATAATTCTTCGAATACATCAAAATACAGTTCGTCGTCGAGTAAAAACGTACACGTTTCGAACACAAAGAAAATTAATACTTTTTAATTGTAACGCCTATATTCCGATCCTCGACAGACGTCGTTCAATATTTCCCCTTTTTTTTTTCGAAGCCCCCGAAAGACTTGAAAGTGGTATCGTCGTCGGCGCGACGGACCGGATTCGGTTTTCCACCTCGGCGGTATGCCTGAAATATTAATATTTCAATTATTAAAGCGCGTCGCGCGCGCGCTATAGGTTCGGTATTATTTGAATTCGTAATCGAATGTAAAAAGTTTATCCGTCGTGAACCGATGAGAAGCTCATCCGAATAATACGGCGGCGATGACGCGCGCGAGACGTCGCGCGTCGTCCCTCGGCGCATTTTCTTCTTCCCCGCGATTACGTACAGTTTTACGGGTCTCGCGTCACCAAAGTTCGCCAAAAATTGCTCGAAATCAAATAATAACCGCGATTGTTTCGCGTATCGCGCTCCGTTCCGCCGTGCTCATATCGATCGGCGCGGCGTCGGCGTGCACTCGAATCGGCTTTTTGGCCGCACGAGTGAAAATAATCGCTTCGCAATCGCATCGACGACGTGTCTCTGTCGCGCGTATCTCTTCCGAACACCCGCGGAAACTAAAAATCAAAAGTACGCGCGGATTATTCGATTACGTCGTCGGTCCGAGCCGCCGCGCCGCCGCGGCGGAATCGCGTTATACATCACACCAACGCGCAGTTCACATTCGACGTGGAAACAATTTCACTACGCTCGACAAATTTCGAATTTTAAATATCGACAGAAGAAAATAATATTCAATTGGATTCTCTCCGAGTAGTTACGCGAGAATGTGCTCACACAGTTTAGAAAGTCAACTACGGTACATTGCCAATGGAAACGTAAGTTTATAAAAACAAATCGATTTCGGAAGGTTCTATGAATATTACACGCGTCAAACGACAATACTTTCATAAAATAACATACCGATTTGTATTTGATTTTAACAACTTGTTTCGAAACGACGAGAGAACGATTTTCTCGCCGTTCGATTCGAGTTTTTCTCGCGGAATTTTGTTAGGTGTTTTTCTCCGACGCGCTTAAAAACGCTATTCCGAGTACGACGGCAACGTTGTTAAAGTATCATTTGTGACCAACCGTCTGTTTTATAAAGAGACACCGCGTGAAACTTTCGGAGCAATAACACTTTTAAAAACGATTTTATAACTCGCTTTTCTATTTTTTTTTTTTTTAATATCAATATCCGCCGCGCGGAAAATAAAAAAAAAAAAAACATGTTTGCAAAACCGACGAGAGAGTTCTCGAGTTTCGATCGAAATCTAAAACGCATTACGCGTGTTTTGATTTCGTTACGAACACAATACCAATAAACATAACCCGATGTGATTATTTTACCGACTTCTGTCACACGGTCTGTGTTATTGTTCCAATCGGTTTCTGCTCTACGTTTCCGCGTGTTTTATACCTCGCGAAGCCGCGATAAAATCGTTTTATTTACGACAAAAAAAAAAAAAAAAGAAAAGAAAACCGTTCCAACAGTGTGTTTTCACCGATAGGCCCGTCTACTATTAGTCGATAAACATCAGAATCGCCGTCCACGCCGTCCGCGTTATTATTATCGAACCGTTCGTCGTCAGATCAAAGGCCACACCGGATTGGTGTGGGAAACGTCGATTACGGACACATTTTACTTTTGACCTCGTCGCGTTTGATGATCGAAAATCCCCTTATTAACATCGTCGTCGTTGTTTGCGAATTATTTCTCTCGTTTGCATAACGTTTCATCGAACGCGACTCGTACGCCGAATTTCACCTAGAAAAACTATTACCAGGCGACTCGACTACGTATATAGACGCGAGTGAAATATAATTATTATCATCTGCGCACTACCGTCGCCGCCGCCGTTGTATTATTACAACTCAAAGAAAACGTCGTCGCGAGTTCGCGCACGACGCTCGTGTCAAACCTCGCTTTCTGGGTTATAGAAACTTGGATCTACTACTCCGACGCGCGACGTCGATAATAATTAGTCGGGCTAAAATGCTCTTCGGTTGTCTACTATAATCATTGGCTGCTTTACTCGGAAACCGACCGGAGATCAAAACCACAACGACTTCTGTAACAAACACTAGTTCCAATACGTGTTTCACTCGTTCGTCTATGTAAATCGCATATATTATCAAACGACGACGACAAAAACGCTTTGAAACGCGTTCGCGATAGTTTGCAATCGAATCCAAGAGTTTACGAAAACGTAACGCGAAAATTATTCCATGTTTGGGCTGGTAAGAAACAAAAAAAGCTAAAACGAATGTCGCATAATATTTATTTATTTAACGCCCCGGAGAGCGAGAGTACGGTTTTAGTCGGAACAATATAAACCGTAGAGTAAATAGATATTACGATAGTTTCTTAAATATTAGGTACCTACAATCTGTTAAAATATGAACAATTTAAGCTTAAAATCAACTGATTTCAAAAGAAATAATATGTGAAATTCGAGCAATCCGATCTGATGGATTATTATCTGACGAAAAGGAATACGTAGTCCAAAGAGTAAAATGTTTAATATAAAGGATACGCACGGGCACACGACGCGACGTTGTAGAGAAAATATATATTATAGAGAGATACGTACGAATTGTTAATAGTTTCCGTTGAGTTTTTATTTTCATTTTTTCATCGTCCGTCGTAGTATATAAGTTTTCAGGCGACCCCGGGGGGACTCGCGGACGCGCTTTAACGATTTTAATTTTTAAACGAGGAAGTTACTTTTTTTTTTTTCTTTTTTTCTTATGCATAAAGACATCGACAGGCCAACCGTCTTTGTAAACTCGACTCTAATAGTATCATCGTTCAAAACGCGAATACTTCTAAAAAGTCGTCGTCGTCGTCGTCGTCGTAGTTTTTTCAAAGTTTTGCTGTCAATTTAAAAAAAATAATTCAATAAATCTTCATAACGGACAAGCCCCGGGGGCGCCATTCGAGAAAAATACCAAATCGTGTTTTAATTATTTTCGTATATAATATTATAATCACGTTTCTTTTTTCTTTTTTTTTTTTATCGGATGCGCAATTACCGTTTTTTCGAAATCAAATTAGTGCTTGTCGCGGTCGCAAAGTTTCTTTTCTCCGCGGTTAATTCGAAAACGTTTTTTTTCGAAAATCAAACGAATAAGTCGCAAACGAGGGTCGCAATATTTCGTTCTATTTCTCAAACTAAATTTCATTGTCCGATGAAATTCACAGGAGAAAAAAAATATCACACGATCGTTTTTTTTTTTAGAAAAATGTTAAAAACTCAAAACGTCATAATCGATACGACCGTCGTTATTGTCTTATTCTTATTATTCTGATTATCTCGTCGATAAATCCCAAATTATTATTTACGCACAAACAATAGCTGACGACAAAAATATAAACACCGAAATGGATATAAGGTTTTTTCGACTCGATGTTTTGCCTGTCCGACGATGTCGGTTACAGAAAACAGCGAAACGAAACGGTTTTATTTTTGCTTTTTTCTTTTTATAAAAAAAATATTCCACCGTTGTTATTTTTCAGGCAATCGATTTTCCATCGACGCGTTTTATTTATAATAATAGGAGACTTTTTAGAGCCATTGCGTACGTCACGCGGTAGAATCTACTCGGTCACTCTTACGTCTCTTTGGAGACGTCGTCGTAGAAGATTTTGCTTCTATCGAATCCAGAACAATTCAATAATATCGTAAGTTATATTAATAATCGAAAAATTCAAATTTGTAATTACCTAATAATTAATAAAATACTAAATCCGTTGAATAAATATTGTAATAACTAGCTGAATAACCCGGCTTCGCCCGTGTGCAGTATAACTTTTTATTTTATCAGTTTTTTCATTTTTACCCCTTTTACCCCTTTTAACTCCGGTAGGTGTCGAATTTAGGAAAATCATTTCCCATGGGGTCTCCACTATATAAAACGAAACTGCCGACCAAATTTCATACTCAAAGCTCCAGCAGTTCCAGCCAGGCGAATTTTTCTAGTTTCACCTTTTTCACCCCTTTTAACCCCCTTAGGGGTCGAATTTTGGAAAATCCTTTCTTTAGGCGCCTCTGCTATGGATTCAATACAGCGAATGTCCAAATGCTTTCAATGTACTGTAATGAGCCGAACGTTTACTGCGCAATGCGATAACGAAATGGAATGTGGAACACGATTTGATGTAAAACTGTAGACAAATTTGAATTTCTATCGTTACGGCATATATCATTAAAAAAACAATATGAATTTCACAATCGAACGTTTTAAAACATGACGAAAAAAACACACGAAAAAACGCCACACTGAAAACAAATTTTCACAAATTTTATTTCACTGTAAAGAAAGAAAAAATTAAATTTTACATGTACGTAATTTTACGTAAAACTTAACTTTTGATACCATAGACGCGCGTGCCACGCAAACAAATAATAAAAAATAACCACATAGAGTGTATATATATCTCCATGGCAAAACAATAATTGTTGAATATCGTGCGTGCGTGCGTGATTAATATTGTACACTTAAGAGGCCATAACTCCGGAACCACATATCGCACAGCGTACAAACTTCACAGAAACCATCTACATATCAATCTTAATATGCCCTAAAATTTTTATCGAAATCGGTTCGGTGGATCTTGAGCTATAAAATTTATTAAAATGTACATCGATTTATATATATATATAGATTTATTAAAATGTACATCGATTTTTATATATATAGATAGTCAATAGGTATTCAGTTGCATTCACGCGGGCCACTTTGAAAATACTTTACGATCCCGCGGGCCACAAATTATTTTTTATTTATATTTTTCATTAGAATAGGCGTTCCGAAATATACAGTGTGTTTCACTCAAATGGTAACACGAAATATTTCCGTTCGGTGAACTTGGATTGAATTGGGGTTTTATCGAGGAGCTAGGGAATACTAAAATACACATTTTTTGATAATAATTTTCGAATTTTTAAGACTTAAGGCCTGCGCATGCGCAATAAAACTTACATTTTTAAATGGAAACACCCTTTTTTTCTACACAATCGGATAGATTATTTTTTTTTAAACATTTTTTGTATGAACAGTTTTTTTCTATCTACAAAACTGACCAAGTTAGAGTAAGTCAAAATTTGAATTTTTGCGTAGTTTTTTTTTTAGTGAAATTTTCGCTTATAACCACTGGAAATAATAAAATAAGTGTCAAATCAATGTTAAATTTACTTTATATGTTTACAGATAATAATTTAACATGTATTGTATGTCACCAGAATGTTCGTCAATTAGGCATGTTGCCCGCGAAATTGGATTTTCGTATTTTCACCGAACGGAAATATTTCGTGTTACCATTTGAGTGAAACACACTGTACTACTATTGGCACGAAAATAAATATATTTATTTTTTTCAAACGTTTTGATAAATCTCGCGGGCCGCGGGTTGGCCACCCCGGGTCTAAGTCATCGTGTTAACGGCTAAATAAATTTTGGGGTGCCAAGTGTTTGCCCCCGGGCGCCAAATCAAAACGGCACGGCTCTGTCGATATATATCAAACATTCGAAAACACGATGCCCGCGGTGTTCATTCACTACAACACCACTATTACTGCAGCTAAACGCGATTGAAAACGATACGCATTATATAAAGGCTCGTTCAAACCGAAGCGGTAGCGGTGGCGGTAGCGGCAGCGGTATTTATCGCTTTTTGAATACCGCTGATCTAACCTAACCGGAGCGAAATATTTCGCCAAAAATTACTAGTCGACATTGAGACCATTTTCAGACGTAAAAAACGAGAATGGGTTCATGAAATCAATAGCCAGAGAGAAAGTTTAAGCGAATTCAATCATTTAATGCCTCAATTACGAAATGATGCAAAACGTTTTTTTTTATTTATTTCCGAATGACATCAAATAATTTTGTTTCGATGAAATTTTAAATTTAATTAATGAAGATAATATACGTAAAGAAACGACTCGTTTTCGAGAGTGCCAATACCTAAAATAGTGTCATACATATTATACATGATGGGATATTCTTTAACAATCGCAATTAACCGTTCAATTTTATTATTAGTCATATTTTTTATTATTAAAAAATAAATTTCAAGCAAGAGAATCGTTCATACATTGAACACGACGACGACGTTAGATTCAATTGCGAGGTGTAAACTTTAAATCGTAATCGTACGATTACGATGAATAGATATTATGTGTCTGATAAATATTATATTAATAATATGAGTTGGGAATTTACAACTGATTATCGCAGCGGTAAGCGAAAAATAAAAATATCGCGCTCAATCTTGCGGTAACATTTTCGCCGCGGTATTAATTTCGCGCTAGCGAGTGCTAAAACGTATGGACATTAAATTTCGCTGCCGCTACCACTTCGGTTTGAGCGAGCCTTGATTCGCAACAGATATATCGCAACGGTAAAGCTGGAAACGCACCGGCTGCAACATTATGTTGCGCAATGCAACATAATGTTGCAAAATATATGTTGCGAAACAAAAAGGAAACGCACCGACTGCAACAACGTTTTGAAATTGTTTTACTACAACATGATTATTTCAGTACATGATTATCAGTCGTAGTAACAAGTGCTAAGCTTAAGTATTAAGTTTATTACAAGTGTTTAGTTTGTTTCCCTACTCCAAACATGGATAAAGAAGTAGAGGTGAATATTTTGCTGTGGCAATTTTTGGAGTTTTCGGAATTGGAAAATGATAAACAAAATAGATTTTGGGTTCACCCAATCAACCAGAAGAGAAATATTTCATTTTTATAAGGCGGGTCGAGCTTCAACAAGCACGAGCAGTCGATCCGCGTCAATATCCTCCATATTTAAGTATATAAACGTGTACTATGCTCTATTGGCGTTGCAAACATACTGATGCAAGAGGTCTTCGGCAGCGCAACAGCGCCCTCGTGTCGCGATACGTTGCGCAACGTTTCAAGTCAGTGTTGCACGCAGTGTGCACCAGTATCATTTGATTCTACAGAAAATGCGGAACGTGCAACATTGAACTACGTTGCGAGACGTTTTGCAACATAATGTTGCAGCCGGTGCGTTTCCAGCTTAAAAGAACGATACGAAATCGCGTCGATCCGCCGTGGTCCGCGATCCGTTTACGATTATTATTTGAACAGCGCCGCGGGCGTATTGCGAAACAACAATGCTCTGAATAATAATCGCGTCGAAACGTCGTCGTCGCGGCGCATTCGGGGATTGTTATTAACGAGCTCCGTGTAGTAAATTCGGCGTATTCTTCGGCTACTCGGACGGGGGGATGTGCTACAACAAAATCATTATACTATTATCAACAATGCGTTGGGCGAGAGGTTAAAACAATAATATACGATATTGGGTTGTTTTCCGTCCGTATTGAACGCCACGCCGCGCCGGTTGAAAAACCGCCGGAATAAACGCGACTACGGGAAAATGTGTTCATAATAATATATCGACGACGGCGCGCGTTTATTTGTTTATAAATCCCTCGTGATAATTGTGTTACGTGCTCGAACAAACAACAATGCCGCCGCCGCCGCCGACGCACTCATTACGGACGACGACGGACGGCGACGAAATAGTTATTTTATTTATTTTTTTAACCCTACACTGCATGACTTAATTTTTATGTTGAAACTTTCAGTTGAAAAAATTATTTTTAGATATAAATAAGGTTAATCAAAAGGATCATCTAAAAAATACTTTTTTTTAATTTTATTTAAATTTCACTTTTTAAGGATGACAAGCGATCGTCGAGATAACGTACGACCGGCCTCGTCGACGATCCCCCCCCCCCCCCCCGGGGAGATAGGCGGGCTCGGTTCGGTCGATAATACGTAATACAGGCAGGCGTGTTCGAGACACTGTCATTACCGACGCCGCCGAGCTCTCGTTAATATTCGTTAATTATTATCATTTGATATTTCGCGCGCGTTTTCTTTTGGCCATTTTTTTTTCTTTTTTTTTCTAATTAATTATCGTCCGCACAACTAGACTGTTATAATAATGCGTGTGGTCCGACGACGACGGTAATTAAAACTCTAATTAAACATAATACCTTTGACGGGCGACAACAACGGCGTAATACTATTTTAATACGCATTAATTTCGCCGTTTAAAACGTAAACGATAGTTTTAATAATATAACGTGTCGTAATGAGATTACGTCATCGTTAACCTCGGGATTCGCCGAGACTTTGACCGCCGCGCCTCTGTTTCCCGGAGACCGTCGTCGTCGGAGAGCGCGTCGTCGTTTTCGAATCGAGAAGCAAAAAGAACGTTCCGTTTTTCCGGCCGAAAATAAATAATACATTCTCGCTTTGTCTTGGTCGGTAAAAACGTGGTGATAAAATCGATCGCGTCAGAAAAGGATAATCGTCGGAACTCGTGTGAGAATCGAACCCTCGTGGCGCGATCCGTCCCTCGGGGTCTCCGGGAACGGAACTAACTACCGACCGGTCTTCGGCGTTTTTAAAACGCACTGAAAACGTGACCGCCCAAAACGACAAAACAATGTCGCCGCGCCTCGTCGTCGAGTCGAATAATCTCAAAACAACAACAACAATAAAAAAAACTGTTATTTTTTATTTTTTTTATTTGTACGTCTCTCGTACGAAAACTCGCGATTATTATTTAAACAGTTGTTTTCTCGAACGGAAATAACAACAATGCCTCTGCGCTGGCTGCTGGCAATAATTAATCGCCTCTCGTCGTAATATCGTCTTTCGAGATCGCGTTGAATAAAATATAACGTTATTTACGGGCGTTGGTCGTCGTTCGCACGTGAAAACTCATAATATTATCGAGTAGGCGTGACGTTTTATTTTTTTTCCCCGTCGAAATGAAAAACGTCGCGCGTCGTTATACGTACGTACTTTTAAAAGGGGAATAATCACCATAACATAACTGCAGTGATGTCTAACTTTCGGTGACGAATATAAAAGAGAACAAACTTTACCGACAAATTTGAATATTTCGCACGGCGCAAATATAATATTGTTAGAAAAAAAATACACAACCATTTTAGTGTAAACTCTTTCGTTTCTCCAAACATGTTTTTTATTCGAAATTAAAAAGTTCACGTACTACCTGCGCGCAAACGCTAATAACATCGCCCGGCGACAAATTTAAATAAAAAATAAACTTTCGAGACGAGCATCTCGCCGCCAGATGCGATTTCCAAATTGGAAATTATATTCCGATATCATCACTCGGGTATCACGATCAATCTGTAGATTTATATTATATTTATTTATTTATTTATTACACATTTTATTATGTAATCGTGACGTCATCGTCGACGTATAGTTTCGCGGTAGTATATTGTTGTTATATTTTTAAACACACACACACACACGTAGCGTGTAGATATTTATTATTTTTTTCCTCGTGACTCGCACGAACACTCGTAAGTCACGAGCAAACACGTATATAAGTACCGAACGCGAACGTGTATATTATAAATCATTTGAATACGTTTTAAATCGAAAAAAAAAAAACAATCCACAAAGGAAAAGTAAATGTAATTTTAATGAGCGAATATTTTATTTTCCGACGACAATGCTTTATAATATGTAGTTCGGCGCGAGTACTGTTCAACAAATAAACGGAAACACGTGTCGCGCGCATAACGCCCGATAATATATCACACACCTGCAAAATATTTCATATTTTTTTTTTTTCAAAATAAACGAGTCTGGTGTACGACGCGTTATCTATTATGGACAAAAATGTAAACCTTCTTGAATTATTTATCGACGTCTATTATTTATTTTTTTTGTTTTTTGTCTTAACAACTACTGTTGTCCCTCGTTTTTTTTTTTGTTATTTTTCCATGTCTCGCGCGAAAAACTTTTGATAATATTTCTCGGCTCGTCGTCGCTCGCCGCCCACTCTTTCTCGCCACATCGTCGGCGGCGCCTCCGCACGATCTATTTACCACGCTCGGACGTGTTTCCATATTATACATTCGAGCGCAACAGTTTTCGTTTTTGGGTTATTTTATCGATTCGACTTTTTCACGGGTTCACTCGCACGGTTTCATTTGGCGACAAATCACTAGTTTTATCGAGTACTCTCGGTCGGAGGGGAAAAAAAAAAAATTGGAAAAAAATTCCTCGACGCGAATTATTCACTAATTAAAAAATAATACGACTGTTTTAAAAACCTCGCCGGAGCGCTCGTACTCGTCGAGTGCCTGCACTACGACGGTAATGCATATTCGCGTGCTTCGTATGATAATGTGGCCAATTAAAGTCGCCGTATAAATAAATGGAGAATTTCAAGTCGTACGTCGAAAAGCGTAATGTGCATATTGAACGTTATGATAATGACTCGTTAGCACGACGACGCGTCCGTAGATTCTGTCGTACGTCGAACGACACAAATCGCGATTAAAATATCAAATCATCGGTGTCTTATATAAGTAGAGCAAGGATTTTGGTGACTTTTGCATTTTTTTTCTTTAAGTGCTATACAATTCTAACCAAAAACTAAATATGTTGTTAATTTGTTAATTAATAAATATGCATTTTATTGCATTTTTAAGGTCATTTTTACGTAATATTACAAATATTACGTAATATTACAAATATTACGTTCATTTTGTGTATTTTAACTAATTTTTGTTTATTTTAAGCTTTTTTTAAGTTCATTTTTTAGAGTTTTTAGGTCTTTTTTGCATTTTTTTTTAGTGCATTTTTGTGTATTTTTTAGGTCATTAAAATCCTAGCTCTACTTATAAGCAATGATGGGCAACTCGATGCTACTAGAGGACTGATTTTTCGAAAGCGAACGGGCCAGAGAACTTAGAAAGCAAAAAAAAAAAATCAACATGGTAAAAAATGGTTTTTTTTTTGTTTAATAAATAAATACCGACTCTCCCATAAGATGTTAAAACTTCAAAACACAAAGCAATCGATCAACGATAGCTACGACTAACCCGGAAATCTATTACCTATATTAACTATGCCCCTATAAATAATATAATAAGACGTTTAATACTAGATGAGAATTCATATCTACGTTTTACGATAAACATTTTTATAAATATAATAAAATAAAACACAGAAAATTCCTAACATTTTATATTTCTAAACAGTAATTTGAAAATGTATCGCGGGCCGCCAGTTGCTCCTGTCTTATAGATTTGAAATATTATATATATCGTGTAAACAACAGCAATACCGCGAATATCAAAAGTACGACTCCACGGTCGTGTCGAGAAATCAATTTA
Organism: Drepanosiphum platanoidis; assembly: GCA_948098885.1. Classification (NCBI taxonomy): domain Eukaryota; kingdom Metazoa; phylum Arthropoda; class Insecta; order Hemiptera; family Aphididae; genus Drepanosiphum; species Drepanosiphum platanoidis. The sequence continues at coordinate 1,357,953 of OX402529.1, read as the reverse complement.
ATTCTCGTTTTGTCGGATCTATCGATATCGTCACAATAAGGACGTTCGATTTGCTTCGACTCCGAAAGTCTGAAAACCGAGAGAAATCACAGGCAAATACAAATATTACAGACAAGTAAAGATGTTTCGTTTTGATCGCGGTGGAACGACGCGTTTATGTTTATCGACAGCACTTAGAATATCGAGCTACTCGAGACGGCGTTCGATTTTTCTTCAAACCGTTCGATGTTTTTATTCGAAACGTTCGGTCTATAGAAAAACACTGCGTATTATTTATTCTTTAATCCGTCTCGAATGCGGCGAAAACAATCGTCTCCTGCGGCGTGATTCAGCGTGTTTTTTTTTTTCTAAAAATATTATTATTTTGTGAAAAAAAATACGTTCCGAATCGTTAAAGACGACGCGCGACGGCGCGAAATTCAAGAGAACGCAATAATAACGAAGACGAAAAATTTGCATTTGACATTCGAATTGGTTTATTTTAAAACTATACGGAAAATATTTCCCCAACGACTCGTATTGTGTCGCGGAAAAATTATGTAAAACTATTTAAATCTACGTCGTCGTCGTCGTCGTCGTACTTTTTACCGTGGAAACGCGTGATTTTAGACGACGCGGAAATGTTATTGAATAAATTATCAACGGAGAAAACGGGAAAAAAAAAACAATGTACCCGCGTCCAGTAATAATTATTACGCGCAAGAATCTATCCTGAACGGTATGCAATTCGTGTCGTTTACGACCGAATTATTCCGTTCGGAAATCACGTACGACTTTGTGAAATATTTCATTTTCACTCGACGTATATTTCCGACTTGACGTACGGAAAAAATTTAAAAAAAAACGCGCGACAAAACTATTGCGAACAAATATTTATAAATTATACCCGTGACGCGTTATATTATGCTTTTCACGAGTCGTGGCGAAGACGTCGAGTGTCATAAATACACCGGAATAAAGTGGCCGCTCGAACGCTATAATTAAAGACCGGATTTTTGTGCAGCTAAAATCTAAAAAATGTGCAATTAAAATGTTAAAATGTGTAAAAACGTGCAAAAACAAAATTTTCATTATAGGTACTTGTAATTTTAATTCTAATAAGTAATAAACTAATGAGTAATAACTAATAACTAATAACTGACTTTACAATATTTGATTAAAATTTATAATCGTGTACATTTCCAAGTTTTTTTCTTTAAAATTATATGTCTTCTGTCACTTAATATGTGTTTTAACTGATAAAAATAATACAAAAATACAAAAATATTTGTACAAAAGTACATTTTTATAAAAAAAACCCAAAAACGTGCAATTTTGTGCAACATAATGCATAATGCAGCTATAATAATATTATAACGCGCACTCTGTTCGGTTTCTACCCGCTTGGTTCGAAAGCGATTTCAAAATTCGTGAAAAACGTGTTCGGAAAAAAACATCGCCAACACGTCGCGGATTCGGTTTACAGTGGTCGGCGTTAATTTTTTCGACGGTTTTTTACGCGCGAGCGATTAGTTCTTTCGAAGCGTATATGAAGTAGTCGAAAAAATACAACTCGTCACGACTGCTGCGACGACGACGGTCTCGCGTTCGCCCAATGGTAAAATACGCGTGTAATTCTATAATCGACGTGCGTTACTTACCGCGTTCCCCCTCGGTTATTTACTTATTTATTTCTTTTTCTTTCTCGTAAATCGACTTTTTTCGCTCGGGGGAACAAAAAAAAGCCGTCTACTCGTCGTCGTCGTCGTCGTCGTCTGCAGTCAAAGGACAGAGACCAAAGTGACCTTTTTCTCGTTACTTTTTTTGTCTTCCGGTAATCCGGCGAGCTCTCGGAAATCCGTTTTCCCAGGTATTGTCGGGTCCGAGATAGCGTGTATCGCACGAGGAAGACGCGGGCGCCGCCGGAGATACCGATCGGGCGTGACCCGCACGGACGGGAGTGGTTTCGATTGCCAGAAGTTTCCGCGGAAAATGGATTACAGTTCTACTTCTGATATAATGGATAACGGAATTGCTCTATTAAACCTCGTGCCGCCGCCGGACCGTACCCGGAGAGAATTTATCACTTGTATACATAATATTTTTTTTGAATCGCGCGGCCGTTTTCGCTTTCGGTTCTCTATTGCGCGATACACTTATAACTAGAGTTGGGACGTCGATGACCTAAAACACACACAAAAATTCCCCTGAAAATAGTGCGAAAATGCCCTAAAAACTTCAAAAAAATGTAGTGATCGCCGTGCAGGACACGTTGAACACAATACTGATTAATTATTTAAACGACGTAGCACGTTGTAGTCAGTCTTGAGATGTTGCTTTGAGAAAGATAGGTAAGAACTACTAACCAATAAGTGAACACTTGCACGTATTTAAGTAACTAAAAAACACTTTATTAATCAGAAGTTTAAACATAAAAATTACATATAACAAACTGTCGTAAGCGTGTTACGCCATCGACAGTGCTAACTATCTTCTAAAAACTAGTAAGTGCTCTACCCGTATTCATATGAATTCTGGTAATGCTTTATCGACATATTCTAATTTTACTCCCGAATATTGTCGAATATGCATTAGTATGTTACTACTTGTTATTCTCACCTTTGATCTACATTTCCTGTTAATGTAGGCTTTTTAACATCTTTCATTTTTTAATGCCTACATTAACTCATTATCTATACTATATATAAAATTGTAAGGGTTTTTCTTCGACCGCACTAACCGAGAAAACTACTGGACCGATTTGGCTGAAATTTTTTTTGGCTGAAACCCGACACTCTGCTGAAGGTTATAGTACCACTTTTGTCAGTAAAAAAGTTCATAAAAGTTCATAAAAAATTAAAAACAATTGTACCTATATTGTGCGGCACGGCGGGCCGCGGGTTTACAGCTACCTGTAACTTGACCTTTTTTTTGTATCGTGTTTGATATTGGCGTTCCGAGAAGTTTATCGCACTTACACCGACAACACGTATACCCAATATTCATATTGTTATTATTATAACTTCGTTTAGGCTAGGTTCACATGGACGATGGACGCGCGTGTTTAGATATACGGATTTCTCGATCGCGATAACGACGCAAGAATCTATTTCCGCGCGCACACGCGCGTGACTCCGCGTATTGAATCCCATAAATCATTATCGGACCTTTCGGTTGACACGCGCGTTTCGACAACGAAACAGCGATTCATTGTGCAATTACATATTATAAAAATATTTTAATTTGATTCCAATTCGTTAGATTTAATTAGATCTAACAGGTCATCAAATGATTTAATTGACATTCGTCAATAGTACACGCGCGTCCAAAAACATTTGTCGAAATTAATAATCTATATACTATTATATAAAATTGTAAGGGGTTTTCTACGACCGCGCTAACCGAGAAAACTACTGAACCGATTTGGCTGAAATTTTTTTCGGCTGAAACCCGACACTCTGCTGAAGGTTTTAGTACTACTTTTGTCGGTAAAAAAAGTTCATAAAAGTTCAAAAAAAATTAAAAACAATTGTACCTATATTGTGCGGCACGGCGGGATAGAGTTATTATTGCGAGCATAATTTGTGCTTAGTTTTTTTACATACTTTTTGATTATTCTTATGAAGGTTTATTGGGCATGCTAATAGAGTTAAATTTTGGGTAAGTGGCCAATTCATCATCATGCCGTGAACCAATCACGGGCGAAGCTGTGACAGGTCGGCTAGTAAATTATACACGTGTATAATTTATAATTCTAAATTCTTATTGTTATTTTAACCTTGGGTTCACTACAAAAATTACCTTAAAAAATTTCTAAAAAACTAATTAAGTAAGTGAAGAAAATGATTATTTATAAATAATAATTTTTATTAGAGACGTGGGTGTGATAGAATGTAGTATATTGACAATATACAACACTCAAAGTCTCAAACAGTAAATTCAAATCCAAAGTTTGATTTTTAATGAATTAAATTTGTTTCCAAACTTGGGTTTAATACTTGCTCTAATCTAAAATGCCCCACATTGTACAAAAACTACAAAAAATGCCTAAAAATGCAAAATAATGCAAAATAAAATTAGAATATTCTGCATCAAGGGAGCATGAAACAAATTTTTAGCTAGGATAACGTTGTATAGAATCAAAGCCATAAAACGATAATGTACGAGTCGGCCGAAACGTCGGACTGAGAAGAAAAGTTGTTCCGAAACTAACGGGCCTATTGTAGATATTTTGTAATTCGAATACGCGTTCGAAAATGTTAAACACCTACTCGAAGACGAACAAAATTCGTGCGATTTATTTTACGATGATTCGTCTGCAAACAGTTCGATTGACGTCACGACCGAGACCCTTAAACTGAAACGAAACCAACGAATTTCATCGAAAGAAAGAAAAAGAATAATTCGTTGTAATCCCGGTGGCGGCGTTCGTCCCCGTTTAGCGTCGTGTACGGCGATAAATTCAAATTAAACAGATTACACGGTTTTAAGCTTAAAATCGTAAGCACGTTGGCCGCGAATTCATAAAGTTTAATATATCTTTTTTTTTATTTTACAATTGGGCGCACACAATCTGTACGACATGTAGCACAATAAGTATATTAATGTGATATTATTATAAGTAACAACGTGGATTTTTTTTTTTTTTGATTAAGAAATCACCCATTGGCAACACTTGGCTGGGAATTTAACGATATAGTCTAGACCAGCGGTCCTCACCAGGATTTTAGAAAGGGCCAAATGTAATTTTTGAAAATTCCTTGCGGGCCACATACATTTTTAGTGATAATAATTAAAAATATAAAAATTATGCCATGATAGAGAATTAACAGCTTACTCACAGAATCCTGTACTCACAATGTTAAAAGCACAGAATTAAATATTGTAACAATACGTGATCAAATACAAACGGACAATAAGCGATAGTTTATCCGATAAACGATAAACTGTTCACACAAGACTACGCAGTGGAAATGAACAAACTCATAATCGTAGGTACCTACCTACTTATCTGTCTAACTGGTAATTCAATACAAGTTTAAAATAGAAAGATAAGATAAATAAAAAAAATAATTAAATAAAATGAACGATTTTGTTCACTGTTTATAGAATTTTGGATTTTAAAATGTACAATTTTATTTTAGTGCGGGCCGCACTAAATTTGTTAAAGGGCCGCGTAGTGAGGACCGCTGGTCTAGACTCTAGAGTCTAGATCTCGGTTTTTTAATCGATTATGGAAGCGTTTAAAGAAATGTTCAGCTTCTTCTGTCACGGTTTTCGTTTTTGATATAATATTATCTAAACGGAAAATATTGTGTTTTTTCGATAACCGCTTTAGGCCGACGAACGGTCGAATTATTTCGAATTCGGACTTGTTATTGCAACGGCAGAGTTCGCTCTATAAAAAAAAACGTGTTCGTTTTAAATCCAATACCTTTTGGCGTCCTAAAATACAGCATCACAGATTCGAGACCGTAGACTATGCCCTAATACGCATTTATAATAAACGGCGATTTATGGAGGTTTTGGGTTCCCCCCCCCCCCATAAGTACAAACCTATTCGATTTGTAATGAGATGTACTTTAGATATATTCACATTATTATTGCCATTATATTTCGAACCGACGACGACAGTGCGTATATTATTATAATAATATAAATTCGGTCGAACGCGGGGCGTTGTATATTATAAATACGGTTTGAAATGAAAAATAATAAAACCAGAGAGAGAGAGAGAGGGAAACACTCGATTCAAAGACAGACCTTTAAAAATCGATTTAACCTTTTCTCCCTGGGCATGCCACAGGTATCTCGAAAGTACTTCGCCTCGAATGAATAGCGTTTTTTTTTCCCCCGTTCTTTTTTCTCGACGCCGCCGCCGCGCCGCCGCGATGAAAAAATATCAATCCCTCGCGTTTGTTATTTCGTCGCGAGACGACGCGCCAATTCATTAACATATTAATGCGTAATTGACGCGAAATATTGTATTTATCGACAGCCGCGATTAGGCCGACGAACGGCCGAATAATTCCGAATTCGGACTTGTGAAAACGTGTTCGTTTCAAATCCAATATTAAATCCTGAAATTCCGCATCACGAGGCCGTGTAGACTATGCCGTTCGCGTTATAATAAACGGCGATTTACGGAGGTTTTTCTAAGTACAAACCTATTCGACGTTTAGACATCTGCACACAAACCATCACACTGCGGCCTACCGGTTTGGAAGAAACGACGCAATTCGTCGAGATTTGATGTTACAGCAGCAAGTTAGATTCAAAGGTTTGCTCGCAAACACGCGTGAGACAATGGCCATTCAATTATTAGACAACTCCGAGGACACTAGAAGCCATACGACATAGTTTAAGGATTTAGACTGCAGGAACCACTTCACTGGAAGTGCGACTTCGACAACGTGTACGGTATAAATTAATATCTAGCAAATAAATACATCCAATAAACATATTTATAAAGACCTTTGAGTCGTTTAAATAATTAAGTCCCGAGGCATTGAGAAAAAAAAAAGAAGAAATCACACAATACTATTATAATATTATGTTCGATGTGTTTTTTTGGCTGCGTCCGAATTGCGTGCGCGGTTTTTTCATGACAGAGCTGAATTGCGTGCGCATATTTTATTTAAAGACAACCGGTTTTCACCAAAGATTATAATATCTATGACATTATGCATCAATTTCAAAATAAAATGTTAACTCGTTTGGAATTTATTGAAAAGTTGGCGTACAAAAATTTGCCAGTTGAGTTTTAAGTTTGAATACAAAACTCAAAATATATATATATAAAAATGGATTCAAAAAATTGGAAATTGAATCAGTTGAGAACGGCTGGGCCGATTTGGCTCAAATTTTTTTTAAATGATAGAGAATGTCGGGGAGCGGGTTTATAGCATAAATTATGGAGAAAATTAACCCTAAGGGGGTTAAAAGGGGTAAAAATGGAAAAAATCCTGAGTCAATGGAGCTTTGTGGTATTAAATTTTGTCAATAATTTCATTTAATATAGCAGAGGCCCCATGGGAAAGGATTTTTCGAAATTCGACCCCTAAGGGGGTTAAAAGGGGTAAAAAGGGTGAAACTAGAAAAATTCGCCTGGCTGGAACTGCTGGAGCTTTGAGTATGAAATTTGGGCAGCAGTTTCATTTTATATAGTGGAGACCCCATTGGAAAGGATTTTTCGAAATTCGACACCTACCGGAGTTAAAAGGGGTAAAAGGGGTAAAAATGGAAAAAAAAACTGATAAAATAAAAAGTTATACTGCACACGGGCGAAGCCGGGTTATTCAGCTAGTATAATATATAAACAAACCTATATTTTTTTTTTTCATTTATTATCACTTGAATTAATATTGAATTAAAATTGCAAAATGTGTGATCTGGCACACCGTGCGGCATCAACACTGTATCTCGCACGCAACTCGGCTCTGTCACAAAAAAGCCGCGCACGCAACTCGGCTCTGTCACAAAAAAACCGCGCACGCAACTCAACCCTGTTATGAAAAAACCTCGCACGCAATTCGAGCCGGAGAGTACTTTTTGTTCTCTTCGAGTTCGAAACGGGGTATTACGACGCTCGCCGCAGTTGGGTTTTATCGATTTTCGCGCGTGCACGAAATCCAATACGCTCAATGGAAATCGGCTGCTAAAAAAACGCGTGCTCGCGATTTTTTCCGACCCTAATCGACCGTGTCTACGCGCGAGGATTCGCGATCATCGCGTGATTATAATATTAACGCGCGAGTTTGATCGACAGACCGATAATAACGTTTGTTTCGATTTCGCGGCAAATAATATTTGTCTAACGTACGCGGACGATTTCGTGTAAACATAATATTATCAATTTCATAATATATATTCCATCATGATACGACGACATTATCAAGTCGTATTTCATCGCTCGGCAACGCATTTTCGCGCTCGGAGTTTTTTTTTTTTTCTTTTTTAAAGACGTGTCTGACTATAAATTATCATAAATTATGATACGCGAAACGGTTGACTTTATATTCGCAGTATCGTATGCATTGTGTAAGGAGAGCAAACAGTTTATTATTCCGTACAATACGTATATATTAGTATTTATATCTCTATCCGACGTCAAATATTTACTTTATTTTATGAATAATATAATAATAATTATGGCTAATCGTTTGTTTGCCGGAATATTTTTTTCCCCTCTAATATAGAATGTTTTCACTCGATACAACAACGAGGAACAGATTTTCGAATCGAACGATTTTCAATTGTGCTGTCGAATATTCGTACGATATCGTACCGTCGCGTCGTCGTCGTCGGAAACGCGCGTCTCTCGAGTTAAAAAATATATAATCTCAACACTTTGAGGTTCCCGACAACGTCAATATTATTACATATTATTATTCCAATAACGTTTACGAAATCACAAAGTTTCGCGGAATCGACGGGATTACTTTTATTGTTGATCTCGAACGTAATAATAATTAATAATAACACCGTTTCGCGAAAAAGTACTCGTTCTGCTAAAAGAGGAGGAACGGATAAAGAGATTTCGATACTAATTAAAACGGAGAAAAAGTATACACTTTCGTGATGATATTGTTCAAAGGCACAGACGTTATTTCATACAACAAAACGCGATTCGAAAAATAATGAATTCATTGCGAATAATACTATACGAGTATATACCGAGAACGAATCGTTTTCATTTTCGAACCGAATACAATCTAATAATAAAAAACCAGGTACAATGCAAATACTTTGAGATATTTCGCAAGATGTCGGAATGTGTTGTATTGCGATTCGACCGTCGTCGTCGGGCCGAGTTACCGTTGGAATAAATGTTAATCAAAACGGCAATAAATCGCTGCGCCGCCGAACGGCGGATGATTGCAAATCCAGAGAGTTTATTCGAGAGTTGTTTGCGAAATTTCAGGAGTAATTTATATGACTATGATAATTTATGCGAAGTAACTTTTGCCGAATCGGGGGCGGCGGCGGCGGAAAAAAAAACAAACGTTTCTTTTCCTAAATTATTTCCACCTACGCAAACGGATCAAAAAAAAATGGCCGATAATTTTACGTATTTTTAAATATTATAAAAATATAAATACTCGAGTAGTCACTCGATAATTCGAAATTCAGCGGACCGAGTTGAAAATTCGATTTATAGAGGTTTTCGATTTACCGAGTGTTCGGATAATCGAACCAACCCTTTTCCAACCAACCCTCACTAGCTTGAAAATTTGTGATACCCAAGTTGGTAGCAAACAACTTAGATTTTTCTTTTAAAATAGGTCCTGATATTGGAATATTATTTTGCATACATTGAGTAAACCAAGCCATAAGACATTCTTCCAGATCGGGGTACTCACATTTTCTCTGTCTGATCCGCGATGTTAATGTTGTAAGATGGTCCTTTTGTTTTAGTATTGTTGAAAGCGCAGAAGCTGGTATACCAAAACGTAGAGCAACATCTTCTTTTTTTTTCACCTGCTTCAACTGCTGCGATCACTTCTTTTTTTTGTCGGCTATCGACAAACACGTCTTGTATTTTACGGGACATGCAGATAATGTTCAGTAGATTTTTTTCACCGGTCTCAAAAACTATACACGACGTACGAAATGTTGAATAATACGTATAATACGTACGAAAATCCGCAATATTAGAGAACAATAAACACCTACGTTCATTTAATTATTTCATCATAAAAATATCAGCTGGCCGTTGGATACGAGAACAAACGGTGCTCTAACTAAGGAAACTCGCGTAACAAAATAAAATCAAGACTTCGAGTTACCTATGTAATGAAATATAATTTTAAAATTTTACGATAAAAACGTCATGACAAAATATATAATACATTTATGTTTACACATAAATGCTATACAAAAACTAAATAAAATTAAAAAAATAAATACAATGAAATTATAAGTATGTACATAATATGTATTATTTATGAGATACAGTAGAAAAATAATTTTTGGTTTTTTGGCTGTTTATTGACAAAATCTTCTAATTTGCCTAATATCCGGATATAGCAGATATAAAAATATACTTCGACTAAGTTAATCATCACAATTTTATATTCGAGTTAACAAGACTTATAATACATTGAGTGTTATTATAATTTCTAGGGGAATTAAAAAAAAATTGAGTTGTCGAGTCCTTCGAGTTATCAAGGTTCGAGTTATCGCGACTCGACTGTATATTAATCAATTCGATCATTATTATAATATATGACCCCGGGGGGGGGGAGCCTCTGCGAGAGACGGTTTTCGTCGAAAATCGTTTTCTATTATTTCCCAAGTCTTTACGAGAAATATTTTCAAAATTTTTTCCATTGTACTTGACGCGTCAGTCACATTCGATTTCGAATATTGTATTTTTCAAGTGTTTTTTTTTTCTTTCTAATTTCTAGTTTGAATTTTCGAAAATTTCCATGGCTTTAAACCGGGGGTCTCCTCCGACCTTTATTTACTGCGGACCAAAATTGTTTAGAGAAATCGGACAAGACGGACGCGAACATTATTCGACTATGAATTTACCGCGGCAAATAATGCCGTAAAGAAACGCCGTTGTTTTCGCTGTTTTTAGTCGTCGCGAACGACACCGGAAGGGGTCAACTACTTTGATGATTTTTTTTAGTCATTACTCGATCGTTTATTTTACGCGGAAAATTCATAAACCGAAAACTAAAATACGTTATGTTTCTACGGTGTTAGCTGGACGGGCCGAACGAAGGTTGGACACCACCCCTGGTTTAAGAGACTTGGTCAATTTGTTTAGTGAAAACCGTACTGAAATCCATCGAGTACTTTTCGAGTTGGCAAAATAAAAACTTCTATTATCTCGTATAATACTAATACGTAGATCATGTTAAAGTCGAAAAATAGCATTTTATATATCGTTTTCTACCACACCGACGCGAAACACACTCGCCTTTTAATTCATTTTATAGGAAACCGTTTACGATTATTTTTCAAATCTTTACACGTTCGCGCGAGTCGCTCGTTACTTTTCGGTACACGATCGATAGATCGTATCGTATCACGGTAAACACACACACGTTCGTCGCGAAATAGTCTGTGTCGAAATGCCCTTTTGTACGTCACAATAGAAAAATACACGTCATGAATTCGTATTTTAATATAATACTAACGTGTTATTATTTTTTAAACGAACGTTTGTGAAAAGGATTTTCGATCAAAATAAAATATACGTTACGTCGATCGTTGTTCTCTACTCGATTCAGTATATTATTTATTATCATTATTATTACGATTATGCGTCGCCGTGAAATAAAATAATATCTTTTCCACAACACAAATAAGACCATTGTTGCGAATAAAAATAATACGTAAACCGTGTCGTTATTTAAAAAGCGTACGGCGCGGCGGCGGCGGCGGTAGAGTGTATAAGGCCAAATCGATATTTTTAATAAACAAACACCCGACTTGAGCGCATATTCCTATCGTACGTTTTTTTTTTTTTTTTAGAACACATACAGCGGGCAAAAAATTATGTTACTCACACGTGTTAGTTCTAAACTATAGAAATGCGCAGCATAAATAAAAAATTCATGTTATTTGTAAAAAAAAAGTACCGAGTACGATTATTGCACGAGTAATATCGTACTCGAGACGATCATATTATTTCATTACCAAGCGTACGTGGTTTTTCTATTCTTTTTTCTACTATAGTTTTCGCAGAGCCGTGGTTTGATTTGGTCGACGACGCGCGACGTCTGTTTTCATACTGCGTTTCGTTCGAAATTCGGATTTCGATTAATTTACATCGCATGTAGTAGTTGAAAACATTACGGCTAATTTGAATCCGGCGGAAGAGGTACAAAAATAATTATTTTGCTTTGGGCGCTTTTTTAACGATTCGCGTTCATAATATTCACTCGCGCGGTGATTGATTGCCAATAATGCGTGCGTTGTTAAAAACACGCTTTTTGTTAACAACAACAACTTACTTTTTTCCACAACTTTAATCACCAATCAGTGTATAAAAAAAAATGTTTTTACTACCAAACATCTGATACCTATTAGTATTGTTATTTCGTTTTATTTAATTTAGTACATGGCCACTAATAATAACCCAATACATTATATTATAATATATAAAATTCTGCTCGTTTTGTCGAGCCGCCGCCGACTTTTAGGCAATTTTTCGTTTGATATTTGAACGTTGATTTTTGTTTTTTTTTTTTCCATTACTTTTGAGCCGATTTTCAGGCTATTTTGTGTCGTTTTTTTTTTTTCGAAACCAGTTTTCGTTTTTTTTTTTTACTCGTTTTGATCATTTCTTCCGATTTTTAGGCAATTTTGTGTTCTCATATTTTGTCATTGGACTTTTTTTTGCATTCGTTGCAGTAATCGTCATAATTTTACGAGCTGTTTTTGTAGTTTTTTTTCCTTATTTTCATGTTCCGTACGTAGTCCTGCTGCACTGTACGTAAATACTTTATATTAAACAGAAGCCCTTTTTTTTTTTGTATGCACGCGCACAACTCGAAAAGCACTCGGCGGATTTTAGTACGGTTTTCACTAATGGATTGGCCGAGTCTCGGGGAAAGTTTAAAGCTACACTGTACGTATCGAAAATTCAACCCCTCGGGGGTAAAACTGAAATTTTTGGAAAGTGTTTTCTATGGCTTGAAAAACTCTGGAAATTTCGAAAAAATCGGTTTTTGTGTTGCCATTGAAAAACTCTGGACATTTCGAAAAATCGATTTTTAACGAAGCATAGAAAAACTCTCGAAAATTAAAAAAAAAAAAAGTAATTTAATCAAGCCCTAGAAAATACTCTAGACACACTACACAATACAATTTAATGAAACATGTTTGACAACGCTAGATAACGAAAGCTATATGTACATTATATTTTATACAATTATAAAATACACAATATATTGTCATTCTTATCTCCTAAAATATATTATGATGAATTCGATAATATTATGTACAGAAATCTAGAAATATAATATTTTACAGCCCTCGATGCCTTAACCCCCAGCTCTCGTGCCAGGAAAAACTGTTCACGGGTGATTCAGCTAGTAAATATATATAATTTTATATATTTGACATATTTTTACACGTACAAAATATGCGTCTTAAATAGGATTTGATTAATTCGGACGATATTATGATGACGTAGATACAAAGTGGATTGTAAAACGCGAAATTTCACTGGTGTTTAATAATAATTATTGTTGCTCGATTTCAAGAAGCGTCGTTTGTAACATATTATATACTCTTTATCAAATGGAAAATGTTTCCAAGGAACTATCGCTCGACAATAATTATTATTATTTATTAAACTGCCTGAACGTTTCTGATTAATAATATCGTGCTGAAAGGAATTTAATAAATCTGGATTATTGGAATCCGCAGAAACAGGATTCAAAACCGCTCGCTCGCGTCCGACGATCGAAAAGATTTCGATAATTTGAATTTGAGAAAAACAAAAACCTCGCACCGACCAGCTCATTCGCGACAAATCAATTGCTAGGTACCTATGAAACACCGAGAATAACAATAGTCTGGTTTTACATCGTCGTCGTTCCGTGTCAGGTTTTCGTCAAATCGAAGTTCGGGCGAGTTTCATAAAACGCTATTCGAGAAGGAATATTTTTAATATCGCCGTGGGGGTGTTTAGATTTTTTTGGAAATATTTATTTCCCATACTTCAAGTATTGGTACTTTGGAAAAAAAACCGTTCGTTTCGTTACAAATCCGAGATTAAATCAAGTATATCGTGTAGAAGGCGATAAGTTTTGTGAATTTTTTTTTTTTGTCAGCTTTTTAACTTTGAACTTGTTCCCCTATAGGCTGCGTAATACAGTACGTTTTATCCGTTGATGTAGTTTTCTTTGTTTGATGGAGAAACTTCAATATTCTTACATACCGAAAACCGGGAAAATTATTATACTTTACAGTTGTTTGCCACTAGATATTTAGAGTTTGTAACTCGTAACTTTGCGAGAGCACTTTTTCTCCCGACAAGTTCGTTTTGTCATAAACTCTGCGTATTGTTTTTAACGTACACGCGTCTGTGCGCCGCCGTAAACGCTGTTCGTCCGATCCCGTACCGTACGCAATATGTTTTTAACGTCTCGAATTAGACAAATTATCGTCTCGCCGATATTATAATATGATATACGATTTGAAGAGGTATAATATTGTGTGTTTTATTGATAAACAACTACTGTGGAACGAACGTTCAACTCGAGCTCGGAAATCGCGATTTCGCGCGTAGGTAATTTTTATTCGTTATCGCCGAGCGGGGGGGTTCGAGTGGCCCCCGGGGGGACCGGCCGAAAATGATTTACGCTCTCCGGACGTGCTAAACGGTTCCGTCTCCGCGTTATTAGAAAAACCTGAGCAATATATCGTTCGTGAAGACGACGACGACGACGACGACGACGCCGAGATCGAAACACAAGTCGTCGAGAGCAGTGCATTTTTTAAACTAGTAAACTAGGCGACACATGTGTCGCCCAGTGGTCATACTTGTCGCCAAGTTAACAGATTTTTTTTTAATGTGGGCGACGCAATTTTCAAAAGAAGAATTTTTTAATTATTTAAAAAATAATCAGGTAATAATAAATGATCGAAAAATTTGTTTATACTTCCATATAATATCATCGTAAAAATATATTTTGATGTCGCCCAGTGAAAATTTCTTAAAAAATGCACTGGTCGAGAGTAAGAGACTACAAATAAAACTAAACGCGAAATAATATTTCATACGGCCTGAGGTCAGTCGCCGTAGCGTTTTTAATTCCGATCGTTTGGCCGGCGTTAAAAACCGTCGTCCCCGTTGTTCCCCCCCCCCCCCCGGTCTATCGAAGTTTAGGCGTTCGAAATTTCGACCGCGTTTCTCGGATTTAGGTACCTACATGACGTGCAATAAGCCTCGATTCTAACCCCCTTTGAAGTTTCAACGAGGTCTACGGATCCTATTGTACGTCGAAACCTTTGAACTTATTAATAACGGTAATGTTAGGTTATTACCACACCGCGTTTAAGTACGATTGGTTAAATCGTATTTTATAAAGGCGTGTGTGGTTGTATTAACTTTGTTTTCGAAAAAATCATAATCAATATCGTCAAAATGTTTTTCAAAACAAACGTTTTGTCATTACAAAACAGAGTTCGGCCGATACATCATAATAATATGGTTTTTCGTCTACTGAAATCTTTCGAAAGCCGTACGATATTATATTATGTGTGTTATATCGAAATAATAATAATAATTGTAGTCTATTACATCGTTGATTTTAAAACCGTTGAAATAAGGCTGTTGTAAAAAATGATTAACAATAATCGATAACATTACAATTAAATTACATTTTCGTTCGTACACAACTTGAACGTCGTCGATTGTTTTCAATTTTCTGCTGTGGTTTAAAAACCATTCGAATCGTCGAAAAACGTGTAGACTATCGGTAAATTAAATTCGCTCACGGCATCGATGTTGTTCTCGACGAGTGGCGATTCATTGTTCCGATTTTCCCATAACAGACTGTGTACGGCTGTACATTATAACTCTCGTGTATGGGAAAATCGTATTTTTATGGTTAGCAATACTCGATGCGAAGTCTATTGAAAACGACAGAGACCTAACCGATTTCGTTCAAAGCGAAATTCAAACCGATTGATATTCAAAACATTTATACGATTACGTATTATATCAAATAATATCAAATAAAAGATGGATTTCCCCCCCCCCCCCCAGTTTATTTGAAACCAATATTAATTCGCATTTTTTTTTTTTTAATACAGTACGTCAAATGCATATCGTATTTACAATATTTATGAACAAATATTACTCGTATAGTTTGCTAGTGTTCAGCGTTCGCTTTGAAAGCGCTTGCGTGCTGGTACACGTTATTATTGAGAAAAATCCCAAAAACGGACGAGAGAAAAACGGACTCGCAAGAAATACAGCTGGTGTTGATATATTATATAATAAATACGTCATAATGATTGTACGTTGATTAATTGTTCTTTTATATTATTTGAAACCAATGTACCACTTGCTTTTGAAAAATTGCACCGAGGAGCGAAATGAAACGAGTTTCGTCAAAATTTAATTTTCCATCTCTCTGATACGATTGTTTTACGGGTAATTTTTTTTTTTTATCGACTAAAAACAACAGCTTCGAATATCTGTAAAAATAACGCGAAAAAAAAGAGCCAAAATCTTTTGGAAATATCTATAAAAAAAAAAAAAGTGAGCCGTCGCGGGACGCCTGGCAGATGTGAAACATGAAAAATTTTTTTTATTGTAATAATGTTGAAAATAGATGGTGAATAAGATGACTGTGAAATAATTTTTAAATTAATATCATAAGACTATTTTGTTTTTTATTTGCATATGAAGTACTTAAAAGATTTACAAAGACATACAAAAATATACAAATGTAATAATGTAACTAATCTAATCAATATTATATGTTGCTTCGTCAGTTATTTCTGTGACAGTAGCAGTTGATGCTTCTAATGGTACAATTGCTGGTATCAATGTAACAATTGGACGATGATAACTGAAATAAGCAACAAAAGTACGTGACATAACGTTATCAAGGTACCTTGTGAATACTCCATCTATAGCAGTTCCATATCTGGTTGTTGCTTCTCTTGGATCGTTATTAATATGCAAACTAAATTTTTCTTGAAGAAATGTAATTAATTGTAATGAATTGTCTCTTGCGAAATTCACATTAAAATCTCCTGCTAAAAGTAATGGTAATTTATCCGAATTATCTTTCAAAAGCATCGATCCTTCGTGACTATATGGAAGTAATCGGCGATGTAAAAATGCAATGATATCGTTAATTTTTCGATTATATATCGTTATTACAACGGTCCGTTCAAAACAACATAATATAAAATATACATACACGTAACAATATAATCAACGTAATATACTATCAATTTATTTATACGCAACAATATAGGTGTACATATTATACGTTTATAAATCGTATAAAAATAGATAAGCCGATACAGCGCACATAGAGAGGAAATCGCCGAGCTTCGGAGAATTGAGCCGACGAGCTATGAGTAGGGGCGTCGCCACGGCACAGTCGGTCTCACTACTGTACCGCGCCATAAGATGTTTCACGTCAAAATATGGTAATTGAAGTGTTCGGTGAAAACGTCAAGTCTCGCGTGTATTATTCGAGATACACAATTTTTCGTCATAATACGTATTTCGTCAGTTTTTCTCGTTAGAAAAGGAAACGGCCGTTCTTTCGGAGTGCCGCCGACCGGACGAATTTTCTACCGGAAATCATCCGTAAAGTTTGTAAATCGAACCAATTTTTCCGATAGAAACGTCGTCGACGACGCACACAACGTGCGTTATTATCTACCTATGCTTTTTCGCGCTCGTAATAAAATCAATACGCGCCTCGGATCTAAACCGGAGTGCTACCGCGTACGTATTTCCAAACATGAAACGCTCGGCGAACCGCTCTAAATAGAAACGCAAACTTTAAAAATACCAAATATTTACTCGAACCTACCAGCCGACTCCTCGTACGTACGAGATAGTACATAATATTATATATCGTACGGCACTTAAGATTTTTAACGAATCCCATTAAACGTCCGAAAGTCCCGGCAAAGCGATAATCATAATTTACCGCTCGGATAAAAACATTTAAAATCGTAGATAAAAACACAAGAACAAACGAAATACGGTAGGAAAACTTTCGTCTGGAGCAGCGTTTCTTAAACTTTTTTATCCGTGGAACCCTTTTTGACGTCCATTTTTATCGTGGAACCCCAACTTTGTTTTTTTTTAGGATTATTTGCAAAAAAATAAATATAATTATTTCATTCGCTAATATTGTGTTAAAGGTAAAAAATATGCTTTAGTTAGACATTTTTAAGTAATTTTCTTGAAAATTTTGAAAAAACTACTTGAGCTTCGCGGAACACAGTTTAAGAAACGCTGGTCTAGAGCGATCGTTTCGTGAAGACTTTCCGACGGATTCCAGAAACGGTCGGACGTTATCGAACCAAAGGAATTTATTGTGATTCGTTTCAAATCTTCTCAAACCGCGCGTACGTCATTAAAAAGTCGAAAAAATGAAAAAAAAAACACCTCGTTCGTTCGGAGTTTTTTCGTTTTTCTAAACACGAAGCGAATGCATTGTCATCTTATTATATATAAAAATGAATCGCAAAATGTGTTGTAAGCGCATAACTCAACAACCCCTGAACCGATTTCGCTAATTATTTTTTTATAATATTCCTTGAAGTACGAGAATGGTTTTTACGGAGAGAAAATTAACCCTAAGGGGGTTAAAAGGGGTAAAAATGGAAAAAATCCTGAGTCACTGGAGCTTTGTGGTATCAAATTTTGTCAATGGTTTCATTTAATATAGCAGAGGCCCCTAAAGAAAGGATTTTCCGAAATTCGAGCCCTAAGGGGGTTAAAAGGGGTAAAAAGGGTAAAAATGAAAAAAAGTGATAAAATAAAAAGTTATACTGCACACGGGCGAAGCCGGGTTATTCAGCTAGTATAATATAATATTATATTTTTCGGTATTATAATACATACCGTTATATAAATAAATAGAATATCGTATGAAAATTAAACTCGACCGAGTAGTACCTATAAATCATACTTAAAAACTGGAAACGTGGAAATTATCGTTAAAAAATAAATAATACTTGATGGTTTTTTTTTTTTTGTTTCTGACGAGGCACGCGAACTCACGATATAATAACGGTTAACTACATTATACGTTGCATAATGATACGTCGTTAAATACACACGGCCAGCCGATGATTAGACACGCTATAATATGATAATATTTTTTCTATACTCGAATCGTTTTCACAAAAGGGCAGTCGGCTAATGACGAACAAAAATAATAACGCCGCCGTTCTGTCCTATACGAAAAACCGCGGGCGCGCGCGATAAAACGCGTCGTTCGTCGGTGAAAAGTAAAATGATTTTATAGTATTAGTAAGAATTGATTTTTTCTCATCCCGCGTCGAGTGTGCCGCGGACGGACGCGTTTATAAGAAAACGTCATCGTCCGCGACCGAACGAGGTGAGACGTCGTCGTAAATTTCGGCCGACAGATACCGACGCGAACGCATTAACGGTTCCGGGTCAAAAGACGGACGGAGATTAATCCCGTTTTCCTGCCGGCTCCCCTCATATCATATTATTTATTAGACGCGCGACGCTCGAAACAGTGGAAATCGCGGGCGCGACGACGTTACGCGGGCGTATGACAAATTGTTTTTAGATTTCCCTCGAAACGAACGCACTTCTGGACATAGCCGCGAAGAGGCAGTAGTCCTTCTCAAACGTAGGTACTTGCCAAACACTTGCTAAAAAGTGCGCCCGCGGTCCGACGTTTACAGTTAAATAGGCTGTTCCCGAAACGAGTAATATTTCTATCGAATTAATGTCGTAAGGATTATAACTAGGGCTCGGAAGTTGTTGCATTTGCAACTTTTTTTCCATTGCTTGGATTTATTGCTAAGTAGGTTTTAAATTCATTTCATGGGAGGACGAATTTAAATCTAAAAGTTTTTAGTGCAACGTTTTGCAATTTTAGCTATTTTTTCAATTTGGTTGCAATTTTGACAATTTTTTCAATTTGACTGCAATTTTGTTGTTTTTTTTTCATTTTTGTACAATTTTTTATATACTTGTAAATTGTGAATAACATAATTAATTTTTTTTGAAGGTAAGAGGTATGTTAAAATATATATATATATAAAGATAAATATAAATTTTTTTTTTTTATAGTACGCGTATTGATTGTTATTTCGAGATTTAGATCGACCAGATATGCGATAAGACGATTCACGGAAAACGGTGAAAACAAACTTTTCACGGGCTAGATTTTAAGATACAACGATCGGCGAGTGCGTGGTAATTTGCATTTTATATAAATAGATTATTATGTCATCAAAAAACCCGACGATCTTTACCTAAAGGTTTGGATTTTGCCATAAAAACCAAGGCGGACGATAAAAAATAACGAAATCGCATGCGACCATTTCTTCGGACGATCGCGACATCGCCCACAATGAGTTTCAACACGAAAAACGAAAAATGTCGAAAAACACTGTTCAGCGAGTAAAAATCCGACCGTATCGATAAGTTTTCAAGCGTCGTCGTCGGATTATTAGTTATTAAACGCCGTAAATTGATTTGTCGAGAAATCTTCGGAACTTTACCGCGTAGTGCATTTACAAGCATGTAGGTACTCGGCATATTATAATATTATTATCGTCTAATCAAAATAATAATAATGTTAATAATAGCAGCGACGAAACTAATAAAAACTTATAATGTTGTTCACATAATGGCTTTCCACGGTTTTAAACGAACGTAATAAGCCGTTACGAGTTAATGAAAAACGTTTTACGACTCGCCCCGTTATTATGATACCACCTATAAATACCGCGGGTTATTATTATTTTGAATTCGAATATAATAATAATATTTACGTTACATTAGGTCAGCGGTTCCCCTTTTTCGGAACAAATTTAGCGGCGGTGCCCCAAATATTTCGGACCAAATTTAACCGTGTTCAGCCCTTGTGTGAATAACACGAAAGACAGGACGAACAAAAAAAAACAATACTCGTCGATAGCCGATTTTATTGATTTTATTAAACCTAATACAATCTAAGGCTGACCAGGCACACTGGTAAAGCAAAATTGACTGAAGAAACGTAAGTCATATTTAGTCATTTTGCTTTTATAGTCATAATAAAGCATTGTTGTCGCACACTAGATAAAACATAGTTTGTCAAATCAAAGTATATACGTATCAAGTAGTCGTCAAAATGTCGTCCGACGAGGAGGACGTTGCTATTCCTATTTTATGGTTTCTCTTGAGAGAAATTTTGAACAGGAAGAAAATAATAAAAAAAATTTGGGTTCATCCTTTGAACTTGAAACAACGAACTGAAAATAATACAATTAAATGTTTTATCAATGAACTTCGAAATGACGAATGATGAAAATTTAGAAATTTTACACGAATGAGTACCGACACGTTTGATCATATTATTCTAGAAATACTTAACGATGAAATTCGAAAACCTGATACTAATTTCAGAAAAATTATAATTATTATCCAGTGACTGCTTGACAATGACTAATGAAAATAGCGTTGCACGTTCTATTTCAATAAAACAATATTAGTCATGACTAGAGCTAGGATTTTAATGACCTAAAAAATACACAAAAATGCACTAAAAAAAATGCAAAAATGACCTAAAAACTCAAAATTAGTTAAAATACACAAAATGAACGTAACATTACAAATATTTGTTTTATTAATATTTAATATTTGTAATATTACGTAAATATGACCTTAAAAATGCAATAAAATGCATTTAACACAAAAAATGCGAAAAAATGCAAAATCAAAATTACATATTCTACATTGTTATATCACGAAACAAATCTAGTTTTTGGTTAGAATTGTATAGCACTTAAAGAAAAAAAATGCAAAAGTCACCAAAATCCTAGCTCTAGTCATGACTGAAGACAAAAATGTTTTGTTTTGACTGCGCTTTATCAGTGTGCGTAAAATATAAAGGTTTTATTTTTGATTGGTAATAATCAAAGCGACTTAAGTCGCTTTAAAGCAGTTTTGCTTTACCAGTGGTGCGGCCACCCTAAGCCGCCCCTAGGGCAACGCGGTGCACAGTTTGGGAACCACTGCATTAGGTATAATATTATACGTATGTTTTTATGATGTTTTAAATCGCTCGGTTGAACTTTTCGTACGGTTCGTAAGAGTTTTATTAATTTAAAAATATGTAAATTTAATGCCGAGAAGAAAGAAAAAAAAAAAACCGAATTCAAACGTCACGCTCGAATTGAATTAGTTTTGGTAAAATGTGACGTTTAATATTAATAGATAACATTTACCGCACGAATTGCATTTTATGGAAATTAAAAAGATTCATACCTACCGAAAAACACGGTAACCACCCGCGCGAGTTAATTAATTCGAAAATTTCGCCGTAGGCGTTTGGACGAAATTGCTAAATTCTAAACGCTCGTTCATTGCTTTGTGGTTTGTATTACCCACGACGTGCAGTATTCCGATATGCAAACAACGCCGAATAATGAACTATACGAGTGTATACCTTCCCGCGATGTAAACGAGGGATATTGATTTTTCGTTAATATTTTAATATTGCAAAATTAATCTGCGCGGAAAACGAATGTCTATATTTTTTCAATCATTATTGTCGTAATAATTAATAAACAAATGATATTATAATAATAATTATTGTTATTAAAAAAAAAATAAAAATAAATATACATAAATCGCAATCTACGTACATCGCAACAATGAGATACGACGACGATGGTATCGGAGACCGAATTAAAATATTTCTTTTATTATGCAAATCGTCTCGTTTTTAACAAAACATTGATTTTAATTATGAGCTTATTTTTTTTATTTTTATTTTTTTCGTATTTGCATTTGTTAAAAACTTACCTAATGAAGTAAAAACTTGATAAATCCGTCAAGCAGTACGACGACGCTTTTGAAATCTGAAAAATATAAATAAAATATTGTAAAATACGGTCGAGCTTGAAAAAAAAAATCGAAACAAATAACGTATCGTTTTCATCTTATGTATAAAAATGGATCGCAAAATGTGTTGTAAGCGCATAACTCAACAACCCCTGAACCGATTTCGCTAATTCTTTTTTTATAATATTCCTTGAAGTACGAGGATGGTTTTTACGGAGAGAATTATTAAGAAAATTAACCCTAAAGGGGTTAAAAGGGGTAAAAAAGGTGAAACTAGAAAAATTCGCCTTGCCGG
The DNA here is from genome assembly GCA_948098885.1 of Drepanosiphum platanoidis. NCBI lineage: Eukaryota > Metazoa > Arthropoda > Insecta > Hemiptera > Aphididae > Drepanosiphum > Drepanosiphum platanoidis. The sequence continues at coordinate 1,335,133 of OX402529.1, read as the reverse complement.
AACTGCTGGAGCTTTGAGTATGAAATTTGGTCAGCAGTTTCGTTTTATATAGTGGAGACCCCATGGGAAAGGATTTTCCTAAATTCGAAACCTACCGGAGTTAAAAGGGGTAAAAGGGGTAAAAATGAAAAAACTGATAAAATAAAAAGTTGTACTGCACACGGGCAAAGCCGGGTTATTCAGCTAGTATTTTTATAAAGCCACTACGGCGGAACCACATAGAGAAAAATCTTAGTTTATTTATTTTTTAAGACCCCCTTTCGTTCAAAACCAACAACATCGCGTCTTACTCGAATCGATCTACGGCAATTTTAAGACGTTCGTTTTTACGATGGAAACGGCGGCGGATTAATGGTCTGTCGAATACGACCAGCTATTGCTATCACTGTTGCAATAAATCAAACGCGCGCGATTATATTCGCATTTTTATGAAACGCGACGGCAATAGTGTACGACGGGTCATTGACGGTTTAAGTTGTAACCGCTTTATGATTGTTCCGGTTTCTCAAACTAATGCGCATTCTCCCCGTGTCGTCGTCGAGAAGCAATTTATTTCAAAACTCGGAATAGGTACGCCGCGCCGCCGCGCCGTCGTCGTCGACGTAATATATGCCGCGCGATTAGTCGAACAACCGCACCGAAGAATTCTGTCCGAACGCGCGTTTCGCGTGGCCACGTGGCCCCGAGTTTTTATCCTCTCCGTCTCATTATGTCGTCGGGTCGAACTAGCAATTCGCTCGCGGCATTGTTCGTTAAAATTATGCGGCCGAAGGGGACAGCGGTTTCCTCAGAAAATATCTATCGAAATCGATTTCTGAATTATCGTTAAAATATTTATACACAACAATCGGACAGTTGTACAAACTTTTATTATTCAGCGGTATACTCCGTATACGTATTGTTCTAAATATTTTGAATTAATTTGTCAACGTCGTCGTCGTCGACGGCGAAGAAGAAGAAGAAGAAAAAAAATCCGCGTTGATACTCTTTACTCGTTTCGAGAATTAAAATGATATTACCTCCGCCGCGCCGGAGTCATTATGAATTGCTTTAAAAGCGGATGCAGTCTGCCGGATGGCTGTAAACGTCTTGAATACAGTTTACATAAATTAAACGTTCGCGAAATTAAAATAATTTTTACCAAACTATATACACCTACTATACGCGGCGGGCCCGTATACCTCTAAGAGGTTTATCCGTTTCAATTATAATATAAACCGCCGGGGAGGGATTTTATCTTATCAGACGTCGTCGTTTTCGGTTTGAATTAAATTATTTCGAACGCGTTAAAGTTATTACGCGTACCGCGTCGGCAAAGTATAGCATACGCCGCCGATCTCTTTTTCATTTTTCTAACCGTTATTTGAATAATCGATTCGACTCCGGGCGAGTTAGTTAGAATTCGTCACTTTTAATTCAATCGTTACCTTTGACGAATTTTTCATACGCCCGCGGATCGCAGTACAATTATTTATTATAATATTGTCAGAACGAAACAAAAAAAAAAAATGGATAATTATAATTTAATAACTAAGAAGAAGCTGTTGTTGACGAATTCGAAATTACCTACATGGTATGTTTATAGATTCAAGCATGGACAGAATAAATTGTGGTCGACGGGGTACGGAATTTATGATGCCATTCATTATTGTATAAAATCCAAATTACCACGCACTCCCTGATCTCGTCGCGTCTCAAAATCTAGCCCGTGAATGAAGTTTTTCCCGGTACGAGGGAGAAATGACGTTCTTCATTTTTTCAACCCCTTTTACCCCCTTAGGGGTTGAATTTTGAGAAATAAGTCAATAGATTTTTCATTATTATGAAACACGCGTGTATAATACATGTTTTAAAATTGAAAACGATTCGCAAAAAAATTGTTTTAAACAATGATTATACGGTTACTATGGTTACAGAATAGGTAAACGTATCGGACGTTAAATTTTTAAAAATATTTGTGGTTGGCCACCTAGTGGCTTAAAAAATAATTTATGTCCTATTCTCAGGGCTACCGAATATATTATACGAAAAATGTCATGAATATCGGTCCAGCCGTTTCGGAGGAGTTCGAAAATACTGTGTGTTCTCCTGTGACAGGAGAATTTTATAAGATAAAAAAAAATATCACTTTGGTATTTCAAATTGTCGAAATTCCAAAATGTATGTCATTTCTACAGTCAAAAGTAAAAATACGTTGTAAGACTTAGGGCACAAATGTATGATTCAAGGGACGCGGTGTTTTAGGTCGTGCTTCGTACCTGTGATAAGTTCGAAACGTCGCGTCGCCGCGGCCGAATACAAAACACACAAGGCAATAAACGTCGTCGCCGAGACAAGAGCAGGTCGCGCTGAATTAAGATCCGATCTGACGGAACGAGTGACTCGCGACGAGATGACTGTATTGATTTAGTGTCACGTCGACGTCGTCGTCGGGGGTTTCGAGAGTTTGAATATGTCGTCTGCAGTGACGGCCGACGACGCGTGGCGCCCGTGTCCTTTTTAAGGCACGGCGGACCAATTAAAAACGATTTTCTGCGGCTAAACACCACGACGATTGACGTCACTCTCGCGCGCAAATGTTCACGCTCGAATTGTTCCCGTTTTCGATTATATCAGTCGATCGCCGTCAAGACTTTGTATTTTGTAATCGACGTTGTTTTAACCGCGCGCGTACTTCAGTTTAAAAATCTCATGTAAAAAACGCTCGTCAAAGTAAAAAACAAATAAATAATTAATACATTAGATTACAAATAGCGTCGGCCGTCGTCGCTTTTTTTGTGCGAAACTCGTTTCGATCGTTTTCGCGACCGATCGACGGGCCACCGGTTTCGACGTATCGCAGAGTTATGCGAAACAAATACGTTGTTTCATGGTTCCACAAAGCTAGTTTTGAGATTTTATCGTGGTGCATAATATAAATGCATGTTTTGCGGTTTTTTGGTTTTTAGGGCACATTTCTTCCATTATTTATACTTTTAGATGCATACTATTTTAAATACTTTGTCATTTCATCAATATTTTTTCGTCGACGTTTTTATTTATTTACTAATACGACCAGATTAACGTTGAATTTTAAATTATTTTAAATTTTCATCATAATGTTCAGATAAGAAAACCCATGAAATAAACCCAAATAATTCAAATAATTAATTGTAACCCGTAATTTGTTAAATAAAAAAACAAGTACCTACGGAAAAATTCTTATTTTTCGTTCAAAAATATTCATCTTAAATTGTATATTATCAATATTCGGTGATTTTTCGACGTAACACGATACGGAGGCTACTGTCGAACACACTGCACGGGCCAAAATCAAATGGCTGTTGTTTTTCGCGCTGAAATCGAGATTTTCGATCAAATATTTGAGCACGATGCGCGCGGCGCGAAAACGAGTCGACGCCGCGCCGTTGAAAAGCATAATATTATGATTTATTACGATCGCGTGTGCGCAATACGTTAAACGACGCGGACGTACACGGTTTGGACGTGCGGCCTTAACTGTTGGAAAACAAGACGGAACGCGGCGATATTATTTTTTGAAGTAAGTGAAAATAATAGTACGCCGCGAGAATAACGGTGACCGTGCTAACGCGAGCGGATAAGACGCGCGCCGAGGTTTTTGGGAAAAAAGAGATTTGAACGTCTTAAATTCAGAATAATGACTTTGTGTATATAAGACGGCGCGGCGGTGAAATAAACTTCGCTACCTATAAAAGGAAATCGTTTCGTTGTTAATTCGCGTTTTCGGGGACGCGCGGCGCGCGGCGTCCCTTCTCGACCGAGCAGATCTTTTTCGAAGCCGTTTCACACAAAATTTGAATACGAATGATGCGCCGAGCGCTTCATTAAAATACAGTAGTTAATCGTTTATTCGAATACATTATTTATCTCGATCGATGATGACGACCGAGAGATGGCAAAAAAAAAAAAAGTGCGAAACCGTTTTCGACGTTTGCGCGACAATCGCTTTTCCGCGATGACAACGAACTTCGATAATAATACAATTATTATTATTTTAGACGAGATGAGATAAGAATCGAAAGTATGAACCGAACAGAGCTATTCGCGTACAGACGACACTATTTTTTCCAATCACACTAATCGCAAAATTCGTCACTCTCGGAAAATACTTACTGCCGATGGTTGAAAATCAGTTTAAAAAGTAACGCGTTTATGATGAAATGAAATTTTAAACGAACATCGCCTACAGCGGAAACGTACAAACGATTGAAAAACCGAAATAAATATAAATAAATTCCGAGGAATTATTGTGTCCGCGAAGATCGCAACGGAACATTATGATGAGACGATTTCGAGGGAGAATAATAATAATAATTATCGTCGGAAAGCAAACCTTTTCAGAGTCGGAATTTTCATGCGGTTTCAATAATACGTGTAATAATATTTTGGCGCATGGGAAACACAATTTTCTCGGGGTCCTGATACGGGTCGACATTCGAGAAACGAATTCACTCGAGTTATTGTCCTCGCGGTCTCGGATTTATTTTCAAAACTCAAATGTGAGCTTTTTATAAGCTCCGCGCAGCGACTCTTGAACTTGGCAGTGCGGTCTGTGCCGCCCGCGAAAACCACATTAAGTTATTATTATTATTATTATTATTTTTTTTTTTTTTCTAATTTAAAAGAGCTATTGTCTTTCGACTTTGCACAGCTCGACGGTCACACAAAACAAACCACATTTCTATCTCTGGGATATCGTAGTACGGCACTTGGCACAGCGTCTGACGACGAATATCGATCGCGCGCGTATAATAATTTCGACGCAACGGGTATTTTCTTTTCTTCGACAACGCGGCGCGGCGGTTAGTTGGGCGCAAACTACGACTTTGTGACGTGGTATATTGTTCCGACGACGACGACGTTCTTTTCTGCCGCAAAGAGGCTATCCTAGTGGCCGGGAGTACGTTTTGGCTCGCGTGATTTCAAATCGACAATTCGCGTCGAATGTTTGGACGTCAGACGTCGTCGTTGACGGGTGTTGTTGAATCATTACGTGCGCGCGCACGTCCGACTCGAACGCGTCCTTATTGTGACGAATGACATCTCGATCACTGACGAGTGGACGTGCGTTTCAAATGCGCGATTCGCGTAGACCGCGATCGAGAGCGATAAATCCTTGGCGACTAATAAAAAATACGAGTAGCGATATTGCGTCGAGATTGTCAGACCGCTGTGGACGATAATCGATCGGACAACCATATCTCGGAAAAACGATTATCTGCATTAAGTACGCCAGAAGAAATAATAGACCCTGTTGTTCGTGTCTTGTCGGGGGAAAAAAAACCGTGTGGAATATTATATGATAAAATCGGCGACGACGGTCGTAAAAACGCGACTGGAAAAACTCGCTTTTGAATTCGATATTTTCTCGAAAACTAAACGCCAGGATTATTGTCGAGAGTTTTATTCCGAATCTCATTACTACGCGCCACTGGTCGGGATAACTTTTCGAAAGCGATAATTCTCCGTGTAATATAGTAAAAACACAGTAGGGTTCGATTCGAAGAGTTCTTCAAGGACCACAGAGTAACGCGTCACACCGGTTACGAGTGAAGAATTCTCGTTTTGTTTCGTTACTATATTATTACTATTTTAATACCGCTGAACGTAGCACGTCATTGTAAAAATGGTTTATAGCTTTTCCGTTTTATTATTCTAAAATTAATTGATATTTAGAAATACAAAAATTACCTTCACAATACCTTTTTTGATTAAACTCGAAATCGATCGAAATGTATTATTACGGCGCGCCGAAAACAAAAATATTTCGATTGTTATGCATGATTCGTTCTGTAAAATACATGTGACTTTACGTTTTCAGAATATACGTAGACTGTTTAGAAAATATTATCTTATCAAAAATGGTTTTTCACTATAAAAAATAACGGTTCAAAAGTCTGAACGATTCGGACGTCTCGTTATAGTAAAACGGAAAACAGTTCAGTCATCTAATCTTAGATCGAGATGTACGTAATGGCGGTCAGACGGAACTGTATAGAATCATATTCGAGTTTTTCAAATAATTTAACTTGACCTAATTGTATTCGTAGATTTCCATCTATGTTTCATTTTTCTCCCCTAGGTTAGAGATAAACCAAGCGATTAAATTAATTGCACTGTCGTGGATTTTATTTTTCGGTTAGTTATTAGACAATGAAATATCATCCATAATATAATATTATTATATGAGAAGAACAGAAAAATCGAGTCGAAAACGATATTTACATAAATATTACTGAATAAAAACAAATCGTTATAATTCGGCATGACAATACGTTATTGTCTCGTGTAACGCAGTCATGGACTGGCGCGAAAAATACGTTTACCGCCGCAGCTATTACGGGTCATAAGTTAAGGATCAAATTTCAAAGTTTGAGAGAAGCGCCGCGCCGCCGTCTTGAAAGATATCTCGCGATTACGGTTTATCGTGGACGTTTACACCGCGGGATGATAGATGACGGACGATCTGCTGCGGGTCACACGGCATAAAAACGCATCTGAAAACTCGTCTAGCGAATTGCCCGTGGGCGATGGTTTACGGTTGAGCATTATCACACCTTTAATATTTGATGCCGACCGTGAACAATGTCCTTTGATATTATTACGTCGACCGTCGCGCACACGATTCCGTTTGCGGAATAGCTGCTGGGGACACAATATTATTACACTGCAGAGGTAGCGCAGAACGTCATCTATTTCAGACGAATTAAAATCGAGTGCATTGAAATAGGTAAGCCTTGTCCCGTAACAAAAAAACGCATTCCCCATACTGTAATGCAAGGTGCATTTTATAGTGCATATGTACGAGCTAGATCGTACTGCATTATTTAAGTGAGAGTATCGCTAGAATATTATTACACGAGGAGTACAATTTTTATTCTACTACTATTATAATTTGTGTTTTACGATATTCGCTGCGAGACAAAACGCTCAAGCCGCGTATAATAAAATGTTGCATCCCGACGCAAACTCGAAGAATACGAAATTCAAACACATTTCTCGTCGTTCGGCGCGCGGGAGAGTGTGAAATGCATTATTTGCGTTCTTTTATATTTCAAGACGATAATTCTATGCAAAAGTGAACGGCCAGGATAAAATCGCGTCGTCTTCCGTAACTCTGTTCGCCGTATCCGGATACAATTAAAACGCACGTGTGTGTGTGTGTGTGTGTGTAATAAACATTTGAATATTTTATAGACCGCCGCCGCAGAAATTCCGATTGTAAAATCTGTCCGTATAGTTACTATACTCGTGGTCACAATTTATTTATTTATTTGAATAAACGCCTTGTAGGCTCAAGTACAGATTAATAATAAAGTTTACAGAATTTTGAATTACAAAAATGATTTGTGTGATCAGAACATATTATTATAATGTGGTACATAGGATCAAAAAGAAAAAGAAAAACATAAATAAGTGAATATAATTATTAACATTTTGGACTGAATTAATGATTTAAATAATGACGTTTTAGATTTGACAGATTATTAAAAAAGAAATGGAAATTTGATGTATTTCCTAATGTTACGAGTCTATTAAGTGGATTATTTTGTCCATAGTTAGTGCGGTGTGTTTTGATATGGAATGTTGGACATGAGCGGGTATTGTATTGCGGTACGTGAAACGAAATACATTCCAAAAGAGGAGGGCAAGAGATTATACCATTAATTAATTTATATAAGAAGGATATATCTGACATATTGCGACGACGGGCTGAAAGTGTATCGAGTTTTAAATTAAATTGTAGGTTTTGAACTGAAATATCATCAATATTATTCATTAACCTTCTTAAAAATTATATTCATTTCTCAGCGACGTTAAATCAGATCAAGTCCACTCGCCCACTCTTACCGCGAAACTATAACCATAATGGAGATACATAAAATTATTGTAAATAAGATAAATAAAATTACAATTACAACGAACACGAGTGAGTTTTATAAAAAAACAAAAAACAATATGATGAGGTGATATTGATGTTGTCGAATCGCTCGAAAAATTTGGAATCATCACATCGTCGTCGCTTTTGAAAAACGATTCGGAGCGAAAGATGTGAGTTTTATCAGCCTCTATTTCCAAAATTTACTCTGGCATGTTAATTATTAGTTCACATTATTCAGAAGATCGAACGACGACGTTTTGACGAAAAAAACTTTAACTCGAGTATGATGAAATAGCTCTCCGTTTGAATATAACCAATCTCGTAAAAACATAATTTTCGAGTACTCGTAAAAATTGATTGTGACTTTCCCTCCCGTCATATCCTGATACTTAAATGTATAATCAACTTACGGAGACCATCTTCTACTTTTTCGTTCTCGTTTTATGGGTTTTTCTGTGGAATCATCCTCAAAGTTGGCGACTGTACCTAATTTCTTAGTTAAAAACAAAACGATAGACGAATAAAGTTTAAAAAACGCGTTTTATTTGAAAATCAATACGGTCTTCGCGTTTCACTGAAAATCTCAGCACACAAAATGTCTTAAAGTTTCAAAAACCACAACTCCTGCCACGAGCATTTGCAAAACACGTCATGATCGAGTTTAAAGTGTAGGTACTAACAATTAATTGTTAGTCGTTTACAATAATCTGACATTTCCATTGTATTTCATGCAAATTACATTTGCACTTGAAAAAAAAATTCGTATTGCAAATTTAACCGAATCTATCTCAACGACCAGACGCGTAACCGGATGGTGATCGTATTGATCGGCGAGAATAATATCAAAAACCTTTTGCTGGAAATACTTATAATATCATTTGTACCGTAATATTTGTATTTCCCATATTTATGTAATCGTTTTAAAATTAAAAACGGGAGGCAATCAACTCCTCCCCTCCGCGTATCCACACCCGCGAGTATTATCGGAGTATTTTTTTTTTTATTTTCAAGTGCTCGTAGAAATAATAATTTACGGTTAAATATTTTGTAAAAAAAAAAAAGTGCTGTTACTTCTACCGATACGATAACTATAACGCGTTATCGCGCGTAATAATATCACGACTGTACTCGATGTTTTTCATGTCGCAAACGCGCGGAAAATGTTCATCTCACTTGTTGTTGAAAAAAAAAAAACACAAAAACAAACAATGAAAACGGGATTCTTATTCGAACGGTACAAATGCATAATTATACTAAAATACAACACACGTACTTGCATACGCCGCCGAGGTGAAAAAGGAGAAAGAGATACGTACGTATACGCATAAGCTCGCGGTGGCTTAGCTATGTGTGTTTTTAATTTCCGGAAAAAAAAAAAAAACACTCGCAGGTCGTGTGGTTGAACTTTCAAAAAGTTTCGTGTTGCATTAGAAAAATCGTAACGCGAAATATATGCGTAATGTGTTTTTTATTAATTAGAGCAGTTAATTAATGTGAAGACAAAGAGATCGGAACACTTAATAATTATTATAACCGTCGGTATACGACGACATTTTGTTTGTGGAAAAAAATCGCAATGACCACTCCGGTCGGAATGGTTTATGCGAACGAAACGATTTTCCGTTGAAAATTCATGTTTTTTCCAAACGCCGCTGTAAACATTTTGATATAACTAAAAAAAACGACCGAATTCGGACGTCTAACTAAATTTACAACAAAAAACAAATGAATAAAAATTTTTACTCGACGTCGTTCCGGTCGCTCGCGACATGATCTATCGCTCTATAGTTGTGGTCACGCTAAAGGTCAAGCGTCAAGCGATAATATTCCGTCGCATAATCTTCTCTTATATATAACTGTAACGTGCTTTTTCTTGAAATCCTCCCAAACAGCCCAAACCGCTGGACCGATCGGGTTGAAATTTGGCACGAAGAAAATTAGCTCTTATGGCGTAGACGCGCGCTAAGAAGGGATTTTTGAAAATTCCACCCCTAAGGGGGTTAAAAACGGCGAATACGGAAAAAATTTTTTGGCTCCGATCGTTCTGAAATCAAGTACATATACGTATTCTGTAACGCGAATAAACATTGTCGATAAACTTAGTTTTGTGAAATTCGACCCCTAAGGGGGTTGAAAGGGGTGAAAAAGATGAAACTAGAAAAATTCGCCTAGCCGGAACCGCTGAAGATATGGGTGTGAAATTTGGTCAGTAGTTTTGTATCGTGGTATAGACGCCCATTGAGAAGGATTTTTCCAACGGCGAAAAAATTACTATACATTTTTCATGCGAGCATTTGTGAAAATTAAATTTTCACGGAATCCGGCGTTTCCACCGATTGGATATTAGAGTTATTGTTCTTGAAAGAGATCGCAAACAATGTCATCGACTGTCCATAGAAATAAAAGTACGGGCTCTTACATTTGCGCCGTTTCAAAATTATTTTTCTAAAACAACGTTACCGTCGTCGCGACGGTTTCAAACTGTCAGAAGACCAGTTCACCGATATCAATCACCCGTATCTCTTTCGGCTTCGATATAAGGCCCCGGATTTTTTCAGTCCATCGATTCCGTTAACGCGAAATCACACGGACGACTTTAAATGATCATTTTTTTTAAGTATGTTCCGGACAACCATGACCGAATCGATAGCTGAATTTGCAACTCCGACCCGTGTTCGAGAGAAATAAATTTCAACGTTACTGTTAAATGAAACTTAATAAATGCGCGGTCGGTAAAATAACGAGGATATTATTTTTGACGCAAACACTTGGTCACACGAAACTTTCGAATAGTTCTCGAAACCGGAGGGGAAAAAACAAACGAATAGTTTGTCGGCGACCGATCGCTAGTGATTTACGCGCAAAAGGTCTGCAATCGATTGCTATCGAAACACTTGTGTAATAATTATTATAACCACGTGATGAGATACTCAACTGAGTTTTAAACGTTCAAACACGCAAGTGTAAATCGTTCGCAGAGGACGCGGACGATTATTTATTCGGTTGTTTCACGGTAAAAAAATGTTTATCGGAGAGGCTTTGCGAGTGGAAAGAAAAAAAAAGAGAACGAAAACTTTGTGCAGCTGATAAAACGTTACAAATTTATGTCAATTAATAGAATTTATTAGACTTATCTTTTTAATTACAAAACTTTTTGTTGTTTTGTTAAGCACGGAAAAAAAAAAGAATAAATAAATAATGAATGTGAATAAATAATTTACTCGAAATTTAATCGCAATAAAACCAACACGAATTGAAAATAATAATATCACGGTTCATCGGTCGTGACTAGGGCTCGGAAGTTGTAGGAGCTAAAAAAGGTAAAATATGCATGCGAATATGCACGAAAAAATTGCAAAATATGCATTAAAAATGTTAAATAATGAATGTTTAATATTGAGCTGAAAATAAAATTAAAAAAATATTTATTCAGTATTTTTTTTAATTACGAAAAAAATACATGTTTTCTAATAAGTACCTGTTAAGTTATTGCATTGAACCACCAATACTTTCTTAAGGTTTTCTATTTCAAATGAACGACGATTATTCGATAGAAGATTTTGGAAAACGATCTTTCAACGTCAGTTGAAGTCATCGGGGCATATTTATAAAATTTTAAAAGTCATTGCCTGCCAACTCATATACAGGTTAAGAAAGAAAAAAAATCAATTTTTTTGGAAAAATCAATGAAATATGCACTTTTTTTGCTAAAATATGCTAAAATATTTTGCAAAATATGCATTTTCAATTTTCAATTTATTAACTCGCAATTGTATACTTCAAATTTCTAGCTAGTTCTGCTATAAATTGAGATCATACAGAACAATATGCAATTCCTACAACTTCCGAGCCCTAGTCGTGACGTTTTGTTTTTTCTCTTGTACTTAACAAAACGAGACGCGGAAAAACGTTTGATTCGAATATATCTCCGTCGAGTGCTGGTCCGTTATGATTGTTCGGCGGCGTATGATTAAATAGACGTGCGAACGAGTGTTTAATATTATAAATAATAAGATAAATTATTATGTTTGGCTCGCCGTCGTCGACTAAAAATCTGTTTGATATCGTCATCGGCGGCGTTAGACTCGGCGAATGGTTTAAATGTTTTCCGATCGATTATGGCGAACGATCTCTCGCGTTTTATCGCCAGTTTTTACGGTACGATACAGCCTCTATCTTTCGCCGTCGGCGTCGTCGCCGTCGTCGTATCGTTCGGAATCAACGACGACGACGGCAACATTTATAATGAATTAAACGCGTCCGCGTATACACTTTCTCGATTCTTGTTTATTATTATTGTTGTTGTTGTTGTTGTTGTTGTTGTTGTTGTTTAGTCTTAAAATATTGACGTGCAAATATTGTATTTATTTACAAATCAGATGATGTGTACGAAACGATTTTGTTTTTCTTACGCTCGGGTTTCGGAATACGAGTGAATAATATATTAACCGTCGAAAAATACGAATTTTAAACACCGGCCGATGTATAATACGTTCTGCGAATTTAATAATTTATTATGCGTTTTTCGTTCGCGAAAAAAAAAAGAAAAAATGCAAAGTATTAAAACGTATTGATTGTTTTTCCTTTTTTTTTCATCCGTCTCTCCGCGTTTACACCTCTACTGACGTGGGCACGGTATCGCGCGGCGACGATAAACAACGTTTGTTATTAATTTTTTTTTTTTTCCCCAAACTCGAAAACAAAAGAATTCGCGAGATTCGAACGCCGAAGATTGATTCGACATCAAAGACAACCTACTTTTAGGACGCGTTCTGCAAATACGTTCGTTTTCCTCTTTTGTTCGTCGGCCGCTTGCATCCCCGGGGGGAGGGGGGCGGATACACGACATCCGCGACGGTGTACATGAGCGGTTCCCGCGGGTGTCAAATTTTTGAGGGTTTCGAAAGAAAGCATATAATTATTATACAAAAGCCTTGTGATTTGAAATACTTTTACCGATGCAAACGATTTGAGTTATTGGTAAAGAAAAAACGCGTCGGTAAGAGACAAATAGAAATCGAGTGCCTATATTCTGTAAACTGAGAGTAGGTATTTTACATTTCGATCCATTTCAAAAAGAGTACCCGAGAGATGAAGAATAATCACTCAGAGGATATGGTTTGGAAATAACTCGCGAGACCGACCGAGAGGACACCTGCTGGGACGACCGCCGACATTCGGCATCCGGCATAGACCCCCGAAGAAGAAGAAGACGCGTAGCTCGTGATTTTTAAACGATATCATTTTGTGAAACTACCGATTGACGAGATGTTACTTCGGTCCAGTGACGGAACTAGGACAGAATTTCATCGATGTCGAAGAATTTTTTTCATAATTAAATTAATATTGTAAAATCGGGATATTAATTCAATCGAAACAGAATTACGTTTTAAATCTATTATACATCGTATATAAAAGAACAGGTCTTTCATATGTTCCCATTTTGTGACGACGCTATTTTTTTCACAGAGTTGTTCCGAATACCTCTCTGAGTGTCGTCACGTCACCCGATTTTCCGAAATTCGACCCCTACTGGGGTTCAAAGGGGTAAAAATGGAAAAAATAAAAAGTTGCACACGGGCGAAGCCGCGGGTTATTCAGCTAGTTCTATATTATAAATAGTAAAAATGTTATATTTATACGCATTTCGAGTTGAAAATTCGACCGAAATGTCTTTATCGAGTAAAATAACATAATATGTATTATCTTGTAACTGAAAATATTCACTTTTACGAGGTTAATTTTGTTGAAATTGTAAATTTCCAAGTCAAATCGTTGGAGGCCCGTGTGAAATCACACCTTTATCCGCGTAGAATGTAGTTCCGCGCCACCGCTTCGGTCTATTTTCAGAGTCGCGGTAAAAACGAACGAACGAATCCTCCTGCCAAAGTATGGTTGTAAAGACCAAAGGGGCGGCGGCGTCGATAATAATCAGGTCCTAGGTGCCTAGGTCCTTAACGCCTGTTAAGGAACGTAAAAAAAAAAAAGAAAAGGTAATTCGAATAACGTTTGTACAAGTGCGGACCGTCGTCGGCCGACGGGTTTAACGGGCGTTCCGTGATCGCGGGCCATAGTCCGGCCGTAGTCACGCAGGGCACCGCCGCGCCGTTCGATATTGTTTTTTTGCTGCGACGTTTTCTCGATCCGAAACGAGGCTCTGTCGTGGCGTTCGAAAAAAAAACACAAGGCCGCGAGATAAGAAACTAACATACAGTCTCGTGGCCGGCCGGCCGGTCGGTCGCGTGAGCGATTAGTCTTCGGACACGCGACCGTTTTCGCGCGAAACGAAAAACCCGCGTCGTCGTCGCGGTCGTCCGCGGGGTCAAACGCGGCAATAATTAACCTCGGTCCCGGGCAGAAAATCCGGGCGCCGCCGCGCGGCATTAAAATTACAATTTGCCGGCGAAGGGTCTTCCGTCAGCCGGGACATGTGAATCCGACGAATTAATTGGTTCCCTTCCGGTCGTCTCCGGAGCGAAAGGGACACGCCGCGCTAAACCGGGATTTAATTAAAATTACATTCGGTCGTCTAATGATTATTTTTTTTTTTGTTTGTTTTTCGGATATCGTTATTTTCGGACGGACGTCGTCGGCGGCAGATAATATTCCGAATTGCAATAGTTAAATTCATGCCCGGAGAAATTGTATCGTCCTGCGCGATCGTCCTGCGCGATCGTCCTCCGTCACACTACATATACGCTCGTCTCGAAGTTTCCATTAAAAGTTTCGAACCGCTAAAAACGTAACTCGAACGCCGGGAAAAAGCCACCGGAAACTTTCGCCCGGCTCCGTTTATTATCATCCACAGTCGTTTATCTCCTCGCGCGCGGGCTTGAGCGAAAGCCCGCGCACAAGTAAAAACTCGTCCGTTTCCGCCGCGCGCCGCACGGTTATTGTTTATATCCGATAGCCGTCGTCGTACATTTTTCACGTTTAAAAGAGAAAACCGAATCGTTGGTTTTACTTTTGCCGAGCGATATAATTATTATTTCCAACCGTTTTCCGTATACGAATTAGTGCGTGGGGATTTTTTTTCGTAGAAAATCGAAATCATATCGTTCACTCGTCGTCGTCAGTGGCGTATCCAGGGGGGGGGGGCACGGGGGCCATGGCCCCCCCCCCCCTCGTTGACCGTATTTACTAGATTCTGTTTTAAAGATTTAAATTTATTCGTATACATGAACGCAATGAACGCATACTACAATAATACTCTTATACCAGCATTCACTATTCAGTAATCACTAATCAGTAATCACTATTACTGTTATCATGTTTCACTAACGTGGTCTTTTAACGATCTTTTATCACATTTTGATACTTCATCCAAGAATTGTACAATGATTAGTTCTGTGATTCAAAATGAAATTATTGATGTAATAGATAATCTTGTTATAAAAAAAATAGTTGAAAGAGTAAAAATGGCCAAATACTATTCTATACTTTGTGACGAAACAACTGATGTTTCCACACTAGAACAAATGACTATTTGCGTTCGTTATGTCGACGTAACGATTATTATTATTTATATATATATTAACTTAAATCTGACCGACTGAAAATATAAACAAATTATTTGCATTAAAAACATTAAATATTTGGTTTATTTTATTTTTTTGTTTTTGGTAGTAGGTAGTATATATGGTAAAATTTTAGACAGTGTGTGCCCCCCCCTAAAAAAAATCCTGGATACGCCACTGGTCGTCGGCGTCGTAATAATTTGTTTGTCTTGAGAGACGTATCTTTTCGATAAAACTCCGGTTTCCACTAGACGAGATTTATGAATACAAATTCAAATTGACCGAGCACGGTTTTTACCTGAGAATAGTTTCCCTTCGTCCAAAGTTTCTAAAATACGATAACGCGGCGCGAAATACGGTTTTCTAAAATCAAAAGTATAGACGAATCCGTTTTGAACTCGCGTTTGTTTTTCGTTTGTTTTTCGAATGAGAAAACATTTAATGTTTCTATACGGACCAACAAAGAATGTTACCTGCCTATTTGCATTAGGTAATTTAATATTCTGCTAACCCGATAACGAAATACTTTACGTTTGTCGATGAAATATTATGATAAAAACTCGATAAATGTAATGAAAACATGCAAGTAATTGTATGAAATAATAAGACGTATTCTTAAATAAATTTCAAACGGTGCGAATGAAGTTTTCGTAGAGTAAGTACCTCCTACCTATTCATTTGACGGTACACCCAAAATACGAATTTCTCGAAATAATAATTTTCATTTTACGAGTATTACTACGCGCGTGTACCTAAATATTATATTATTATTAATCGCGATTGTTGTGAACTATTCGCCGAGTTATTTCAATATTAAGAATATAATTTACCAATACTTGTGGCTGTTATGCTAAGTATGTAAAATTATTATTATTATTATTATTATTCTACGATAGGAATTATGACGGTGATGAAAACCATGTTTAAAACGGGGGCAACGGTCTGCCGCTTACGACGACGCCCCTATTGTCAGTAAAATATTCTAAACATGCCACTGAAAATACGTTAAATTTAGTGTGATTTAATATAGTTTATTACCGCGGAACAATTCAGCGAATAGTTTTAGATGTAGCGCAAAGTGAGATTCCGTTATCGCGACCTTCTCTCTTCGTGAAATATCATTTACACGAATTAATTGCTCGACGAATTTACTAGTTTTAAATTTTAAAATACCCGATCTCGCCCCATTCGCTAATTTTCGACGAAATACGTCACGACTGGATAAGGTTTTAAATTTGCGACTGAAAAGTCTCATTACGGCGGCGGGTGACTCGATCTCGAAATAGAGACGATGACAATATCTCGACCGAATATCGTCTGAAAATAATATAAATAACGTGCAACGAAAAGAAGAAAAAAGGAATCGTAGCACTCTGTACGTCATTATTTCGCGTATGTGTTTGATCGCTGCTAAAACATCGGTCGGTCCCTAGCCGGCGATGCCGATGGATAAATGAAAAGGATATACTTTGTATTTGTCCGAAGTAATTGACGGTCTCTATTTGAATAGTTGACGGCCAATATTTGCTGTGCGCATAGAAACAAAACTTTCGAAAAGGATCGGTACCTTCCCGGATCGAATCGATAGCGGAGACGGGAGCGGCGGCGGCGGCGGCGGCGGCGGCGTGCGCCGTTTTTGGCGACGCGGCGGATATCGCGATATTGTGTACACGCGCGCGGCGTCTCATTAAGCAGAGTGCCCTCTCCTTTATAACGGCAGCTCTTTTCCCGAAACGTTGTCAGGTATTAATTCGAGTATTGAAAATAACATATTTTTCGAAAGCGCCGGAGCGTTACAATGCGGTCGCATCCGTCTATAACGAACACTTGGCGCGCGCGCGCGCGCTAAAAGGCACAACAATGCGACTGACACGCAACCAAAACGGAAACCACTACGGAGAAATGAAAAATAGTAAACGTATTGATGTGTATACTAAAAACCGCGCGGCACACAAAAGAAAACCTCTCTTACTAGTCCTGTTGATTTTCTCTTAACGGCAAAACGCGTCGTACCCCGACGACGACGGCGTTTTCCGTTCCAAAAGCGTCGAGTGTCGTTAAAAATATATCGCGGCTTTGGAACGTGTCCCTCCTTCGGCGTGTAATCGAATCGAGCGCTCGTTAAAAAATTAACGCGCGAGACTGAAAGATAAACGTAAAACGCATAGGCAAACTGTCGGAGGTAAACGATTATTCGCGCGTACAAAACGAATAGGAATTTTTCATAAAAAATCATTTCATAATAGCGTCGTCGTGTAGACTAGACGATTAATTTCAACGTTTCTAGTATGATACAATGTCTCGCGAGTTGTTTTTTTTTTTGATTTTTATTTACCGAGACATTTCCGCAGGACCATAAAAAAAACAAATAAACCAATAAGCGCTCAGAACAAATACTAGCTTTTAAATGGTTTTCGAAATCGATTGTTTCTTAAACTATTTCAAGACAAACGGGAATTATTATACGTATATTATAATTAAATAGGCGCGTTTGCTCTCGCGTTGAATACGATTTATTCCTCCTGCGGTTCTCAGACGATAACGAGCTCTTTTATTACTACTACGCGTGAAACAATTTTTTAACAACGACTTCCGAAAACACTTAAAGACGGAGTTCGTTTGACTTTTGACTTGTTGCTCTCGAAAGCACATTTTTAAGTGTGGTTTAATTACAAAAGAAAAGAGTATACAACTACTAGGCTGTTGTAAACCACAACATTCGTATACAATAACACGAGAATGGAAAAAAAAATCGACAATATCTGAAAACGGTGACGCGTGCGACTACTTTTGTAATCGATCGATTAGCCTGCTGCTTATTGATAAGTAAACAACGGATAGACGAATATATTATGTCTACTTGAATATTTTAAAAACGGGTAAGGATTGACTCTTCAAGCAGTAAGTTCGTGTTCGCGAACAGATTTAGATCGCAGACCGCGCGAGGAAAACCAACTATATTTAATTTACATTGTATCAGTAGTCGCGCGATGGAAAACGTACCTTATTAAGACGACGACGTCCTCTCAATGTTTGATTCACGGTCGTAAACTTTCGACTAGTTCTAGGTAGCTCGGTTGTAATTGTGTGTCGAGGAATACGTTTGAGTTGACCGCGATAATCGTTACAGTGTTGCGTAGAGAGTAGAGAGAATAAAGGAAATCAATAACGAAACAAAACGATCTACGAGAAAAACGTTTCTTATTTTTCCCTCGCCACAACCGTTTGCCGGAAAACAAAATATCATATATATGTGTTATTACGAGAGAAAAAGTTTTTGAGAAATAGAAAGAGATAAGTGGATTATTATACTTCGAGCCGTCCGGGGTGGTTTATTTTTTTTTACACACTCGTGTGCGAGCATTACCTATTGTAATATTGCCGCGCGCGCGGTAAATCAACTTGACGTTTAGAAAAATTACATTTCCCTATTAAAGTCTGTAAAATATTATTTAGATTCGACTGTTTATCATGTAATATTTTCAGAATCGACAAACCGCGCGCGCATTCGCTAAAATAAACATATTTTATTCGTTTAGAATCATTGAAACCGTCTATTTTACAACGATTACTGCGAGCGCTTTGGAAAAACGTATAAACGTAGCTCGAGGCCGAGTTTGAAATTTAATTAATTTTCGCGGAATAGTTTTCTTATGGTAATTTTTTTTTGTTTTTTTTTTTTTTTTAATCGCATTATTTTATAAATGTGCTATTTTTCCGTGAGATAATAATATAATAAAGTATCAAGTGGGCCAGTGGACCGGGTCGGATGTATTTGAATTTTAAATTAATGAGAAATCGTAGCGTCCGAAAAAACGATTCCAAACAAAGATTGAATTATATCGTTATTGTCGTGAATGTTGTAAATAATATAAAAAAAACAAATTATGATCGAATTTGCTTTCGTCGAGACGAAAAACTGGTGGACGAGCGACTTTTGAAAATCGCACTATCGACGAGAAAATACTGGCAAAAAAATGTAAATCGAGTAAGTACAGAGCGCCGAAATGAAAACAAAACAACAATTTCGACAGACGTCTCAGGCTTCCAGGATAATATTATTTTCTCGAAACCATATGAAATACATGCGAAGCTGACTTTGTTGAAACGAACGTATTAATTATTTTCGTGTTCAAACATGTGACATTTTTTTCCGTCGAGTTTTCGTTCCGAAAGCCTAAACGTTTTTTGAATATTATCGAACCGCCAAAAGCAAAACGCGCGCCGTCGATAAACAATCACAACTTGAAACTTTTTTTCGGGAAACAGGTAGTTTCCGAGAAGGTTTATGCGACGCATTACGTGTAGTAGTCGGCTTACTGAAAATTATAACGCGTTCTCGTTTTGTAGCGGACGATTTCAGCCAAAGTTGACGCAAACATAATTACTGTGCGAAATGTACGCTTGTCACATTTTTAGCTTGCAGTAAAGTCTCATATACTTGTCGCTGTGCTTCCGACTTATTCGTTAAACATTAATTGCATGTTTATAACGTTAAAAGTTGTGCGAAACAGTCGGTAAGTACTAAAAAGTTTTACGTTCATATTTAATCAAATCTCTCGCGGTAGTCGTCTCGTATTTATACACTGTAGTCTGCAAAATATTTAAATGTTTTTGAATGACACGTCGTCGCCGGATGAAAACACACAGGACGATAGTGTTCGAATTACGCGAATCTTGGCGGCCGTTTGCGTTTGATTTTTTAAGTAGTCGTAACGGAACGAGCGCGAACCTGCCTCGTTAACCATCGGAATTCACGTTTTCTACGATTTTACTAGGATCGTTGTATTCGTTTTTTGTTTTTCAACAACAACACTCATTTTTTTTTATAATATTCCTAGAAGTACGAGGATGGTTTTTACGGAGAGAATTATTAAGAAAATTAACCCTAAGGGGGTTAAAAGGGGTAAAAATGGAAAAAAATCCTAAGTCACTGGAATTTTGTGGTATTAAATTTTGTCAACAGTTTCGTTTTATATAGTGGAGACCCCGTGGGAAAGGATTTTTCGAAATTCGACCCCTACCGGAGTTAAAAGGGGTAAAAGGGGTAAAAATGAAAAAAACTGATAAAATAAAAAGTTATACTGCACACGGGCGAAGCCGGGTTATTCAGCTAGTAATAAAATAAATGAGAATTTACTATTCATATCGTATGCCCTGTGAGATATGCGTAAATATCTCCTTTTCGAATTGCCGACGGTAATCGCGCGCTCTTTGTGTTTACTCTACATGTAGTACCGCGCGGAAATTCTTTCGAAACGCGTTTTCTCTTCGATGATTTTCCGGGCGTTTCGTCGATAATTTTCCGATCGCGCGCCATCCGTCCCGTTTGTTTGTTTGTTTGCGGTTAGGATTCTCGTCTCTGCGTTTCTCTCTAGAAAAACGCGACCTTTCAGTCATCGGACCATCGTTTCGCGTCGCGTACGTATATTCCAATCGTCAAACATATTATGTCGTTAAAAACCGTCCGTCCGAGAGCGTATTCCGGGAACGGGCCAACGGTCGATACGGGGGTTACGTCTAACTCACTTAAGTCCAGGTCTCTATACCTTTTCCTTTTACACGGCGCGGCGGCCGAGAACGATATCGCGACGCCGCCGCCGCCGACGTGGAATTTTAAATTTTCCGAACCGTACGCGCGTTATTAACACTCGGCGAGGGAAACGGATCCGAGCCTCCGGGCCACACACGCGCGCGCAGTCGTCGAGAATCATTAATAAAACAACGAGATCGCTACGAGCCGAGTAGAAACTATCGCCGAGTTTGGTTGTTTTCGGCAAGAAACCGACGACGACGCCGCGCCGCGCCGCCGCTACGCGATTTTATACGCTGTCGATCTTTGTCCGTGCGTCATCGTCGTCGACCGACTCCCGGGTCAGCTGTTTATCCGTGAATGCTTACTCGTTAAGTCTAAATTTACCACAATGGGTATCTCCGTTTTGGTTCAATGAAGTTTTGCGCGTGTGTGTGTTTTTTTTTACATTCTATTCAACTGTTCCGTAATCTCCAATTACAAAACGAAAAGAAAAAAATGTTTGTTTGTTTCCTTTTTTCATTGTTGGACGGACCAGAATCTGCAGGGTTTCCTTAATTATTTATCTCTAACTCGTATATATATTATGTATATAGTTTTTTCTTCATACAGTATATTTTCTATAATACACCGGGCTATTGTGTATTATTTTCTTTTCTTAATATCGTTACATTTAGTTACAATCGCGTTCGATATCGTACGCGCTATTATTATATATCATTTTTTTATTTGTCGATAAAAATCATAATAATACTAGCTGAATAACCCGGCTTCGCCCGTGTGCAGTATAACTTTTTATTTTATCAGTTTTTTTTTCATTTTTACCCATTTTACCCCTTTTAACTCCGGTAGGTGTCGAATTTCGAAAAATCCTTTCCAATGGGGTCTCCACTATATAAAACGAAACTGCTGCCCAAATTTCATACTCAAAGCTCCAGCAGTTCCAGCCAGGCGAATTTTTCTAATTTCACCCTTTTTACCCCTTTTAACCCCCTTAGGGGTCGAATTTCGAAAAATCCTTTCCCATGGGGCCTCTGCTATATTAAATGAAACTATTGACAAAATTTAATACCACAAAGCTCCATTGACTCAGGATTTTTTCCATTTTTACCCCTTTTAACCCCCCTAGGGTTAATTTTCTCCATAATTTATGCTATAAACCCGCTCCCCGACATTCTCTATCATTTAAAAAAAATTTGAGCCAAATCGGCCCAGCCGTTCTCAACTGATTCAATTTCCAATTTTTTGTCTCCATTTATATATATATAGATACTAGCCGACCCGGCAAACGTTGTTTTGCCATATATTCCTAGTGAATTTTGTAGTACAAAAAAATAACTAACTCGTAAGTATGTGGCGACGGCGCGCGGCGTCTACGATTAAAAGAGGAATGAAGCGCGCACGCACACAATTTCGGTAAAAGTTATGTAATAATATATGACGTAGCAAAATCCAAACCTTTTGGTAAAGATCGTCGGGTTTTTTTGATGACATAATAATCTATTTTTATAAAATGCAAATTACCACGCACTCGCCGATCGTTGTATCTTAAAATCTAGCCCGTGAAAAGTTTTTCCCGGTATGAGGGAGAAATAACGTTCTTCATTTTAGCCTGCTGTAGGTTTTTCAATTCGAAAAAACATTCCGGAACTCAAAAACTGAAATTAAACAAAACAATTTTAAAAAAAAGGGTTTTTCCGTGAAAAATTGTTTCCGTAAAAACCTTCTCCTGGCAATTACGAACAATTCAAAAAAAAATTTGAGCCAAATCGGCCCGGCCGTTCTTAATTATTGATGAATTGTTATACATTTTTGGCTCCATTTTTTGTATATTATATAGATATTTCGCAATTGTAAAAAACGTCGAGCGGTCTACGTCCGCGATTGTTGACAAAACGTGATAAATAAAACAATAACTATATAATAAGTTTAAAATTCCAATTTTAAGAAGAACTCGGGCGCATTCGGACGAGAGAATATAAATAGTGTTTAGGCGCGACAGTGTCGGATTAAAAACGTGAGAAAAAAGATTGACGTTGTGTGTTATTATCAGAGTGAAAACGAATATCATATTACGGAAGGTGTTACATATTATCTCATAATTTTAGAGCGACGACGTATTAAGATGTGAATCGTTGAATGCGCGTGGCGGGAGAGAGAAAATAAGATAGATAGTGAGAGAGAGAGAATATACGAAAGTAAGAAAAGGAAGTATAATGAATAGAAAAGGTCACGTTAAGGCGAGAAAAGGCAACAAGAGTTTTCCCAGAAAACTGTAGGTTTAACATTAAAGTTTTATCATTATTTTGTAAAAATCTCAATTTATATAATATTTGCCGCGACTCGCGTTTCGTTCGCGATCGGTTCGTTTTCTTAAGAGACGGTGTTTTCAATTTTTTCAAATTAATTTATCAACTGTAATGAAAATATTTATAATTAATTAATGCAATAATAACGAATCGTCAATTTAATATAATATTATTACCCGACTGAAAAACGGAAAATAACGGAAGAAATTAAAATATAATAATATTATAATATTTGCTGTAAAATTAAAATTTTACATCTCAACGACAAATAATTATCATGCTCGAAAGTTCGAATAAACTTTGAGCAATTACTTGTAGACGGTTTTACCGTAAAGATAAAACAGTTTTGATTACCTGTCTAGTGCATGCTTTTAAAATTAAAATAGTTTAAATGAGTAGTTATCATACACACCGACTCATAGTCATAATATTATTATTATGATACAGTAATGTTTAATAAAATATATTGCTAAAACATTATAATTATTACAAATATGAAATGGCAAACGTCTCGTGCAAAATTATCACCGTCGTCGTCGCAATAGGTTGATATAGTAATAATATCAAATATTGTCCGTCGATTAATCAGACGAAATACGATTGCAAAATTTGTGAAAAACTGAAATCGTTTAACCCTACTGTCAACAACCGGGTACCCGGGTACCCATTTCAATTTCAAACAAGATTTTTTAATTTTTCCGAAAGTGTATGCCTATATCCTTCTGGATCCTCGTCTTATAGATACATTTATACTCAATTGTGCAAATAAATACAATTCTATTGATATCTAGTGTCTATTTTTCCAGGTTGAATTTAACAACACGGTTGTTCATCAACCAGGTACCCGGGTACCCATAGCATTAAAATGTTAAGTGTTCATGACTGTTCCGTCAATAAAACAAAAATATATAAAACCATTGTAGTATTTATAAATATATAAATAACATAATTATAACCAAACCGATCAATACCTTATGCTTATGATAAATCGTTCGAAATAATAAATTTTGTTTGAAAAAATGTCATCGAGTGTGTTTGATTTCATAATTTTTCAAACAACTCCGTAGTTTTACTCGTCGTCTATGGTACGTCCGTGCACATTTATCAACTAAAACTCCGATAGCGGCGATAAAAGCGACATTAAACTATAATAATAATTGTTGAATCAATATGATTGAGCTATCTCGCCAACGTTAAAGTGTTGTAGACGTGTTTCGAGTAGATTGTGATTCTGTGTTGTATGTAAATGTATACGTCTCATAAAGATCAAAACCCACGCGCTCTAATTTAGTTGTCTCGTTGTCTGATTCAAAACAGTGGCACACTTCGCCATTATGTTTTTCAAATTTATTAATTGACGCGAATGCGGCCCGATATCTTTTGTCAAAATTATACGAACATCGTTCGCTTTGAATTTCATAATATTTTACTCGAACAGAAAAAAAAAAAAAAAAACCGACGCGTTAAACATAATATTATATAAATATTCACAACAACACGTCTTGTAAACACTATTCACGCTCGTGAAATTAAGCGGCGTAGATTTTATTTCATAAGCCGTTTTAGATGTGATTTAACCGATGATGGTTTCAAAGCATAAACAATTATTAATGTAATCAAATGCAATTCGTCAGTCGGACGACAAGTTAGTACACTATTTTAGTCGATCGGTGTTTACAAATAAATGTAACTCTATTATTAGTCGGATTATAAATTTGTACCATCAATAGCTTCGGAACAAATATTGTTCCGGTAGATTTTTTAATTATTCGACTTTTTTCTCAGAATCGAAATCGTTTTCAGACCATCACAGTTTACTAAATTGAAAATCGATCGCACTTTCTTTACTTAACGCGTGCTTCCGCGGGTTTAAGAAATTATTTTCAATCGTCATAACAGTTATTTAAGTTGTTTTTGTAAAATTTAAATCATCGAAAACTTTGTCAGTCGATGTGGACCGTAACAATATTACGGTCTCGAACGTCAATATCGAGATTTCATTCTTTTTGTTAATAAAAAATGATTCGAGTAAAATATTTGAAATTTAAAAAAAAAACACGATTATGATTTATATTCATCGAACATTGAAATTTAATTTGTTTCGACACGAGAATATTATGTAAACCAAATACAATATATACTACTCAAATATTGTATCAATAAATTAATTAAATCTAAACAACCATCACAATTTATTGCAGAAAGTTCAATAAATATTAATTTTTTTTTTTACTTTAAGAAGGAAAAATTGATATTAAATCGATTTCGTTTTCTCGGTACGTTTTTAATTGTTTAAGTTACACGGAACAATTTTTCATTTGACCGTTTTTTCGACGCTGAAAAACACGAACCGAGACATTATAAAATATATAATACAGTGTACGTTTCAAATAATTATTGAACAATAATAATAATTGTCGTATGAAAGTAAAAAGCGTTTCGGTAAATAATTCTGTAAAAGGAAAAACAAATTTTCAATAACGTCGTATTATATGATGGTAGTCGATTCATACAAAGTACGAACTAATTAAATCGCATACTATATTAGCGTCTGTAAGACTAACATAGAGTGCAGTGTATAAGGTATTAATAAAGTTTCATTGACAAAAACTGTGAGTTTCCGAGTGACTTTTATAAAGTCGTCCGTCGTTCGAGTTGTATGAAACAGCATTGAAACGGAATGTAGTCGAATTGTTCATTGAAATGATTAATGAGGTGGACTCGGAGAAATGATTCGCAACTTGAGCGTCGAAAATACTTGCGAGGACGATGGAAACGGTTACATTGTTATATACAGCTGATATAAAACAACTAGTGCGTTCGCGGAAACTCTCTGATGTTCCGTTTCATTTACCTATCGGATTACGCGTTTTCGTGAAAATCTCACCGGATTTTACGACGACGAAAATATTATATACGTGGTATACCGTTTTCGGTTCGATTTACGGCGGGGATTTTACGGCCATTGCGGTGGCGTATTATTAACACGGACGATAAAATAATATATTCGACCGTCCGGCGGCGAGCTCGGGAAATAAGTGTGGTCGTCGTAAAAACGTTTGTCTTCGAAACGCGCGTACTGCCGGGGTCGTCCTTAAGGGAGGCGGACTGCAGAGTCCGGAACCACTGTACGTTTCGTACTCGAAAAGTTTAGTTTTTTTTTCTCGGAATTTCTCGTCGAATTTAAACGACAAACACGTTTGTGAATTCGTTGAAAAAAAAACAATCACTCTGTGCCCCGGGGGCTCGCGAATCGCGGCCGACCACCACCAACAGGTACCTCGCGCGAGACCACCCGAGCACAGCCCGGGCGAGAACGCGCTCGCGACCGTATAAAAAAAAAAACACTACGTATATCGTAATGACAAGACGCGCTGTGCTGCGCTGTGCTTACCTGTGTAGCCGACGACGATGCGGTCGAGGGGAAATCGGAAATAACGACGACACTGACGACGACGACGACGACGACGACGGCGGCGGCGGCGACACGACGCCGTAACCGGATATTATTATTTTTTTTTTTAACTTTTTTCGATTTTTTTTTTTTGTTGTTTTCTCGTTATTGCGTTTTCGTCTGGCGGACGCGTCGCTTTCGGCGTTTCGTACGAGAGAGACCGACGACGACGAGTTGGCCTGCGGCGAGATAATTATTATTATCTTATATTATCGCGCGGACGTGCAGCGAGCGTGTGTGGGCAAACTACTGCGGACCGCCGAACCACCCGCAAGGGACCGCGGCTCTGGAGTGGCCCCGCAGCAGCGGCCGCGGCAGCAGCACCGGCGGGGGGCGGCCTTGCGTGTCGCCGAGAGTTGTCAACAGGTGCCGCGAGCGCGGCTGGGCAACTGGGCGAGGGGGGGGGGGGAAAGGACCTCGTCCTCCCGTCCCTTCTCGTCCTTTGACCCCGTCCTCGCCCGCCGCCGCCACCGCCGCGCGTCCTTTTAGCGCACGCGCCGCGCCCAACGGGCGCGCGCGACCGTCGCCAGGACGCGGCGGGTGTACTCCGAAGGGTCTGCCGCCGCGGGCCGCCGAGCCGACTGCGTCGCCGTCGACGGTCGTCCTGCGTTCTTCCTGCGCGACCGGGTGAGCGAGCGTTGTGTGTGTGTGTGTTGGTTTTTTTGACACGACGTTTTTGGACCGGAAGAAAATTTGTGCCGTTTTCAATTTTGGACCGGGTCGTCCGCTCGGCACTTTTGGAAAGTCCATTTCAAATGTTTTCCCATTGTTTTTCCAAAAATTGACCGGCAAAATTTACGAAATATCGGCTTTCTTCGTGTATTTAAATCGGCGAGCCACGGTGGCCTTAAAATTTAAACGACCGATTTACCAATTATAAGTATCTCACTCGAATCTCTAGCCCAATAAGCTTTTTAATTTGATTTTTCGACGTGTTGTCCCCTCTTGTAGTATATTATATTATCCTGTTTCATTTTTATCTCCTTTAACGTATACTTCTACAGCATATACTTCTGAAAGGTTGTTCGAATTCGTTTTTCATGCAATCGACAAAAATCGGAGAAAAACGATAATTTCCGAAAGTCTTATATTTGGTGTAACAAACAGATCAGCACACACGAGGCGTACAATAATTTTCAATAAATCGTTCGTTATAATATTGTTTTTTCGTAGCCAATCTCGGTCAAAGACGACGACGTCTCATTTCTTCTGAAAAGTAATTCAAAATAATTTATTTTAGAAATTGTGTGCATATTTTTCTCATAAAGCAATTGGGATTTTTTTTTTTTTTTGGTTTTTCAACGAAATACCAAAATAATAATTACTGATAAACCGTTAGGAAAATAAACCTATTTTAAACTATCGTAAAAATCGGAATTGAAAATTATCCACAACTCACTTTAATTTCGGTGTTGTCGTGTATAGTGTGCACTCGGTCTTAGGCCCTGTGTGTTGCTAGGAAAAACTGTATACTATTTTCATAAAATACAGGCTCGTTTCACAACGCGTTGAGTTTAAATTCAAAAGACAAATTTACCAATATTAATCGACTCCGGTTTTCCGCTTCAAATAAATCAGTTCGTACATTTCGCACAAGACGTTGTGCAGGTGGGTCTAGTTCGTCGGACCGGTCGCTTTTCGGACGCGTCGACGACATTCGTGAACAACGCGTTGTCGTCTGGAAAATACGATATTGCACAATATTCACGGCGAGTTTTGTGACGCGGACACACCGAACCGTGTCGGATAATCGGGCTAGGTGATTTCGATTTCCACAACCGTCCATATTTCTGTACACTTTTTATCGATACGAAAATGTCGTCGCCGAAGGAGAAATCACCTACTACTATATATTATTATAATTTCATCGTTGAAAATCTGAGACGCTTTCTTGGGGGGGGGGGGGGGGAAACAGCTTCGTTTTTATGTCTTTCTATATACGCTCGTTATTGTTCTACACCAGTCAACACCGCGCGAGTCATTTAGAAAAAAAATCGAATCATATTATAACTCGTGTGCGTGTGTGTCGTGGGCGACTGGAAATAATGAAAATACCAATAAAAATATCCGAACCATATTATTATATTGTATTGTTATTGTATATTAAGTTGCATTTCTATAGCATCGTTACAATAATAATCGCACATTATAAAAAATAAACAAAAGACGTTGGGGATTTTATTGGAAAAAATAAAAACAATTATCTACGGGACGTTATGACGCAATGTGTTTTCAATTACGAAAAAAAAAAAGAAAACCGAAAAGTAAAGCTACGCGTACGTATGTGGTGTGTGTGTTCGATACGCCGCCGCCGCCGCGAGAAATAATAAAACGTCGACTTTGTCTCGTATAAAACTGGAACGAAATCTCTAGGCGAGCCGTCAGACGCAATAATATTATATTGTCGTACGGATACGTATAATATCGTAAACGTGACGCAACCGTTTGAATAATTTGTTGCGTTTCTTATCTACGCGGGCGACGTGATATTTCGGCCTCGCGCCCCAGTAATAATAACGTCGATAATATTGATATTATTTGCGGTAACAGCAGCAGCAGCAGCAACAGCAGCACCCACTTGTATTTTTTATCGCCCATCATTACTCGGCTCGAAATACGTTTTATACAATAATGTATTCCACGTTTTATTATTATAATATCTGTTTTCCGCCAAACACCGTGCACCGCTCTCTTCCCGTCCCGATAAATTGCGAAAAAATTATGTCCACAAATCCTGCAATACAAATCGGATTCGCAAACACATTTTTTATTCGACATGAAAACACGTTCGACTCTTTCCTCTCTCTCGATCTCTTACTGGTATTAATTTTTCAATTCGAAACATCAACTGTCATTTTTAATTCCCGGTTCGTGTTGAAATTATGTTTCGCGAGACTATCGATATGATATTATATTTATTATTATATCGTTTACATAATGATACACAGAGAGAGGACGTCGTAAAAACGTACACTGTCTTTGTATTGACATAAAATGTGCATAACGATTTTCCTCTCTTACAACAAGCTTTATCGATAAAAAATACATAATAAAAACCACAATAATAAAAGCACCGAATAAAACTTCAATTATTAAAAAAAAATAAATAAATAGAGACGTGAACAATCGCGATTCCAGTGCGTTATCGAATAAATATTTACTGCGAAATAACGAAAACAATTATTATATATTTCCGAATATTTCTAGAAAAAAATTGTATTGATAAACAATGTTTATTAAACACACATAATTTAGAAATTCTAACGAGTCGACGAACGGCGTGATAAAATCCCAGGTCGACTGTAATTAAAATAAATTTCGAGTGAAACGAGAAATACGATATTAATTTTTCAAAAGTGTCTTCGTGTGAAAATCGTTTTTCCAAAAACAATGGTTCGTCGTTTTCAAAATATAAGAACAATATTCACCGACAACAACAATCCGCAGTATCTCATGTTCGTGTCTCGTCAGTTTTGTTATTTCGCGTTCGGGTGTATTTTTAAACACATCGGTGATTATGTAAAGGCATTATGCTCGCTGTACAATATTATTCATACGGTATGAATTTGTTATGAAAACACTTCTTACATTTGCACGGTAAACCGGAATTCGGAACGTGAGAAATAATTCTTCGAGTGGAAAAAGTAAAATAAAACGAGACGGCCGAAAGTCAAAAAGTACCACGTCGTCGTATTCTTTCGATCGAAAGATCATTCTATTACAGGGGTGGTCACTACCCTTAACTTAGGGAGCCGCAAATTTATAAAAGTAATTCGAGGCGAGCCACATTGTAAAGCGATATTAATGAAGACACGTTTTTCATTTTAAATCAAATAAAGGAACATTTATTATTTTTTACACTACACAAAAAAATGATCGTTATTGACATTATTAACATTAACATTATTGTTGTTTTACTCACGAGAAGTGCTTTTTCTGTAAGTTTATTGAAATCTGGCTGATAATTTGTAAGCGCAGTTTGCACAAGTTCACTTAAATGTTCATCAGATAGATCGATATTTAGATTTAATTAATTTAAACGAATAACGAAACCGGTGGCAATAAACACACTATCTAACGTTTCTAACGATTCTAACAGAATTTTATTAGTTTTAGTCTAAATTTGGTTCAAGAGCCTCGTTGTGGCCACCCCTGTTCTATTAGCTAAAACGATTTTGCGATAGTCTTGTTTGCGCCGAAAGTCCCGATCGCATCGATTATTAGATTGACGGACATTATTTGCGTGAGACGACCGGTGTCGGCGGGACTTATCTAGATAAAATTATTTGATTATCTTTCATATTATTATATCTAAATTTTTATTTCCGATAAATATTCCATCCGGCTAGATGAATTTTCGAACGATCGTTTAAATTTTTGGTATTGATAAAAACAATCGGAACCCTTCAACAACTACTTTCGATCTCTTTATTTCAGGCGCAAATAAAATAATAGTATAGATCTTGATCCAATAAAAACGGATACTATAATTTACATAATATAACAGTACATGGGCGTCCCCAGGGGGGGGGCAAGACGGGGCACTTGCCCCTCCCCTAGAATTTAAATTTGT
This sequence comes from Drepanosiphum platanoidis, assembly GCA_948098885.1. Classification (NCBI taxonomy): domain Eukaryota; kingdom Metazoa; phylum Arthropoda; class Insecta; order Hemiptera; family Aphididae; genus Drepanosiphum; species Drepanosiphum platanoidis. The sequence continues at coordinate 1,303,844 of OX402529.1, read as the reverse complement.
TTTCCAAAACATTATCTGTAAAGCGCTAATTTAATAAATATAGATTATTTTAATATGTAGGCGTGTAGAAATAACATCAAATTGTAAAAATTACAAAACATAATTATGTTCTTTCTATAAAATGTATAATAATATAATACCCAAGTGAGTAATAATGATGTATTATAAATAAAATGAAAGTATAAAATGTCTAAAAAAAATCTTCATTTATTTTTTAAATTAATTTTGCCCCCCCCCCCCACCTAGAAAAATGTCTGGGGACGCCCATGTAACAGTACATTTTTATTAATATTACGATGTATGTTTATATGCATTTACAATTTTTATTTAGACGATTTTTTTTATCTGTTATCTAGATAAAATTAATTTAGTTTTTATCTTTAAATCTAGATGATGATTTTTCTGTTATCTGGTCCACTGGAGACGATGATTTCGCGTCCAAAACCAACACGTCAATAATAATCACCGCCGTCAGGACGGCATTGCGAAACGGTACTTCGTAATATAAACCAAACCGGAAAAAAACATTATCCCGACCTTTATTCGTTATTGCGAACAAATCATTCGTCAACAAAAATAGTGCGCGCGGTCGTGTCGGACTAACGTTTATAAACGAGATCGTGAACACATATTATTACGACGTATTATTCGTACGTATTGTTTATCGTATTGCCTGTTGTCGGTTGATCGGCATTTTATCGTTACGAAATTCAATTCGTTTATATTTTGTTGGTTTCAGAATAAAATTATCATAGTATTATTCCGGGGGCAACTCCGTCGACGGACATTTTATTGCTTTGTTTTTTTTCAACAACCATCATTACTTTTTTACGACGACGCGCGACGTACACATTGATTGATCCAAACACAATAATAATTGGCATTGTGTACGCCGACGACCGACGTGACCAACATCGCGAAACCGACGACCGTTGAAAGCCACCCGTAATTGAGTACAGAAGACAATGTCGATTATATTCGTCGGTTTAACGGGGTTTTATGAATTAATAATTTTATATTTTACGAATAGTATATTTTACGAAACAATAACGGAATTACGCCGGGCGCGAGTATTTCAAAACGTACACAATCGAAAACGTTATCTATACGCGCTGTGTGAAAACGGGAAAAAGTGTGCAGGTTAAAATCGCGTATTGTTCTCGGTTCCGTTTTAGAATATAATAATAATCGTGACATATTATTATTTATATTTTTTAATATTCGTGCGCGACGTGACGAAATGTGTGGAAAAGTCGCACGGCGCGCGGCGTTTGACGGATTAAATTAACGATTTATCATCGACACGTTAAGGGGATTGGAAGCCACGTCAATTTTTCGTCAAAAAGACCTTTACGACTTCCAAAAAAAACGGTACTTGTAATAATCTTAGAGAAATTTTGAAAACAGTTTTGGAAAGCTTAACACTTCTACTGTGCATCGGTCGGAGCACTTTTTTAAATTTTGCATTTTTTTTTCACGATAGAAAAAAGTTTGAAAATTACAAAATTTTCAATATGTTCAATATCAAATATCTCATTAACTAATTGCTTTTTGAAAAATGTGATCCGACCGATGCACAGTAAATATATTTCTGAATTCAAATATTGTTTCATTTTGAAAATTGAACCACTAGAAGTTCCAAATTGTTGGAAGTCGTAGAGGTACTTTTCGTGCATAAATTCTTTTACTCATTTTAGTTTGTTACTGATCGCTGACATGTGCATGCGCGTGCGTAAAACTAGCATACGGGTGCGTAAAACGCGTCGTTGCCGCTCTTCGGCGAACCCGAAAAACGATTATTATTATCTTCGAATTATTACTATAAATAATTTTACACATTTTATAAATTTTATTACAAATAAAGCCAGGAGGTAATAATAGTGATATTTTCAAAACTAATATCTCTTTATATAATATATAAAAATAAATCCCAATTTTATTATTTTACTCGTCCGGAAAACTGAAAATATTCGAAAAGAAGCGATCGCGCGAGAGTGGAAAGAAATTATGGAACGTTCTCGCGGTTTCTCTAGACGGGCGATGTGGCTTTTCAATTTTTTCAAACGATTTGCAACGGTCTAGCGAACGTCGTCATCATTTGACAAGAACCAAAGTATTTTCGCGGACAAAAGTTTTGAAATTCACCATCGATCGGCGATTTCGAACGTTAAACAAACGCCGTATTTATATTGTGAATTTCACACTATCTCCGCGGGAACGGCACTTAAAGCCTATTCAGACGACACGAACTTTATAACGCTACTACTACGTATTAAATGGAATCGCATTTTTGTATCGGTCGTTCCGTTCGGCGTAAAGCTCAAAGGACCCGGAGAGTTACAGATAATAATAATAATATTCTCGGCGCGTGCAAAGATTATACTAAACGACACGGTGAGAATTTTATGACGCCTCATGCCGCGTAAAATTTCCTCCGCCGCGCCGTGCCGTGTAGGCCGTAGTATTATTATTGTCGTCGTCGTCCTCGGCGATGTTTACGATACTATTATTGTCGTTATTATAATATTTTTATGACGTGAAATAAATAATGACGTTCGTCATCGTCCTACACACTAAGTACGTCTCGCATAATTACACCGGTACGACTTGGCATAATATTACACCGATAACTGAAAATCGATATAAAACGACTGTTAGATATTACGGTAAAATTATCACATTGTAACTAATGACTAGAGACCGAGGAAAAAATAAACGTCAGACGATTGGGCAGGATTTTATATACGAACGTATCACGATATAATCAATAGAAAATAAATAATATTTTTGCACTCTTAATTATAATTTGGGCCAGGATTTCAATGCGTGCATATTTTTTTGGTTTATCGTACACGATGCTTTCCAAGTACATAATTCGTTTCATGTAACGAGGGTTTGAAAGCTACAAATGTTGTTTTGCATTTTTTTGCATATTTCGACGTTTTTTCATTTTTAGAGTATTATATAATATTATACAATATTGGGTCATTTTGTCGGTTTTTAATGCATATTTGTTCAAGGTTTTAAGAAGGTTTATCGGGTTTTTCCATACACATTGTCAATTTTTTTTTTCGATTTAGTTTTTATCTTTTCTTAATTTATTATTGATTGTAGATCGTCACCCGTATTCGGTCAAATAACAAATAATCAGTCAGTGTAATTTGTATAAAAAAAATATATGGCATTTTTATGGTCATTTTTGTGGTAAATTGTATTTTTTAACGGCATTTTTGGCTATTTTTTAGAGCTTAATATCTGTATGGTTTTAAGTGCATTTAAATCCGGGCCCTAATTATAATACTCAAGGCGAAACCTTTATTTTATTGTTGTTTAAATAAAAATAAAGGACCGGTTTCGATTAAAAATCGTCGTCGGGTGTAAAGAGCGCACTTATGAGTATTATAACCATTAAAAAATATTAATATAATTACTTTGTTTATTTGTTTTATATTTTTTATAATCGTATCGTCGCGCAGGAACGCGTATCACAACGCGTTTCGAGTTCTACAAAATGGCAGAGTGAAAATCATCGCGCGACCGACCGCGAATTCGAAAACTCTTTCTGCGCTAGAACTATAGTATTGTTCGCAATACGATTTCTTCAACACTATCCGCAGACTATGTTAATTCGTTGTATTGTTATCGTTGTTATTATTATTATTTCGCGCCGTTTCCTCGAGCACAGTGCGTTTGCCTACACACGCACGGGCCGCCGTCTTAGGAACGCACGAAAATTAATATTAATTGCCAAACCCGGCCTATGTGGGCTGTTCGCGCAGTTCTACGTCGTCGTCGGTAATTAATAATGTATGAGGTATAATGTTATGTGTTTTGTCGGCAAAAGTGTTGCCGTATCGTACGTTTAACCGGTATATTATTATTACTATAAACTTGTTACCCGCGAGGATTCATAGCGAATATTTTATACGACTGCTCGCGGGATAACACATTATTATTACACAACCGTAACTGTAGAACAGGTATTATTCGCGCGTTTTCCGCAAAAAAAAAAAACCGTTCGTTTTTTATTAAAAAAAATCTACATACGCGTTGTATATCACGGTTTCGAGTCGTCGAGAAGCGCGCGTTGTCCGCGGAATTATCACTGTAAAGGTACGATTTCCCTTGCGCGATCGCGAACTCGAACGGCGATCTAAGATCCGCGTGCTCTGATCGCGCGGCTGCTGATACAATGTAAATTAAATATAGTTGGTTCTCCTTGCGCGATCGCGGTCGGCGATTTAAATTGGGTCTCTATTCTTCTTTTCTACTCTTCGAGCACCATGCAATGTTATCATTTCTGTTTGAACACTCGTTGACATCGGATATTCAAACGGCTTTCTTTTTTATTCCGACAAATACCAAAGCAACTCATCGTCATCTTCTTCGTCTAGTAAAATAATTTTCAACATTTCTTAATCGACTTCCATTATAATAATTTTTAAAACCAATAGCACTCCACCGTGAACTTTGCACTTCAAAATATCGAATACGACTGACGGACGACTGTTAAAATATAAATTATTATTTATCTTTCGGTCGCAACGAAGAATCGTCTGGAGCAAACCGACATGACGCGAACGCGATCTTAATTCGCCGTTCGCGTTCGCGATCGCGCAAGGGAAATCGTACCTTAACGCGAACGGACCATTGATTTCCGAGTCGAAACAGTTTTCAATCGACAAGACAAATGTTTGCATCGCTTAATAATCCACATTGATCGGGGTGTGGAGCGACACTGGGGCGTCGTTCACCGACCGCTCGTGCGATTCGTATGCGTTTCACGCGTTAAACGGTGTGAACAAGCGTCTGAAAAACATTCGATCGTCGTGGAATATTCCTTTTGTAAGCACGGCGGATACCGGCAAACCGTCGCGTGACGCCGAGCGATACAATAATGCAATCTGCGGGATTTTCCTTCGTACGACGAAATGGTTTCCCGGCGACGCGACGACGCGAAGACCTCCGCGAGCGCGCTGTAATTGTTTTTCATACGCGCGCGTAATTCGCCGGGTTCATCATTTGAAACCTTACGATTCGTAACCGCCACGCGTTGGGGTTTTATACGTTTTACTCGTATTCGATAGTATACCATACGATGTGAAACCTGTGCGAGACGACGACGCAGACGATTAGATTTTCGTCGGCGCCGCCGCCGCCGCCGTCGCGATAAATCTTATATACTCGTATATATAATATTAAAAAACATACGTCGGAAATTTACAGTCGAAATTGGAATGTGAATAAAAAGAAAATTCACGAGTAATTGATTACCAATTATGACATTTCGAAACGATCTGTTAAAATTATATCGCGAAATATTACTTTTGTAATTACATCGGATGTTATGTAATGACACGCGGTGTTTTTTCAAAAACGTTTCAAAGGTTTCTTTTGTCGTTGGCTAAAACAGACACCGAAATATCGATCGCCGTACGACGACGACGTCACGTTGACAAATGTAATACCGTGAGTACGCCGAATCACGAACGGGTGGTTTAACGACGGCTAATTTCGCATGAAATCTTCTTTTTAAAACACTCTTATCTAAAACGGCCGCCGTTGAAAAAAAAAACAAACAAACGAAAAAACTATTGCGCGCTCGGCGATACGAGTGAATCGATCGTTTTGACTGGCAAAGCGTGAAAAGTACGAGGGGGAGACTATAGTGTTATTATATAGTTAGCTTAATGTAAATAATATTGTTAATGCGAAACGCTTTAATTTGACATGTTAATTCGCGTCGCGGATTAGAAACAATTAGTCGCCGCGTTATTAATGGTTTTCTCGGGTGTTTCGCGGTAGTAAAACATCGAGCGGGGGTAATCGCGACGAGAGTTGCGAGAAACGAAAGCGTTCGGTTTCTTCGGCAACGACGACGCGCGACGTTCGAAATCCGTTCGTATCCGTCGATACGACATTATTATCGGCGCGCCACGTCGTCGTCGTCTATCCGAGCGTTTGAAATCGACTTTGAAAGCGCGCCTTTTGACGAACGCCAATTAATCAACGCGTTCGTGCCGGCCCGCGGCCCCGGGTTCATCTTCGGTGGCGAGAAAACGTGTCTCGTAAGTGCGGTAATGTGTTTCCCGGCATCGAGCGCGCGTTATTGGCGTTTTGTAAAAGCAGTTCGCGGTACGTCGGAAAGTTTGACAGTTCCGGTACACTACACCCGGAGTTGTTTCGTTCTTCTCGCGCGATTTTATCGCTCGTCGGCATAACGATTTTCGCGTCGTCTTTATTATTCTCCCGAGGAATCCGCGAGTCCGCCAAGAACAACGATAATTTATATAGTGTCCGCTCCGCCGGACAATGCATGTCATAATATTATTATATGCGCTTTTCGTGTCCTTTTCCATTCGTCCCGCGATCGCTATTATGTAGGTCAGCGTCATATAATATATAATGACAATAAACTTCTCGAGTTTATGCCACACGTCGTGCTGCGCCGTGTATGAAATGAACGGATTCGTTCACGACAATCCTTATAATATATCGTATTGTTTTTTTTTTGAAAAGGATTTAACCCGTCATGACTCGCGCGTATAATTTGAACGCCGTTACTCGCTCGTAGAGAGATTCGCTCACCTTGTATAATATTTTATCATAAATGTAATATTTTAAGAACAAATAATTAATAAATCATAAAATAAACTAATTTTGAATGTTTTTTTATAAATATATTGAAAAAAATGAAAATAATTATAATATGAAAAATTATTAGAAAAATTGTAATTTTATGAACTCAATATTTCCTCAATATTTCGTTATCCAGTTATTGTATTGTCATCGTTTTCACTATCATGACTACACGAATCATTTAGTGATTCTATATCTTTATTTAACCACGAAATAATCGCCTCACTCATACTTTTGAAAAAATAGAATAAACGGCAAAAAAAGTAAAATATTGAATAAAAAATAACAACAAGTAAAAACGAAAATATGAACGCGAAATTCAAACGCCATTACTCGCGCGTAGAGGAAATCGCTCACGAAACACGACTAGCTGATTTCAGAATGCAATAGGTTTCCTCATCGGAACGTTTAAGTACCCCTCGAATGATAAATCAATTTTTAAATATTTCGTCATAAGGTACTATGAATTTGGGAAAAATATAACAACAAACAAGCCAGTGGTTACCAACTTAAAAACAATGTGACGGAAATTCTCACACGCGAGCAATGACGGGTTAATAAGGCTTCAACGTCGGAGGTTATTAGCGCCTGTAGGTTTTACGTATTTTTTCTCAAATTAGGCGTTGCATTTGTATGTGCATTTGTACGGGACAGTTTAGAATTTATTTACAATTTTTCAACGATGTTCGTTATGTTTGAAAGAAAGTGTGTTGTGTGGTGCATTCTTCTAGTATGTGTGTTTGATGGTGAGGCTTGGCGTCTGTTGAAGTAGGTAGGAGTGTGCGATTTTTATAGTTTTTAAATTTGTCGGAATCGGATATTGTATTCCAGTATAATTTTGCCAAGACGAGAGGATTTTTTTACCAACACGGTTATTGTAATGTCTTCAGAAGTCGTATCGTTTTCGTATTCGTCGAGAGTTATACCGAAATTCGGCAAACGTTCCCCGCCGAACTCCGTTCGCACAGCCCGGTAAACCGTTTTTTTGAACGGTATTCGCGAGGGCTTATTGAAAACGCGTTTTAAATTTTACCCTCGGTTCGGTAGATTTTACGTTTTTCCCGTCGGATTTCCCACTGCGAAAGGAGACGACGACGTTGTAAAAACAATGCCTTATTTTTCTCTCCTTAATAACTGATCAGCGATCGCTGTGTTTTATTTGCGTCGTCGTTTCGGAACCGAATGAAAACTCGGCGTTTCTTAATTGAAGTAATTTATGTCGCGCCGGCAGTCCGGCCGTTTCGCGGAAGAGCCCGGTCGCTTTTCTTAATGAGAAACGCGTTTCGTTCCTTCTCTGTGTGTGTGTTTAGGACACGCGCTTTTAAATAATGTACGTTGCGTTGTCGTGTAAATTATAAATCGCGATTATTAAAACAACGCTTTTACGTTTGCGTCCGAGCAGTGTATCGATTGTTATTATTGTTATTATCGATCGACAACGCCGGAAGTGCAACGACAACGACGATGCAATTAATAATAATAATAATAATAAAACACGGTTTCAATTGAAATGCGATCCGTTTGAGATAATAATACGTAAAAACGTAATCTTTTTATTTATTGAAAAACTTCCGGACGTAATGACTTTGGAAAAGTTTTCACTATACCGTGTTATTTCGACTACTTCGACTTTTTCCGTTAGATTAATTCGCTCCGAAGAATACGAGGTAAAATTATTATTGTTTACGCGATCGGACATTTCGAATAATATCCGTTCGTTGTTTATCGTAATTAATTTGAAAGAAGAAAAAAATAATAATAACAAAACAACTTTGATTGTAGGTAGTTAAAAAGTTGAATTCTCGAGCCATGGCTGCCATTGAGCACGGCTCAAATTTTACAAATCTTTAAAATACTTGGGACGAAAACAAAGAAACCCCTGTAATTTCCCGAGGGAATACTTTTGTGACTACGGATAATATTATGATACCGGACGATCGTTTTCGTAAAAATTGTTTTAAACCATTTGCAAAACGTCATCCATAATGCTCGTTATTTTTTTCGACGAATTTTATTATTACTATAATAATTATTATAAATCCATCTTTAAAACTTCAACAATCAATCCACACGTCGCGTTGTAGGAAATTTGATTTGATGAATTTAAATCCATTTTAGAGTGACGTCGTTTCAAAAAACCTACTACGAATAATGATTATTAGTCGGCGAGTTTTTTCGTAACCTCGTGGAAATAATAATAATTTTAAGTCTACACACTACTACACCTTACTGTGGTGTTTGTCGTTTTATAAATATTGTATTTCTCGATCGCGAATGAAGCTTGAAAATGCAATACTCGGCGTCATCCGAGCACAAACGAAACCGATCGATCGAGTTTGATGAAAATTAAAAGGACATATTATTATTAATGTCCTCGTAAACAGAGTTTCTCGTCCGGAAAAACGTACGAGTGACACAGTCCTTGGTTACGTTTACGCCGTAATGTCGCGCCGCGTATAAATCATTTTGGTAAATAATTTTGCGATTTAAACTGTTGCAGCAATCGAACGACAAAAACACAACAATATAATATTGACAGATAGATTTGATTCGAAACGATTGGCATGTTTCTGCCCGTAATTTATTCAATACGTATTCGAGTTAATTTAATAATAATATAATATTATACCGACGTCACGTCCCTTATAGTTCGCGTGACGACGATGTTGAGCTATTCGAATGATAAATAATTATTAGCGACGAAGTAAACGTTTGACGTTCGCCGCGGGCGATAATCAACGCGAAATATTATTTTTTGATGTTTCGATATATTTTATTTTTACGAATTCGTTCGTTCGTCGAAACGCGTCGTCGTCCGGATGGAATAAGAGGGGGTGGGGGTGGGGGGGGGAAATCTCGTCGAAATATTATTGTATACATCATATACGAGATTGTTTCCCGTCATATTATTATAATTGTATTAAAAATATCCCGAAAATCTCGAACAGCTGTAATGCGATTTAACGAACGTTTAAGATTCGAACGCGTCAAATTATTTCGCTTTTACTACGGTGACGTCGTTTTTAATTACTTTAAAAAGAGTCCCGCGACTACTACTTATACGTAGTATAGTTTTGTATCCGAGAAAAAAAAAATAAAAAAATAATCCATTCAAATGTACGTATTCGTTCCGAGTCGAAAACACTCGCTTAATATTAATTATAAATATATTTAAATATAATATATACGCACATTGTAAATGTCGTATCTTTACCATTAAAAATCCAATTATTTCCAACGAGATTAATAATTATTATCAATTCGTTCGAGTATAATTATTATCATAGTGGAATAATTGTATACCTATATAAAACAAGTCCGCGGCGTTATATTTTCTTGGACCGTAGACGGTAAATTATATTATCAAACACTCGTTTAAAACGCAGCGAATATCACTCTCGATGAAATCCGTCACGGCGAAATATCGTTTGTAACAAATTAATAATTATGACGGAACACTTCAAAAGAAGGCTTTGGTTTCGGATAAAACGAAATTTCCGCCGGGCCAATGAGGGACCGTTCGAGTCCTTCGGTAAATGTATTTCATTATAGCTTAGGGTGACCATACGTCCCGTTTAAAACGGGATTGTCCCGTTTTTGATCATCATGTCCCGTTGTCCCAACAAAATTCGAACGGGACGCTTTTTGTCCCGTTTCTAGAAGAGTGTCCCGTTTTAATCTCCCGTTATTTCCATATAATTAAATTATAATTTATGAATTTTTGTTAAAGAATAAAATTAATTTATGAACCAAATTTAAAACAGTTTATACCTACCTACTGTAAACTTGAAATCAAAGTTTTTTATTAATATATTAAACAAGATAGTTAAAAAATATTTTAATTGCAAATTGTAATTATAAAATATAAAAATTATTTTAAAAAAAATGAGTGGTTTTTTTTTAAATACATAAATATTAAACCAAAAAAATGTCCCGTTTTTTTTTTTGTAAAAATGGTCACCCTATTATAGCTACAATGTTCTTAACACACGCGCGTACCTCGAGCATTTATTATGACGTCTCGGTATTCAGACGAGAAAAAACCGTCAAAAGATCGACAAATACCTCGAGTATTCATATCTCGTGTTCAAACGAGAAGAAAACGACAAGAGATCGACAAATTCTACGTCACAGATATTAAAATCATAGTGTATGACATCATAGGTATATTATATTATCTATTAAAATAACGATTACCCATGTGATATTGTGCGCGCGTGTTATGTTACGACCAGCTATATTTTCTTTTTTCTTTTTCAATCGAACCATGTTCATACTTAATGTGTAATATAAAGACAGAAATAAAATGTTACTCAGCGAGTGTTGTAAAAAAAAAAAAAAATCGTACGGTAATAGATTTTTTTTTTTTTTATATTATTATTATTTTTACTTTCGCGTAGACGAGTAACTAGGGGAAACGTCTTATCCCGCCTCGAATCGTTTTAGCTTTTTCCAAAACGCGTTGTGAAATATTGCCGTTCTTAAAATAGAATTTTACGATAGGAAAAACATAATATAATTTTTATGTATTTTGAAATCGATAAAAACACCACGGGACACGTTGGCGATAAACACTCGAGAGTTTTTTTTTTCCCCTTTTTTCCATTTAAAAAAGCCCATAAGTTTTCCGGCGGGTATTGAGAAATCTCTACACCCGAATTTCGTCCGTGACGTTTTATCCACCGAAGAGTTTGCGAACGGGGTGCCTTGCTCGGGATGAAAGAAAAAAACTATAAAAAAAAAAAATCATCCATCTATTATAGCAGTGATTCACAACCTTTTTTTAGACGCTCCTTTCAGATTTTCAACATTCTCACGGCGCCGGACAAATTGAAAAAAAAAATTATAGTTTCGTTTTCATAATCGGCCGTTTAATTAACGGACAAAACCCTATAGACGATTTTCATTTTTATATACCGAAATTATTCTTAAATCTACTGAAAGTATTAATTTTATAAATCCTTTATAAAATATATAAAAGAACAGGCCTTTTTTATGTTCCCATTTTGTGAAGACGCTATTTAACATTTTCCTCAATTTTTTTTTAACAGAGATATTCCAAACACCTTTCTGAGTGTCACCACGTCACCTGATTTTCAAAATTCGTCCCCTAAGGGGGTTAAAAGGGGTAAAAATGGAAAAAATTCTGAGTCACTGGAGCTTTGTGGTATTAAATTTTGTCAATAGTTTCATTTAATATAGCAGGGGCCCCTAAAGAAAGGATTTTCCAAAATTCAACCCCTAAGGGGGTTAAAAGGGGTAAAAAAGGTGAAACTAGAAAAATTCGCCTGGCCGGAACTGCTGGAGCTTTAAGTATGAAATTTGGTCAACAGTTTCGTTTTATATAGTGGAGACCCCATGGGAAAGGATTTTTCGAAATTCGACCCCTACCGCAGTTAAAAGGGGTAAAAGGGGTAAAAATGAAAAAAACTGATAAAATAAAAAGTTATACTGCACACGGGCGAAGCCTAACGGGTTATTCAGCTAGTTCCTAATGAAAATATCATTTTACTATAATACGAGTATATTATGTTGGCACATAATAATTAAAGAAACGACGACGACGGCTATACGTAGAACATTACGTGTACGTCGCCGGCGCGATATACAGACGCCGGACGCGAACTGCGAGCGGAATAAAATGAAAAAGCTTCGGGCTAGCTGCCGCCTTTCTTTCCGGGTTTATTATTTATTAATTGGTTTTGAAGATGAAACCCTTCACGAGCATAATATCATCATCGCTGGCGCGAGATTCGCGGAAATTGTTATTCGTTATTCCTCCCTTTGGCGCGTGCGGGTGTTTAAATTTATCGTCGAGTGCGTTATTTTATAATGCGCGGTAACGCGTTAATTATAGTGGCCACGTGGCTGTCGATACGACGATTTTAAGATGAGGAAATACGCGATACGCGTTTATACGATCATATGAAACGTAAAAGAAAATAACGGAATCGTTCGGCTAACCGACGTACGCGCCATAGCCATTTTCGTTTGGCTCGGATTTTTCGCTCGTTCTCTGCAATTGTTCGACATCGTTCTCGCATTGATGATAACCATATTTCATAGCTTATAGCGTTGTATATTATTATAGTTGTGTTATGACGGGAATCGTTTTGTATAATACTTTATCGGCGAAACAATAAATAAACGCGCAACCCTGCGCACCTTTTATACCAGTGTTTCCCAAAGTGGGCGATATCACCCCCCCCCCTTGGGGGCGCTAGAGATATCCAGGGGGGGGCGATGGAAGTTACAAGCTTAATTGGGGGGCATTTCATTACAAAAAGGGGGCGGTGGCAGTTTCATCTATCGTTATCGCAATAACAGAAATCTAAATTATCTGAATTGTGTATTTTGTATTTATAGAATAAAATAGTGCATTTAGATTATATGAAAATAAATTTCATTTTTTATTGCATACTTTTGTAACAATATTTTTTTTTAAGGGGACGTCTGTCGGATTTTTTTTTGGATGTGGGCGGTAAAGATAAAAAGTTTGGGAAACACAATGTTTTATACGTTTTATCGATTGTTATGTTTACCGCGATTTCTATTAGATACGAACAAATATTCCATACGAAATGAGCGACGAAATCGTTAGTTAGGTAGTAAAAAAAAAAAAATTCAATTCAATTCAATACGATTAACCGATAAAAAAAAACATACCTCTCGTAGCGGATAAAATCGAGTATCTATCTGGAATAGTTTGATTGTTTCGTTATTGAATTCGACGGTGTCCATAATTTTACCTAAAAAATCAATGCGCTTTTCAATTAAAATATATCGTATTGAATACTTTTGAAGATTCCACCGGATTTTATTACTTTTGATGAAAATAATTTTTAGAAAATCATTAAATATAAACGTATAGAAATTATTAAAAGTTTAATACTCTTATAAAAATATTTCGGTACACTCAAAAATGCATTTCAAACGAAGCGATTTAAATACATACTTTAATGACTTTCTGTACTTAAATAATGTACTTGTGCACAAAGTCACTACTTATTAAACACAGAATAAACTATTAAATATTATTCATAGTTTAAAAATATTCGTACGGATTATTTATTTTAAAACTCAAAACATAATATTATGATTAAACATTTTTTTTTTTTTTTTCCTAACCATTTATTTCGTTTCAAATCACACGTGCAGGTTTCCTTTGAATCCGATAAAATTAATTATTATTACCCGTAGCGTTATTACTACTGACTAAGGTAATACGCGCGAAATACGTGGACAAAGTCTGCTCGGAAAATATTATGTTCTTTTTCGAATTATTTCACCGGAATAATTAATGAAATCAGTAACACCCATAATAGCGCGAAAATTAAGAGTTGTTGATATTATTAAAGAATTTGAACTTTTCTCGAGTTTTAGGAGGAAAACTCCGGTGTTTGCTTTTGAACTTCCTTTTAAAGGATAAATACGCGATGGTAATGAATATACTTTATAAAAGCATCGCAGGTAATGATATTTTGGCGAATCAGCATTCGAATTATTTCGCATGGACTACCTTTAATAAGATAATGTGGAACGACGAGCGGTGATTTTTGCGAGATATTTAATTTGAAAATAAACAGCGCGAACGCTTCGGTTTACTACGACCGCGACGTTATTATCTAAGCTTGATTTGTATTTATTTATTATTATTGTTATTGTTATTGTTTTTGTTTTTTTTTTTTGTAATGCGCCGATGAAAAATGCAATATTTTTTCAAGTCTGCGTGTTCCAGATATATTATCGTTATGAAATAAAACTTTATTTAATATTTTATTTTTTAACATAATTCAACTTTGCGGAATCGTATTGTAGTTTTTCAACTCATTAAATTAAACTGACCTAATGACGTATTATTTTATCGCTTTTATTTCGCTATTCTTTTCAAAGCGCGATAACGTCACGGCTTTTATGTCATTTTATCGTTTTGGTGTTTTTTTTTTATTTTATAAACACGACGACGCAATTCGCTGTAATCGAGTTGTCATAATCACATATTTTCATTTACAATATATTATTATACTTTAACGTGACACAATGTTGATACTCTAATTGATAGCGTTTCGTTTGAAAATATATTATTCAATCTGATAAAAAAAAACGAGCTACGGAATATTATGTAAATAATTATTGTTTATCGCGTACGGTTTTATAATAAAAACAAAAAGGTAGACGTGGGCCTGTAAATAGTGATGAGTACGTCTTAGCACCAACTACGGGGGAGAGTTTGGAGATTTGCGACTCCTTCCGAAACGTGTGACATTCGTTTTCACGAGTCATACGAGACTTAATATTATATTTAGTTACGTATCGATCTGCAGGCCCGTGCCGCAAGGGGAGGTCGAGGGGTTCAAACCATCGCTGAAAAAATATAAATCTTGTTTTTTATTTCGATCGATTATATTAAATATTTTACAATCTCATTTGTAATAAATAATAATGCATTACTATCTTTTATCTTCGTGTTTGCTGTTTATCGGCTTTCGCATAAGATATATAATATATCTTTTTTCAACCCCCTCCCCACCATTATGAAATCCTGCGCACGGTATTGATATGAATAGGCACAGTGGTGGCTTAGATAGTATTTTTTTCTTGGAGGGGCTGTTTAAGAGTCGATTCATAATCACAGGTTAATTTAAATTAGTCGTTTTATTGATTTTATAATAATGAAAATGTCCTTTTCCTATAATATGTAGGACCTACATTGTAGGTAGATAATAATGAAAATATCCTTGAAAAATAAATAAATATCCGGGTGGGTGGAAACCCCTTACACCCCCCCCTCCCCCCCGTAACTACGCCACTAAATAGGCATCGTTATGAAAGTCGTTTTAAAACAAGGACGTAATTCATGTGAATAGTAAAAACGGTTACGACGCGGCACACGTGTATGTAAATAATAATTTTAAAGTATTTTCGAATGGAAAACCATAGACGATACAGGTAATAATACCGCGTGAAATCGATAAAACGACAAAACGTTATTTAGTTTATAAATTATTAAATCACTTACTGCGATAAACATTCTACTCGGCGCGGCGGCGGTCGACGAACGAAGAATATTCAAAACATTTTCCAACATCCACCTAGAACCCAAATAAAAGACGGAGAAATTAAATTTTTGTTATTTCAAGATTTCACTAATAGATCTCAAACTATATCGTCCGATTTCTTTTCCCGATCTTCATCATAATCCCTCCCGAAAATGAATATTATCTTTGAACCACTACAAAACCTTTTCGATACGACTTTATCGAACGTGAAAAATATAATATGGCGACGGTTTGATCAAAAAATCATCGTCAGTGTGTATTTTTGTAATTATAAATTAAAGAAATTAAGTTTAAAAAAAAAATCACAGAAATTAAATTGTATTATATTATGTTTCAAATATTAGACATCCGATTGATTGTAATTACATAATAATATGATCTGTTACGGTGATACGTGCGTGCATTTTTTAATTATTTTATAAATCAGTACAAGACTTGGTTTTATTTTTCCTAGGTCGAACCTCAGTCGGTCGGCAAAAGTTTGCTTTTTAAAGTGTTTTATAGAAATCGAAAACGGACGATGCGCTTTGCTACGATTTATTTTTGAATTTTTTTCTCTCGTCGGGCACTTTAATTCGATTATTTACGATAAAAATCGGAATTTATGAAGTATTCACAATGTTAACTTCGTCAGTCGGTCGCGTTTTTTATATTACTTTCGATGAAATCGATTATTTCGATTTTTCTTTTTCCTGTTTCGTTAATAAATTCAAAAGGCTAGTCTCATAAGCGAACCGAAGTTTCGAATAACTACGTTAATCCCTCTTAAAATAAATTATTTATCACTATTATAAGTGTATTAAATATTATAATAATAAATTATTATTAATGTTGTTCATTTTAACTCGTGAAATATTTATTCAATTTAAGAAGAAAAGTTGTATTTCAAAACTTTTCGGAGTCGGTTCCTCATTGCCGTCATCAAACAGCTCTGCTCGCCGATTTGTTTAAGAGAAACAACTCATTCCGAAAACGCGTCATAATATCCCATACCTTTACACGGTAATCGAACCGTACGAGTTGCCCGACCACCGAGTGGTTAAAGTAGCAAATTTCACTAGGATTAACCGCAAAATCTATTTCAATGAGTTCATAATATTATATTCCCACGGTCAAACCGAACGGTTATTAGAATAGAATAATTACGATAGACGTAGGTGGTAACATTTTAAGGTATACGCTCACGTGTAAATCAAATTTAAAATATTACAAAAGCTATTATTATAAGTGAGTATGTTTAATAAAAGTCTTTAAATTTTATTTTTAACATGCGATCCATAAAAAAAAAAAAAAAACGCTCGACAAACGTTATGTTACTACAGCGGTTT
This sequence comes from Drepanosiphum platanoidis, assembly GCA_948098885.1. Lineage (NCBI taxonomy): Eukaryota > Metazoa > Arthropoda > Insecta > Hemiptera > Aphididae > Drepanosiphum > Drepanosiphum platanoidis. The sequence goes on along the minus strand of OX402529.1, from coordinate 1,286,818 downwards.
CCAACCCACGGGCCGTGAACTGTATAATAATACTAACGCGGTATATTTAAAATAATATTATTATTTACCTAATACCTTAATAATATAAAGAATTTTGAGACTTGAGAGTGATTCGAGGCTAAAATTATCCAGTTTTAATCCAGATGTTGACTCTCGTGGAGCAATGTCAAAAATTGTTTGACTATTGTGATTCTACTCGTAAGTTGAATAAAGTTTTTTTAACTTGAAAAATTGATTTTGATTCTTTTATTCGTAATAAACTATATACACACAAATTCTACCGTCACAGTGTTTGTTATCGAATTCCTCCGAAACGGCTCGACCTATTTTCATGAAATTTTCTATTTGTATCTTTTGGTAGCTCTGAGAATAGGACATAGACTATTTTTTTATAAATCCCTAGGTGTTAAGAATGCCCCCCCCCACAAATATTTTTAAAAATTCAACGTTTTATACGTATACGTCCTATTCTGTAACCGTAGTAACCGTTATCGTTGTTTATAACAATTTTTTTGCGATTCGTTTTCAATTAAAAAAAATATTATGTACGCGTGTTTCATATTTGCGAAAAATGTGGGTAAAAATAATAAAATTTATATTATCAGTATCCTGTTTTTCATTTTTAACTACTTCGATTTGTTATATTAAAAGTGATTCAAAGTGAAAAATGCCGTCCCTAACAATAGGTTTTTTTTATAATACAAAATTATATATGGCAAAACAACGTTTGCGGTGACATCCAGTATATAATATATATTATACTAGCTGAATAACCCGGCTTCGCCCGTGTGCAGTATAACTTTTTATTTTATCAGTTTTTTTTTCATTTTTACCCCTTTTACCCCTTTTAACTCCGGTAGGTGTCGAATTTCGAAAAATCCTTTCCAATGGGATCTCCACTATATAAAACGAAACTGCTGCCCAAATTTCATACTCAAAGCTCCAGCAGTTCCAGCCAGGCGAATTTTTCTAGTTTCACCCTTTTTACCCCTTTTAACCCCCTTAGGGGTCGAATTTCGAAAAATCCTTTCCCATGCGGCCTCTGCTATATTAAATGAAACTATTGACAAAATTTAATACCACAAAGCTCCATTGACACAGGATTTTTTCCATTTTTACCCCTTTTAACCCCCTTAGGGTTAATTTTCTCCATAATTTATACTATAAACCCGCTCCCCGACATTCTCTATCATTTCAAAAAAAATTTGAGCCAAATCGGCCCAGCCGTTCTCAACTGATTCAATTTCCAATTTTTTGTCTCCATTTTTATATATATAGATTATACATTATACATACGCATTTAGGTGTGATATTAGTGGGCCTCAAAAATATTTTTATAAAATTGGTGGTCGGCGCAACTAAAAAGTTTGGGAATCGCTGCATTACTATATTTCACGGAATGGATATTTCTATGGAAAATATGTGTCGGTGTCACAGTTAAAAAGCAACTTTTATAAAGTGTCCGCCGAGAGAAAAATACACGTCTCGTTATGCGAAACAAGTGTAGAAAAACGTTTGGCGAGTGAAAACAAAAATCGTCGGGGGAATAATCACGTATTGCGCGCTCGACACGCGTGAAAAATATGACTTTTACACTCGCGATTCGGAACAAGTGACGAGTAGTAGCGACAGCGCGCGTCGAAAACTGCACTGCGAAACACGATTGCGAAACTGCGCGAAAACACGACGTGAAAAGTGATAGGTCTGCACGCCGAATAAACCATCGCGAAAGAAAAAAACGAAACGCTCGAAAAACGTAAACAAAAACTGCTTACTATTACGTACGACGACGTGCGGCATTATTGTACACACGCGCACTGCTATTAGCATATTATTATTATTTTTATTATTATTATTATACGCGCGTGTTTTTATCGATCGCGTGTTTTTCCGAGTGACTTCAACAGCCGCAGTGTGACGCAGTGTGCGCTCGCCGACTCGCCGACAATCGTGGAAAATACGTAATAAATACGTAAACAATACCTAGACGAGGTGCCGTTAATCGTTCGTAACGACGACGGCCGACCCGATAAATAATAAAATATGTAATATTGAATTATACAATCGGAGTGTGCCGAGAAAACAGCGTCATAATTATTTAGCGTTCACATTACGGCTAGTGCATCCAACACTAATCGATTAATCGATTGGTCTCCGTCGACGGCGAATTACGGCGTACTACTGTTGCGCCGGCACGGCGCGGCGCGAAACGTTTTTATGATTTTAGAAAATAAGCGTGTGAAAATAACGTACCCGATAACAGCAGTAGCACATGTTTATCTTTGTAGGCATAATGATCGATTTGAGCTCAAAGTGCACGACGGTGACGGTAAGTTGTAATATTCCTTTGGACTCGATAGATTTCATCCTAAACAAAATCGTACTGAACATCAGTTTTATTACTAAAACGGTAAAATGTCATATTTACGTTTATATTTCGAAAAAATATTAATTTTCTTTGTTTTGTTTCGCACGAAACGGGTTCTTTTTGAATTCCGAATAAACCACTTGGCTTTTAGTCAACTGAAATTCGAATATCATAACACACTTAAATAAGTATTCGAGTGCAAAGTAAAAACGGACGGTGTGAAAAAAAGTTTCAAGTTTTTCAGAAACGAGGATCCGAGGGACAAATAAACCCGTGGAATTATACTGGCATAGTTAATATTATTATAATATGCTCGTCGATAACTTTTGTAAACTTTTTTGCGATATTCCTTTTGATTTTTAATCAAACTATATCAACCTATCCTCTTTAATTAACAGAACATAATGTTCGTGTTAAGTTTGTAGTGAAAAATAATTACTAATAAACGATTAACACGCGCAGTGGACGTTTTTTTTTCAAATAATTTTGATTCATTCACAATTGATATTACGACCAAATGGAATGAAATTTTTGAGTTTTGACATGAAATCGATCGCGAAATATTACCACGTCCGTCAAATCGCAAGTTTGCGATTAAACAAAAAAAATTTACTCGAAGATAAATCACCACGAAAGAAAGACGTAATAATTATTATAACAACAATAAGCGATAAAACCGCTCGAGTTTTTATTCGTCGGACTCTATTTCACGTCGATTTCAATTATGTAACGTTTAAAATTTATAAATCGAATTATTTTAATTTAGTAATCAATTCTTACCGAATCTGAGACAAAATATGCTTATCAAATATACATATTATTACGAATCGATTAGATTCAAAAGCGAATAAATGAAAAAAAAATGTGATTTCGTTTAACGCTAAGCTCGATCCACGCACGCTATCTATTACGACGCGAAACGTATAAACCTTTCGTAATATTTTAAAATTTAATTTAACCGACTCGAGTAAATTTATTTAATTTTGCAAACAAAAAGTACCGACATTAATGGGACGCTCTCCGGCTAATCTCCACGTGGTATCTCCAGGGTAACCGGGGAGCCACTCCGACACTCGAGAAAGTAGGTCAGGACCCAACTGTAGCCAAATTCGAATTTCAGAAAACAACTCGCAGTCAAAACGAAGTAATTAAATATCTCGCGCGACCCGAGTCCTGCCAGCCGCGGCCAATTTTATTTTAAATTTATAAGTATTTTTCGTTTTTATTTTATTTAATTAAAATAATAAAACTCTCTACGCAACGCAAAATAATATTGTTATATTAATATATTTTTGTCGCTTTCGGAAACGTGTCGTAAAAATATAAATCGTTTAAAAGACGATTTCAACGAATTTCACATTTCAACAAATACGAATTAAACATTTAGATTATAAGTATGAAAATTTAGAGCCCGTCGCAGTAAGTGATTTTTTCGGAAAACATTTTCTACTATTCAAAATCAGGTCGATAAAGCAGATTATATTATAATACTTAAAAAGTGGAAAGGCTTCGATGTACGGCTTATAGAGGATATTAATTATTACTAATAGAGGATATTACGCTAAAACGACCGGCCGTTGCCTTTCTGGAAAATAACACTGAAAAAATAAAAAACAATTCTGTAAAAACATTATAAAAAACCAGGCCTTAATATTTCTATTGTAAATGCTAGAGAAAAACAAGGAAATCCTTCGAGTATTGTTACGTAGTGATGTTTTTTTTTATTTGTGACGTCTTAAATTAATTAATGTGTAATAAAAAGCAATTAAAATAGTTTTCAAGAAAAATTGTATTTCAACGTTATTAAACGTTGTTGTTGAAATGGCGCAATTGATGATTCGTTCAACGACGAATCAAAATTGTGGCGCCTCACAGTTGAAATAATTTCTAATTATTAGATACGTATTTTATTAGATATTAAATATTACTTTAGATATTCATTTTTATTTCTTCGTCGATATGATTATTCTATATTTTACAGACTGTTTGTCACAATATTATATGACCGGACCCTTCGTAAGTCGTTCTTTCGAGTGAAAAAAAATGTTTTCACCCTAAAACAACAAACAAATATTATAAGAGTGAGAAAAACAAATTTTGACTAAATCGGGTATGCCGACGAATTTCGATTAAACGATATAAGTTTAGTTTTTGTTTTTACCATAAAAATATTAATCACAGCGACTCCGCTAAATACTTACGTTGGAATTCCATAGACAAACTTTAATTTTCGATTTTATTTCAAGTTCGATAAGTTTTAGTGCGAAATAAAATACCAAAAGTGCAATATGTTTTGCAATTAAACATTATGTTTTTTCGTACCAAAAGTTCGTTCCACCCTATGAATTATGAAATCATAAATTATAATATAAACCGTCTTTAGAAACGAATGCCGGCTTACCCGATTTGTTTTGATCGCGTGATTGTTGCATTGATTTTGAATTCATAAGAACAATTCACCGAAATCGATCAATCCGTATCCTGTGCATCTCATCCGAGTCTTGTATTTTATCGTTTCTTTCAACCGATATATCTATAAATCGACTGGTATTAATTGTTATTATTGTTATTTTTTTCAATATAAACGTATATGATATAATTAAAACGCGAATTAACGTTTGTGACACAATCACTTGCATAATATAAAGAATACTGTTTCTCATATTAAACTACAAGCGGAGAGAAATAACATGTTAAAATATATTTAAAGCCGTTCGCGTTTCAAATTAAAACAAGACAATCGTAATCGATGTTGTAAACGTCACAGTCCAGTAATAATGACGATACATTAATTTCGTTGCACACAGTAGTCGAGGAGACATGACGTAGAGAACGAGACTCGTGGAAGCCTTTTATGTGGAAAATAATTGAAATTGCGATTCTTCTTTGAGAATTTATTTCGTCCTCGCTTAAAATGGGTCGAAAGAGACTAAAGGAGGATAAATTAAAATTGAAAATAAAAGGGTATCAATTTTCATACAATTCATAAAACCCACGAAATTCTTCGTACGCGCGCGCGCTGGATAATTTCATCCGAATAAATCCTTCATAAAAAAAAAAATAATATTAATAAAACGACAGTGTTTATTACTTTTGATATATACGCGAGTTGGGACGAATTATTACAGTGTATAGAGAGAGAATTTTTATTATTTTCAAACATTTTAATCGAATTGTAAATAATCGATTTGATAAACACGATTCGTCCTAAAAATAGATAACTTTTTAACGTTAGTCAGACAAATAATGTACGAAAATTTTAACGTTTCTCATTTTATTACCACTCAATTGACATTACTCGCACATATTTTTCAGTGTGTTTATAGATTAGGTCGTAATGATTAGCCGAATATTGTAAAAACGATACTACCGCCCGTCCACGTGGCTACTCGGATTAGACGAAATCGTAGGACTCAAATAATTTAAAATCATACTTGGGAAATAATATTTTTCGATCGCTACACGCTAATGAGGCAATAAAACGCACGCACTTGTTGTATGACTGGCCATGTGTTACACACTCTCATTTGCCAATAATTTTTTTCTGGCAACAAAACTTTATTTCCCGTCCCGACAATAATAATTATTATAATACGTACGCGAAGAACTTATAAATAATAATATAATATACGCCGCGCCGAGTTTATTTTCATAAAGTTTCTAGAATTTGTATTCTACCGAGGCATTTTAAAGGCTCTTTTAAGGGGTAAAAAAATCATTTAATTCCTTTCAAACATTTAGATTGTTTTATTTTTATTTTTTACACTAAAACCGTAATAATTTAAACATTCGAAAATCGCCTTCTAACGACTTTAATCTGTGACGAGAAAATAAAAAAGCCCGTTCGACGATTATTACGTATATTATTCGACCATTTATATATTAGTTAGATCGTTCTGTGTTTAGAGATAAGTACTAATAAGACGTACTCGCGTATTGAAATCAAATAAATTTGATGTATTATATTATTTGTTTGTACTCGATTGAAAAACGTCACTTGAATAACATGTTGTTTTCGACTTGAACGCCTATTAGATTTTGCGCGCTGTCGAGATATTTTAACGAAAGCAAACGTAAAATCACCACAATCGATTCGACTCGATTGGGAATTTTCCTCGCGACTTTTTGTTCACCCTTTCGTCCTATTTACTACCGTTCGTTCGAGAGGTCAAGACCGAGAAAACCCGGAAATTCAAAGCGGAGAGCAGAACATCAAGTTGTTGTTGTCAGTAAAGCGACCTCGGTACGACCAAACAGTATATTATAATATTCTCTCTCGAAATATCAGAAGCCATAGATTGACCCGAGCACGGTACTCGGGGGAATAGAATTCTCGTGTAATTTAAATCTATAGAAAATTAAAAACTACACGATGGCAAATTCGAATCGAAAAAAAAAGAAGAAAAATCGACGATAATATTATCATACTACCTAACGCGCAAACAGTTTTTTAGAAACGAAATTAGACGAATGACGAAATAGACGACGAGCGCGTGTTTAAAACAAATAAAACGTGTGCGAATTGTAATAAATGTAATGAAAAATTGTCCGCGATCTAATTAAAAATCGAAAAGTTATCTCGTACTTAACATAATAATTATATGCTTACGTTGTTCGACCGAAGCTAAAACGAACGAGTCTTGATATTTATTTGTTTTTAATCCTTCGTAGATTTTCTCCACACAATCGTATGCATTTATGTCGTGAGTAATAATCGTTTGTCGTGTACTCTCTGCCCGATAACAAGAAGCCGTTCTCACTCGGACGATTTCATCTGTGAGAATAAATAAAATGATATTAGACGAGTGGAAATATCAAGAAAAACAACGACTAGCGTGTTCAAAACAAAAGAAAGTGTGTAAATTGTAATAAATGTAATGAAAAATTGTCCGCGATCTGATTAAAAATCGAAAATTTATCTCGTACCAAACATAATAATTATATTATGCTTACGTTGTTCGACCAAAGCATAACCGAACGAGTGTTGATATTTATTTGTTTTTAATCCTGATAACAAGAAGCCGTTCTCACTCGGACGATTTCATCTGCGAGAATAAATAAAATTCAGCGCGTCGTTAAATTCGAACGTTAATTTACAACGGCGGCGTGATTAGAAAGCCGGTCGAAAATAAATAGATTCGTCACTAACGAACCAACTTTAAATGTTTTTACTCGTTTTATTTTAAACGTCCAGTTTTCACGACACGCCGCCGCGCCGCTCCGAAACCGTTCGGGACTTTGGGAGCACTGCTCGCTCGGGTTTTCATTGCCTTTATTTATTATTGATAAAAGCGAGTCGGTCGAACACGTCTCGTCGTCGTCGGTACGAAAATGGATTTTCCGCGAGCGTCCGGCACGCGTCCGGCATCGTCAAACGCGCGGGAATGCGTGCTCGACTGCGTCCTTTGAAATATAAGCCCCGAAACGGCGGCGCACACGCCAATTATTACACAACATACACGAGAACGCGGCGCGGCGGCGGCGGCGGCGGCGGCAGCGGTCGAATTCTTACGAAACAAATTATTTATCGTCCCGAAAAATAAATTAAATACGAAAAAGAATTCAACAAGTGCGGTGAAACTAGATCGTTTCTCACGGCATATATACGAGTATAATGTGTTGTACACGCGACTGCGCCGCCGATTAAAACGATCAAACGCGGAGCGTTATTAGATCTTGCGGAGAACGCGATGATATCGTATATGTATACCGTACACGAGAAATTCAATCTCAAGGAGCGTTATGCGGAAATATAAGAATCGTACAGTTATCGGGGAAATGTCCGACGTTTCCTCGAGACGTTCTATTAAACCGGAAAATTGTTTTTTCACTCTCTCTCTCTCGATTAAACGTCTTTTTCTGAAACCCAAAATGATCTCTCGTGCGACTCGGTTAATCGCTTTCACGCGCCGAACTCGTCGTGCCGCCGCGCGATCACTATATACTCGGGTCGAACGAAAACAACGACACACGAGTACAGGGGCGTATTTAGAAATGCCTTATAGGGGGGGGGGGCACAAACAGAAAATTCAAATTATATACAGTTAAAAAATAACTCATATTTTCCATTTCAAAATAATGTCATAATTTAACGCGATTTAATTAAAACTAAATTTAAGCAGTGACTATAGCAGTGCACATATGTAGCTAGAGGTTGATGTTTTACAATATAAGCTTGAGTACCTTTAAATTTGCCAGACATGTTGGCAGCCCCATCATAGCCCTGTCATACTTAATCCTAACTGTTCTATTATTTCAACAATAGTTTTTCCTAATGCTTCTCCACTTCACAAATCAATGACTTTAAGAAACTGAATAAAATCTTCACGAATTGTTTTGAGTCAAAATCTACATATCTTACACTGATTGACAACTGTTCTGCACGGTTAGTATCAGTAGTTTCGTCAGCCAAAATAGAGAAGTATGTTGCTTTGTTTACTTTTTCTACTATTTTTTTTATGACAATATCTCCACAACATTGTATTATGTGATTTTGAGTGACTGCACTAATAAACGTGGCATTTTTGTTGGAATTTTGTAAACTGTCATTTAAATCTGAATCACCTGATTCAATGCGGAAACGTAATAAAGCACGAAAATTACCATAATTTTCAAAGAAATCTGAATTTTGGTTCAAAATATTTCCTGTTTCATGTCTATGTCCACGTAGTGCTATGTTCTGTTTTCCACAAAACAAAATGGTTTTTACGATTGGCAAAATTCAGTGGTGTCATATCATAATAATGTGATATAATACCAAGCGCCCGTGTGTGAGGAGAGATTAATACTCTGAGTAATAAAAAAAGTATAAAATACGGTCAACGGGGGTGGCACGGGCCCCATGTGCCCTCCCCATAAATACGCCCCTGCACAAGTATGATATTTCGCGAAAAAACAACGCGCGTCGTCGACGAAGGCAAGTGCAGTCTTGGGAACGAATCGAGACTCCCATCGACATTTCGAAGTACCCGCCGCCGGTAGAATGTGTTTTTTTATAATAAAAAAATATACCTCGTCGCCTAATAAATACGAGTATTTACTCGTACGTATCGCATGCCTAGTCATACGAAAATATTGTTGTTCGTAAAAATCATCGAACGGTCAAATGTAATTTACTGTTTTTTCGAGTCGTCGTCGTTAGTCGAGTGCACGAGTAGTAGAAAGTTTTTTAGTTGCTTTTTGTTTTTTTTATCTTTAATTTGTGAAAATATATTACCTACTTTAAAAGATTCTATTTTTGAGAGGCGAGATGGGAAAACGATTTTTTAGACTCCTTAAAAAAAAGAATACGCGTGCCCGCTCCCGGCGAACAAAGTGTTTTCAAACCGGAAAACGTACGATAATTACGTTTGAAAAAGTTGGGTTTCTCTTCTTTTTTTTGTTTCTCCCTCTTTCACTTTTTTCCACGTCTGTTTGTTTTGCGCGTGCGATCGGCAAACCGCGTGTATAATAGTCGGCACACTTAGTTTACGAATTCGGAGGACGAAATATTACAATATACGTAACTAGCCGACCTGGCAAACGTTGTTTTGTCTTATTATATTTCTAGTGGACTTTGTAGCGTAAAAAAATAACCAACTATTATTGTGGGGATGGTGTCTATAATTAAAAGAGGAATGGAGCGCTGTGGACGACGACGGCCATTAAATCTATTTATTATATTATGAAATCAAAATTACCAAAAGTTTTTCCCGGCACGAGGGAGAAATAACGTTCTTCATTTTTAACCCCTTTTACCCCCTTAGCGGTTGAATTTTGAGAAATAAGTCAATAGATTTTTCATTGTAATGAAACAACACGCGTATGTTTTTTAATTGAAAATGATTCGCAAAAAAACATTTGCTATAAACAATGATAACGGTTACTATGGTTACAGAATAGGTATACGTATAAAACGTTTAGCTTTTAAAAATATTTGTTGTGGGCCGCCCAAGGGTTTAAAAAATAGTTTATGTCTCAGAGCTACCGAATATACACGAAAAACTGCATGAAAATCGGTCACAAGCCGTTTCGGAGGAGTTCGATAACAAACACTGTGACGGGAGAATTATATTTATATAAGATAGATATCGATCGCGAAGAACGAGATACCGAGAAAATCCCCCCCGGTGGGCCCGCTTATCGTATTTTAGCGTGTTGAAAATTATTGTCGTTTCTCAACAAATCGTTGCGATTTCCGAGAGTATAAGACCGATAGTAAAATATGACCTCGGGGCCCAACGTTTCACGCGGAATGTATGTGGACGGAGGTTCGCGATCCTGCCACCGTTTTCATCGAATATTATACGAGTTAATGACCGATTCGATAAAAACGCGCGCGTTTTCGGTTCGAATTACAATATTCACACGTTATTAATTTCGCACGATGACGACGCGCGTAGATAGAATTGTTTTCTGCGAGGGGTGTTCAAGAGTCAATTATTCATAATCACAGGTTAATTTAAATAAGTTATTTTAATTTTTTATACAATATATTGTTATGTATATTTTATATTTATAATGAAAATATCTAAATAATAATACTTAATAATTGAATCACTTATTGCAGAAACCCCATAGGCGACAGAAATTGTAAAACAACTTTTTTTTTCTTCTATTCTATACCCCTTCCCTTGAACCTAGTTGAGTATATGAGTATTGAGTATATTCGGTGTTGTACATAGAACCTTCCTCTACTTCCGGGAATGAAAAAAAAAAGAAGAAGCTTTCAGGAAAATGATAAGCTTTTATTAATTTCTCGAAAGTTTAAACTGATGTGTCACTTATTGGATTTCTGCAATAAGCGATTCAATAAAATATCATTGAAAAGACGAATTATCATTCGTCGTTTTCATAACTTTAGGACGGACGGACGGGCAGCGAAAACGTTGGATGAAATCGACCGCGTTTAGGGTTTGAAAATTTAGGGTCGGTCGCCGGAATTTCGTCCCGGACCGGCGCGGCGGCGGCGGCGGGATAAGCAAACAAACGAATAAAACGTGTCCGGGGGTAAAATCGCGTTCGAAACGGCGAAATCGCGCGGACGGCGAGAGAATATGAACGCGTGTCGAGACGACGAGCAAATGGAGAGACCGTGGGCGGAAAGCGGTCGCGATGCGGCTGACGGTTTGCGAGAAGGGAAAAACACGGCGGCGAGCTGCTAAACGCCGCGGACGGGCGGCGGCGGCGGCGGCGGCGGCGTCGGCGTCGGGGTCGTGCACGCGTGCGCTGCGTTTGCCGCGTGTTACGCGGGACCACGATCAAACGCCGAGAGAGACCCGAAGGGGAATCGATCAATCGGCCCGGCTCGCGTTTTGCCGCTCCGATCGCAGCGGCTGCCGACTGTTACAATAACTAGCGTGACGTCGTCGCTAGTGTTCGCTAGCAGCGGCAGCGGCGGCGGCGGCGGCGTCGTTTTTTTGAAAACCAGAGGCTCTCCTCTGCGCTTTCGGCCGATAAATTATTGCCCGGACGATCCGCGAGACGGCCGCACACCACAGTGTTATGCATTCGCATCGAATGATTTTGACGACGACGACGAGACTTTCGGATCGTGTGACTCACAAAGGTGACGTGATCGGTGCAAACCGACAGAGAACGGCCTCACGCGGAGCCTCGTATTTCCGAGTTTTCTGGGGGGGGGGGAGGGGAAATTGTTATTTCCGCGAAATAAATACAGTTCAGTTAACAACTCAATCCCTCCGGAAAAAAAATTCACCATAATATGATCGCGACGGGTCGTCCGGTAAACATTGTCCAACGACGGCGTGTGTGCCGGCGCTAAAACTATCCGTTGCGCTTCAATAAATCACGTTTTTTTTTTTTTTTTCCAATATATCGAAAACGACATGATATACAACAATGTTTTTGTCATGCTATAGTTCAAATGCCTATTGATCTTTTTTCACCCACGGTACATCGAGAAGCAAATTAATACCAACGAAAAGACGAAAAAGCAATATTATTTATAACATTTCGTTGGAGTAGCTGATGGAAAATATTGAGAAAAATTTAATGTCATATTAATTAATGCGATGAAATAAATACTGCATAATATATTATGTTGTTATAGGCGTATTTATAATTGAATTCCGTTGTATGTGAACGGTATTTTGTACTCTAAAAGCGTTATTTTAGAGTTTCGACTAATAAATTCAATTTACTTTTAAATCCATTGACTATGGTTACAATTTATTTATAGTAATCGAAATAATAATATTATATTATTAATATTTGTAATATGTATGGATAATACAAAAAGATCAGCTACGCGCGAGGGTTTTAATATTATTTTGAGATCAAAATAAAATCGAATTATTTAATCTACAATTCTCGATCATCACACTGTTATAAACATATTATTATATTTAGTGTCGCTTGATTTATTAGTGTTTTATTTTGATGAGTGAATAAAGACATCGCCTCTCTTCACTGATCATATTGTTTTAAATTAATTTGCAAAAGAAAAGCGAAATTATAACTCTTAGACTAATAAAATATAAAAATATTAATAAGGCGATAGGACTCTTAATATAATTTTTACCTTAAGAGAGAGTCCAACTCTCGTGGGAAACCTTGATTATACACTGCCTATTATGTAAATTAATTTGAAAGTACGAAGCCATAATTTACGATGTGACGCGAATATTTAATTGTAGTTTACTAAAACATAATAATATAAGAGTAATGGCTTTTTATTTAGCACGACTATAAAAAAAGTATATATTATGTATATTTCAAAAAATCGTCAGACTTTTTTTGAAAGAAAAAATTCAAAACTGGGATTACTCATTGGTGATAATAATATAATAAATGAAATCGGTTGAATTTTTTAGTAGTGAATTAAAAAGCAAACCTATTGTTTCAAGAACAATACGAAAATGTTTACAACATTTTATATTTTTAAATAGATGAAACGAAATTATAAAATTATAAAGTTCTTTAATAACACGCCTCGCGTGTTTTTAATTAAGCCATCGAGATATTTCTCCAAAGATATAGAAAGTTGAAGAATACGCGACATTTAGATGCAAAAAAATCGATTGAAATCATTCGTCTAGTGACCATAAACGTAAACGTGTTTTGTACTTGAAATATCTCTGATGATTTTAAAATTGATTTTAAAACGAGAAAAAATCAAATTTCCATTTCGAAAGCGAGAAACATTATTAAATCGATTGGAATTTCCAATTACTTGTTCGTGGCCGAAAATATTATATTACACTATTTACTACTCGGACGATTCTAAAAAAAAAAAAAGAAAAGTTTACTAAATAATATTATACAAAATGCAAAAACTAATACACGGTTAATTGAAATTTAAATTAAAATAAATCTACAGTCTTCCGCGCCACTAATATCTCGAAACTTTATTTATTTTATAATTAAATTGCAACTTCTTTGCAGGTACACACAATATTAAAACCACAGAAATTAAAGTGTATGATTTTTTTTTTTTTTTTATTACCGACCGACTTTATTTCTACGGACCAGCTCAGTATCTCGTAAATTTGATCCAGCCAAAAGAGATGTAAAAACTTCTGTGCCAACTATTATATAATTTATTATTATGACTGACTATTATTAAATAATGCACGCAAACGTCATCAGACGAGCAGAGTTAACTACTAGAGTATTTTTTTTGCTCTTTAATCGCTGAACCGAAAAAGAAAAGATTAAAACAAGTACCGATTTTCGGACAATTTCAAAGTCGATCGTGTTAGAATTTATCTAGCCCAGATCAACAAAATAATAATATGTCAATTAGACTCGAGTAATTAGATTTTAGAAATTATTATTTACTAGCTGAATAACCCGGCTTCGCCCGTGTGCAGTATAACTTTTTATTTTATCAGTTTTTTTCATTTTTACCCCTTTTACCCCTTTTAACTCCGGTAGGTGTCGAATTTCGAAAAATCCTTTCCAACGGGGTCTCCACTATATAAAACGAAACTGCTGCCCAAATTTCATACTCAAAACTCCAGCAGTTCCAGCCAGGCGAATTTTTCTAGTTTCACCCTTTTTACCCCTTTTAACCCCCTTAGGGGTCGAATTTCGAAAAATCCTTTCCCATGGGGCCTCTGCTATATTAAATGAAACTATTGACAAAATTTAATACCACAAAGCTCCATTGACTCAGGGTTTTTTCCATTTTTACCCCTTTTAACCCCCTTAGGGTTTTCTCCATAATTTATGCTATAAACCCGCTCCCCGACATTCTCTATCATTTAAAAAAAATTTGAGCCAAATCGGCCCAGCCGTTCTCAACTGATTCAATTTCCAATTTTTTGTCTCCATTTTTATATATTATATAGATTATTATATTATTTTTAGTAATTAGTTTATACATACACTTGTATGTTTTTATACACTTTACGCGAGTATGTTTCTTAATAATTATAGATATTCAATAATAAGGACATTTTTCCTGAAACGATCATCAAACTTGAAGTATATTTTTAGTAGATCGTGATCAAAAAAAGTTTGCCCGCGTCGCTCGTCGTTTCCCAATAAATATGCCAAGGTCGAAAACATCGAATCTGACAATACCCCCGCCTAATAATACGTCTAAAATTCGAAATTTCATTCGAAGAAGAAAAAGTGTTTCGAAAATAAAGTCTTTTTTTCAGCAAAAGACAGTATTAGCGATGATCGCGCGTATACGTGTGCAATGACAACAAGTGTTTCGATCGGACACGCGTTAGCGGAAGGGTTTGTGAATAAATCAGGCGAGGGCGGTGCTCGACGACTACGGTCGGTCCGGCCGCTAGAATTTGCAAGAATTTAGATTTACGCGGCGACACGAGCCCCGAAAACTCGTCATAAAATAAAAGTAGACGACTTTCACGACGGATTACATCGGGAATTCTCCGCAACTAACCACACCACACAGACGACCCGTCATTATATACCGCCAGAGTCGAACCGAAAATACGCACACGATTCCGTAACTTTTCCTCTCTCCTTCGCTCTCGCTCGACCCTCTCTCCGTATAACGCGCTTATGTGTTTCTTTTTTTTTTCGGGTGTGTTTTTTCTTTCTTTCTTTCCTTTTCGCGCGCGGTTATCGAAGTTTATTTTTTATTTTTCTCCTCGACAGAATCTCATCGCGCGTTCGCAGAGTTTTCGCGCCGCACACCATATACGTATATAAATTATTGTTATTTATTACGGTCGACGGGCGCCGCGCCGCGCGCCGTCGTCAAAATCTGTACGGAATTCGTGTGCTGGGAAACGGGTCGCCGCCGCCGCCGCGGGGGACGAGTTCGCGAGGCCGCGGCAGGTATACACCGCGGTAGGCCGTTAATTCCGACGAGACAGACCCACGTGTACAATAATAAAGGCTTCGGATGATGACGTGACCGAAATCCGTCCAGTAAGTAAATATTATATTATTATATTATCGTATATATATATACGAGTACGTATAATATTATCGTCAGACAGACGGCGCGGCGGCGGCAGGACGGGTCTCGTGGCGAAGGACGTCGAGGCGTGCGGTTGACGGCGGGATCGAAATAGATCGTGTCCTCGCACTACAAACGCCTACTACACAAAGGACCGCTCGTCAAACGGTGTTTACCGTTTTGATATTGTATTAGCCGCGCGCGCAGGTAAAACGATAACTGTGCGACGGATGAAAAAAAAGTCCAATAATAATGAATCGAATCGAACAAAAAATTGGCCCAAAAGTCGGCGACAACTCAACAAAACGAGCAAAAACAAGTGTGAAAAACGTAAGAGAAAAACGAAAACTGGTTTCGAAAAAAAAAAAAACAAACACAAAATAGCCTAAAAATCGGAAACTAACGGTTCAAAAATTGTTCCGGTGCCGAAACCTCTCTTAACGGACCCTACTAACAACAGTCCCGCGGGTGTCCGCTATTCAGAGGTTTCACCGTATAATATTATCTTTACAGACAGACACTTGCGGCACGTGACGACACCGTGCCCGCGCAAAAAGTTCGTAGTGCCGAAACCAGAATATTTCGAGTGTGCGACAATAGCTGTCGGTAAACGCGCGTAATTTTGTCAATCATTAATGTTTTTTTAATAACAAGTGAGAAATCGATGCACAGAAATTCTACTTTACATAATTTACCTACTCACTCGGCTCTTTATCTCTTTCTCGTGCGCGCACGCTTATTACATTATACACTCAAACATGTCGAATCATTTTTCACTTAAATTAGTATAAAATTTGAAAATCATGATTTTAAGACACTTAATCACTTATCGCCTTCGATTTAATTTAAACTTATTTATTTACATTTAAAAATTTAATATTTATTTTATCATCGACATATTAATCTTTTAGCTTGATTATATGACTTTAATAAATGATTTTAATCTTAATAAATCAAATAATATTTATCTGTAAATAGCAAAACATCGATAGAAAACTAGTTTTAATATCAACCTCAAAGAAAATATCGACTTAACCGTATTTACCCTCTCGTCATACATACTCAATATTGAATTTAAATTGAATTTAATTAAATAATTAATAATTATTCGATTATATCGATAATTTAACTATATCAATTATGGCTTTATAGGAATATATTTAAAAAATTTTTTTCCCCATGAAATATGCAAAATAATATAATACGAATCTTAAATTATTAAACACTACTTTTAATTCGAACATTTTTAATACTGTTCGAGATTTTACCAAGTTTTTATTTTACCCTATAAAAAATAATCTAATACGCTCTTTTACAAATATTTGTTTTCAATTTCAAACATCTTTTTTATTTTATTTTTTTTTTTTTTAATTATATATTACCCGGGAATTGTATGAATAAAATAAAATAAAATATCGAATCAAATCGTAAAATGCAATCGCGAGTTGTTTAATTATTTTCCTTTGATTATTTAACTTTAAAAATACACGTTCGATTCAAACTAATGATTTATACGTAATATTATCTCGTAATTAAAAACCTAACGATTTTCATTCGCGTGATAAATACGAAAATAATTTTAAAAGTATCGTAATAAAATGCGATATCGTACCTAGCTACGAAAATATTACTCGCGGGTGACAAACGTTTTGCTTTGTCTTCCCTCGCATTCGAATGTAATAATCGAAAGGGCCGTGCCGAGAGTTAACGCTAATAATAATTATCAAACAATATTTCCCCATTGCTGAGTTGGCCATTAATTCAGTGGCGTAACTAAGAGGGATCAGAGGGTCGTACCCGGGCCCGTTCGTATAGGGGCCCGAAGAAATAAAAAAAATTTTCTATTAATTATTAATTGAATATTTGTTATTCAAGTGTATAATTTTTTTAAAATTTGTATTTTAAAATAAGTAAACCTGTGAGTGGAGCACAAAAGCGCAAAAAAATAATAGAACAAAAATTTAAAGATGCTAAACTGCCCAAATTAGACGGTTTTTTAAAAAAGACAGTTGAATCTACTTCGGAAAATCCTACTATAACTACATCTGTTTTTGAAATACCACACGAATATTCCGAAAAAAAATAACGTTACCGATATTTGTGAAAACATTAACAATACTGACGATTGTGATATTATATTGTTAAGTAAAAATATGGCGATCATTTGCACAAAACAGTATCCTACTGATATAGTCAATTTTAGTAAGGTGAATACATTCCCCCGGATCTTCTTAATATATTATATACCTGGGACGATGGGGGGCCCGTTGAAAATTTCGCTCCCTGGCCCAAATTCTGAAGTTACGCCACTGCATTAATTAATACTGACCGGCGATCCCGACGAATAAAAAATGTCGACGCTGCGAATCGCGTAAATAATATATAATTTATTCATCTTTGGAGAGCGTCGTCGTCGACACCGAACCGAAGCGTTAACGACTGATATAATATAATATCGTTGTTTGTCGGTAACGGTAACAACTGTTAATAATAATAAATCGATCTTTGAACGAAATGGTGTTTCGCCTCAAGTGCCGGTAAAATAACGCGTCTAGGGCTAAGTACTTTTTAATTACATTTCACTCGTTTCGGCAGTGGCGCGCCATTTGGGAACGACCATACCGGGGGGGGGGGGGAGGGAGGAAGCGAATGTTGTTACGCAAAAAAAAAAAACCACCGGAAATAAACGAATCGTTAACACGTTTTTAATCAAACGAGAGATTAACGGCGTACCTATTTTGAAACGGAAAAAAATAACTTGTCGCGACACCACCCCAGTTTTAGGTACTATATAGTTATAGTCAATAAAAATTAATATTATGTATTTTTGATTCGATTTATATTTTTTTGAAAATAAAAACGTGTTTGACGGAGATGTTTACGATTTATTACGACGGCAATGGAAAAAAGAAGAGAGGTTATATGTATATTTTTATGATTACAATTAAGTATCTACTAATGTTATACGTTTCTGGTGCAAAAATGACGATTTTTTTTAAAAATATGATTTGTCTACCTCGTGAAAAAGGCGGGGCGGTAAAGGTCGCCACACTCTATCGGCGCCTACGACGCATCACCTATAGACGGTAAACAGGGGCGTACTCGTGGGGTTTAACCCCCCCCCCATGACCTCACTAGTTGTGTGCGTTCGTGCTTGTATAAATAATATAATTTACAGGAACAGTTTTGTAAAAAAAAAAATTTTTCAAGAAGGGAAAAAATAAACAAATATTTATTTTTTTACGATCTAGTGGACTGTATATTATTATAGTTTTTATTGAAAAAACAATGATCTTTTAAACGTAAAAAAGAATAATTTATTTTATAAAAAAACAAAACCGCGAATAGAGAGTAAAAAACGTCGTCGGAATAATAGCTGTCGCGGTACTGCTACTTATCGCTAAGTAGAATTACTTCTTATAAACATATAGATAGTAATTCGGGAATCGATATAATTAAATTATATTGAATAAAAATAATAATTTAAACCGTGTTGGTATTGAATATTTTTAAAAAGGACGTGACACGAGTCCCGGTGATAAAAAACAAAATTTTCAACCCTCCACCCATTGAAAAATCCCGAGTACGTCTCTCGACGGTAAATAAATATAAAATCGGTACTACTTACGGCTTACACACGGTTGCTGTCGAGGTTCGGTGTCGGCTTGTGAAATAAAGTGAGTAGAACACCAAAGGCAAAAGTCGCGATTAAAAGTTCGAAATTAGTCGTAGACGAGAACGTAAATAATAACGATCGACGGAGTTATTGACTATTACGGAGAAAATGTTAAAACGGATAGAAGCACTTCCCGAACGACCGTCGACACTAGACTGATCGTCCGGACGGAGTGTGCGTCACCGATCGGCCGGCCGTACTTTGGGGCGTCACTCGGTCGGTGGCGTGCGCAGCTCGGCTTTCGTTGGCTGGCGTCGCCCACGCGAACTTTCGATCATTCCGATTTCGCGCAAACACACGCGCGCCTTATTGTTCATAACTATTGTCGTTGCATAATTATGTATTGATAACGAAACATCTTATCAATATAATCGTAATTAGGTAACTACGTATTAGCTAATTGATGACGTTTCTTGTTCGAAAATCACGATTTTCCTTACGGGGAGACAAAAATACGATTTTCCTAAAGTGAAATTATGATTTCGCCACCCTCTGTCGGCGCCCGTGCATTTCGGT
The DNA here is from genome assembly GCA_948098885.1 of Drepanosiphum platanoidis. NCBI lineage: Eukaryota > Metazoa > Arthropoda > Insecta > Hemiptera > Aphididae > Drepanosiphum > Drepanosiphum platanoidis. The sequence continues at coordinate 1,266,874 of OX402529.1, read as the reverse complement.
TTGTATACAATCATAGTTTTTAAACGTTTTACGAAGAAAACAAAGAAAAATTACGACACATCAGATTGTAAATTATTATTTTATTCCGAAAACACGAATAGTAATCCGGTCATATTAGGTTTTGCTACACACATTTATGACGTCGTCGTTTTAAACAACGTGTAAAAAATAGATATCATCTATGCGTTAAAGGTTATTCGAGGTCACGAAATTGGCTTTTTTTTTAAAATATCTCGCTTTTTATTAGACATACGATAAAAAGTTTAAAATAAAAATTGTAGAAAAAGTAATTATCTACAAAAAAGGTCCTGTGACATTTTCACGTAAAAGTTATAGTTTTTGCTTTATAAGGCCAACAAAGTATACACATTTAATGAAATATCATTTTTTTTTTTTATATAGAAGGTACGTTATTAATATCGTAATATTATTATTATAAATTAAATTATTACGATTAAATTTCCTCGAAATTTTTTACACGCGTTCGGTCCGAGTGAATTAAAACTATATAATATTTTTTATTTGTATAATCGGCCAAAGTGAAATATTAAAAAAATAACGATAAATCCTTTTTCATATTATTTTCGAATATTGTTCGGAATTATTATCTGTTTCTAGTATTATTCATGCATCGAGGTAAATTTATTTAAAAAATTAGTCCTCGGGAGTCGTACGTTTTATTAGAGATTATTTATAATAAAATAGTAGTTTTATAAGTATAAAAAGTTTTATAATGTGAAAAATTGATTCGATCTCTTTAGTCAGTGTAACTTTACAATATACGCACTAGGCCATTCAACATGTACGCGCGTGTAATGCTTTATTATTCGTACACAACAAAGAGTACACAACTGTTTATGAAAAAGTTCATTGTTAAAAAAAAAAAAAGTCTTATCATTTAAAGGCTATAATATCATCAAACGACCGTGGTAAAAACTAATTTTTAATGTCAAAACAAAAATTACATAACAGTCTTTCGTGAAAACAATCGGTTAGGTGGTGGTAATGTTTTTTTTTTTTTTTTTTATCAACGAATCGCTGACGTGAATTGCACGTTGCTCAGTGTGCTTTTGCACAACCATTATGTTTTATAATTGTTATGCTCGATGGCATTTTGTTCTGTACGGAAAATAGGTTTAATTTTCGGTAGCCAAAGCCACGAACGTTTCAGAGCGAAAAAACAACGATTGTGTACGAGCAAAGACCGTTAATACGCCCGATAAGCTGCAGTTTTTTTTTTTTGACTCTTGGGAATATGTATTAAATTTTTAGACGAGAAACGAGAGGAATTTAAATTTAATATATTATTTTCGTGTGCAAAACCAAGATATCTCTTTAGCGTCTCTATTGTTTTGCAGTATTAGATGAATGAATTCCAAAAATACCTATTTATACCTTTTCAGATATCGTCTAACAGCGTCGAAAAAGAATATAATATCTTCCGATTTTTTTTTTTATTTCTACAAAACCAAATGGGTTGTTTATATATTTAGTATGCAATAAAAGCTTATCTTTTTTATTTTGATTTTGGAACGCTCATAAAGGTTAATTTCACTATTATATACAAAAAAATAAATAAACAGGAACTATCTACGAGAAATCTTCAAACAAAATGTCAGCTACAAGTGATTGAAAATTAGATTAATATTACTCATAGCACAAGTATATATTTTTTAATATACGCGTCATTTTTAATTATTCACGTTTTCAACGAATTTCATCGAAATTTGAAAATATAAACAGAGTAAATTACACCAATGATTTTCGATACGTTTACACTGAAGTAAAAACATATTATGAGAAATGTTATATCGGATTTTCAAGTTTTAATACCGAAAATTAAAAGCGCCATCAACAAATTGTAACCGATTAAATATTTCTCATGTCTACGAATAGCTCATTAAAATAAAGTTTTATCACGTCTATGAATTATTAATACAATCATTGAAACGCTAAATGTTTTTACGATTAATATTTTTTGATTAAAAACAACAAATAAACTAATTTCGTTTGATTAAAATTCGCCGAAATACTCGATTTTATCAATATTTAATTTTCTAACGCTTGTATTACATTTGTGCGCGCAATTTTTCGGTAATTTTTATTTTGTTGGCTAAAAACAAAAAAACAAATAAAAAAAACTTTCGTAGAATCTTATATTATATTGTCAAGCTTTAAATATTGAATATCCGAATGTTTTATGAACTTTTAACTACAAAAAGTTTATAAATTATTGTGATTTTCTCGAGTTTTGTCAACAATTAAAATTGAAACGTTATGAAAAAAAAGAAAAGTTGTGGCAACAGATATTTTCTGGTACAAGTAAAAAGTAAAAACAATATAATATGAGGAGGAACTTCAAGGTTTATAAATATATTAAAATATCGTTCTATCGACAGAAATACACAATTTCAAGACGATATTGATTAAAGTAACGAGAGTAACAATTTTAAATTCCTACTGTTTATTTTAAATCGTAACGAATAAAAAATACTTACATATCATATTATGTGATCAACATTCGTTTCACTTCTTTTATTTTCATTCTTACCGCGTGGTCGACCATTTCAAACACAAACTGAATTGAAATCTGACATGGTTTATTGATTAAAACCTTTTGGTATTTCATTGATATGTTAAATTTCTTTATTTTCTATACGTTTATAATTTTACCGTCAAATTCTGTTGAGCCCAAAAAAAAAAAAAAACGAACGTTACCAAAATATTTCGCCAACACGTCCTCCTTACAAGGTAACGAACGTCGATAATATTATTATAATAACAATCTCCTTTCGATGCGTTCGATTGAAATCGAATCGAATCTTCTAATAAATGACGTACTGAAGAGTGAAATCGAATTATTTATTTAATTCAAAACTACAAGTAAATACGTTTATATTTTAATAAATATATAAAAAAAAAAAAATGTCAGACAGCGTGCGCAGCTGCGTAAACTGACATTTACAGTTCTATAGTTACGTTTTGGGCGATTTCAATAATATTCATTAAATTCTAACGCCAGTCGCGTTTTCATCAATCACATCACTCACGGAACAATTTTGACGTCACGTCGGTTTTAGATTTTTTATTTTTAATATTTCTGCAACAATAACGACGAGAGATACGCGTATCAGACAATCATGGAGTTTGAAATAATTTCAACATTATAACTTTTCGTAAAATTCTTTTCGAAATTGAAAATACGTACGCACGTCATCGATAAACGCGTATTCGTGAAATCAAAGTGCACCCCTGTGGCACCGATAAATATTTAAAACAAACTAAACGCGAGATTATAAATATTAAATGAATCGAAATAATGCTCAAACTAAATAACATTGTCATCAGACGAAGTGGGGTCGGTTTAGTACCCACTTCGGTTTAGTTCCCAAACTGGGAGGCGCAAGCAGTTATTACGAAACACAATTTTTATTGATTAAATTATTTTTATTTTAAAATGTAGGGAAAATATGAAAAATTATAATTATTATCATCAATAAAATTGAATTCGTCCAGGATATTTTGTAATTTCTTCGTAAAGTGCACAAAAAAGTGATATATTTTTCACGTTATAGAAGGTGGGGGTGGGAGGGGGGCGAGAGTTTCGAAAATATACAAAGGGGGGCGTAGAATAAAAAAAGGTTGGCAACCACTGGTTTAGTAAGTGGACGTGTATGGTATACGTCAGCGGTTCTCAAACTGTGCTCCGCGGAGCCCTAGGGCTCCGCGAGAGTAGTCTAGGGGCTCCGTGGCTCCCTGGACATATTTGTATTAATTAAATTCAAATTATTAAATTATTATTTTAAACGTTTTAAACTATTTATAAATTCACATAATATATTATTTTGTGTCATAGTCAAAATGAGATTAGATAAAAGTCGGAATTTTCGTTCATTTGACATATTGTACGATAATTAAGTTAATTTTTTAAATAAAAATCATTAATCATTATTCACTAACAATTGACATCATTTTTTTTATGAATTATTGTTGGCTCAAATAGACATTTCTGATTTTTGGGGCTCCGTAATTTTTTTTAGGAACATAAGGGCTCCGCGAACAAAAAAGTTTGAGAACCGCTGGTATACGTAATGTGTATACTTTCCGTATATTCACGTCGGAAATAAAATCGAACCGAGTGCACGGTTCGACGATGGAATGCCGTCGTTAACAAAACGTATAAAAAACAAAATTAACTACTATATTAAATTCAAAGTAATGTATATATTATATTGTTTATAATTGTTATACACTCATAACGACGTGTATATAAAAGTACGGTACGATAAAGCATTGTTTTAACTTTTAAAATCGATATGCAAAGTAATTATAACTTCAAAGAACAGTGTAGGTGTGTTTGGTAAACAATCGTGATTGGCAGAAATTAGTTTTTTTTTTTCGTTTTTTTTTTTTCACCGCGCAACGATAGCTCAAAGCTTTGCATAATTAATCGAAAAATCTAAATAACAAAGTTATACGTACATTCACAACTCGTACGGCGTGGAAAATTAATAATAATACTTTAAACGTCCGGAGGTGGGGCGTTTTTTTTTTTTTACATTTTATATTAAAATATACCGACTTATTAGCATTACGTATAAAAACAAAAAAAAAAAAGGAATACCTTACGCGGCGGAAACCGCGCGTTCGAAAGTCCGTTGCGTTCGGGACCGCGTTACAGGTACGCGTCGTCGCGATAATTACGAGATGACCGATGCGTTCGCGATGAAAATATAGACGTTTAAACGGGAGTTTCCCGAGTGCGTCCCGAAATGACCCTTTTTTTAATGTTTCTAGTGCGTCCCAAGAAAAAAAGGTCATATTTTTTACATAGCCCGAATGCGTCCAGTTCATTTAGAATTACCCAGGGTGCACCACGAGGAGGTGAACTGGCTTACACCCCAATTTTTATTTCCTTACCGTGTTGACTTGACGTGTTTTCGGGCAATGACATTTTGAAAATTTGCAAATTGACAATTTGTATTATATAATATTACACGGCACTACGCTTCGCACACAATTTCACTATAGCACTTATTGACCATAACTGAGTAAGTTTACTAAAGTTTACATAAGTTTACTGAGTAAGTACTATAGTAATAGTTAATTTATTATAATAATAAATTTTGGTCAATACGGCACGTGGTTCTATCACATACGAACGAAATATTTTTGTGCTGGCTCTAGAAGGCGAGACACGGTGTTTAATAAAATATATTGAATGCGAATTGAAATTATAAATTTAAAAATTTAGTTCAAAATCGAGCAGAATTTCAAAAAGAAAATTAAATAGTATAGATCATAATAAAACCAATAGATTCCACATACGTATTATCGCTTTGAATCTCAAAAATATTTCCGTGTACGGTCAAAGACGTGCGAGGACAAGCTAGAAAATACATAAAAGAAAATAAGAGGAGGACCTCGGGCAATTATTGCGCGCGCGTTATGTCTCTACGTGCGAGCGGTCTGATCGATTGACCGAAACGTACACTTATATTACTCGCCGAGCGACGCGTGACAGCCGTGATTCTCATCGCGAACGTCCGACGACGACGGTCTCGCAATCGATAGGCAAATCGGCTACGTCGTGGTGTGCGAGGCGCAAATATTCGCCTAGATTAATATTTATTGATCTTTCGTCTTGTCTGAGATATATACCAACGAGTTGTCTGAATTTTTACTTCAAATAGATATTCCACTTTTTGTCTAGATGGATTTTCATTCTGTTTTGGTGTTAAAAAATATAACCCAAATGCTATAGATGCTATAAAAGTATGTTTTATATGATCGGTGAACGAAATAATTTTCAATATAATATATCATGTTCATATGATCGTTCGTATTTTATGTTGATAAAAGACGGACTTGATTTGTTTATCTCATTAGACGAATGGGTAAAATCGATCGTTGTTATCCGGATAATTATTTGATCATCCCAACACCTGTTAGTAATAATATTGTTTTCCCCAAAGAACAATAAGTGCCCCAAATAATAACGACGACATGCGCTTTGAGAAAAAAATATATTTTTTCTCCGTTAAATTCTAGAGAATTCGTATCCGATCGTCTCGTCGTCCGAACTGTTTTCGTACCGTTTCGATTTCACGCTTATCAATCGCGTCACGTCCACTCGACCGCATGGTTGTGAAATACGACGTATTCTATAATGTCGCGACGACACGAAATCGGCTCGTTAAATGGAAAACATTTTTTCATCGAATAGAAACGTTTTCAAATCATAAAAGCGTTACGGTCCCCTAAATGATGGCCGTATGAAAAACGATTGGTCGGATAAAAAAAAACCCCCTCGTTGAATTCAAGACAGATAATAATATTATTAATCGTCATCGTCGAAATCCCCCGCGTTGACATCATTATTATCGTTATAATATTCGTATCGTCGTCGTCGTGTGGGCGACTCCGTCAGAGTTCCGTGTCGCCAGGACGAATCCTTCGCGGACACCGGCTAAATAATCGGCGTGCAAATGTGTCGTAGTGCCGCGGCCGTCGCAGTGCACTTGCGTGCCGTTCGAATAGACTTTTTTCGATCGTTCGGCTGGCAGTCGCGTGCGCTCGTGCCGCGTTCAAAATATTATAACGTCGACCGAAAGATTTGTTTTTCTTCGACTTTTCGGAACGTCGCGCGTTCCGTCGAGAATCACGGCGGCGACGCGAGAATAATCGTATTCCGTATTCGGTCGTTGATTCTCATATAACACCGAGAATAATATTCTCGACGCGTTCGGTTCGACGAACTCGGTAACTTTTGCCCGTCCGTTATAAATAATAATGTTTTACAATACTCTCGGCGGAATCGTTCTTTTAATTAACGCGATACGGTAATGTAAACGGGACGTTATACACATGCGCGCCCGGGTACGGTTTGGCGCACAAATCGTCGCTCAGTGATAATTAGGGATGAGAAGTTATAGGATTTGCATATTTTTGTCTGTATCTTCTATTTATAGCTAGAAGTGAGCTAAAAATCTCTTCTATAACCTAATGAATTGAAATTTTGCATATTTTTGCATAATATATTGGTAGTTTTCTTAAAAGTTGCATATTCGTGTTGTTTTTTATGTGCATAAAAATGCATATTTAGTAAAATTATGTGGATTTTAATACAATTGACATGAAAAATATATTACTTTATGGAATTTTATAATATGTTTGTAGTCAATAATCAATAAAATAAAAATGCAGATGGCAAATTGTAGAATTGTCAATGTAAAATATAATATGTAAAATAATTATTAAATATATTACAAAACTTATAAAATTGTATTTTTATAATTTTAGATTAAATCACCTGACTATCAATATAATATAATCAATACACCTACCAATCATTTATCATCTCATATTTATAACTAGTATTAATTTTTTTTTACCACTCAGTTAAAAATTATTTATATTTTAATAGAAAAAATTGCATATTATAATATATTTTTTGCATATTTTCAAATTTTTGATGCATATATCATACTTTTTCCTTGCATATTTGCATGCATATTTTGTCTATTTTAGCTCCTATAACTTCTCATCCCTAGTGATAATTAATAATATATTGTGATCACACCTATTTGCGCATAAGCGCGTTCGAAATCCGCCCGCGATAGAAGTATAATAATATTATCGTTCTGCCGTTTCAGAGATACGCGAGTATCGTGTGCGTTTCGTCGAGCGGGTCTCTGTGTGTGAAACGCGTTTTGAAGCGCATTTTTCAAAACGATAAAAATACGCTTTCGAATACGGAATCGCCCGCCGTATCGAGCACACGTCTCGCACTCGAAAAAATAAATAAAACTGTTGTTTCCTGACACGAAGTAGTTTTTTCTCTCTCGAAATCCTGACCGTTTAAAAAATAGAAAAAATCGCGTGCTTAGAATCGTTTTGGAACACGTCATATTATTAATAATAATAACAGTGCGCGATTAATTCGCCGAGTTTTATTAGGTCAACATAATATAAGGACTAACGATATTATGTTCGCGCAGGATATTTACACGCGAATCGACCTACATTCGCATATATTTTAGATGCGAGCATGACATCCTGCCGATCGCATAGAATCCAATGCTTACTGCGTTACGCAGAACGAAATATTCATCTCTTGCGAAATAATTGATATTTAATTAAATCGTATACTACGAGAGTGTTGACATTTTATAATCAACAAAACTATTATAAATACAGAGTCTACGGACGTAGGAATCGCTTTGATTGTAAAACTAAAACAATAAGTGTTTATTTGTAATAAGTCAAACGATTATAATATTATATTATGTATAGAGCGAGGTCAAGTATAAACATAGGCTCGAAGACTTATTTTTTAAATTTCAAAAGCGGATCTTTCTGAAAAACCTTCTGATTTTCGAGTGCCTAATAAGACGTAGACGCGATTGATTTTTTCGAAAGCTAACGATATAATTTTTTTTTAATGCTTTGTGTTCACTGCGGTATGGTCGAATATTAAACAAATCATTTACCAAACTTGAAAAAATAAACGTTCATGCTTTCGATAGCATCATCATACGATTATCAGTAATATTCTTAAACGTTTAATGTTTTAATAAAATATGTTCTAGTCAGAAATGTGTCTATCGAACGAGTGAAAATTATAATATTTGTATTTTTCTAAGAGTTTCTGTATGCATTTTCTTTTTATACTCATACTGCACTAGATGAATATTATATAACGACGTAATCTAAATCATTGACGTTCTATTGTAACGACTTGGTTGGGAAATAAACTTTCGTTTTTTAACAAACCGGCCGTACCTGCAATATCCGTTGTCTTTAGTTACTTTTTTAACGATCGACACAAAGCTCGCGCCTGCTCGAAATCAAAACAAATCCGTAAGAACTTCGATGAAAATCAAATCGACTGAAAACTATAAAACGTATACGGCGCGCTTATTTCAACCGCATAACGTCGTCGTCGTGACGAACGGCAATGAGAGTTCGAGGAACATCATTATTATTATGTTTTTAGCACATTCTGCGAACAGGCGTTAATATAATATTTTAATCACGCGGTGTTTCGCGAAAACGCGGCGCGCGTACAGACGTGTCATATTTACCGTGCGAAGACATTGTATTAAAATGTGTTTTCGGTCGACGGCTAAAAGTGACGAATAAATTTTAAGTTGTTTATATAATACTAGCTGAACAACCCGGCTTCGCCCGTGTGCAGTATAACTTTTTATTTTATCAGTTTTTTTAATTTTTACCCCTTTTACCCCTTTTAACCCCCTTAGGGGTCGAATTTTGAAAATCGGGCGTCGTGACGACACTCAAAAAGGTATTTGGAACAACTCTGTGAAAAAAAAATTGGAAAAAAGTTAAATAGCGTCGTTACAAAATGGGAACATAAAAAAGGCCTGTTCATTTTGTTCAGCTTGCGTGATGGTTACAACGACGTATCGTACACACTTTTTTGATGGTCATTTAATTTGGGAACATTTAAATTCACAAATGTTTTGCAATTCATTGATATCATACTGTTGTTCTCGTCGCAATTCTCGATCGAACAAATCATGCATTGGACGATCGGCCTATATATTCTGTCGTTTTTGTCGTGGCATTGTTTACACCAAAATCCATATAATTGAAATTGAATAAAAAACAAACTCATTTAATCTCAAACTGATTAATAGAAAATGTCATAGACGCACGTGCCACGGAAACAAATAATAAAACATAACCACATAGAGTTTATATACGTAATATATCTCCATGGCAAAACAATAACAATGTGTGATTAATATTTTGCACTTTTCCGGCCATAACGCCGGAACCACTTATCGCACAGCGTACAAACTTCACAGAGACCATCTACATATCAATCCTAATATGCCCTGAAATTTTTATCGAAATCGGTTCGGTGGATCTTGAGCTATAAAATTTATTCAAATGTACATCGATTTTTATATATATATAGATAATTGTCCGAGAAAGTTTGTTATTGTTTTTTCGTTTTTTTTTTTTTTCATCGTTTTATATTATATCCGTGCTTCTTCGTATAGTCATAACACGGACGCGACGGCCATTAGGGGCTGTAATCAAACTGTTATTATTAAGTTGTCTCGAATGGAAAATTACGTCCTTCCGACAGTCCGGTCCGGTCCGGAAAACACATTGTTATCGTCCGCGTAATTAGCCATCGGCCGCCGACAAACTTACACGACTTGGCGCGCGCGCCTCGCGGTTAAACCAATTAGGCGGCACACCATTATTAAAACAGGTGTTGCGATTTTACGTCCGAGTGATATTTTTCTCTTCTTTCGGGTTTTGCGTTTTATTATGTGTTATTCGTGGATGAAAAATCGCACACGACCCGGACGGTTTTTCTTTTGTCCGCCAACGCAAAAGTTTCGTCTAAACAATCAAGGCTTTCGAACAACGAGTTATATTCCACCGAGAATATTTATAATTATTATTATCGGGGTCGTGAGTTAAATATAATTGATTTTTGCATAATATTGTTTTCGATTTAATTGAAAAACACCAATGTTTTCGGTCGAAATCCGTCCCGCGCGATCATTCCCGGCACACAAGTACACGGGTGTGTTTTGTTTTACATTATTTTGAATATTTATGCATAATTTCAAGTTGGCTCGTGTACGCTGTTTTCCCCCTCCTTATTATACGCTTACGTTTTAAAAGCGTATAATATCACGTAATGTTTATTTCAATGCAGAGCAAGAAAAAAGTCACTTTTAAACACTGCGCGTATAACGTATTCCCTGCCAACCTGGAATCGTCATTAGTTTACTGCCTACTATTTTCCAATAAATCGATTTTGTCGGTTCTCTTTTAAACGTTATGATAATCGACGGCCTCGGCTAAAGATAAGTTATTATACAGTGTGATCGAGAAGTCGCGCACATCAAAATGAATGTGTTTGTTAATTTAACGTGTTTAACGTTAAATTTTGCATTTAACGTGTTTTATAATTGTATATACTCAAAATAGCTGCCTTGTTCATTAATGCATGCACGAACCCGTTTTACCACGTTTGTGGCCACTTTGTGCAATACACTTATTACATCGATTAAGTGTTGTTATGACGTTACTCTTCAGTTCATCCAATGTTTGCGGTCTATTTTTATAAACCCTTCCTTTAAGATAACCCCAAAGGAAGAAATCTGGAGGTGATAAGTCGGGAGAACTGGGCCGGGGGGCCATAATCCTTTGGATATGATACGCTCGCCAAAAAACTCGCGTAAAAAATTCAATGTTTCATTGGACGTATGACATGTGCAAAGGGGTTTCGTGAAGGACATGTGGATTTTCGGTGGACCAAACTCTAGAGTTTCGACTATTCACATGTCCACTCAGATGAAACCATGCCTCGTCACTGAAAAAAACACGGTCAAGTTGTCCAATTCCATTGTTGTCGACAAATGAACGAAACCATCTACAGTACACAAGGCGCTTTTCTTTATCAGGTTATGAACACTACAAACATGATAATATGCACGAAATTAATCTCGTTATGGTCGAATTGTTAGGTACTGCTACATTCGGATATTTCACTCGAAATTCATCAATAACACAAGCATAAGAACGGCTAGCAAAATACTGTTCAACAATAAACACACGTTGCTCTTGGGAAAACGACATGTTCACAGAGTAATAATCAAAGCACTACTATAAAAGCGTCGTATCACCGATACATATTATAAAAATGACGTCTAGATTAAAAGTCGAGAACACCCGTAGTGTTATTTTGAAATAATCGATATAAATAATTTATCACAACTACTATTTTAGAGACACTTTTATTTTGGTGTGCGCGACTTTTCGATCGCACTATAATATTGACGATTGTCCGTATAGTGTTTGTACGACGATAATAAACGGTATACGATGATGCACGCGACGTTTGAAAAATAAAAAACAAGCCGGTCAATAATACTCGAACTATACGTCTTATCACGCGAGAAATACGTCGTTTGCGGCACCAACGGCAAAGTCCGCGTAGTTTGCGTACGATATAGACATTGTACGCGGAATTAGATAATAATCAAAGCCTGTGAAAATGTTAAAATACGATGACGTGAATGTTGGTGTTCAATTGTCCGCCGGCGCGCATTGCTTTCGACGTTTTCCCGAAAGATTTTTCAGATTACTGCTCCGTCGGGTGTCGGCGCGGCGGCGTGTTCTCGCGTCGACGGGCAAACGAAAAAACGCACGCGTGTCCGCAACGTACACTCGGGAAAAACGCGTGTTCGGGTATTAGAAATCGAGTATAGTTTGCGAAAAATTTAAATTCAGCCCGCCACTTGCCCCCCGCCACTTTCCCCCTCCCCCCCACTTGATTCGCGGTAGATGTTTCAGACAAGCCAATAGTTAATTTTCAAATACCTTTTGATCCCGAATTATTCGAGCTTATCAAAGTTCAAGCAGAATATCGCACGCTCGGAATAATAAACATAAATACTTTAGTTGAAAACTAAAATCTTTTTTGCGTGCTTGACGTAACGGGATTTTATAACTACTTACTGTACTTACTATAATATACATATGCGCGTTATGATGGGGGGGGGGAGGCGAAAGAGGGGGTGAATATTCCTTGATGAAAGTTTAAGAGAACAATTGTCCCGTTGATTTTTTTTTTTGCATGTCGAGAAAATAAAAACGAATATCATCGAAAAGGCGATTATTATTGTTTTTAATTTGTCGGAGTGGTCAAATTTATTCAGAAAAACGCAATGTTATGACTCATAAGTTATGAGTCATAACACTAAAGCGCGGATTTCAAAATGCAATACGAAAACGACTCGATTAAAAATAAATTCGTGTACAAATTAAATATGCCATAGTAACAAAAACAAAATTCCAAATTATTATAATATTGCGATTTTTCATTTATAATTCCATTCGGTTAGACGCGAAAGAAAGACAGTGGACAATTACGTATATTCGGAGATTCGAACGAGCCAAAAATAAAACTTATTGCGAGCGTTATTTACTTCAGAAAACGCCCGGAGTTACTATATTATAATATTACCTTATTTCGTCTTGACGGGACGTGTTTTTTATGATATAAAACACAGTTTTTCCGTTAAAAAAACGCTCATCGCCCGTGTTATTAGATAGATGATATTATTATTATAATCGAAGTAAATAATTATAAATAATTATCGTATGAAAAACGCATAATAAATTACGTTACGCGCGGTCCAATCGCGCAAATCGTATTTATCCATCTCGTTTGACGAGAGGGGACGTATTTCTTTTGATTTCCGCGTCCGTGTTTGTAATTTATGTAAACACTCGACTAAATATTACGGGTTGCATCAACTTACTGTCCTACTGCTATTTCCATATACTGCCGACTCGAACTATACGAATCGGAAAAGTAACTATTTTATTTTAAATTGCATTTCTCGAGAAATATGATTATCTGTAAAGTCTGGTACTTTGCGTACTTTGAAACAATATTTACCACCGGTGCACGTCAAAAGGGGGCGAAAACGTTCGGGCCTCTGCTCGTTCTGAGCCCGTGTGTTCGACATTGACGTTCACATCGAGGTGGAAAAACGATCCATAAATAGAACGCGATGAAACACGTAGTTATAACTCCTATTTCACCTCGCTTCGTGACAACAAAAGCTTTTGATTTTTTTTGTTTTTTCTTTCTTCGTGTCCGCGGGTATTTTCGCCGATGCAGAACAAAACGTGGAGAAAAACAATTTTAGCCATGGAACTACATAATATTATATAAAAAAAACCATAATAGAACTCGTTTCACTCCGACGACGTTCTTAAAAATCGATAAGGGCTGCTTGGGAGAGTAAGACGAATTCAATAAAACAATTTTAAATTGCCAATATTCATGGGTTGCGAAAAATACGTATATCTCTCGCGCGCGAGTCTTAAAGTCATGACGGTGGCGTTTATTAGGAACGTCGTCGCTGAGGAAAATAGTATTTGACTTCTGTAAATCGAAAACTACATCTCATTATGAAAACGTAAGTCGTTTCGGTCAATGGCGTTCGTCTTAGTACAGAAGTCTCAGAGTCGGAAAAAAGCCGAAAGATTCGTCGGAAAGAGCTGTACACTTGGTTTAGGCGTGTGTCGCCGCGTATGGAAAACAAAAAAAAGAAAGTACACAAATATTATATTATGCACTGTGATTTTCGAAACGAGCGGGAAAAAAAGCAAGTACACACTGAAAAAAATCAAATGAAAGGCAAACACGTATCGTGTAGTTCGATACGAATTGTTTATATTATATTTTACCTAGCAAGCGTTATATTTATTACCAAAGCCGTTTTACACATTCGAGTTCGATGTTTTCAACGTTATCTCGAGAAGAGACTCGAACCGAAAGCCTTGCCGAATCGATTTCCAAGAATTTCACATACCACTACCTAGAAAATTGAACTGCAACGCGTTTTAGAAATATTAAAATCCAGCGATTGAAATCAATCGATTTAATTACTATCGTATGTGATTTATTATTTCAATAAAATCAGTTAATTATTATTGAAAAACCGGAAAATTTTACGACTCATTTACCATAGGTCTAGTGTAAAATGTCGACAAAGGGTTAGTAACGAAAAACTAAAAAAATAAAAATGTGATATTAATTTGAAAACGTTTGTTTCGATCGAACGCGGAGAGCAAAATACGTATACGAAAACAAAAAGCCTAACATCTACCAAAACGATTCGTTGACGGACGTGTAAAGAGCACGACGACCGGGTAAAACCGATCGGAAACGATCGACAATGTAGTATTCAGCTCACACGCCTTCGTTTTGTTATTCGTCGTCGCGGTAGGATAGATTGTCAGGGGATCGAAACCTTCTCTTCCCCCCGTCCAGTCGACCGCGAAATATTTTCGAAATTTCAACTTAGGGGACGCAGTTCTCTATTACGTAACGCTTTTTTTTTTTCGCAAAAGATTTCCCAAAACTCTTCACCCCCGTCGTCCGAATACTTTTACTGCGGTTGTTCCGGAAGGCAGGGGACTAAAATGTCATACTCGAATAGATTTCGGCCCGTCCCACCGTCGCGTCGTTGATTACAAAACGACAAACCGTAAACGCGCGAAACGTCTTCGGGCCGCGTGTAATGTTGCGTCGACGACGACGCGAGATACACGTGTACCTATAAGGGTGGTCCTGATTTTTCGTTTTTGATTTTTTCAGTTTACCTCCCCCCCTCCACAGGTTCGATTACTTAAAAAGACCATAGGAAAAACATTTTCAGGCGAATCAATTAACCAAAAGCTCTAAAGTTACAAAAAAATAGAAAATACTGTACACGTGTACGCGTTAAACTATCGGCTGGCGATCGAATTGATAAACAGTGACGCGCGACGACGAAACGGCTACGCGGAATAGTTTTGGAAATAAAAAACGCGATCCCTTTCGGATGGGAAAAACGAAAAACGTGATATATCTCTATCGACGACGACGCCAGTATAGACCGGCGACCGACGAAAATAAATATTTGAAAAATGAAAATATTTACCCGTCGCGTTGTCGTCGCTTTTGATAAATTCCATATTCTAACGCAATGGTAATGCATAAAATATTATTTTGATAGACGCGAATCCGCTAGCCAATTTCAACAGAATTCTAAGAGTGCGCATCATACGCGTACGCACGTATTACCACTACTCGTATGAATATTTTGATTTTAACGTTTACTTTTCGTTCAATAATTATACTGAATACTGAAAATCCGTGTTAGGTTATCATAGCAGAATTGATATTTCGTTCAATGATAATATTAGTTGAGATACGACCACAAATCGATTGTAAAAACTATAGTGTTTGTTACGTACATTTTGTCGTGAACGTTAAATTCAGTCTGGTCAATTCATTTTTTTTTCGTTCTCAATACCAAATAATAATAATGCAGTTTGTGTGCAAGGTTGAATATTTAACTATAATTATTAATTACTGTCTCGCCAATATGTTAAATGCAACAATAATTGAATCGTATCTCTAGTAAAATAAATAAATAATTACTGTTCCGTTATATTTATTCAATATCTAGTTGTAATGAATTCAAATAACATTATGGAAATGTAAACCTAACGATAATTAAATATAACTTTGTAGACGTCGCATTATTTTTTTGTTTCCGATACATTCTGATACAATTTTTAAGTATTGCCAAACCGAGTTTAGTAGTACACTCAGGTACGAACCGAAGGAGGGTCATGAGGGGGTGTCACACCCCCCACTCGGCAATATTTGATTTTCAGTCGGCAAAATCGAATTTATTTTCACCTGATTAAACCTTTTTTTTTTAAGACGAGGAAAGGAAAATTAAATACATTGTTAATATTGATTTGACTCAATATTTTCGTAATGGGTTATGGAGCGGATTCGCAAAAGTATAGCGAGACTGCGAGAATCGGCAGTCGGCATAAGATAAATAAAACAAAAATTTTGAATTTCAATTTCTAGTCGGCAATTTTGAAGATTACACCCCCCATGATTTTTTTTTGTGATCGTCCCTGAGTACACTAATGGCAAACGATAATGTTTTAGTAACAATAATTTACGGATAATCAGAATTGATTTGTATTTTTAATTTTCAAAATAACTGCTGTGATTACCATATTTCGATTACTAGAACAAACTCTCTTTTTCTTTTTTTTTCAGCGATATACTTCTCGTTGACGAATCGATAGAATATTTAACGCGTACGTCGTCATCGTCGTCGCAGATGTGATTTATTATTGCCGACGTCGTCGCGCGCCGCCGTGAATTATTTGCGTGTCGGATAATACCTGTTAAATAGTCTCTCTTGGGTACATAAATCGAAAACTTCCAACTACACCGAATCCAGTGTATCGTATTCTCGAAACAATTAGTTACTTCGGTTTCGCGCGAGAAACACGTGCGCGCGCACGTGCAAAATAATCTCCGAGATCAATACTATAGATTGCACTCGCAATTTACGTCGTCGTCTTACTTCGGAAATCCGTGATAAGTTTTAAACGCGTGAAAACGCCGACTCGCGCTTCGTTCTTTCGAAAGTTCCGATTTGAAATTGGAAATTAATTAAAATTTACCTAGTTTTATGATTCTGACCGCGCCGCCGCGCCGCCGCCGCCGCCCGGCCAATTGGTTTTTCATTCACATATTATTATTATTATTATTATTACGTTCGCGAGTGTCGATCGTTCCGTTTCCGAGGCAATAGAAATGCAGCCTCCCGTCGATCGTCCATCTAGAAAAACGCAAACAACTACAACTGTGAGGCAATATTATAAAGCAAACAACACGCTCGTTTCCGAGAAAATCTCGACCGTTATTAGGTTAAATATACTTCGTTCGGAATCGTTTTTTTTTTCTTCTTTCAAATATGCGATGTTTGTCACGTTCAAATTTAAGATAATAATACGCCATGATCCTGAGTCAAGACTGGTAAAATTGAAGCGAGTGTTGAATATACTCGTGAAAATCCTTTGTGCGCTTTTTTCCTTTTTTTTTTTTTTTCAAATCAGACACTTTATAAAATATAAAATTTCATAACCGTTGTATGCCGTTGTAACATTCAAAATATTATTTAATATTACTTTACTTTTACTACTGCTGAAATTATTGTTTGAATGACAATCGCTTTCCGCTCACCACATAATATTATTATGATATAATCTCAAAGACAATTCTTATTTTCGATATTATCTTTCGTTTAAACACTATACTATTAATTGTTTCGGTTGTACAGATGTTGACATATTTTTAATCGAACGATACCTATTTTTTTGTAAATATTTTCACATTTATTTCAAATATCAGACGTATATTTTGTAGTTCGCGGGCTGAATAGCTGCGAAACGAACGCCGCCGGTTGTTGATACACTTCATTAAATTCAAACTGCGCGCGTCGAGAAATATGGAAATTTCGAAAAACGATCGCAGCAAAATTAGAACGACAAATTTACTACGCGCTGACGGCTGCCGCGGCGTATCGCTTTAAACGGTGTTCGAGAACCCGCGGTCGATCGTCACGCGAGAATAATGCGAATATTCAATACACACGATATGCATAGATTTTATTGCAATAATGCAATTGCTTATTGCATTTCAGCGCGCTGTTAATAACGAGAGGAGAAGAAAAAATAAAAAAATAAAAAACCCATAGAATACGTACAATGCGTCGCCGTCGTGCGCTCGGAGCGGTGAATTGCTCGCCGGTTTATGGAATCGAGAAGTGCAGTTGTATCGTTTTTTTTTCTTCTTCTTCTTCTTCTTCTTCCTCGTACCGTATTATTATATCGAATCAGACTATAACGGTGTGTAGACACAACCGTCGTCGTCAATCGAGTCGCCGAGAAGTTTGAAAATAAAATGACATCTCAGAGAGAGATATGATACGAGTTTTCACCGAACGTTATTTTTCCTACCGGTTTTCCTACATATTATTATTACTTACGCGTTACAAAATGTGTAAAACGATTTTATAACCGCTCGATGATACGCGTCGAAATCGTATGCAAATAAATGCAAAATATATATATATTATTTTCCACTCGTATCTATTTTCCATATTCGATTCGAAACAGATTTCTCGTTTCGATTCGTCTCGGCGCGCGACGACGCTCGCAGTCTTTCTGTTTCTCGGTTTTTATTTTATCTTAAATACAAACGTCTCCTGTCACGGTGTCTGTTGTTATCCGATTCCTCCGAAACGGTTCGACCGATTTTCATGAAAAAATTTTTCGCACATATTCGGTAGCGCTCTGAGAACAGGACTATTTTTCAAACCCCTAGAGGCGTCAAGGGCGGCCCACCGCAAATATTTTTAAAAATTTAACGTTTTTTACGTATACCTACCTATATTTAATGTAACCATAGTAACCGTTAAAATTGTTTGTACGTTTTTCATTTTCAATGTCAAAAATATTTACGAGTTTCGTATACTTTTCATGTTAGCATACTTACAATAAGTTATAGTTATCTGAAATATGAAAATGAATCGCTGAATGTGTTGCTAAGCGCGAATCTCGAGAGCAGCCGAACCGATTTCGCTAATTGTTTTTTTATAATATTCCTTGGAGTACGAGGACGGTTCTTACGGAGAGAAAAATTGAAACAATTGCCTGAAAAAGTCAAAAAAAAAACTTTTCAAGAGCGTGGTCGTTGTTTGTTATCGAACTCTTCCGAAACGGCTCGACCGATATATATATATATGTATACCTATTCTGTAACCATAGTAACCGTTATCATTGTTTATACATTTATTTTGCGTAAAATAATAAAATAATATTATCAGTATCCTGTTTTTCGGCTGCATACGAATTGCGTCTCCGATATAAAAATTGCGATTTGTGACATACTAATTGCGTCCCGGGTTTTCGATACGACTATACGAATTGCGTCCCGGGTTTTCGATACGACTATTCTAATTGTGTCTCGATTATCTGACATCAGAATATACCTTTGACGGTATGTTTTATTCTGCTCATCCAAATATCTAAAAATTTTTTGATGTACTTAAAAACGTACAAAAAGACACTTACATAAAAATTCGTAGCAGTAGTCAAAGGAAGAAAATAAGACGTGAAATATGTGAAAAACAAGAATTTTTAAGAAATCAAATGATGAAATACGACTTTAACGAAATTACACGTTTTGATTATGTTAAAACTGTATCGTTCAAATTTTTACCGAGCCATAAATAATATTACAATAACATGTGATAACTATAACCTTATAACCTAACTTATATTTTTTGAAAATTTTATATTTAACGACAAAAACAATATTTTTGATGCACATAATAATTACGAAACGATAAAAAACAATATTTTTAACCTACCTTTAGCAATATAATATTTTATGTTGCTATTGACAGTCCTAAGTCTGTATTAAATGGGAAGGAAAATAATGTATTTATATTGGACGCAATTAGTATAGTTGTTAAATATTATCGGGACGCAATTAGTGTAGTTGTTAAATATTATCGGGACGCAATTCGTATGAAAAAGGGATCTTGGGACGCAATTCGTTTGCTGCGTGTTTTTCATTATCAAGTACTTCGATTTGTTATATTAACAGATGAAATTTAAAGGCAAAACAACGTTTGCGAGGACAGCTAGTATTTCTATAAAATGTACTGCTGCATTAGAGTAAAAATGTTAAATCGCTTAAGTCGAAGTGAAATAGTTTACGAAAAAAACTTTTAATAATAATAATAAGCGCTCGATGTTTACACGTGCGAAACAATGATTTCGTGCATTTAATTGTTTTCGCGTTTCTTCGACGCGCGCGTTCGTGTGTGTGTGTACACAGTGTACGCGCGATCGTCTGTGCTCGTTCGAGTTTGTTTGTTGTACAATGCGAGTCGACGTTTGATTTCAGTCACTTCTCACTTGACACACACCTACTTTGCGAACGGCGAAAATTGTTTTCCGTGCAACGTCCGTTGCACAGTCGTAATACAACGGTCTGGGCAACAAAAAAATAAATAAACAATTTAAAACGCACGCGACGTTTTGATCGGAAAAAAAAGAATGAGAGAAAAAAATTTTAATTCCATCATTGTTTGCATACTGTACTAACGTTAGCGCGGCGACGACGACGACGGGGCAAATATTTACCGGTCCAACTCTCGGCGTATATACCTAATGTGTGTTTAAATGCTTCGCGTGTGTCGACCAATAATTTCCCCAGTGTATAAAAACCGGAGCGTCATAAAATACATTGTTCTTTTTTCTTTTTTTCTTTTTTTTCCCCTAGTCTTTTCGCCCTAGTAGTACACTCTGACCGTTCGCTTTTACACAATATAATAGTCGTGTGTCGAACGCGTTTTTCCGCGTTCGCTCGACGTTTTCCAACGCGTTTCGTTTACCGAGAGTCTACAGTAGTACGTAGTATGCGCGTGTCGACGGGCTCGTCCGGTTTTCATCGACGATTGCGCAGAGGCGCACCCGGGGGGGGGTCTTTGGGGCTGAAAAAAATAATTTTCACATTAAATTACAGATTATTATAATATAGCATATCGTCACGAATCTAGTACTATAGACCGCGTCCGAAACACAACGGGACGGTCACGTTTGAATGGACTGACAAACTGGCATGACTGTATGTGATACAAATCGAAGAATCTGAAGTGTTAACAGTTGTTTCCGAAAAAAAGACCCGAAAAACTAAAATTTTAAATTGATTTATCATAATATTTAGTTATAATTATAATAATTAAAATTTTAAATATATATTATGTAATACAGTCGAACTTGGTTAAATCGAAAAAAGTCGAAAAGGGACAAGAGAAAAAGTTCGAGGTATCCAAGAATTCGAGTTATCCAAATTAAAAATGTTTGAAACAGTACAAAATATATTAATATTATGTATTTATTACATTTATGTTTAAATAAAGTAATGTAATAAAAAATGTTTACTATGTATTTATATAATATGAATTATATGTGTATATGCAATTTAAAAAAGTTATTTAACTACCCAATTTTAAAGGTTTGAATGGCCTGATTTTCGATATTAAATTCGAGATAACCAAGTTCGACTGTACGTGGTAATAATAATAGTAAAAAAAATTATTGCTTAAAAAAAAATGAGTTGTATTCGTTTACTTGTAAGGAAAATAGGAAAATGTTTAAGCCTCCTCCAAACAAAAATTCTGGTTGCGCGTGTGATACGTGAAATATCGAACCCTCTTGCGCAGAATAAAAAAGAAACGCCGCGGCGCGATGAAATCACAGTGTTTTTAATAATTTAATTTCCTCATGTCGTAGACTCGTCACGTTCTAAATTGTTAATTTGTCGTTAATTTATTATTATGATAAGTCTCAGTAGCTACTACCACTACTTTTCATTGTCAAACATGTCGAAAATCGAAATTCACGTTTTGTTAATTTTTTACGCGCGCGTTTCGCTACTCGCGGTCGGGGGTCGACTACTTACTTATTGAATAAGCGATTCTATTTTGAATGTCGTTTTTGCCGAGAACAACGCTGACGGTATTTATATTTATTTCTCGTTCTTTGTCATGTTTTTCTGTACAACTCAATCTGCGGATTTCCACCCGCGTCTGCGAGTATTTTCTGTGGGCGGTTTCGTGGAACAAACGAATTCCGAGCGACCAAACTCCGATCGATTTCCCCGACAACATTGAACAAACACACATTTTATTTATTTATTTATTTATTTATTTATTTATTGACATTTAATATCAAAACTGTTAATATAAACAATAATTATAATATATAGAGTCAATATACACAAACACCGACATTTATATTATATACTCAATACGTAAACGATACGGATTACGCAATCGAATAATAATAAACAATACGAAATAATCGCGTAGCGAATGGAAATAATTTATAATTAAAGTCCATCTGGATTCGGTCGTGTCGAAAAAATATAAAGGAGAAGGACGACTAATGACGGATTGGAAAACGAAAAAAAAAATGAATTATCTCTCGAAGAATATCGCTGGAGATATTTTGACTAACGAAACCGACACGTGATAAAGGATGGACGTTTATTAGAAATAGCAGCATATTATTATGAATTGAGAGTGGGTTTTTCAAAAAGTTTTCAATCAAAATGGCCTTCCTCAAATCAGTATTTCCGGATTTATCAAACTGTAGCGCTAAGGTAGGCTTGGTTTGTCTTGGCGTCGTTTTTCGCACGTAAACATGGAAAAAAAACTACGCGCTAGAGGAATTAAATCCGACGAATACCGTCAGCGTTGTCGGTAACTCTTTTGAATCGACGAAAAAACCGTGTCGTCGAGGTGATTTATCGAGAATCGTTTTGGGTTATGCACTTGGGAAATCTAGTGTCCGAAACGCGAGAGCAATAATATCCACTCGTGGGAGGGTGTGTATAGTTAGATGGAGATTTCGAATTACAAGCGGTAACGGACCAACAGCGTTTATTTTGGCCGGTAGATTTGAAAACCTAACATTACCGCCGCCGCCGGCGAAAATTCAATGCCGTAAAAAGAGTAAAAAAATTTGTAATTTTATTACGCAGCGATTTTTACCGCCGAGACTACCCGTCGATGCGATATCCAGTTGAGTTCGTAAAGCGTTCGTTAGTTCGTAGAGAGCTACACGTGGTCGTACCGGACGAATTGCACAGAATAAGTATACATTGTTCAATAATTGAATACATACATTACATACATTTTTTACATCCCTAGTTTTTAATAATTTTTATTTTTTATTTTACATAACAAGCTCAAGTACCTCAGTTGGTGGAGTTTTTCCAGGAATAATAGCTCCTCGCTTTGATGTGTATGATTCACCAGAATCGCGCGATATTTTTCTTTTATTTGCAGCCCATTCAAATGGATTAATAGAACGTTTACGCGTTTTATTTAGTCGTATTTTGTCACTTTGAGTAAGTTTGACGGTTAAAGACATTGTCACTAGTCACTACGCAAACAAAAAAAAACACTAACACGAAGTATGCGAGAGATATACTGGATTATTATGTTTATATAAATATAAAACGTTGATAGTAATAACCCGATTTCCGCGCGCAACAATCAGATAACTAGGTACCATATAAATAGATGATACAATTTGACACGTGTCCCGTTGTTCCACTACTTAAAACTTAACTTAATATTGCCTTTTAATCTATTTTTTTGTAATTTCAATGCGATAGTGAACATATACAATAAATTATACCCGTGCCCCATTATTCCACCGATAAACGCAATAATGCCGAGACTGGCGCTTGTCCCGTTGTTCGGCCGAGCGCTTCAATTATTGGACGTTTTTCGACGCGTAATTATTTCTCTAATCGCACGTCGAAATGAAAATTATTGGAAATGTGAAAACCGTATTATTTTCACTGCGCTCGTACGGCTCGTACATTATTGTTTCGATGGAAAACTACGTGAACGTCGCGCCGAGTGTGTATACTTATTACTTTTGCGCTAATCACTGATGTATGCGTTTCGAGTGGATCGATGATGATATTGTCGTCGTCTCGATGGAAATGAATAAACAAATAAACGATGCGTTTTTCTTCAGCTCGTTCTCGCGATCACGAGAAAAGTCGAGTGGAAAATGCCATTACGTCGATAAACGAACGCTATGTGTACGCTTTCGGGCGCGTGTCAACGAACTTTGGCCAAACAACTCGGCGCTTACAACTCTCCGGTGCATTTTATTCGGCCTAAACTCGATCTCCTACCCCCCCCCCCCCGAAGAGCGGCGGCACGCGCACGCGCGAAACAACCCGCAAACTTTGTATACGAAATGGTTAAAGTGACCTCAATTCCACGGTTTTACCTCCGCGTCTCGGCGGCAAACTTACAGGCCTACGTGACCGAGCGTTCGGCGCGAGGCGTTTTCCGATTTATATCATGTTCGTTTTGTGTATCACGTCGCCGACGAGGGTGCGATTTCCGAAAAGAATAACAATAATGTACTCGGTGGCGGCTCGTTTGCACGTCTGACTATAGTGTGTTAGTTGTCGACAAACTTTTGGTGGACAATATTGTGTTAAATAATATAAAACGCGGCGACAAAATATTCATCTGATCGGTTCAACAAAAAATCAAATTCTTGGTAGCAAACTTACACATTGTAGTCCAGTTTTTTTTCCGAACAGTTTTCATTTAACGACTGCCGAACAAATGACGAATAGTTGAGATTTTACGGCGCGCCAATATTTCACAAATATCATCACATACGTAATGTTCAGTCGCATAAACCAGAAAATTCGAGAGATTAAACAACAATTTTTTGAGTCGGTTATAATACGTATGTAATTTTACACGGCCGACGTTTCGGTCGGATTGTTGATAAATACCAAATACGCCAATCACTGTATTAAATAATATTAAAAATTGTATTTACAAATCAATCCAACTCACGTCACTTATAAAAATCAAGCTTGTCAATCATTCACTCGTCCTCTTACACTCGGGATCGTTTCTCCTAGAGTACAATGGGTACACACGTCGGTAACAAATTTAAAAAACCAAAATTCACCAACATCACTCCCTGTATCTCAACGTGTACCTCTCGATTCGAACTCGGAAAGCCGCAGAAATTACAAATAACAATTTCCAATCGAATTCCCAATAAACCGTCGAAACTATTGAACGTTTATTATTTGTAAACGCTCGATTATTTGCTCCATCGATACGTAATAATTATCACCGTTTAAATATTTCTATGAAAATCAACGATGCCACGATGAAATTATTAAAACTCTACGGACACTCGATTTCGTTTATTATGATGATTCATGATGGTCTTCTTCCGACCAGTCAATAATAAAATTGTCGTACAGCGAGACCGTTCGATAATAATAATTGCTACGAGTTTTCTCATACCGATGCGAACGCCGCGCGCCGCCGCTGCCCGAAAATCACGATGAAATTCCCGAACGAACTTTTCCGTTAATGGTCGAAAACATTTTGACGGAAATCGTTCGCGGATAACGCGGTTTCTCCCGGTTCGTTATTTGTTTTGTTTTTTTTTTGAATTTTTAGAAAGTTTTTTTTTACGAACAAGGAGGAGAGGGTGACTCGTGAATCGTATTATATAGAGTTCAAATATGATCGTACACTTTTCATGCTTCCGGTAGACCGCACACGATTTAATTGGATAGCGTCGCGTATTCTCCGTTTGATTTGTTTTTTTTATTTCCGTATAGCTTCTTTTTTCGAACTTATTAATAATTTCGCATTTTATATGAGAAACTATGGGAGCGTGGCCATACTCTGAAAATATCGCAAGCGTGCCCGAGCTTTTCGTGTTTAGTGATTCGTAAACAAACCATTATATAGACTTAATTTAAATAAATATAATCTATATATATATATAAAAATGGAGCCAAAAATGTATAACAATTCATCCATTGAGCCAACGGCTGGGCCGATTTGGCTCAAATTTTTTGTTGAATTGTTCGTAATTGCCAGGAGAAGGTTTTTACGAAAACGTTTTTTTGGAAAATCCAATTAGGGGAGGTGCTCAAACGGGGATTTTGTGATGTGCTTTTGAAATTTTTGTTTATAAATGGTTGCTATTGGTTATAGGAAAAATTCAGCCCATTTATATGTACGTATACTGTAACCATAGTGACCATTATCTTTGTTTATAAATTTTTTTGCGAATCATTTTCAATTAAAATATATTATACATATATATACGTGTTTCATATACTTTTCACATATACATACTTACACAATAGGTTAGTAATTTTTCATAATACAAAATTTTAAATGGCAAAACAACGTTTGCAAGGACAGCTCTTTTTTAGTATGTACGCGCACAACTCGAAAAGTACTCGGTGGATTTTAGTACGGTTATCACTATAATGGATTGGCCAAGTCTCGGGGAAGGTTTAAAGCTATAGAACGTCTCAAAAATTCAACCCCTAAGGTGGTAAAAAGGGTAAAGTTAGAAAAAATCGCCTAGCCAGAACCGCTGGAACTTTGAGTATCGAATTTGGTCAATAGTTTGGTTTTATTTAGTAGAGAAGTCTTCAGAAATATGAATGTTAATCAATACTGTGCACGGGCAAAGCTGTGCGGGGACAGCTAGTATAAATATAATACTAGTGTGTGTATATTTTTATTATTCTATTAATGTAGGAAAGTATTTACGGTCTGCGTGGCGGATTTTTATTTTACTTTATTATACTATATTATTTTTTACTTTTATTCATACAGAACGGTTTTCCCGCGTGTGTGTGCATAAATCAGATAAAATCTATATTCGCAACAGTCGGAATAATATATTTTTCTCCGTTTCGCGAATCTCATATTGCGACGTTAGATGTCACATACGAATAAAATAAAAGAGGGGGGGGGGGAAAGTTGCAAAACGCCGTGACGATTTCGCGGATCGTTTTTGTTTTTTAGAGCAGAGTTTCCCAAAGGACAATCTCAAGGATTCCGCCAGATGTACGAGTATGTGATTATTTATAAAATTATTTTATATTATACTCGGATTATTTTATATTATTTAAAAAAAAAGTTCACCTAAATAATATATAGTCACTAGTGTAATGTCGTTATAAAGTATTTGTCGTACTTGGAATTGAAGAAAATAAAATCATAACACTCGCATATTATATAGTGCACCTATAGACGTTACGTTAACGACGTAAAAATGAACTAATTTCAGAGCGTTCTGAGTAAACTTTAGAGTACCGCGGCGGGGTCCGGTACAGGGACGGTCGAAAGAAACTTTCGGGACGGCGAGCGAGGAGAAAAACAAAACGCGCCGAAGCGTTCGTATAAAACCGACAGCGTTCTACGATCCGCGCGCCAAGGTCGACGGCACGACGGGACCGTGTACTTATAGTGAAACTAGACAAGTAGTCTGGTAATTAGAAAACCATGAGCGCGGGCACGATGTAACACGCGCCCGTCCGAGAAAGTCCTCTCCGGCGGCGCTAACCGACGTCGTTATATACGGAAAACGATAGTGCCGCGGGCGCGACCGTGTACGCCGAACAGGATACCGGAACACATGTTGCGCGACACGAGAGAGGAGTTTGCCAGCCGAAAAAACGCGGATGAGAGCGATCTATAATAATACAGCTGACAATTTAGAAAAGGCCATATTATGTCCATATAGAATGAAATTTTTCAGGAAACGTAAAAAACCGTTTTTAGAGATCAAAAGAATTTAGATGAAATGGCCTTTTCGAATGCATTCGGTATTTTTAGACTACCTATAGCGAATTGTTGGAGATACGCGGCGGTCTCGCAGGAAATATGCATTATTATTATTAGTTATAAACACATCTATCACATGAAACCGGTTTTAAAAATACGTGGAGAAATGGCCTTTTCGAAATGACCGATTCGATTATTCTAATATCACAACGAAAGCTGATTGGCGGCCAAAAAAACATCCTCGCCGGACAGAAACAATATAACCGGACTCGGCGCGCGCGAGACGTGATGAGCACCGTGCGAATGAGGACAGAGGGTTCTGCCGGAATTTATCGGCAGACACGCTCGCGATTCGTCCTATCTGCGTGAAAAGTTCTCGTTCCGTTTTAAACAATATTAACCGACCGCGTCGCAGGACGACGACGTCGCGTCGCCTCGGGAAAACAATGAGCCCCGGACCGAAAGTTCTGCCGTCGTACGTGTGTAATGATGTGACGATAAGGACGACGGAACGTTGCGAGACCGCAGACGGTCGGGCGGCGACATTTAAATGAATAAAACATTGCATAATTGAAAACGGCAGTTTAAACGCCGAGTATAGCGATAACAATTATAATAATATATAATAATAATAATAATAATTACGACCTGAGTAATCCGTTCGTATTGTGGGTTTCCGATTGCTTTTTTTCGCATAGCGTTTCGTCGAAATCGAACACGATCGAGCTTACCTAATACATAATATATATATTTTTTATTTCCGTTGAATACTTTCAATACGGGAATTCGATTTAAATGTTTTTTAAAAAAAAAAAAACCCCCTCCGAACAATATATACCAGCGGTTCCCAAACTGTGCACCGCGGTGCCCTAGGGGCACCGCGAGCACTTTCTAAGGGCACCGCGTTCTACGGCCCATGACAAATAGTTTAAAATGTATGTATGTTTTTTTTTTTTTTTTTAAGTTTAAAAATGCATTAATTTATAATTAAGTTAGTTGTGTACTTGGCTCAGAATGCTTAGATTGTATGAGGTTTAATAAAAATCAATAAAATTGGCTATCAATGAGTATTTTTTTTTTGTTCCGTCTTTCGTGTTATTCACAGAGAAGGGTACCCACGGTTAAATTTGGTCCAAAATAGTGCACCGCGGCTAAATTTGTTCCAAAAAAGGGCACCGCGGAAAAAAAAGTTTGGGAACCGCTGATATATTATACTATTAAATTCCGACGAACAAAGAACTTACATACCAACTCTAATCATCGTGTCGCCAGAGACGAAAGTAAAACTCTACCTACCTGTGCTATAGCGTACGAGGAGAGGATGTGATATTCGATTCGACACGTTTATTATAATATAAACGTTACGGTGTTTCGAAGGTCAATTATTATCTTTACAACGACGTCGTGCGTTAATCGTACATATTGTTATTATACCAATATTGAAAAATGTGTCACCGCGATAATGAGACGTTTCGTAAAAAACATGGCTTCCATAAAAACGGACAAAAAGTCATTGACGACACCTATTTGTTAGGATTGTTGTGAATTTTCGTCGGTATATCCTTCGGTCGGACGAATAAATGCGAATATATAGACTACATTCAAAAAAAATATTAAAATTGATAATTGAATTCGAAGCAAACCTGTAAATGGATATTTAATTTTTATTCCGACCCATTACACGGGTATCGCGTAAAACGAATTAATAAATGTTCATGGTTAAAAAAAGCTATCATTTACTATAGAAATAATATTAAAATTATATTTATACTTGCATAGAAAATGCCAACAGAATTTGTACTCGGACGATTATAATAAAATATATTATAATGTTATATTTTATCGTAAATTACTATCAATTTTAAAACGACGAAATTTAACGACTATAAAAAATGTCGGGTGGGGGGGTTTGAACCCCTAAACGGCTTTGGCGGTGGACGTGTATCGGTCGACGTGTTTGTCCGCGCCGCCGAAATAAAAGGATACTCTAAAACGATACGGTTTATCGAATTTCATAAAGACCATACGGTTGACGGATGAATGTCCTCTGGTTGTCGTTTCCAGATTGTTGGACCTCGGCCGAGCACATAATAATAATACGTAATAACGTATAGGAATTCCGTGAAATCGATGCGAACCCTCTATTCCTTTTCGCTCCGCGTCTAAACTCGTGAGATTGGCTACGGTTTTTTTTTGTTTACAAATAAAATATACATACGAATACGGACGTTTTTTTTATTATTATTTTTACGATCGCGGCGAGAGCTTATTTTTTAGACGGAGGGTCGTCCTCTCTTCGCCTCACCCCTGAGAATCCGCGGATCCTCGTCGACAAAAATAATATTATGTACGGTGTTACGGCGCGCGATTAAATGTTTACCCCGGACGCGTGTCGGGGGTGGGGGGGGGGGGGAAACGAAGACACGCGGACGCGAGAAAAAACTGCATTCTATTACTATACAAGTGTTGCGCGCGGTGTTGTTTATTAAAGAGAGTTTATATAAGTTAACGCCTGTTCGGAATTCCGCTGCCGCAGCAGAGGTATGCATAATATCTCTAAACGGTTTAACGGCCGACGCGTTTCCGAACGGTTCCCGGCGTAAAATATTTCAACGTTCGCGCCGTCGTCGTCGCGAGGGAACAAAAATGAAACTTTAAATGCCATTTGTTTGGTAAAAGGTCCCCAAAGGTTCGAGCTACGTGCCAAAACGTTCGGGCGTGCGTTTAAACTTTATCGCCGCTCCTTTCGCGGGTCATCCGCGACCGTGTGTTTGGACGTGTAAATATGGGCGGCGTACGAGTAACGCGCGGTCGAGTTTCGCAAAAATAATAACGTTTGCGCTCTTGCGAAAAACCATCGCGATAACGTTATCCTGTCGGCACACGGACCGACGACGACGGAGGATTTTCTTCGACGTGGCGGAGGGGTTTTAATTTTATATCTGAAAACGATCAACGGCCGCGCGCGCTCTCCGCCGTAATAACAAATCGTATTGGTCGTAATTATTATTAGGGTTGGGGGATCTGTATGCAATGAAAAACGATTAAATATGCATTTTTTAACCGGTCGTGTTGGTACACGTCATGTACGCTCACACAAATAGCATTTCGAGCGTCATTCGAATTAATCTGATACTATAAACGCCTTCGAATAACGTGTCTATAAATATTTACAAAAATAAATGATTGCGCTATTCGTCATTTCCTATCCTAGTTATTGTTGGACAAAGTCACTGCACTGACCGCGCGCAATAGTTTTTTCACCGCCGCCGCCGCAGTTAATTACACGTACACGTGTTTTTATTTTTCAATTTATCATGACTAATGAAATTAATTCGTGGTTAGAGGAGACCGAAGAAGCTCGTTTAGATGACTTTTAGTTTTTTATTAATTTCTACTACTTTATATGAAAAAAATTATTTTTTTAGAATAAAATTGTAGTTTTTTATAAATTATTAATTGTACATAAAAAGTATATATATAACTTTTTGGTAAAGGATAAATATATATACTAAATATATATATATTTCTAGGTATGGTTTGATTTTTAAGTTAATCGAGTAATTCATAATGCTATAAAAAGTAAAGGGTGGTCACAAGGTAGCGATCATGTTACGAACTATATGTGTACCAACGACGGGTTAAATATGCAAAAATATGAAAAAAAATAAAAATATATTTTGACGAATAATATCGTTTCGATTAGGCTTTGAAGTCGTTTTGTTTATACGCATTATAACGTATGCCATGACATATTTAGATAATTTAGTACCTAAAAGCGTTTTTTTTCGCGAGCGCAAGCAAAATAACATATGAAAATGTTAGTTTTCACTGTCAGTTTTTGGAATTTCAATGAAAATCCTTCGACAAATAATCTTTTATATAATTCCGACACCTTAAAATTGAACCGACCGAATTTTTGGAAATCTTTTACAACATTTGTTTTTGTTTATTGCACCCTATAGGTGTATTTATAGGGACTATAGAAGTCTACGAGTCCCTCGAAATTTTCAAATAACGATTAAATAAAAAAATATATTTTCAGTCTATTTATTTTATAAGCTATTTTTATTAAATAAGATTTTTACAAACATCGACTTTTAAATTTCAATTGTAGTAAAACATTGGTAAATATTATCAGGATTTAACGACATCGCGTTCGCGTGATATTTATATAATATATATCAATAGTATAAGGCGTGTAACATCGTGTCTTACCTTATGCTGTAACGTCAAATCCTATTTTCGTGCTTGTTGTATTTTTCCGGAAGTCCACAGAAGATTAGTATCTGGATTCGGTAAGTGTGTTAATTCATAATGGATTTGGTCGAAATCGATCAAATCAAACGGTGTAATTAATTTAAATTTCTAATGGAAAAAGAGTAAAAAAAAAATGTACTAAGAACTGAATTAATATAAACACTTGTGATAAACACTCGGAACAGTCGCTAGCGGTAGACTGACGCGCGTACTGAGCGGTTCCTGGGTAAATAGTCGAACTTTGTGCGCGCGCGCTACTCGACCGTCGTTGGCTGGATTTCGCAAACAGTTGACTAATGGGCGTGGTCTAAAAAAGCAACAAACTAAAAATCGTATCGAACGAATCGTTTTTTTTTTTTTTTGTCGATTTCATACAAAACGCGAAACCTCGTTTATTTTTAGAAAACTGTTATCTTTATCATTATTATATAACCATTGTAATTTTTTATTTTTGTTATTATTATTATAAGTTTATAACCATTAAGTCTAGAACAATAGCTATGCTTCGTAGTTCAATTATTACACCTGATATAGGTAGATAAAAATAATATCTGATCGATACCAAGGTAAAATATCAAACGATATGTGTATAAACCGTTATAATTACTCAATCTTAATGTCAACTATCTTCTTGAGATTCTAGTTTATTTCGAAGCTATATTATATGTGCGTGCCTTAAATGTACATCAATATAATATAATCAATCTCTTACCCCTTTAGAGGGTTGAATTTTGAAAAATGAGTCAATAGATTTTTCATTATTTTTACTACTACGTATGCTAAAAAAATCCGATCGAGAAATAATCTTTTTACATTTTTAACACATTTCACCCCCTTTTAACCCCCTTAGGGGTTGAATTTTGGAAAATATTTTCTCAAAGGGCCTGTTTAAGGGTCTGCTATTTAAAACGAAACTATTGACCAAATTTAATACTCAAAGCTCCAGTGGCTCCGGATTTTTTTCCATTTTTACCCCTTTTAACCCCCTCGGGGTTAATTTTCTTAATTTTTTTCCCCCGCAAGATCCTTCTCCTGGCAATAACGAACACAACGAAAAAATAATTAGCTAAATCGGTCCAGACGTTCACGCGTAATGAGGATACCTGGTAAATAGGGATTCATTTTTATTTATACGATCGATAATTATTATAATAGAATTAAATAGACCCGATAAATAGACCCATATTTCTAACGGAAAGCACAAAACATGACCGGTCTATTTCGATTTCTTTAATATTTCAATAGCTGCGCGTCGATATTATAATAAACGGTTCTCATAAACCTACTGTATTGTGGAATACTCGTTTCGTATATAATAAACGGGACGCGAAATAAATGACACGAGGCGTTTTCCGTATGCGACACAATAAGACGTCTGGTAGTTCCACGCCCCGGCGCGGTCTATACCGGGTCGTGCGAATATATATATTATAATAGTATGTACAACGACTCTGTCCCGGGAGAGAACGGTACGATTCGGCGCGATCGGTATAGATGTAATAATTGTGGCGGGTATTGTGTACGCGCAGACCAGATCCGCGATCTCTGGCGAGACACCGCAGAGCGTAATAGTCGCCTATGAATTATTATTAGGGTTAGGATATTTATGCACTAAAAAATGTATGAATATGTATGCACTTATGCACTAAAAATCAGTTAAATATGCATGAAAAATTTGAAAAATATGCATAAATTATGCGCAAATTACAGTGTTTTTCAGCATTTTGCATCGAAAACCGTCAAATATGCGCTTAAAAACAGAAAAAAACACAAATTATGCACTTTTTTAAAAAAAATGGTAAAATATGCAATTATATGCAAAATAAAATTTTGATATTTTGAATATAGATATCATGAAACATATTTCTGTATAAGAATGGATGCTATTGGACAACCTAAAAAAAATATGCAAAATCATAAACATCCTAACCCTAATTATTATGATATAAATTTTATGCGCGTGACGATTTTCGAAACTTTTCCTCGGCGAGTCGCTACGGTGATAAAGTGGCCGTGAGAAATCTCCCAAAAAAAAGGATCCGGCAATGTCGGTTTCGAACCATGAGAAAACGACGAAAGGTCCTTATTGATTTGTTTTCTTCGTGATCCTTTGTGATGATCCTCTGTGCAAAAAATAATTCATTCATTTGTATTCTGCAATTTCATTTTTATACTCTGCGCGTTTTTCATATACCCGACGATGAATTTTTACATTCGAAACCGATCGTACGTTAACATTTCGCACTTTTTTACAATAATACTCCGAGCCTGGGTATTTGGTTGTTTTGTTTTTTCATATTTTGCAAGACATTTTGTATGATATACGTACTTTGTCGTCGTCGATGCTAATCCGTTTTCCTTTGTACGGTCTTTGAAAAAATAATGCGAAACGTCAGACTTGCCGCGTTGGGAATGGTTTAAAAATAATGTCAACAGCACGCCGCCGAACGCGTTTAGTTTTCTACAAAACGTGTACCATTATAAATATTTCCGAACGGAGCCCCGACGGATCGCTCCCGCGGAGCACACTTCGAAACCCGCAGAGACCGCGATACTGCTATTGCCACGCCGCCGCCGTCGATCTATATACTCGAGTCGTGTCTAAAAAAATTTTTGAATCCCCGCACGCGCGACATGGACTGCATTCTATTCAACGGGATCCCTCGCGGCCAGGGGTCGCCCAGGTCGAGTGCGACAACATAATGAACGATAGATTTTCCGAGCACTCGTATTTATACGCAGCGGGTGTCCCGCGATGATTCAAATAATAATTATTGTTTAAATAATAATTTAGATAATTTCAATTATTATTATTCAAACGGAGGATTTTAATCACTCCCTTGGATTTCCAAAAACACTCGATACTATTTCTCGACGAAAATGCGCTCTGTAACGTAACAATTACTATCGAACGATAACGAACCATTGCACGAGACCTCATTTTACCAACCGTCAGTAGACTAGCTAAAAACCACAATAAAAATTCCACGATAAACTACACGACCACCGAATTCCACTAATAAACCGAACGAGCTCTATAACAATAATAGGATAGGCACCTGAAAACAGCACTCGTCGTCTAAATAGAGACCTATACTATATTATAGTGATAAAGTGTAGTGACACAACGGACGAGATAAAAAAACGAAAAAATAAATAAATCTCATAAATGTAAATTAAAAATTAAGTTAGGTAGCGGCGGTATTTTCTTGTAAAGTTGTGGTACATGCCGCGTCCAAGTCATCACGGAAGTCTGAACGGTTTAATGAGATAAAAATCAATCGCCACTCGTCGGCTCGATCGTCCCGAGCACGACGGAGAAGGAGTCAGGACCAATGCTGAAAACGTGGTAGCCCACCTATGCTGTACGTTCGATTAAGTGCCCGATGCACTCTAAAAATATTCCCAGTATTATAATACTGCAGTTATTCGTTCGATAAAACATTTCCCATTTGGATCTCGATCATCATAAATCGTTTTAATACGAGCGGTGTCATTTATACAGAGTCCCGAGAGTCGCGGCATCGTACTAAATTTAAGTGTTGTGGATGAATTTTTTCATTACTCGCCGCGCACTATACTCTAAAATAGTTGATCCTCGTGGGACGTCTCCTTTGTTACGCATTTGCCGTCGAACGGTTTCTTTCATTTTTTTTTTTTTAATCCGAGTATTTTTTTTTAAACGCACTTACGCACGACCGAAATCTGCGCAAACATTATAATTATTATCGTTGTCCCGAGTGCACGTGCAATATTGTGGCGCACACTTGCGCGTCCTTTATCCGTAAGATCCTTCCCGGGGGGGCGACGTAGTGATCCTTGGACGTTTTCGTTTTTTTGTCGTCATTCGAACACTAACGCCGCAGTCACGACTCGTGAACTTGTGAACTTCAAACTTGTAATTTGTAAAACGATACTACTAAATAATGTGGTTTCCTATGTCTTTGAATTATTTTTTCAATTTCAAACGATCGATTCGTTACGTTCGAATGTGCGCCATTCTCTCGAAATCTGTCTTCAGTTACGACCTTTGTAGTACCTGTGTGACACCGATTCGTCCCCGACCCTCTTAAACGAGCTTCAGATCGGCTTCCCCGCCGATCGCGCTATTCTCTGCGAAAAAGAGTTAGAAACGCACACACGTCTGACAAATGTACCCGGTCGGAACGTCGTCGTCGTTGGGTAAACAATGTGCTCGAAAATATTGCGGAGAGAAGTTTTCTTTTTTGCAGCTGTTTTTCTCGGACGATCGTCGCGCCGGTAAATGCTCGTAAAACACGTGTAAAAAAAAAACTAGAAACCTAACCAGCGGCTATATTATCTATGCTCACGCGAAGTCTGTGAAAAACGAGATCGGCGCGCGTCTTCTGTGTGTGTTACAAAAACACGAAAACTGCCTCGCAACGCACGCGATAAACGAGCAAAATAAAAGGGGCACGGAGAAATCTCATCGCTTCGAGACACTGCCGGGCGCAGAGAACACGGGTAGGTAAGCGCGCAACAATAGGCGTGTGCGAACGCGAATAGGAAAGATCTCTCCGATCGAATTTGTTTTCGGAATATTTTATGCAACGACACTTTTCGACAACAATCACTCCGAACGTGGGTGAATAAAAAAAGCAGACTGAAATCAACAACAATGCGCAACGTTTAACAATCATTTTTCGTTTACTCACAAGTATATGTATATAATATATATACGTATATATATATACGTATATTGATATATTCTTCAGCAAAATGTACATAAACAAAATACATAATAATAATAATAATAATAATAATATATTAAATAAAATAACAATAATTTGAACTTAATTAAATCTATTGCTTTATAATGATTATACACCTACGAGTAAAATGTTAAGTCAAAAGTTAAATAGGAATTTTTTTATTATCTTTTGTTTTTTGTTTTTTTTTTTTTTTTTTTCGTTTTCGTTTCTAAATACAAATTTCGATCTAAAATTATCTAAAAACATTGACTAAATCGTTATAATATTATTATCATCGTTTATAAATCACAATAAACGATCAAACTAATAACGCTACGAAAGTAAAAATGTTATTACACGATGATTAAAATGATAATGTACACACTACACATGGTGAAATTATTTCAGCAACGACACTGATGATCTCGTCGTCCGATTGGCGCCGACGATTACCGTGTTGTGCGAGATTGTTTTTCGAT
Source organism: Drepanosiphum platanoidis (assembly GCA_948098885.1). Lineage (NCBI taxonomy): Eukaryota > Metazoa > Arthropoda > Insecta > Hemiptera > Aphididae > Drepanosiphum > Drepanosiphum platanoidis. The sequence goes on along the minus strand of OX402529.1, from coordinate 1,229,815 downwards.
GCGAAAAGCTATTGGTTTGATATCCTGTTGGAAATGTGAAAACGTGCTATTCGTAATTTGCCGCGTCGTAGAGTATATAGCATTAGTGTATTCGTTTAGTTATTTTGGAATGTCAAAAATAATTTTATCTATTTATCAAAAAAAAAAAAGGGAAATACACGACGGGGTAGTTGTTTTTTTTTTTCGTTTCAACTTACGATTGATTTTAAAAATGGGATGGACAACATGAAATAATATATATAATATATATATTATATTGTTTCACTCGAATAGCCACAAAAATGTTTGATGGACTAAAAACATAAAACAAGTAAAGAGCACCGTTGTTATTGTAGGTATGTACAGGGGGTGAAAAAAAAAAAAAAAAAAAAAAAAAAACAAAAACACAAAAAAAAAAATAGGTAATAATAGTAAAAATAATAACAGAACAGATTAAAAATGTTACGTATACAATCTTTCTTATCAAAAACATGTCTATGAAGGAAGCATGAAAGGAAAATATAATACGGTAAAGTCACAAAATATGTTTTAATTCAATATAATAATATGTAGCCGAGTAAGACGCTGAGAAACGATAAAGGTTAATTAATAATATTATAATATACGTGTTTTATACATTGGAGAAAAAGATAATAATATTGACTACGAGAAAAAAAATAAAAATAATAATAAGGTTTACAATAATGATAATGATGATAATAATAATAATAATAATAATAATAATTCTGTTTTCGCCCGGTACGGCGCACAGCCCATCGAGGTAAATGACGACACTAGGTATGCCGTATGCCGTTTCACAAGCGCTCACTATACAGTACTATTTTAAAAACTATTCAGCACCGGATAATTGGTTAAGCGAACATTAAAAAAAAAATCTGTATATATTGTTTTTCATCGCTTGCCCATGTCATTTTTTTTTTTTTTTTTTACTCCTTATTTAAAAATAAATAAAAATATAATTTAACTATGAAAATTAGTAATACTTAATAATAATTTAAAAAAGATAGTTTAATATAAACATTATTAAATTATGTACATAGATACTTAATACAAATAAAATATGATATTGAAAATAATGTTTTTATTTGTTCACTGAACGCTACACATTAAAGCCGGACGTTTTATAATAATATAATATTTAATAATTCTTTTAAATAAAAATTAAGGAATGTAAACCACATAAAATGGATTCAATGGGTTAGTTAGTTTGTTTGTTTTGTTTTTTTTTTTTTTTTTTGGTTTTTTTTTTCCATTATTTTATTCTCAGTTTAAAAAAATAAATAATAATAATAATAATAAAATTTTGAGCAATGAGTAAAAGAAAATTAAACATAATATTTTTACAATTTCTCTAACTAAAAATTTTTTTTTTTTATTTCTTAAGTACACGACCCTGGTATATAAATGAGCATATTATTTTATTTTATTTTTTTTCGTCAATTCAAATTTGATTTTTTTTGTTTTTTTACACGCAACCAACAACGGTGTGTACAACACACAACGTTGAACGCTTATTTTAATAATAATAACGTATTTACTAATGCACGTAGGGTTGGGGATGATGAGAGAAGAAAAAAAAACAGACGAAGGGGAATGGTGAATACGATAAACACGCGCATATCCATATACGTATAATATATATGTATATACAAATAATGGTGGTGGTAAGGTAATTTATGCACGTAAAATTACGTTGCAAAGTCTATCCGATCCCACAGGAAGTCCATGTTGGCGGGCAACTTGAAGTCGTTGTCGGTGGCCTCGCCGTTGAACAGATCGGCCAGCGGTTCGGCCGACGGCGGCGGGAGGTCCAACGAGTCCAGCCAGTCGGTGTCCACGTCCATGAGGTCGTCGTTGCACCCGACGTCCATGGCGAATGGGTCGTCCATTTGGATGTCGAAGTCGCTGACCGAATTGTCGCCTCCGGTCATCGCGACGCCGGACGTCTGCTGGTCGTGCGCCGCAGACGCCGGCAGTTCCCCGTTCCTGATCAATATCTCCAGAACGTCGTCCATCATTTGACTTTTGGACACGTTGTGCCTGCACGTGTCGACCAGAGTGTCCTGAAAACCGAAATTTAATAAAATTAGTAAAAGAGCAACGGGTAATATGGTGTGTGTATCGCGGAATTTCCGGCGTCGTTATTAAATCAAAGTATTATTATTCATTTATGCATCATATTATGACATATTATCAGTTAGATATAAAATAAAAATAAAATAAATAAATAAATAACAACAAGAAAAATACAACACTACAAAAGAAGTATGATGCACGTACACGGGGCTTCGAGTGTTTGGGGTGTTCAGACAGCCCCCGAAATGTTTGGTTTTTCGTATAGTTATTTTCTTATTAAATTTTAATTGTGTTTGTGGAACACCGGCGAAAGCGAAATTAAAATCAAATACAAAAGTATTGTAAGCATAGCTGATTTTCGTAATAAAATTTCGTGTTGAAAATAAAGTTCTGATTTTCAAAATCCCCCTCACAAAACGTCCCTGCGTAAGTAATTACCGCCTCTATTCCTCGTGAGAGCCAGAGATTTCGTTCACCGACGGAAATTCAAACACACTGCTTATTAGTACTTCGGAATCTACACTATAGTATACTCACGTTTTGAAATAATTTCGTGTCGTCAAACACCATCGGCAGATTGTTGATATCGATAAAAGTCGACGGCGACGGCATGGGCGTTTTTACGTCCTCTTCCTTGATCATTTGATTGTTATTTTCGATCATATCCGGTTGATGATGACTTTCCGGCGACGATTTGTCTACACTATCCGCCAACTGCGGCGGTAAGTTTAAATTGGTTTGCTCTCGCTGCTGCTGCTGATGCTGTTGCTGCTGCTGCTGCTGCTGTTGCTGTTGCTGTTGCTGCTGTTGCTGCTGCTGTTGCTGTTGCTGCTGATGCAGTTTCAGGTCATCCACGACCATGGGAATGTCGACGTCATCGCCGTCCAACACCTTGTGAAACCCGTTGGGAGTCTGGACGACTGTGATCGTCGGCTTGTTATTGTTGTTGTTGACGACATTGTTGTTATTCGTTATGGTCAGATTGGGTTGAACGAACGTGCCCAAAAAGTTAGGCAGAGAAGCCGTTCTGCAAAACGTACAATAAATACGCGATATTAAAATAACAGGGCTAGAGGGGACACACGCACACACACTCGATCGATTCGATCGAAAATAGAAAATTTTTTTTTTTTTTTTAGTTTCGACACGTACCTATGACCGCCAACGTTGTCCAACTGGTTCAAAATCGACGCCGCCTGTTCCTTGTCCAAAACGATCGTATTACTCCGACGTTTCTCAACGTTGATGTGGTTGTTGTTGTTGCTGTTGTTGTTGTTGTTGTTGTTGTTGTTGTTATTGTTGTTATTATTGATTTTTATCGAGTTGTTGTTGTTCGTCGTCGTCACGATCACGTGTTTCTGTTGTTTTTGCTGTTGGTTCAACTGTTGCTGCTGCAGGAAGGCTGCCAGGTTTGCTTTCGCATTGACCGGCTGATGAGGCTGCAACGCGATCGAATAATAATTATTAACAACACGTCGCGGTCGAAATGAAAAAATGCGACTACTGCGGTCAATAAATTATATTGTTTCCTCGGGCAACGTACCTGGAATGTTTGTACCCTGGTCTGCTGTTGTTGTTGCAGCTGCAGTTGAGAGTTGAGCAGTTGCTTTTGTAACTGTTCGATGCGCCTCTGTTGTTCCAGTATGATGCGGTCTTCCTCGGGCGTGTTTTGAGTGGCCGACGACGGCAAGGGCGGCGGCGGCGGCGGCGGGGGTGGTGGCGGAGGTGAGGACGACGACCGCGGAGGGCTGTTCGGATTCGACTGGCTGCTGGGCGACGACATGATGTTGGACAGGTCCGAATTGTTGTGCTCGGCGAACGACCGTAGCCTTTCGATCAGCTGCGGTTTCGGTCCGGACACCGGTAGGTTGCGTTTCTTTAGCTCGGCCTTTAGGTCGCTCACTGAAATACAGACGCCAGGACGATTAGACTCGTGGGGGGGAGAGAGCTCGAAGAAATCATACGTCGGCGGCGTTTGAATAGTAAATACTAATTACGAGTATATTAAAACACTTGTGCGTGCGAGAGACTATAAAATACCGCGCGCTCGCATATACTAACCCTTTAAGTCATCGAGATTACGTAACGAACGGGTTTCGATAATCTGCGGTTGACTGTTGATGACCACCTGGGCGGACGGCGTGGACGACGCGGGCGAAGGCGAAGACGACGACGACGACGACGAGGACACGGTAGACGATTGTTCCACGACGGACGCGGCGGTCGGTTTGTGCGGCGGCGCGGGCAGGATGAGTTGAGGGTACTGTAAATGGGGAGAGAAAAAAAATCACGATTAACGCCCACGTCACGTATAACAACAACACCACGAATTCGACGAGTCGAACCGATCGAGCGCACAAACGCGATAGAAATCACACAAAAAAAAAAATATCGACGATAATTAATTAATAGCAACGTTGCCAATAACGTAATATATGTATAATATTAAATGTCTAAAAAAAATCCGTAATTTTCGATATCGTTTAAAACGTAAGTTTAACATCGAGTTTCAGATGAATTCGCATAAATCAACCCGCCTTGATACTAAATCTTGACAAAAAGTTACTCGAAATTGTTTTTTTCATACATAATTTGTCTTCTTTATAACTATATTAAGGCTGTTGGAGCACGATTCCTAAAACCGTGTTTTACATGCTATTTAGACCAATATGAGTAGGTGTTTTTAAAGTACTTCCCGATGTCCGATTTCAATTTTGAATACATGTATGAATTTATTAGCCTTTTTACTAAAATCTGTAGGAAATAGATTTTTGATTTATGTATTAAATTAGGTTTTTCTTAAGGCCTTAAGGCTGTTGGAGCATGACACGTTTTAAGGAGTAATATTTAGGCATTTCATATAGCATTTTATAGAATTTACATTTGAGCTGTGTCAATGTGTGAGAAGTAAATGAATATTAGTGTGAGTTATCGCGTTTTTGTGCCACCGCGCGCGCCGCCCGTATTTCGAACACATTACGTATTCCTGGAACTACTGTTTACGATGATAATTTAAGATACTTCAAAATTCTTAGATAATTTTTTCATTCAAATATTTTAAACAATTATAACAATGTCGCGGCCGAGAAACCGGTCCAACTGGCGGCAACGGCCCGTGTCATCGGCCGAGGAGCGCGCGGTAAAGGCGAGGACTTTTTCGTAATGCTGACTTTAAATCACTTATTGCAGAAACCCCACAAGTGACACATGTTTAAACTTTCGAGAGAAATTAATAAAAACTTATCATTTACCTAAAAGCTTTTTTTTTCCATTCTCCCGGAAGTAGAGGAAGGTTCTATACACTACACCGAATATACTCAAATCTCGCCAAGGGGTTGAAGGGAAGGGGTATAGAATATAAGAAAAAAAAAGTCGTTTTACAATTTCTGTCACTTGTGGGGTTTCTGCAATAAGCGATTCAAAAAAATTATATATTTTCATAAATTTCCCGGAGCCAAACAATTATCGCGATATTTTTATGTAGACGCGGCGGTTTCATTTTCAATTTTTCGTCCGTTTCGAACGACCGTTTGATTCGATTGACCGTATTCCGGTCGTCGTCTCGGCTCGAATTCTCATTCGGTCATAATTGGCCGAACGTGACACACTCGGAGAGAATATCGTGCGCGATGATGATTTTTGCCACGCGAAAGCTCTACCAGAGTGCCGGAGTTGACAACGTTGCATATTATAAGAAAAAAAATCCGCTCGTGCTCGACCGTGTCGTGATAAACAGACGGCCGAAAAAAACGACCGTACACGATAAACGCGAGTATCTGCCTCCCCGGGGGCAGTGTTGTGCGATAATTTATCTACATTAATTTGCCCAGATGCGTTAAATTTACGCGTGAATCTTATCCGGGACAATATATCATACTCTTTGTCAAATAACAACATAACGATAGGCATTTATCATACTATTCTGAAGTGAAATTATTAGCACGAAATGAACACGACTACTCTACTGTTTTTACGTAGATCTCAAACGAAGCAAGAAATATAACGGTTTTAATATGATATGTGTGTGTTTTTTTTTTATAATTTGTTTTATTTTGTCTCTGTCATCACGTTTTTGACATGGAGAAATGGTCCTGTTTTATAACTCGAAACGAACAATCGTAGAAACGTGTTCGCAGATTACTCGTGCGATTATTTTTAAAAAAAGATTTGGACTTTTTCGAACCATTTATTGGAACTATTTATTCTTTTAGTCCGATGAAATATTTTACCAAGTCATAAATGTTATAATCGAGAGTATTTAGAAAAGAACAAGCAACCATAAAAACCTGTTGGCCAATAAAAATCACCCACCACCTGTATCCCATCAGACTCTTATTTTTCGTTCCTAATTTTTTTTCTTTTTACGATTTCGATATATTGCACTAATTTTCTCAAATAATATACCGACGAGCAACTGACAGAAATGACAGAAAGTCCACGTTAAATTTGATTTCTCGTGAGATAATCATAATTATATTGTTTATTCCGTTTTTTTTTCTGATATCTCAGTAATGTTTATTTTATAATTATTATTACTACCTATTGTTATATTATTTAAGTCATATAGTATACTGTATTTAACTCTCTACAGATATATTTCTATATATTCTCTATTTTGTGTGAAATAAAGAGAAAAGAACTAAACTAAACTAAAAAAACCCAGACGGTTGTTTTTGTTTTTCGTTTCCAGAGAGTAGTAAAGGGTTTGC